>OX632358.1:41902888-42062888 GCA_951751655.1 Ophion costatus
CCCCGTGGAGGAGGCGGAGGGCGAGGAGAGGGGAAGGCCGCTTTCCGTCTTGACTGAGTGGCACACCGGCACCATCAGGATTCATCGTACACACCCAGGAGCCTAAGAATCATCATCGAGTTTCAGTCAACAGCTGTCAATCCAATGACGGAAGTGATGTTGAACATTTGTTGGATGTTTGCCCCAATTTTGCCACCTCGTGTTCTCTTTTTCTCCATCTCTTCCTCCCTCTCTCTCTCTCTCTCTCTCTGGGAATGTTCGAGGGAGACTTATCCTCGGGACGCTTTTTTTGCTCCCTCCTCATCTCTCCGGTCCTCACGAGTGCAATACGGTTTTATTGACGTTCGCCCTATTTACAACGAGGCAAAAAATGTTTTTAACGACCACCCCCACCTTTTCGCCAGCGCAGAGGGGGAAGTGAAATAGATGCTCGTAAAGGGATGACACTGTGTCGGAGGATATATACGTTGAGCCACGGGATCCCGGTGTGGGATGCTGCAGCCACCATGAGATAAAGTGCGCACGCAGTCTACTCTCGCTTCCGGTGAATGTGAAACGCGCGAGAGACAGTACGGTTAGGCAGGCGAGGAGGGGGGGGGGGGGGGGTAGAAAAAGTAGAATTTCATAATCGAGAAAGTCGAACGGGCTTCGAGAATCGCGCGGAAGGTATGACCTTAATTGAGAAGCAGGACTTGATGGACTGTGGAGTTTGCTATCGAATTCTCATTCGCATATCCCTCGATAACCCTCTCTGCCACTCTCTTTTCCCGTAATGTTATTATCGATTTTGCCCTTTACTCTCTTTTTCTCGATCTCCATCCCTCCTTCTCTCTCTCTCTCTCTCTCTCTCTCCCCCTCTCGCTCTTTCGTATTCTGACAAAACGGGCAAGCCAATGAGAGTGGCACGGGGCTGGAGAGGAAAAGACGGACATAGCCTTTTTCGCGCTACTTTTCAACCAAGGGACGAAGCTTTCGTGTTTTATGGCAATTGATGGAAGCACGAGCAGGGGGGGCGAAATATATGAGGGAGGGACCAAGGGAGGGAAGGAGAATCCGAGAATACTGGTGATTCGTCTTGTGCTAATGAAGTTTGCAATTCGAACAGGGGTGAGGATTTCTCCTTCTCGTTTATAAATATATATGTATACACTCACGATCACTCTGCAATGTGACCTCGTACGATTTCGTGCCAGCCGACCCTTGCGAATGAATTCCAGTAGAATCGTAAAGAAAGTCGAGCTTTTCTCAACCTTAGTGGATGCTCCTCTTTATTCGCAACCAACGACGACGTCAGCTGGCCTGCATTTGCTCACGAAATCACACCAGCCAAGGGTGGATTATTATCCGGACTCGGTATATTAATAATCAATGAAATCTGAACCCGAATGACTTGGGGCTTTTGGTGGAGGGTCGTTGTTCGAAAGAAGAGAATATTTAGAAAATATACGAATGTACCCTTTCGAAAATACTTTTATTGAGGGGTTTGGGAAAGCTCGAAACTTTCAAAATATGATTTTTTTATTGTATAGCTTCATAGTCTAGGCTCTTAACGGGTTACACCTAGCTCGTGGCTGGGGAAAAGAGAAATTTTCGTGAGTTGTTTCTGGGAAAACGTGTGCGGGTTTTGAATTTTTTTCTTTTTTTTCATAAAAGGGTGGTTCCATTATGGTTTTAAGTACCTTTTAAAGGTTGGTTCGTTATGGTTTTAGTGATCTTTTAGAATGTTTGTATTGTAAAATATTCATAAATGTAGTAGATACAATGGCTTGTGCAGACCACTGTTTGAAAAAATCCCTTCGCCGTTGCGGCTCGGAAAAATCATCCGAAATAAAAATATTAAACGTATTTAGTTTTTGAATGAAATTATCTAGTGCTACGACAAAGGATTTAATAAAATATTGATTGTTAACAAAAAATGGCCGCATTCCGAATTGGAAGTATCGATTTTCGGCGAAAAGAACACTCCATTTTCGTTGACGAAAATAAAACTATACAATGAAAAAAAAAAATTCTTTCGTTCAAGCACTGCTTTTTGATATGGAAAAGAAGCTTGTAACATTAGGAGTTGTTTTAAGTCACTGTGAGAAAAACGCGTTTGAAGTTCGCTGGTTCGCGAAACCTACCTACAAACGGTCATAACTCTTTCAATTTTGAACGGATCGCCTTAAAATTTTCAATAATATTTTTCAATTTTTCCAAACTCCATCCTTTGAGAAACCGCCGAAACCGTAAATCGATATTTTCAAAAGTTGCAAATAAAATTTAAAAGAAAAAATATTTTCATTCCTTTTTACCCCACGAAACATCATCCCTCCTAGACCCGCCGACGGAACCGCGCACAACCGCCTAAGCGCGTATTTGGCTTTTACGAAATGTCGCAATTGACGTGCCTAACTTTGGGTCGGATGCCAGCGGAACGCGGAATTCGCCCATGCGAAGATAGAGAATGGCACGTGAGCCATCGCGAAATTCAACGCAAAGTCCACCCCGTATCTTTAAGTTCCTCGGGGGCAAAACTTTCCCGCGTTTTGCGCGCCGGTGATGACGCTCGGCGAGCGTTAAATTCCTGCAGGAGAGAGTGCCGTCGAGAGGCTAATAAAGATACGCCACAATTCAAGAGAGACCAGAACAGAGTAAAAGAGGGGGGAGAGAGAGAGAGAGAGAGAGAGAGAGAGAGAGAGAGAGAGAGAGAGAGAGAGAGAGAGGGGGGGGGAGTGAGACGGACAGATAGAGAATGGATAATACAGACACAGTGATGTACGCAACGAGCGGTACGTTTCGTATATACGTATAGGTCGTTGGTGAGGAAAGAGACGAGGCATAAGACTCGACTCCAATTTCACCAAAAGGTCGAAACTAGCTTGCATAAATTAAAGTTTAACTAATCCGTCTTGGCCCGAAACCAACTTTTAGATTGGCCAAACTCGTACAATTATTTACCTGGGTTTGTGTTTCTCACTCTCGTCGCACTATGGCTGTCTCACCGAGAGCTTCCTTATCTGTGAGCTTGCAGATGCTGCAGTGTCTATAACTGTAGTCTCCTTTATAATTTAAAATACGCACCAGCACACATGGGCAAATGGTTCAATATATATATATATATATACAGGGTGAGGCACTAACTGTTGCCACCTTGAATATCTCTGTAATTATCGACGTCACAAAAAAATGTTTGAAACAAAAGTTGTACCGTACGAAAGGGATCATGAAATGAGCCCCTGCTGTATTGGCGGAAATTGAAAATTTCGAAGCTCTTGAGCGACCGCCAAACACTTATTGACCGGCTAGAGCTTTGCCAAGGTTAATTAAAAAATGATAAAGCGTAAAATTCACGGGTGAGAAGTAAACGAGATAAAATCGATTTTTTAGTGAAAATTTGAGTTCTTGGCATGGTTGAGCGACCTCTAAATATTTTTTGACCACTTGCAGCTTTTGCGACAATTTATTTTCTTTAAAGTAGATAATTGGATGACGAAAAAAGGGAAAAAAGAGCTTAAATTTGTGCTACCCTGTGGCACAAATTTGGCATTTGTGAAACATGCCTACGCCATAATACAAAAATGTATTACAATATATATATATATATATATTGTAATACATTCTTGTATTATGGTGTAGGCATGTTTCTTACAATTATTTGCAATAATACAATAAAAAATATAGGAAAAAAAAGACATTGCTTTTCCAACAATTTTTACGGTACTGTAGCTTGCATCGTCAGAATGCAACGACTATTCCTAATTTTTCGATTTTCCTTTTAAAAAATTATATTTTGCAGATTCAGATCGTAGATTGCTAAAGAAGAGTTCTCAAAAATGTTTCCGTGGTTTTCGTAGCTCAAATCTGTCAAAGGAAATTTGAACATTAAAACAAAAAATTTCCTTACATTCCAATTATGTAAACATCAACGTCATACATTTCATACATAAATTCATAAAAAATCATTAATGAAAGAAAAATCTACTCGTTTGACATTCCCGTAAAAAATATGAACAAACACTGGGATAGTCATCGTAAGAAAAATGATTTTCTAGTGTTGGATTATTTGTTAGATTACGAATTAAAGTCTCGACAGTGTCACTTGTGTCTTCTTCCCTCACTCGACGACGAGCGGTGCAAAAAGAAAACATTTTATGCAATATTACTTGTCGCGCGGAGTGCTAAGTCGTTTGAGGAACTCAGGCATTTCATAATTTCGTGCTCCTAATTTATTTCGCTCGAGAAGGAAGAGCTCGGGGACCACGTACGTGGGGTGTGTCATCGCTTTCTCGTATGCCACACGTATGGAAATATATTGCGCACCTCAAGAGAGGGAAAGCGCGAGAGAGGGCTTCACTATGTGAAGCAAATTCCACCAGTGAAAAGGCATTGTGTGCGCGAAGCTACGAGAAGGCTCACGACTTGACGGTGCGCCTTGCTGCAGCCTGCTCTACAATAATCTCCTCCATCATACATGTTGCACAGTTGGCGCAAACGTACTCGACGAGACCACGCATCTTGTCATCCGTCAAAACGAAAAATGAAATAAAAATCAAAGAAAAGGTGCCACAGCGTCTCGATATATATTATTGAAAAATGCGTTTTTAAAATTTATTTTATATTATAGATGTGTCATTATTATTCTTGGCATGATAATTGATCGACCCCAGTGGATCGGTATGCGGCTGGTAAGTGCTTTGGTCGGTAGCCTGGGCTTAAATTCAAAGGGATCGGATCGTAAAAATGTTCACAGGCTATGTAACCATACATTGGGAATTCAAAAACAAATTGCAACTATTCATTAATTACTACGATTATTAGTGGTAATTTAATACTCAATCATAATGAATTGCGATGATGATTACTGGTAATAATCATAATCATAATCGATTATTCTGATAGTGATCATAGTCGATAGGAACAAATTATTATGATTATTACTGGTAATTTAACACTCAAGAATAATGAATCACTATGATTATTACCGGTAGTTTAATACACAATAATAATAAATGATTATGCTTATTGCTGGTAATTTAGTTCTCTAAAAGAATAACTTACTTGGATTATTATTTGTAATTTAATTCTCAATAATGATAAATTACTATGATTATTACTGGCTATTAAATTCTCAATAATAGTAAATTACAACGAGTATTACTCGTAATTCAATACTCAATAATAGTATTTTACGATTATTACTGGTAATTCAATACTCAATAATAAATTACTATGAATTCTACTACTAATCTAATACTCCTAAATAATGCATCGATATGAGTATTACTACTTATGTCATTCTCAATAATAAACAATTACTATAATTACTGATAATTCAATACTCAACAAAATTAAATGACTCCGATTACCACTGGTTATGTAATATTCGATAATAACAAACTACTACAATTATCACTGGTCATTCAACATTCAGTAATAATGAATATACTATGATGATAACTACTAATTCAATGCTCAACAACAATAAATTACTACAATTATCACTGAGTATTTAAAAACCGTATAAGAGACATGTGAAGCCGGTCGAACGATCATTGTTTAAACAATTCCCAGCAGGCATCGTCATACCATTATCACCCATCGTCTGAAACTTTCTTCGTCCCTCGCAAAAGGCACTGACCTGGAACTCATCCCTGATCGAGCTGATTCACGTCTTCGACGTGTTTTCCCACGATATTTAAAAACCAACAGCAAAGCTACCTCGCTCGTAAGCGAGGGGAAAAAATGTAACGCGGAAAATATATTCCTTCGAAATGAAAATCACGTTTTGTTTCGCCGTCTCCTCTCTCCCTCTCGATCTTTTCCACCCGCTCGCTCGCTCTCTTCTTCCCCCTGTCAGCCTCAGGGGCTTGCGCCTTTCCGCGTCGTCTTTTCAAACCTACCCGATGAGAAACGCGTTCTCGCGGGCGCGTCGTACGGGGACATTGAATCAGCAGCATCTTCGTATCCAGGACCGAAAACTGAACTCTGCAAACGTCATTGCCGGCGCGTTACCGTCGCCTTCGGAGTTCTTTTGCCATTCGAATGTGTGCTGTGCCAAATATATATATATATATATATATATATATATATATATATATATATATATATATATATATATATATATATATATATGTATATGTATATGAAGATTCGTTTGAGCCTCCGGGGAAGAGATCCGAAAAGAAGCGTGTGGGTGGGCGGAGGTGCTCGGTTGTATGGGTGGACGAATCGCTATAACGAGACTCTCTTTGAGCGGTTTGATGCTGCTCACCCGAGCGCACTGCAACTCTTTATTCTTGTGAATGTGTGCGGATACGTTGCACTGTTCTCGAAATGAAAAGTGCGCTGAAAGAAGACGCCATAGAATACATAGTTGAATATATTCAACGATCTATTTCCACTGATGCGTGGGTGCCTGTCTCTCTCTCTCTCTCTCTCTTTCTCTCTCTGTCGCTCTCGCATACATATGCATCTGTATGCATGAAACTGTACTTTTACTCTCGAGATTTGATTCTCGTCGAAGAATGCATCCGCCTTTTCTTTTTGCCTTATTATTATTATTATTATTATTATTATTATTATTATTGTGGTATTTTTTGTCATTTTTGTCACTGTTAATGGAGTTGTTTTTATTTTTGTAACACTTTATACGCCTTATGCTCGATTTCGACATTATTATTATTATTATTATTGTTATCATTGTATTATTATTTCTATAATATTTGTATACGTATGCAGATTATTACATTATTAATGCATTATTACTACTGTGAATATTATTTTCATTATGACCATCGTTGCTGTGTACTAGCCCGACAAGTGACGTCCAAAAGAACGAAGGGCGGGAGAAAAAGGTATTAATTTTTTGATACTGTGTACTATAGTATATGCACGGTCGTCGCGATTTCCCCTAATTGTATCGTTACGAAGTGCGTTGTGCAATAAATATAGATGACCAACTGAACACTAACGTATATGCCTTAGATTTTTATCAAATGTTACGAAAAATTGGTTCGAGAGGATCAGTGGCAAAAGTTGAGATGATCAAACGAAAATACTTATACTAGTCTAAGTGACTCCCGATTGCTTTTACAAACTTCTTAAAGGGAAGTACATACACAAAAGAAAAAAATATAAAAAACTGTGCTATAGAAAGACTCGAAAGCAGTTAAATGCCTTTTTTCGATAACTAAAATTTGACTTCACTTTTCGGGCAACGCTCTATTTATATATACAAAGCAATATGTATATTTATACAAACTCACACAAACCCAAAAGGAAAATGTAGACCGTGTATTTATATGTACATACACTACCTGCCAAAAGTTTCCGAACACTTTACATAATTGCAACACTTCCGATCACTTTGAGTAATTGCAAAATTATATTAGAAGAATATAATTAATTATACGGAGCTATATAATATCTTCGTAAAATAATAACAAAAATAAACTATATTATTCTAACATTATTTGGCAATTATTGGTAGGTGATAAGGTATATTTGGTAGGTATAAGCAACCCAATATATATATATATATATATATATATACACAAACCCAAACAAACTTATAAGGAAAATCGAGATGTCTCGTATCAATACCTATCCGTATCACTCCTATCTATATTCTACGATATTGTTTAAGTAACGTATATATTTAAAGTTTATTGACGACTTTTCGTTCATACATTTCCGTATTACGAAGCTTCAAATATTTTGATCACTACCAAACATGGATATCCTAACGTATGATCGACCTCAATTCGTTTCGTCGCGGATCGAGTCTTTCAAAAGGTCACACGTTAATCAAGCGCGTGACGAAAAGCAAAGGTGAATTAAAATACATTTGCGGACACGTAGATATACCAGACTATATTTTCGGCCGCAGTAAAAAATTCCACGATATTCGAGGCTCTCGGCCGTTCCGAACTATTGATTTTCCATTTTATCGAAGTTAATTGCGAATGGAATAAACAATAAGAACAACGAAAAAGGCACACCTTCGAGAGTAATTAGTGCGTCATGGTGCTCAAGCGAGTGGGTTTCGTTTAAAAAACCTTCACATTATGTAGAGAACTTTTAATTGCAAAAAAACGCACAGTGGCGCTCTCTAGAGAGTTCCGCGTTTGGGGCAGGGGAGGCATACGTCAACACAACCTTTTAATGAAATATTCGGTCAGAGCGGAATTTTCAGGATGATCGCATGATAAACGAACGTGTCACGATATTCCCTATTGCTCGAATCGTTTTTCGGATACATTGGTATTTGAATTTTCTCAAATTATTGCCTGGTACGCACTCACGTACACATACTTTTAAGCGTACTTTTTCTCCCAAGTATATTGGATTTAGCAAGCGCGGGCTCGAATGGTAATGAATGTACCTGTAGAAATTCCTTTGAAAAGTTGTCAATGGATCCTCTGACCATAACGCGGGCTCGGTCATTTCCGTACTTACGGAAATAACTCAAGTCCCAAACCACAAGTCCCACGCGTTTGAACGTATTTGGATTTGGAAGAAGTTCAGAAATAATTATTCTCGCATGTCACCGATCGTTTAATATATTCAAAATTATAGTTTAAAAAAGTACATATTTACTCGTGTGTGTATATATATATATATGGTAAAAGTGATTATGAAGGCACTCGAATGCATAAACCGTCCTCATAGCAGCCTATTTTCCCTATACTCATCATTATCGAAATTCCAAAGTCTTTAATATCGTCCTCAAAAGTGAGGATCGAAATATATTTTTTGTTTATGTATCGAGGGATCTGTATAAGCTTGAAATTGTTTAAATGCGATTTTTTTAACGCATAGTTTTAAAGGTGAGGGTCTTAACTTTAAATTGCATGGAAGACTTCATAAAAAGTGTAGAAAATGACAATTTTTGTAGGAGACGACTTTCAGGAAGGGGCAGATCGCCCATTGCTCTACGGCGAACCGCCCTGCTGCAATTTACTCTCTTCCTTTCGCGTTTTTCTCGAAACGATATTTTGAGAAACGGTATAAGTCGTATCTCAAAATGTAATCTTCTGATCCACTTCAAATTAAGCCAGAGCATAAATCATAACATTTTCTATCGTATGACAGCGGTTTTTCGATATGTTCATCCATTTGTTGATAAAAAATACCAAAATTTGTTTTTGCGTCGAAATCGACCTCGTTTTTCTAATGCTTGCTATTAGCGTAATTTTCAAAATTTCTAAGTAGTGTTCGGTCATACGAACACTTTATTATGATACTAAAAGTACATTTTATTATTTATCATTTCCGATGACTCTAGCTGCCAGAACCACCCACACCATTGACCATGCAGCAACAGCGAGATTTTGTTCAAATAATAACAATGTCATTGTTTATCAATATTGTTAAATTTAAAAAAATACTCAAACTTGCCATGAGTATGCATCAATTGCGGGTCAAATCCCGATCTCGTCATCCCAATATCCACATCATAAAAAAAATATTGAAAACCGTCCTTATTTTTGGGCCCCAAGCTTATACGGACTTCAAATACAGTAGCGTGCAAAAGTTTCGGGCCACCCTATTTTTCGTGGATATTGCATAGAAATACGATGGTACGGGAAATACAAACGAGTGATGACACTCATAATTGGCGTCAAGATGCTTGATATTAAAATAATGTGGTATAAACAGTAATATCACTCTTCAACGATTGATTGTCCAACAGTTTTTATTTAATGACTGTGAAAAACGTATTGGGCCATATACTATTGCGTATGAAAACAAAAAAACAAAACATTATAAAAATAACAAAAAATGGTTTAGTTTTCTCTCTAGAATCAATACTTCGTTGCAATGCCCTTAGCAGCGATTACAGTAGCACATCGTCAGAGTATAGACGCAATTAATTGCGAGATGCGATCTTGTGGCATCTTTTCCCACTCATATTGCAAATGATCCCATAATTCCGTCTTGTTGGAGTGATTCTTCGTTCTAACGCGAACCTTGAGCTCTTGCCACAAATGTTCAATCGGATTTGAATCCGGTGACTGCGAGGGTCAGTCGAGAAGGTGCACTTTTCGGCTTTCAAGGAAATTCTTCACAACACGCGAAGCATGCTTGGGATCATTGTCGTGTTGAAATATCCACCCATTCGGCATATTTTTCTTTGCAAATGGGAGCATATGGTCTTGCAATATATTTCGATACATTATCGTGTCCGTATTGCCTTGGATTTCTTTTAGCGGACCAATACCGTTATCAGAAAATGCTCCCCAAATTTTAACATTTCCGCCATCGTGTTTTACAGTTGGAATGTGATATCGTACATCGTATCCGGTACCTGCTGGACGTCTTACGTACTTGCGACCACCACTTCCGAGCAATTGAAATTTGGATTCGTCGGAAAAAAGAACTTTCCGCCAATTCGATACTGTCCAATGTGGATATTTTTTGGCAAAATTCAATCTAGCCTTCTTGTTCTATGTGCTAATGAGTAGTGTCTTTACAGCGACGCGCCCAATCAATTCCACAGTCTTCAGACGTCGGGATACCGTCTTCCGACTGATATCAGCAAGATTTTCACTGTGTAATTCTCGCGAAATTATTGCTGCAGTTTTTCGCGGATATATGACGCACTTTCTTTTAATGATTTTGCCCACGCGTTTTGAAGTTTTTCGTGGTCTACCGCTTCGACTTTTATCACACGACGAATTTGTTGATTTATATTTCGCAATAATACGGTTTACTGTGCTTTTCCCAATAGATAGAGTATTTGCAATATCACGAGAACTCTTTCCTTTTTCAAATAGTTTTGACACAACTTCGCGGACCTCAATTTTTGTGTGTTTCGCCATTGCGGCAGAAATAGAACTGATTTTTTCATGGTTCTTTATGTTTCGAACTAACGCGAAAAAAAACGCGGAAGAAAACGTAAACAAACCGTGTGGCTGGAGAAGGTGAGACAGCGGCCCAATATTTTTGCACACTGACCGAACGCGTTCGACGCTGTACAAAAATCATACACTATACAAACAAAATAATATACCACGCTGTTACGCATATCACAGCTCCCTCAAATATTCGACATGATGGAGAGGTTCAGGCATTAAATATTTTATCGAATAACTAAGAAAAAAGGTTGGCCCGAAACTTTTGCACGCACCTGTATATACGTAGGCGGACAGCAATGTCAGTATTCTCAAACTAAAAGCTTACTGCAATAATCATGAGCTTCTATATCAATCACGGTGCGTCTGCTTATGCGGAATAAATTCACATTTCCAATACGCATACAATTAAGTTGACCAAAAACGTAATTCCCCCGGTCTAATTAGGTTTCATTGAAAACCAACGATGGCATTATTACATATCTCCGCGGGCGAATATGAATTACCCAATCCGCATCGGTGATCAATTTCGGTGGCTAACGCGTTTGAATAACATGCTTTCCATCCAAACGAATAGATACGAATATACAACGTGACGCCGAAAAATGGTTCATTTGATTGAGCGTTATTGAACTCATGACCACGGATCGCAATTATCTCGATACTCAACGTTAATGAATGTCCTTGCAAATTTGAAATTTCCCACTCGTATTGCCGCATTATATCGCATGACTCGCAGTGTATCAAAAGTGAACAACATTGCCATTTGGAATATTGTTCAGTTTTGCAAATGCAGACGTAAGCACATTTTCGTCGAGAGCTTCCGTCCAATGGAGCTTTTCACATTCGTGCCCTCGAGACTCTTCTCCTTTTTTCTCATTTCTCATCGCTATTCCCCGACAAACAAAAAAATCCAACTTCGACCACAAAGTGTACAAGGGAGCCCTCCGAGACGAGGGCTCGTGCTTCCGGGTTTATCACGGTCCACTGAGTTTCGATGATTTTTGGTTTTTTTCCGGGACAGAAGGGAAAAATGAAAATGATAGAAAGATGCTCAGCGACCCGTCACCGTTCACTTCATTAAGCTTGCCTGACTTTCGATTCAATTCTCTTTGACATTGCACACTCGTCTCTTTCTACTTTCCTCTCTCTCTCTCCCTCCCTCTTTCTCTCTTTCTCTCTCTTTCTCTGTTCATTGTGACGAGAGAGGAAATATAAAAATAACGAGGCTCGCCGCTACAAGAGTACTATCTCGGTATCTCTACCGAATAGTAAAGAATACATCGACACTGGACCGTTAACACACTGGGGTAAAAAGCACTCGGAGGGTGAAAAAAGCTGACGAGCCTCTGGAAATCTACTTGGCGAAGTGCCATGCACCCTATAGGGGTTGCATGCGAAAAAGCTTGACGCGTCTCTTTTTTACACACGACAGTCCGAATCTCTCTCTCTCTCTCTCTCTCTCTCTAACACACGCGCGCACACACACACACACACACACACACACACACACACACACACACACACACACACACACACACACACACACAAACCCTCTCAAGTTGGACCTAATTGCGTTAGTATTACTGATCATCGGGGGAAATGTCCCAATGCTTGTAATAGCGGATCGCAACGAGCATGATTGAATTCGTGATCCACCCTACAAATATCTTATTTGTTCACGAGCCCTTCATCTTCTACTTCTTTCTTAACTGTCAAACCCTTTGCCAAGGCGAAAAATGCCTTCGTTGGCGAACTTTTCGATGGTACAAAACAGCCGAGAATCAAGTTGAATCAGAAATTCAAGTGGTGATCCGATGAGAAAATATATATCATTTTGTTGTGGCACCCGGAAACGCCAATTCCTGAGCGACGAAAAAGATAGTGGTTCAGTAGCTAATCGACGATTTGGTTTATTGAAAGTATTGTCCATTGGAAGCGATAACCTTAGCACGTTTTTTGGCCAACAATCGGATTCCATGCAGGAGAAATTCGGCTTCTCTAGTAATCCAGTCATCTACCCATTTTTCGACTCCTTCGTATGATCCGTTAACGTTGACTGCATCGACCGGAGCGATTGGTAACCGAAGGGGGCGATGTCTAGAGTATATGGCGGGTTGGGTAGGATTTCCCAGTTCGCTCCTTATTAGTACTTCTTAATCGGTTGAGCAACATGCAGTCTGGCGTTGTCGTGCAGCAAAATCAACTTGTCATCGCGATTCTCCCACTCCGGCCTCTTCTCGTGTAGAGCTCGCTTCAAACGCATCATTTGCAGTCGATAACGATCCCTGGTAATGGTTTCCCTCTTTTGGGTGATTTTCCGTGGTCCTTGTTGTCCACAGAGGAGTCACCACTTTGGAAGCGGCGAAACCGCCCACTGCGCGTTGTACGCGATGGAGCACATTCGGCATACAACTGCTTTACCATGCGATGCCTTTCCACCGTAGATTACCTCGCCAGGAAATAATGGAGCAAGATTTCCCGCAAACGTCACTTACTTAGAACAAAAGTGACTTCCCGAGTCGAAATTTTCAGCCTATTTTGCCCCTCCAGATCCGCACAGTGGTAAGAGATAAAGGCAGTAAAGTAGCTTCGCATTCAATATAAAATGAGCTCCTACTTAACGCCTAGAATGGGAACAAATTTCCCTTTTCTCCACTTGCAGGCGCTATGGATGACGTCGAGTGGCACACGTATACACACACACGCACACACTCTATTACGCGTATAGAGATACATATGCCCGGATACGCGCATGCGTAGACACACGTATATACCCGCACACATACATGGCTAAGCAAACACCAACACATGTATACTAGTACCTATACATATGCATGCGTGCCTGCCATAGGGATCCACGTATACATGCATACGTTCGGGCAGTTCCTATAAAAAAAAAATAGTGTAACTGTTTGCGCAACATCCATTTCTTCCACTTTGGAGAGTTGCTGGAGCTGCAGGGGCAACTTTGAAGCGAATGTGAAAGGTTCGCTGGCTGGAGAGAATGGAAAGGCCGTTGGAAAAGTAGGCCTCTACGGCGAACGTGCGGTCCTACCTAGTTCAACACATGACGGTTACTGGAAACTATCAGACCCGCTCTTTCGAATGCGACCATCCCTACTCTCGTTTCGTCGAAGCAGCCAAATGCACCATAGGTTCAAACGCAATCAAAAGAGGAGCTGCAATGACTTCAGCTAGGTTAGGTAGGAGTATAAGGGCTTATGCAGGAGGTAAGCAGCAAATAGCCTTTAAAATAGGCTGGAAATTCCGACTCAGGTTGCTTAGAGCGAATGTGGGTTGCTTAGAGCGAACGTGACTTGCTTAGAACAAAAGTGGTCACAATCAAAATAGAGCATGTGGATGTGTTGCACAAGTGTGCAACCGCATTTTAGCAGGTCTCTATTGACCTACCATGAAGTGTATTGCCAACCTTTAAGGCGGGAGATACCTTTAGGCGCGGCATTTTTTTTTTACTGATTCGTAATATAAAAGGTATTTTTTGTTGGAAAATGTAACCATTTTTCGGAAAATTCTATCATATTATTTCAAAGCGTACTACTCCATCGATTTCCAACATTGCTCACCTTTTCTTGGCTCACATTCTGTGTATGAGTGTTAATGAATAAAAATCTCGTTTGGTTTTTCTTCAGATTTCAGATTCAGACTAAATCCAGCGCAACCCGTTTAGAAGACCGCGCCATACCTCTGCCATTTTTAACTATAAAAAAATACCATGTTACAGCCAAAAGTAGTATTAAAACATACCCTAAGTCTCAAAAATGGAGAAGAAATCTTTCCACAAAAGAATAGTCATAAAAATCAACAATTGTTTCCCCGTCAAGTTATCTTCCGCCTCAATTCTCGAAAATACTGTACCTAACACCATCCATGGCCAGCCGGCGGTTTCCTGTGCAACCGTTTAATATTAAATCACCAAAGATCTATTGCGAACCGCTTCTAACCTCTCTATTTTCAGACCTCTCGAATCAACAGCCGTCCAAAAAAACATTTTGTCCTCAAAATAAATAAATAAACCAAAAACGTTTTCACAACACAAGTGTTATCCGATGAGCATCGTTCAGCAGTGATGCAGGTTACCTCGAATTACTCCAAAAACACGTAGCCCGCTAAGAAATCGTATCGTCGTATTTCAAGACTCAAGACATGTTGATGTCATCTCCCCCACGTCAAATTCATAGTTTTACGCTCGTTACGATGTTTTCTCGCGATTGCGGCGCGAATTGCAGCGGGGTGTTGGGATTTTCGCAATACGAGGGATGAATACCGGAAACGTATCACGCGTATACATATGGGCCCGGGATAGGGGGGCCTCGTAACAACAAAAATCATGGTTATCGTTCGATATTAGCAAGATAATAGTGGGATTCTCGTTGCTCGCAGTTAACGACTCCATGGCGCTGGAGGAGAATAATTTATGCGAAGCTGTTTGCGGCATCCGATCTCTCCGCCGAACCCCCCGCAACCGGTCCCGTACCGCCCTCGTGTGCTCATTCCATACAGAGATTCTCTTCGACACTAACGACCCGCCGTTAAACCCTACCATATAGTTCGGGTAGCGGGACTTGTTTCACACCTCGTGTGTATGGGACTGTTCGTATGCACGGATCCTCTCTCTCTCTCTCTCTCTCTCTCTCTCTCTCTTTTTCCCTCTCTCTCGTGCGCTGTATATGCACTTCATCTTGCATTCCTATCATTGTGCATCCCTATCAGATTCGAACGGGTTACAATTTGAGCCCATTATCACAATTGTATTTTGCAGTTACAGTTCAACGTTCTCCAATATCCCGGACTTACTCGTGCATACTCGCTGTCTCGATGTTTTTATCTTTTACTCATCTCTCACCCTCTCTCGGGCTCCTCTCTCTCTCTCTCTCTCTCTCTCTCTCTCTCTCTCTCTCTCTCTCTTTTTCCTCTTCCTCTCGCCCTCTCTCTCTCTCTCTCTCTCTCTCTCTCTCTCTCTCTCTCTCTCTCTCTCTCTTTTTCCGGTCACGTGGTTGCTTGTTTGTCGATATTACCTTAGGTTTCTATACAGGGTGTCTCAAAGTAACCTGACATTTTAATTTATTAATAATACGTATTATTTATTTTGAAAGAACGAATATTTTAACTTTAATATAAGATGGAGGTTATGTGTGGAATATCCGATAAATGGCTGCCTCGTCTGCGTTTGCAAACGTTGACATTTTTTGCCGAAATTTTCAATAATATTTTCGCATAATTGTGGACTAATTTAATTAATGATGCGTCCAATTGCTTCCTTGAGCTCCGGAATGGGCTGAGGGTCATTGACATAAGCTTTGCTTTCAAAAAACGAGAAAAAAAGAAGTTCAATCGCGTCAAATCGCACGATCTTGGTGGCCAATTGACATTGTCGCGGCGCGAGATAAAACGACCATGAAACTTCGTGTGCAATAATTGTCGTGTTTCGCCCCCAGTGTGGCAGGTTGCGCCATCTTGTTGAAGGAATATGTCTTCTAAGTCCACGCCGTTTATGCCATTAATTGGAATATTGTTTTCCAAACATAACCTCCGTGTTTTTACCTTATGTTAATAAAAAAATGTTCGTACGTTTTAAATAAATAATACGTTTCGCTAATAAATAAAAATGTCGAGTCATTTTGGGACAGCCTTTCCTGATCGCAATTCATACGCTTTCTTATGCAAATTGTTACTTTGTTGTTACTTTTACCACTTTTACTTTGTTGTTACTTCGTTGTTACTTTTACCACGACTATTTCCTTATATTTTTCTTCTATTCCGTCACTTGTTCAATTCACAAACGTTTTCATTATTTTTTGCGCATAAGTTTCGTCTCGTCCCGCGACTGGGGATCTAGCGAGATTTTTTAAACTCATGTTTGTACCTCGTTACCTTATTCACTTGCGTGTGAACGTCGTTGGTCCTGTATCCGTAGGCATCAGCCACGAGGAAACGCATTCGTTAATTTGATACGTATAACGAGGGTGTGGTTATGTAAAATGCCTACCCTCCCCCCCTCGTCAAATGTTTCTTTCGCCACGTCGAGACATTTTTCAAAAGGGCCGACAGATGGTGCCCTTGCGGTAAAATTTAGGTTGAAAGCATCCGGACGAAAGTTGACGCAGTCACGTGCGATGTAGGGCAAGCAGAAAGAAATTACGCGGATGAGAACACAGGTCCATCTACTCACACAAATGAAAGGAAAAATCACGAAATTTTTCAAATTTGCTTTCGGTGTCCTTCCAAGAACGAGGCTACCCGTATCTCATTAGTTACCAATGACAAGATCACGCGAAAGGAATATACGAGGGCCGTTTGATAAGTCCGTGCAAAGTCAGAGAGATGGCACTACTGGTGCGTATCGAGGTTGTTTTCAGTTAGCAGCATCTCTTGGAAGAAAACATACCAAGTTTCAGCTAGATCGGTGTATTTCCATGTGTTTGGCATTCGTTTGAACCGAGGAAGTCGAGTGATTTAAAAGAAATGAACGAAAAATAATTTCGTGTGTTGATTAAACATTACTTTATGAAAGGCAAAACGCCTCAGAAGACTAAAGAGAAGCTTGATAAACATTACGGTGACTGTGCACCTTCGATTAGAACATTTTATTAAGTGGTTTCAAAATTTTCGGTCTGGCTATATGGGCACAAGTGACGCTGAACGTTCTGGACGCCCTGTTGAGGTCACTACTCCAGAAATCATTGATAAAATCCATGATATGGTGATGGATGACAGGAGAGTGGAGGTGCGTGAGATTGCTAGTACTGTGGGCATTTCGAATGAACGGGTACATAATATTTTGCACCAACATTTGGACATGAAAAAGCTGGCCGCAAGATGGGTGCCGCGATTGCTCACGATTGATAAAAAACGAAATCGTGTCAAGTGTTGCATGGACAGTTTGCAGCTGTTCCAAAGGAATCCGCAGGACTTTAATCACCGTTTCGTCGCTGTGAATGAAACATGGATACATCATTATACTCCTGAGGCCAAAGAAGAATCTAAAGAATGGGTTGGCAAGGGGGAATCAGCATCCAAAAAGACGAAGACCGTTCCCTCGGCCGGGAAGGTTATGGCGAATGTCTTTTGGGATTCGCAAGGAATAATCCTCGTCGCCTATCTAGAAAAGGTTAAAACTATTACAGGCGCAAATTATTCATCGTTATGGGACCGTTTGAAAACCGCGCTGCAAGAAAAACGTCCACGATTGGCCCACAAAAAAGTCCTTTTCCATCACGACAACGTACCAGCTCACGCCTCAGCAGTTGTGGCCGCAAAATTAATGGAAATAGGGTTTTAACTCGTTTCACATCCCCCCCCCCATTCTCCAGATTCGGCTCCCTCGGACTATTATTTGTTTCCCAATATGAAGAAATGGCTGGCGGGAAAAAGATTTTATTCAAACGAGGAGGTGATTGCAGAAACGAATGGCTATTTTGCTGACTCAGACAAATCCTATTATACGGAAAGGATCAACAAACTATAGCAGCGTTGGATAAAGTGTATAAGCCTAAAAGGAGACTATGTTGCAAAATAAAAAACGGTTTAACCCAAAAAATTAAGTAGTTTACATTTTTGCACGGACTTATCAAACGACCCTCGTAGTTCCTCTAATCGACCAATGGTAGTGGACCTACCTGCCCGGGCCGATACTTGGATGGGTGACTGTCGAGCTACTTGCTCGCGCGCCAAGGCAGTAGTTGTAAATAATGAAGTATTTTAACGAATCTTTTTTTCACTTCTCCAACCACTTTTCCCCATTAACGTATAGCGTGACGAAAAAATTGACTGTATCCTTTTTCGTGGGTAGTTTTTCGTTGTATAGCATTTCGGCTTCCCGACGATCCGTATTTGATGTGAATAGAAAACGATTTTTATTCAGTCCGTCACTCGGGTTACGTGTAGTAATTCGAATGTTGAATAGGCACGAAATGTGGGGGATTTCGTTATTGGAATATATCGATGTATTAACGCGTGCCTGCCCGTATATACAGGGTGGCCCGAAAAGTGACGCTCGAAAGGAGAATCTAGATGCCTCGTGTTAATACTTATCCGAATCATCAAGATATCCAATAGTGCAATTAATTCTGGACACTTTTAATAGAAAGTAGGTTTTTTGATATTTAGGCAAAAAAGGTATATTCTGCTACGCCAAAATGATACTGTAATATTTCATTTAAATCTATAATGTTTCTAGTTGATATTTGCCTTAATAGCATACTTTGATATGCATATAAAATATAAGTGATTATAACGTGAAAGTGACAAATACAGTCGAACCTCGATATAACGAAGATTTGTTCATTCTCCTCCGATAGACACCCGAAACCTCGATACAATGACAAAATAATATACATTATGCTCTAATTGCTAATTTCTTGTAAAAATTGCTCTAATTTGAACGTTTCTTTTTTTAAATATCCCTATATTTGTAATACTAATATATTTTTTTATGTTTATTTTAAGGCACATGATCTCGATATACTGAAACCTCAATATAACGAAAACTCAATATAACAAACTTCCCTAGAGATTCGTTATATCGAGGTTCGACTGTAAATGCGAAATTCTAAAAAAATTAAAAAGTGTACAAAATTAATTCGACTAGTGTACGTTCTACGATCTTTTTTAGTTTTCGAGAAAAAGGCATTTAATTTTTTTCGAGTTTTCCTGTCGCATAGATTTTTATCATTTTTTTCTCCTTTGCGTATGTACATACACCTAAACATTTTTTAAACGCAATTGGGAGTAACTTAGACTACCATTTTATTTTATCATCCGAACTTTACTGACAGATGTTCTCAAACCTAAATCCGAAATTCTTGATCAAATTCAACGTCGTGAACGTGAGTGTTCAGTTCGTCACTTAATTATCGCTCAACAGTGTGCTTCATAGCGATAAGACGAGCAATAAAAATCGCGAGGACAATACACGCGCAGAAGAGAAAAAAAATGTTTTTTTCTCGCCGATTAAAAAGATCGTAGTACACGGGAGTGATTCGGATGAGTATCAACCCGAGGTGTCTAGATTGTCCTTTCGGACGTCACTTTTCGGGCCACCCTGTATGTGTATACGCAGCAGAGGGTGGATATTAGTCGGGAAATGACTTTTCGAATGGTGCGTGTCGTTCATAAAACATATTGCTTTTTGGCTCGATCTTCGAGGGGCGAGAATATTCACGGTAGTGCGGTAGAAAGGGTCGTGAGCCAGAGGGAGAGAAAGAGAGGGAGAAAGACCGAAAGATTCGATCTCGCAAATATACATTCGAAGCCAGACATGCACGAGAGACGAAATTTCCACAATTTTATGGCACTCGCTCCGAATATCGTAATTTCTCGTTCGGTGATAAAAAGTTGCGACACTTATGGGGGAGAGGGTTAAGGTTGGAAGTGTACGGAAACTTCAAAAGTCAAAGTACCGCGAGAAGAATCTGCGATCGCGAGGAAAACAAAGTCTTCGCGTTGTTTCACGACCATCCCTTGTTCCTTTTCGAAACATCCCCCCCACCCCTCCATCACGCCTCTGCCACTTGCTCTACCCTCAAATTTCCGTCGCACGTAACGCGTCGTCCTTTTTCTCTGCGCCCTTTTCTCCGCTATGTCACAGCATCCCTTTCTCTTTCCACACCCCCCGCCCCCTCCACCTCTCATTCTCGCAAAGTGCAGTTAAAACTTTTGTATGCTCGATCGCGTAAATGCGGAACTCGAGCGCGGCGGCTCCCATGACGAGGGAGAACGAAAGTAACGAGTTCCAGCCGTCCTCGGGCTGTTCTCTCGTCCGCGCACCGCCCTTGCGAACGAACGTAAATCGACGGGAGAACCCTGGCGCCACCAATACCCGTCCAAGCACAATTACGCTACCGTTGCATTTTCGGTGCAAAAAACCCATTACACAGCGGCAAATTGGAAATATAATCTGAAAATAAATATTTTTCGTACGTTCGAGCGCGATATTTTTTTTTGTTCCGTACGAATGCGCGTGTAGCCGGCAATCACGGAGCGGAGTAAATTCATTTGGAATATACGTTTCCTGGCTATTTCGAACCGTTAAATACGATTACGCGCGGCAGAAAGTACCGTTTTGCGTTACGAAAATTACAAAAAACAAAGCTGCGTTTCAAATATACCGGGTGTCCCATTTTTATTCCGCATCTGATTTGTCTCGGAAAATACTGCTCCGATCAAGTATTGAGTATCGTTAATCCTTTAGGGTTCAAAGCGTCCCACGTAAAACAAAATATTTTGTTGTCCAAAATTCAAAATGGCGACGTTGAGATGGCTGATGTTTTTTTTTTTTCTTCAAAATTGACCTTTTTCACGAAAAAGTTTGTCGGGCCAAAATTAACAACTTTTGAAGGAAACTTTTTTTTGTAAAGTTCATCATTTTTAGGTTAGAACATCTTTGCTCACTACTTTAGTGCTATCCAGGATGTACCACGAGGAGGTCGAGTCTTTAATATCCCTAGTGTAACTGTGCGTGTGTGTGTGGGTGTGAGTTTGTTCGCGATTGTTTGGGTTCGTTGGGGTTTGTTCGACAACCCAAACAAACCCAAACAAGAATTAGATTATGCGGCTCGCTTGCTCTATCAAAGAAATCCAAGTGTACGTATGCGCTTCGTTCGGTTTGTTTGATGACAGAAGTGATGAACTGCAGAGACCCAAACTTCGTTTGGGTTTGCTTGGGTTGTAGAATTAACCCAAACAAACACAAACAAACGTTTGATGGAAGAAGTTACGAGCTGCAGAGATCTAATCCTCATTTGGGATTCTTTGGGTTGTCGAACAAACCCAAACAAACACAAGCTCACCTAAACAAATTCGCACCCATACACACACTTACACCAGGGATGTTAGAGACTTGAGCTGCTCGTGGTACATCCTGGGTAGCGCTAAAATAGTAGAAAGATGATCTAACCTAAAAATTATGAACTTTATAAAAAAAAATGTCCTACAAGAGTTATTAATGTTGCCAGATAAATTTTAGGTTACAAAGACTCTCTTTCCTTTTTTGTTTAATGTCGGCCATCTTACCGTCAACATTAAAAACATTGAAGGAAAAAAAAATCTTTTCGCACGTCCCCCAGTGGACCCTAAAAGTTTCACGACTACTTGATCGGAGCAGTATTTTTCGAGATAAATTAATAGTAAGACTAAAATGAGACACCCGCTATATATACCGCGTGAGGCAACACCTGTTAGTAGTATAAATGTTTTTAAACCCACCCGACTCAGGAGAAAGTTTTTTCCACAAAAGTTGCATAGTTCGAAGATGGTCATCGAGTGGTGGCTGCTAGCTTCATCCAGGTGGATGTTCTCCGGAGATTCCCAGGTGATCTCCATTTTTCGAAATGGGACGACAATTTTCTATTCAGAATTTAATTGAGGAACTGAAAATAAGTCTGACTTCATATTTCACGATGATTGATCAAGATTTGGTATAAAAAATCGATAAAAAAATGTCAATGTTTTTAGCCTGAAATCGATTTAAGAAAGGATGCTTTTAAAGAACAGTTACTCTTATACAAGGTGCTCGAAGTAATAGTCAGCCCTTTCAATGCGCTCTTGCAATCTCATTCACATCGATTGTAGTGTCTTTAAGGATGTTGAGTCCCTATGAAACACGTTAATGTTAATTGTTCAATAAATAGCTTCTTAATCGTCATGAAATGTTTACACGACCTCCTGAATACTTCATGTAAAAACATACCAAATTTTCAGAATTCTATCATCATTACTTCAACCTCCTTAAGGGTTGAAATGAAAAATGATCAGAAAATTCTGAAAATTTGGGATGTTTTTGTATGAAGTATTTAAGAGGTCGTGTTAAAATTTCACGACGATTAGGAAGCTCGTTATTAAAAAATTCACATTTTGTTAAGAACAATTTTTAAAAGAAATAAAAAAAAATGTATCAATAAACTTCGCTTTGTTTCCGTTGCTTTCACCATATTGTAGATATTATAAAATTGAGAGGTCAAAAATAAAACTTATTGCAAAGTTACATCAGTTTCCATAAAACAACATTTAATTTGTTAATGTTAATTGTTCAATAACGAGCTTCCCAATTGTCGTGAAATTTTTACACGACCTCTGAATCACTTCATACAAAAGCATACGAAGTTCCAGAATTTTATCATCATTTGCGATTCGGGACTCAACATCCTTAAGATAAAAAAACCGTGCAAATTAGCAATTTTTTCCTCGCCCTCGGTGGAGGAAAAGCGTTTTGCTCGCTATTACACACCGCCAAGGGAACACTTTTAGTTGTGTATCACCCTGTACTTGTCCATATAGGTGAATATTTACTCACGATCTATTGCGTAGCCGATGAGAGAGATAGGGCGATAGCCCGATAGAGAGAGGGGAGGGAGAGGGGGGTGGGCGAAAAAACGAACGAGAACACGTGAATTTAACCGATACGGTTTTTTGTCGTTCGTGCGATAAAAATATCGCGGGTCAGCCGCCGCGGGCGTCACGGCTGTTGTATTCGTGAAAAACCGCAGAGGAGTCTATCTCGACGTAAAACTTTAACGCCCGTTCCCCTTGCGCACTATATTACAACCACGTGTGAGTCGCGCAACGCCTCAAATGCACCAGTGATCCTACATTGTGCATATTGCAGCAGAAATAACTTTCACAATTTTCCAAAACGTTGCCTCGAACGGTATTCAAAAATCGACAAATTTCCGAACGTACTACTCGCAAGAAATGATTATCGACGACGCGCTAGATACACGGGCGCAGGTAGTGATTTTCGTGTATCTGGAACTGGAGAAGAGAAACAGAAGAAGCATACCACAAGAACGCACCGAGGCAAAAGCTGTTCGACAAATCCTGAAGGTCCCCTTGAAAGGACATATTCCAAAAAAAAATTTCGAATGAAAAATCACCGGGAAGTAAGCCTGGCGAGTTGAGGGTTGAACGCCTCGTACAAAGGGTGGCCGGCAAAGTGCATCCAAAAGGAAAATCTAGATCCTTCGTACCTATACCTATCCGAATCACCCCAGCCAACAGCCTTTTTTATTTTCCACTTTCGTGTGGGTACTTTCGTCGCGATTTTTAAAATCTTGTGTTATCGTTAACAAGTGCACTATCGAGCAATAAATAAGTTATCACCTAAACACTGATGTAAATGCCTTTGATTTAGATTAAAAGTGTAAAAAATATGTTTCAAAGCATCGGCCACTGAAGTTCAGAGGCTACAAAAAATACTTATACTCGTCCAAATGACTGCTACCTGCTTTCTAAAAATTTGAAAACACTTTTTTCTCAAAAACTGAAAAAGATCGTAGAACACACATGGGGGTGATTTTTAGCCCACCCTGTATATATATAGTGTATATACATACATATAAATAAATAAATAAATAAATATATATGATTTTAAAGACATTACGTGAACCCCAATGTTCGAAACCGACCAGTCTGCAAAATCGACGATTCGTTTAAAAAAAACTGAGAGAACGTTCCGGAAAATAGCCAGATGTGCAGATAGCCATCATTACATCGATGGAACGCCTTCAAAAAATCATTTTCTCATATAAATGCACATATATATGTATATGCATATGAATACAAGTATATATGAAGTTTGTGGTGGGATACGATGCCTGGAGGCGCAGATCGAAGCTTTTCGTGTTTTATTGCCTCTCGTTTTGGATTCGCAATGCTGCGACTGGTGGCAACCTCACGAGCGAACGAATACGATAAGTTTTTCGTTTTTATTTTTTCCTTACTATTGTTCTTTTTTTATTTATTTTTTACAGGCGTATGGGCAGTCTGTGTATATTTATATAGCGAACCAACCCTTTATATGGATACACACAAACGCTCGCGTATTTACGTACATACACTCACGCGTATGGACGTATGCATGAGCACTTTATTCGGTCGGGCATTATTTATTCTTCAAGCCCTTCGATGCAATATGCCCAATGCTTTTTGCAGAGAAGCCAGAAATCCGCGGTCTCCCTTTTTTGCACCGTGCCACAAAGCGTATAGTTTAAGTTGCCAGTGGGATTTAGTTCGAAGTTAATGTGCACTGTGGTTTCCATCTTTACTCTGATTTTGTTTTATTGTTTTTCCCGTTTTTTTTTCAAGGAAAAATCCACAATTTTGCTTTGTAAAGCTGCGACGGTGTAGGAATGATGATTACATCAATATAAAAATACCTTGATTGTAGTTTTTTATAATACACTCGATAAAATGATTTGTTCGAACAGAATTGATGAGCTGTCAACTTATCATCAGTCAAACTTCATCAGAGGCGTTGATAACTTGTGCATAAGGGGGACATTTTTGAAATATTATTTTTCATTGCGTAGTTTCATAGCCTAGAGTCTTGACTTTACTTTGCAATAATCTTTTTTCCAAAAACTAAAAAAATTGATCGAGTCATGACGATTTTTGTGGACGGTCAGATCGCCCATTGCAATTTACCCTTTTTACAAGCGTTTATTTAACTCGACTTGGTGTGAGATGAGTTTCATGTGAGATGCAAAACGGGACATCAATATTTCACCCGCTTCCCTACTTAGAGCTAAAATCTTAGAGCTAAATCTTAGAGCTAAAAAAAATTACTTGGAGCTAAAATCAATTAAGGGATAACGCCCTTTTTGTCAAAAAGGTTCAGTTATCGATTTTGCCGCAGCACCTTTGAGTGTTGCGACAAAACTTTTATCAAACTGGGAGGACGGATTACTCGAACACCGTTGCATGGATCAATTTGAAAATTTGATAGTAGCTTCACAATTACATTCTCTATGGGAGTACGTAGCCGGTTTGTGATTTAATGCAAACGTTTTTGTGTAAACAATTTACTGCTTGTTTTTTGGGCACAAATCGATTTATTGCTTTCGACGTGCGCCATTTTTTCAAAATTTGATAAAAAGAATCCCTACGCAGTCCCATACCTAATAATATATGGACTATAATTGTTTTTGGTTTTTGTTCCAGATCTTATACTTTACGAGAAAACCGTCCTTCCGTGAAGCTATTTGTAAAAAACATGTTTTTCAAGATAGGCTCCGTCGCCGCCATATTGTATGGAAATTATAATTAAAAAATTGTTATTACACTTTAATATGTGTTAAATAGACCCTCTCAAAAGAAAGCCCATTCCTTTTTTTATACTCCAAAAATAAATTGTCAAAGTTAGGCCTTATTTTCTGCCTCTAGAGTGGCGTTTCCCTTAAACACTAAAAAGAAGAAAATAATTGATGAGTAAACATTTTTTTCCAAACAAGCTTATTCAATGTACTAAAAAGTATAAAATATTTTTTTTTACCAAGTCGCTTAAATGTCACTATAAATAAAAGCTTGGGGCACTTAAAATTTAAACATATAATTTAAAATTTACATAAATCCATTAACGTATCTAATATATTCAATTTACTGTAGAAGAACCTTAGATTTCTTAAATAAAAATCCTGAAACTGAGTATAAACGTGTGATAATAATTCCTCTCATTACTATTGTGCCAGATTAAATACGGTTAATGAAACCGAAATAATCAAATTTATTAAACGTTTAAAATGTTGAGCGGCCTAAGCTTTTATTTGTTTATAGGCACGTATACGCTTGGTAGAAAAATAAGAATTGGTAAACAATTATTTTTCACTTTTTAATACATTCAATAAAAGCTTGTTAAAAAAATGTACACATAAATTACTTTTGCGTTTTTCTCGAAACGATGTTTTACGAAACAGTGTAAATCGTATCTCATAATCCATTTGTCCGATTCACTCCAAATTCCGACAGATCGTAGTTTATAACATGTTTTATCGTATGACCGAAAGATTTTTCGATATGTGTATATAACTGTTAATTAAAAACCGAGAAAAAAATTTTTTTTTGCAAAAAATGACAATTTTTTTCTACCGCGTTTCATTTTCGTAATATGCACAAATTCCAAATAGTATCCGGTCATACGAAAGTTTTATTATCACACTAAAAACACATTTTTCATTTCATGTCATCCCAGTTTCCAAAACCAACCATACTGAATGGCCATGCAGCAACGGTGGCACATTCTTAAAATAATGATAACTTGCTCATTGCTTATCAATATTTTTCAATGAAACAAACACTCAAGCTTGTCAACTTATAAAATCCCGACTTCTCAATCCTGCGACAACGGTGCGGGAAAAATGGCCAACTACTTTTTTCCCCGTATCACGAAATGCCTTTTCTACTATGACGACCTTTATGACGATCATCCCATCGTTTGTCGGATGGTCCTCTGTGAAGGTCGAGTACCTTCCGCGCGCTCGATAAGCAGGCTGCCGGAAAGTGTACGACTAGTATAACGCGCTTAAGTAAGTGGTCTAGCCGATATCACGTTGTGCCGTTAAAGAAAGGAAGAAGCACCGGAAGAAGCAAAAGGAAACGAGGAAGACCACGAAGTAGTAAAGAGATGACTGAGCGTTTACATCCGTGTAGAAGATATGCAGCACCTGGCTAAAAAGTCTCCTCTCTCTCTCTCTCTCTCCCTCTCTCGCTCTCTCTCCTTCGTACCTGCGTCATCTTCATTTCTCCGCTCCCTTTCGCCACTCCCATCCACTCAACCAGAAGTTATATTCGCCAGGCTTGCCAGCCAGGGCTAAAAAAAGCGAAACTTTCAAGTCACGCTGGAATCGGGATTTAAGGAGGTGATAGCATGATACGAGACACGTGACCGGGATCGAGGAAAAGCGGGCCATTGGCTTTCGAAACCACGCACACAACAGCTCGGCTTTTTCTCTCACACGCGTACACACACACCCATATATATATATATATATATAGACGGAGATGGTATTTGATGAGTTCTCTCGACCTAACATCGATCTTCTGTTCAATAACCTCGGAAGAGACGTGTCCACAATTCGAAGGATCATCGCCCGTCACCAATAATGTAGCCCTCTCTTCCTTTACGCACGTACAGCTATATCTGCATGTAAAATAGTGACCGTATATATCTGTACATATGTGTACGCCCATATAGACGTGGCTTCCATGTGCTTTCGGTCGTGGACACTGATCCTCTCATTTTCTACGCATTTCCGCTGCTATCCCCGGAAACGCGGTCTTTCATGATTTATTTCCTTTTTTGCCACCTATGGACACCTCATTCATATATATATATATATATATATATATATATATATATATATATATATATATATATATATATACAGGGTGTCCCAGAACTCAACGTCAAGCCGAAACGGGGTGACAGGATTGATTGTAACCATCATGAGAAAAATCAGAAAAAAATGTATCCCATGCAGTTTGAAAATTATGGGCATTTAAGAAAAACCTAGAAATTTGGTCCAACTGTAACCATTTTGCGGTTATTGTGGTTAATTTTTATTATTTTTGTTCATTTAAACTTTGGAACCGTAACCCTAAATAACATTTCTAGAATCACAGTAAAAAATAATGACACAATTGCCCCAAGTTTCCTAGAATTAAGACGATTTGTTAAACTATGAATTGAAAATTTTCAAAATTTGTCTACTTTGAAAGGCCCTGCTTTAAAAAAAAAGTACTAGAGTGCCTTGGCAAGTGCCATTAAAAGTTGGCGCATTTAATCAGGATTGTAAAATGGTACAATACTTGTTAGTTTCATGCTAAAAAAAAACGAGTAAAAAAATTAAAACCTCAAGTAACCCGATTTTTGCTAACCCATTTTACTCAGTTAAAATGTTTTTTATTCACACAAGCTCTTGGTAGGTTCTTAATTTTACGGCAAAATGATGAGAGAGATGGATAGTGGACATGTTTGCCATGAGTGAGCGTGACAGATAGTGACGCCACGCAGTGAGACGGAGATGCGTCGTTTAACTCAGTCATGGCAAACATGTCCGCTATCCATCTCTCTCATCATTTTGCCGTAAAGTTAAGAACCTACCAAGAGCTCGTGCGAATGAAAAACATTTTAACTGAGTAAAATGGGTTAGCAGAAATCGGGTTACTTGAGGTTTTAATTTTTTTACTCGTTTTTTTTAGTATGAAACTAACAAGTATTGTACCATTTTACAATCCTGATCAAATGCGCCAACTTTTAATGGCACTTGCCAAGGCACTCTAGTACTTTTTTTTTAAAGCAGGGCCTTTCAAAGTAGACAAATTTTGAAAATTTTTAATTCATAGTTTAACAAATAGTCTTAATTCTAGGAAACTTGGGGCAATTGTGTCATTATTTTTTACTGTGATTCTAGAAATGTTATTTAGGGTTACGGTTCCAACGTTTAAATGAACAAAAATAATAAAAATTAACCACAATAACCGAAAAATGGTTACAGTTTGACCAAATTTCTAGGTTTTTCTTAAATGCCCATCATTTTCAAACTGCATGGGATAGATCTTTTTTCTGATTTTTCTCATGATGGTTACAATCAATCCTGTCACCCCGTTTCAGCTTGACGTTGAGTTCTGGGACACCCTGTATATATATATATATATATATATATGTATGTACGGGGTGTCCTGTCATGAATGGATAATTCTGCAACTGCCGATAAGTCAGATCACATATGTCCTAACATATGCTGGAATTTTAGTTTAGTAAAATTCCGACGGTTTTAGAGATTTTGGGTTTTAGGTTATATTTTAGAAAAATCATCTGCTTTTGGTTTTTCGCATGCCATTTCTGCGAATGATATGAATCGACAATAACTAAGCAACTTTTTAAAGTAATTGGCACGATATGGGTAGCACATTTCTTTTACACCGCATGGAAATTCAGCATAAGATATTTTTTCATAAAGTTTCCTTAACCTCTAAGGTTGCAAAGAAGACTTTGCTAGATAAAACAAACCACCACGAGTATTTTTTCAAAAACTGGGTAAAAAAGGTTATAATTTGTAGAAATGGCATGTAAAAAAACAAAAGCAGATGATTTTTATCTGGAAAACCGTGAGACTTTTACTAAACTCAAATTCCAGCATATAGTAGGACATGATCTAACTTGTCGACAGTTGCAGAATTATCCATTTATAACAGAACACCGTGTGGAAAGACATTTTGAATCCGTTGTGTGATGGTAGCTATATCAACACATTTGACCGTTTTGAGGGCGTCCTTTCATTTTTTTTCCAATGGTTCGTTGACTTTGAGGATGGGTGGACGGTGAATTGACCTTTCTGCAAATATGCTTCCATTTATTTAAATCACCTGTGATGTTTTTAGAAGAACCGAGAAAAATATGATATTCAAGGCGCTTTATGGCTCAGCAAAATCTGAAATGTTTTTGGGATTTTATTTTGAGCATATTAAACAATCGATCCCAATGCGTTTTGTTAGATTTTTTCTGTATATGTTGACGGATAGAAAAAAAATGGCTTATGTAAAAAATATTTGCAACTAGGACGAAACCAAGAATTCGTAATTTATACTAGTTCTGCTTAAGAAGTACACTCAATTATAAAAAAACAGGTTTTTCACGCTAAATGGCATCGTTTCGATTTTTTTTTTTTTCGATAAAAAATTGACCTTGATTTGTTTATACAAACGAGAATTGTTGATGAATCCTGAAAATCATGGGTAGATTTCTTTTAGAAAATCTATCTAAGGAACTAAAATAAAAATGTCAAGTAAATCGGATAAAAACTGCCGGAATAATACGTTCTCCTAACTCAAAAAACGTGGTGTCGAGGAAAAACGCGTTAGAAGTGTCAAAACTGATTTAGGAACACGCACGACGGAATTGAAGTTCTCATTTAAATTCTGTATGTACCCGCGGAGGCATTTTTATGGTAGGTCTGGAATTGTCAGGTCATTGTATATTTTTTGTACAACGACGGCTGAACGACTCGAAATTGTTACTTCCACCGTCTAGCATGTTTCGGGCGGAAAATGAGCTCCAAAAACTGATTTAAAAAAAACGTTGCCGTTTTTCTTTTTGTATATCATTCGAGCCAATATAAACAAAAATGGTCAAATTCTTTTCTTACCCAGATGTAACGCTTCATTAGTTTTTCAAACTCTTCGAAAAAAATGCGTATTTTCGCGATGAGTAGTATTCGCCAGAAATAATTGAACAGGTCGTGGGAAAAAAAACAAAATTTCTTTTCGAGTTCAGCAGAATCAAGATAATTACTTTCTAACTACGAAATGCTCAAAAAAAACTTTTTTCACACGAAATAAAATTCCATTAATCCAATTTGAAATGTATCTTTGATAATTTCTTTCCCGATGGCGGGATACGGAAAAAAAGTTTTTTTACGTGTGTTTCGTTTTCGGAGTCGAATTCCCCCCACCCGACTGTACCGAAAACCGAATTTTGATATTTATTCCCGAATGCTCAATTTCTTCTTGTATACACTACCCGTGAAAGAATTCAGCCAGGGCTTTGAGTAGGCTCCGATTATTTTTCCCTTACTCTGCAAGGGCCCTAACATGGCACCCAACCAGGTCCCTTGGAGGCCGGTCACACTTTGTCGACAAGGGCCTAAAGAGGCTTATGAATCAGGGCCCGACTGGTTGCCTCAACAGTAACCGATCGAAGCCATGGAGCAACCCTATTACTGCCTTATAATTATCAGCTTTATTAGTGAATACATATCAAGCGAGATTGGTCAGAAGTAGCTCGAAAATGGAGAAGTGATTGTAAAAAAATTTGTTTTTAATCATTCCACATTTATTGGTACGAGAGCGTCAGATAACGTTGTGCTTTTGCGTAATGGATACGTCGCGGAGACGAATAAAATTTTCGGACGTAACGAGTCTGAAGAATGTTTGTACATTGAAGCAAAAGTGTGGGGAAAAAAAAACAAATGTATTCATGTACCCAACAAAGGCATCTAAAGTTTACGAATGGCGAATTATCACAAAAAATTCAGTGGATGTTGTTTATCCCGTCACGAGCATTGAATGGAAATTAGTTCAATTATAAATGTCGAAGCAACCAAACGGTGCTGTACGTATATATGTGCTGGCATTCCTGCACGCATGAATTATTTGAAAAAAGCTACTTTTGTTTTGCGAAATTTCTTTTCCACACATTCTGAATGTTTATAGAATACAAATTATTTATAGTAAAACTCCACGTGTATGTTTATTTTAAGCGACCTAACCTAGTGTTTTATCGATACCTTAAACTTTAAATATATCACATCTATGGAAGTAAATCTAAAAACTGGAAATTCTTAAAAATAACTTTGCAAATATATTGTATGCCCTGTAACAACCACTGCCCCGATAAATCCCGTCTGGGCCCTTTATCATTTTCCTCGCTACGACCTTTTTTCAATAAATTACCCAACCCTGTTATTTTCCTGTCGGGGCCTAGTCCGATTGTGTCGTGGAAAGCCCTAGTAGGGAATCCATATTCAAACCCTCATGGGCCCCAAATTTTTTTTATGGTTGCCCTCCTACATTCTTTCACGGGTATTCATCACAAAACTACGCAATATATTTTTTCGACCAGTATTTAAAAAACCTTTTATAACTGCCACCCCCTATATATGCACACACGGGTACGTTAATCCGCGTTGAAAGGGATCGTCATTTTCCAAATGTAACGAATGCTCGTTATACCGTTTGTCGATTCATTCGCGTTGAAGAACCAACTTTCACTGCACGCTCGAGAATCTCCGAATACATGTAGGATTAAGAGAGAGAGAGAGAGAGAGAGAGAGAGAGAGAGAGAGAGAGAGAGAGAGAGAGAGAGAGAGAGAGAGAGAGAGAGAGAGAGAGAGAGAGAGAGAGAGAGAGAGAGAGAGAGAGAGAGAGAGAGAGAGAGAGAGAGAGAGAGAGAGAGAGAGAGAGAGAATGTTGCCCGGTATATAATACTGTTTAAGCAAAAGCTCCCAACGAAAAGGAAAAAAAAAAGAAAACAGGGAAACGACTCATCACGGTATACCAAGAGAAGCGAGAGCCACTGGATGAAAGCTTTGCGTTTTAACGAGCAAAGTGAGAGATCGTGCGAGAAATGTCGAGTTAGATTAATGGAGAGAGACGTGAATTGAGCGGTGAATAGCGAGCGTTAAATTGTCCAACATGGCGCTGTCCCGGCCCCCCCCCCGCCCTTGTGTAAATATCCCACAGGCGCTGTAGAAAAGCGCGAGGGGGGAGAGGGTATTTTACTTTGCGATCACGGCAATTGCCGATAAATCGTCTCAAGCTGCATACACATTCGATTTTTTTCCACGTTATTCCCAATACAATTGTTTCGGTGATTTCACATACGCAGGAAAAATTCACACGGGAGTAAATTATTTGATAAAGTTGCTTGCGCTACGATCGAATCCACCAATTCTGTGTGCCCATTCGCTACAAGTACACCGGTCGCATACAGGCGGTTGCTCGTACGATTATTTGATGTTTTTTTTTTCACAAAAATATCGGTCGTGTTTTTTGTGTCAAGTTCTCGCATATAAGAAAAGGCTGGGACATAAAAACGAGATAGACAGGGGGTGTGCGTGAGCGTGTTGGAATTGGCAACCTCACCGACTACGTTGAGAGTGTAGTTGAGAAACATCTTGGGCTCCGTGCTGACTTGGCACTCGTAAGTGCCCGAGTCCCTCTTCTGCAGTGACTTTATCTGCAGCGTCCAGTTCTCCGACTTGTCCGGATGTATTACTTGAAATCTCATGTCGGACGTGTAGGTCGATATGCCCGCGCTGAGTATGTGCATGTCACGTTTTCGCATCCAGGATACCTGTAATCAAGAAAATCAACCGAACATTTTGTTAATCGTAGTGAGGACTTATATACTCGTATTTTAACGAAAGTTTTACCAAACAATGTGTTTAATCCGATGGAAATATTTTTAATGAAGAATCTGATAATTCTTCTTATAAATGATTTATAAGGCTTCTCGTATTTATCATGGCAATCATATTAACATTCGGTAATATAATATAATATTATATTATATTATGTTATATTGTATTATATTATATTGTATTATATTAATTTATATTATGTTATGTTATATTACATAATTATGCATTATATTCTATATTGCAACTATAATTTGCATAGCAATTACATTACTCTACATTTGATAGCAGTATGTTATGGAATCTTTGATTTACTCAATTTGAAATATAAAAAAAAGTATTGGGAGTATGAATAAGTCTCCGCCTTTTGACAAAAGGTGGCCCCACCAGGAGGTTATGCTTGAAATTGTCAGATTTAAACGTCATATCGTAGGGTTGGACATCTGGCAAGACCATAACCTTGAAATATTAGCGATTTTGTATCAGCATCGCATAATTTTTTTCGTGCGATAATTTCGAGTTTTCAGCCGAATAAGCGTCATGTGCGGTAACTTTTGATTTACTTCTTTAATTTGGAGTAATCTGCAGCTGAGGCGCATCGATTGCTTGTAGAAGCATATGGTGAGGCTGCTTTGAGTCAGAGGAGTTGTCGTGAATGATTTCAAAAGTTTAAGAACGGTGAGTTTGACGTCGAAGACAAAGAACGTAGAGGTAGGCCGGAGGTTTACAAAGACGCGGAATTGGAAGCATTATCGGAGGAAGATTCGTGCCAAACGCAAGAAGAACTTGCACTTACATTAGGAGTGACTCAACAAGCAATTTCAATTTGAATAAAACATAGAGTACCGTTTTTTCACAATAAATGCCCAATTTTTAAATAAAAAACGGCGGAGACTTATTTGTACTCCTAAAACATATAAGTAATACATTTATGTATAAGTACAAGGCAAGGTTTGTAAGCTACCAGCTTGGTCGAAGTTTAAATACCTCCCGGTTAAGTACGAAACCCAAGTTTCCGCGTAATTCTGGCTCGTACGAATGCTGGAATAGAGACAAGAATAGAGAGCGTGAAACGGGTTCCTTCTACATGGAAGCTTGAGAGATAGATGGATGGATATGTTTAATAGTGCACTAGGACTAGAAACCTAGCGAGAGTGAAAGGAAGAGAGAGCGAGGTGGAGAAATAGACGAAAAGGAGAGAGTGAGAACGAAAGAGAGGCGACGTGGAAAAATTGAGAAAATAAAGTCGATTTCCAGAGGGAGAGGCAGCTCTCGGAACGTCTCAGCGTCGACATGTCGTAGCGATGAGAGGCGAGTGCAAAAAGCGTGATCCTCAGCAAGTAGACGTGTCGACACGCGACGTTCACGCGAGTCAAAGACTTTTCGGAGGGTGCTCTAAACCGTACGGTAAATCTCGCTCGATGTTTTCTTTTAAAAACGAGCGAAGAATTCGATACCATCGAAGAGAACAATAGAAGGTGAGAAAGAGAATCGGCTAAAAGTGTCAAAATAGAGAAAGAGCGAGAGAAGGAGGCGGTTCCGATGGCCAGGCAGAGGGAGAGAGCGGAATGGTATGAGAAGGAAAAACACGAAAATCTTACTCTCTGGAGATCTGGAACCTATCCCGAATTGAATCTGTTTCAACAGCCTGAATAAAGGAGTGGTACAAAAGGTTTGAAAATTCACGGAGTGAGGCTCAGCGTGTTAACAGATTTTCGAGGATTCGACATGAATAAGTCACGCGCCCTCTCCCTTTTTCTCTTTCGATACCTGTTTACGATTTTTGACTGATACTCTTTTTTTCCATATGTATGTATATATATATATATATATAACTATATATTATATTATTATACTATATATTACTTTATATAATATATAAAGTAATATATAGTATTTATACGTAATTATACTATATATTACTATATATAATATATATACTATATATTACTATATATCATATATGTATATATATATATATATATATATATATATATATACATTACAGGACACGCTCTGTGTGTGTTCGTGTCAAGAGACACACACACACCCACACACACACGCATATATTACGGACAAGTAGTCGAGCCGATCATCAATCCGGCTAAACAGCAATTGGGAAAAAAACGGTTGTACTTTTTTTTCTTTAATCGCACTCAACTTTCTCTCTCTCCCTCTCTCTCTCTTGCTCTCTTGCTCTCTCTCACTCTCTCGCCCTCTTTCTCTCCCTTTAATCCTTTACTCTTGTCCTTCCAGGGCTTTTATTCTCCATTGCTATACTCGTTGCTTTCCGGATCTTCGCATCCAAGATCTCGATATTTTCGAACGCGTAAACTCGAACGAGCGAGCGGATTTCCCTCTTTCGTCTATTTCCCGTATACACGGCCTCGTCTCATTGCTCCGCAAATCTATACAATTCGACTCTCAAATTCGATTGTACTATCAAATTTCCGCCGCATTGATCAAACGTCGCCTTTCTCCCGGCGGAATATCCTTCCATTTTCACTTCCTCGTAGCCGCCGGAACGATTACGAGGCGAGCGCCACTGAATCCCACAGGATAAATATCTTTTAGGCGAAGGAGAAAAAGAAGGATTTGGGGGTTGGTTGAAGCGTCGAAGAATCGCGCGGAAATTTGATATTGGATATTTCGATAAGGTACACGGTGCGCCCGTGTAATTGTGTCATTCAATTCTGCATGTTCATTTTTTTGTTTTGAAAAAAACGATCGGTTAATTGTCCGGCGATTTTTCGTATCAAGCGCTGCTGGTTCGGGCCAATACTCGGATGGGTGAAACGAAGGGGGCTAGGGGAAGAGAGAGGGAGCAGTCGAGGGAAAGAGCGAAATTAGGAACCTTTGAAGCCCTCCCTTGTTATTCTTTCTCGGTCACGAAGCTCGCTGTGCAGACAAGTACGGGTTCAAAAGAAACAAATAACACAAAAAGTAGCTCTCTCGTTACGTCTACGCGCTCGCGGAGCCGAGCATTGTCGCGAATATGTTCACAGTTTATGCATATACCAGGTGTAGAAGTATGAAACCGGAATTTCCCTATAGGTGGTGCTAGCCATCAGTTTAGGGACCGTAAGACCGCTTCTGCAGCGCCATCATCTCTCTTTAACACCTGACGAAGATTTTCAACACACAACAACCCAAGTTCCCTACACCGGTATATTTTTCTATAACCTTAAACATGTCGAGTTTTGTGCCTACGAACTACGATTTGTGGACAGCATTGATTTTCTGTTATCATTTGAAGAAAACTGCTGCAGAATCGCATCAAATGCTTGTCGAAGGTTACGGTGAACATGCTCTTGGTAAAACACAGTGTTTCGAGTGGTTCAAAAAAATGCAAAAGTGGTGCTTTTGACGTGAGAAGTAAAGAGCGTGGGAAACCACCGGAAAAGTTCGCAGACAACGAATTGCAAGCCTTATTGGATGAAGATGATACTTAACGCGGGATTCTACTTTGAAACCATGAAAAAAACGCTATTTTCGTAAATTTTTTCTGAGAATACTATTAAAGATATCGATATGGGGTTTAAACTGTTCAATAAATACACTCTTTAAGTACATAAAAAAAATTTTAAATGTATTTTATTCATTTTTTGTACACGTAAAATATGTTTAAAGCCAACGCCTCGAAAAGCAGGTACCGTTGCCGTGGTCGTGAAATCTTCCCGACGGATGGTCTGAAACGAAAAAATCAAATAGTTTCATGTTCAGTATGTCTTCAGGAACCGACCTAACTAGAATATTTTATATACGTGCAAAATTAACAAAATGGCGGCTAAAATACGAAAAAAATGCGTTTTTTTGGGTCTTTTTTTGCAATAAAAAAATAGTTCTAATCAAAATTTTAAGTTGATTGTAGTTAGGTCGGTTGGTACACACATATAGAATATGTGTTCCAAATTTCATAAGGATCGGTTCAGTACTTTTTGAGTTATCACGACCACGGTACTTGAAAATGTCGTTTCGAGAAAAACGCGTTTAAAGTTTTGGTGAGTGATAAATCGTAGAAAAAATTATCTTACCCTCAATCAGCGATGCCTGGGCCATATAATATGCCTTCGACGTGTTCCAGGTGGGTGTTTTCATCCAATTTAGCCTTTTCAAAGTTTCAAAGTAGAATCCCGCCTTAAAGTCAACAAGAACTCGCGGATCAATTGAATGCGACGCAGAAAGCCGTCCCCATTAATTTTTATCATTTTCGAACAACGGACGTGTAATTTTTACAAAAAAAATACAGTTTCATACTTCTACACCTGGTATATATAAATGAAGGAAGATGATTCGGAAGACATACTAGTGCGAGGATCCTTCTCGAACTAGACAGACGTGTTGATAGCCAACATTATTATATTAGTAGTTGGCCACTTTATACATCGAAAAAAAAAGATTTCTGACAGCTTGATATTCATACTTAATAGATGTGTAATTAATTTTATAAGTGAATCACGTTTTCATACAAAACAACAATTGTTAAATTCGCACATGATTTTATACCCGTTACTGTGGCCTAAGGCCACCGGATTTGGTACGGAGCGCTGAGCGGCGGACCAAGTGGGGCACTACATCTCGGCGGAAAATCCCAGCGATCCATACCAATCAGCGTTTAAGAAGCACCACAGTACGCAGCCAGCACTGTTGCGTATTGTGGACGACGCACGTCTTGCCGTTGACAAGCGTATGGTGACTGTTCTCGTCCTATTCGATTTCACCAAAGCGTTCGACTATGTACCCCAGGGGATCGCTTCGTAAGAGACTTATGGATCTACGCTTTCCGAGAAGTACTGTCAGATGGTTTCAGGCGTACTTCCGGGAGTGCTGCCAGGCAGGCTGCGATGGTTGCGGTAACAAATTGGAATAGGAATACTTGCATTCGGGCGTGCTACAGGGTTCGGTATCGCGTCCTCTTCTGTTTTTTATCTAGGGGAGGAGGACTCAAAGTGGGCACTCTAAGGGAAATAAAAAAAGCAATTATTAAATGTCATATTCAACCAATTTTTTTGCTATCAGGTGCTGCATTTATCGTAGTTTAATGTTACATTTACACATTCCCAGTAAATCTTTAAAATACAAATAATGGCATCAATTTAAAAACTTCAAGAAATGCCCGCTTTGCCCAGGGGGTAGCTTAAAGCAGGCACGGCTTATGGGCAAAGCGGGCACGTAGAGGGCAAAGCGAGCATCCTGTATTTTTTTGTACCCACAAACTGTATTGCAGACAAATTATTATGATTGTCATAAAAGAACAAAAACTCAACGTGTTTTCTTAACAGTCAGTAAATTTTATTTTTTTGGCAATTATCATATTAAAATGATCCAACACTAGGGTAAGCAGTCCATGCAGGCATACGTTTCATTTTTTTTGCACTGTGACAAGCCTATCACGTGGTATTATCGGCATCTGACGTGGTTGAGGGTTGTAGAGCGACACAAATACTTACTTGCGTCGCTCTCAAATGCCATATGCGATGATGAAGAACCAGCGTCCGTGTCACGGCGTTTTGTGCAGGCAGTGCTCATGCCAATTAAACAGCTGCGATGGCCACTCAGAAGTGGCGATTTTGTCGTTCCGACCTGCCACACAAGTTGCTAGCAAGAATACTTCCTTGCTATGCCACGTAGTGTATGGAATGCGATAGAGTACGAAATAAGGGCATGTAAAAGCCACAAGAACTTTAACGAAGCGGTCAAATTTGTGCTGTTGCGAGAGATATCGGACAGAGAAGTATGATAACGTTAAGTAGCATATCCGGCATGTCCTTCTCCTGTTATTCTCTTGCAGTTCATTTTCTTTCTAGACATAACTTGAATTGCAGTTTATATCACTTGTTTATTGTTGTTATATTTTTATTTCTATTATCATAATACTAGTCATAGCTATAAGATGTTGACTAGGGAAGACTATGTGAACCTATCATTGTACAAAGTTTCTTGTAATGTATCCCTTCGCACTCTTGCTGCTCTTAAGGGGCCCGAGAGTACGAATAAACCGTTCTTCTCTCTCTCTCTCTCTCTCTCTCTCTCTCTCTCTCTCTCACACACACACACACACACACACACACACACACAGGCGCGCGCGCAATGCACCGATGACTCGGTAGGTGGTAGCCCCACTTGTCGAGCGCAAACTTTTTCTGCTAGAGTCTATTCGCTTCCAGTCGCGGCTAATGCCAGGTTAAAACGGACGCTGGCGCGCAGTCGGGACCACAAAAACTTCTTTCGACTAGCGATGAGCAAAGCGGTATCAAATCCCGATAATTGGCACGATAGCTATCCGGTTATTCATCGTAAAGGATGAGTATACGAGGGTTGGTTACCCTCGAATGTCGATGTAAAACACTGTCGGGCCGAAACCTCGAATAGATGCTCTAGTTGAAGGTTGTGGGTGTAGCACGGGACGTTGGGTGCAAGAAAGGGCGCGTTTAGAACGAGAGAGAGAGAGGGAGAGAGAGAGAGAGAGCAAATAGGAAGTGCAATGATGAATCGGGACGCAACAAGAGTCTTTCGAATAGCGCTCCACATTGGTACACCGCAAATTTCATTCCGCAATGGCGAACATTTCGCGAGTGGACTCTTCTTTGCACATCGCAGGGACCCAATTTGTATGCACTAGTTGCAAAATACAAACGGCGTTGGTATTTCGCCCCACTCCCTTGACATTCGTGCCTGCGTGTGTGTGTGCCAGGCACCCGCAACTGTTTACGCGGTAGCTTTGATCGGCAATCCGTGTGCCACTCGCGTGCATGTTATCCAGTTTCGTACAAATATCCCCGTCGAGTACAAGCTCGCACGTGTAATTGGCGAATGGAGACACTTGCGCTACAATTCCGGGATCATCCTTTGCCCCCGCCCACCCCTCCGGGTTTTACAGTCGTCAAGTTGTCATGTGGGAATACTGATTTGAACGCCGGTGCTTCCAGCATCCTATGGAATGCGGGCGTCAGAGTGCTTTCGCATGAACGCTTCTTTATTTTTTCGGATACACGTATAAATGGATCTCATCTCGTGTGAGACTCAAGAGTACGTGAATGACGTGCCGTGATTTCTAATATCTTCCGGAAGCACCATCCAATGAACATCGAACCAGCCTTACCTCCGAGTGCATGCAACGCTTTCAGTGGATTTATCACTCGATGCAGCCCCCCGGGGTTATTGCAATTACCGCTCGATCGTTAACTAAATTTCGTTGAAGATTCAAGACTGTTGTGGCAAGCTCGAGCTTCGACTGATTGCCGATGATCATATCTCGCCAACGTCCAATTGCTTCCAATTGCTTTGGCGCCGTTTGTCATCAGATCCTGCCTTCGCATGTGATAGAAGGGACATGTGGATATCTATATCTGGGGAACGACGATTTCTATCGGATCCCACTTCGAGGTACGTCCTCATAGTAGCCTATCCTTCCCGTACGTAATTCGAATAATTGCATTACGTAAGCTCGAATGTCTTCAAATTTACACTTCGATCGATACAAGCATCTTTACGTAAACGTTATTTCAAGGAATGTTCCGTTGAAACATTTGAAGGACCATCCTCAAAATAGCCAGGCGTGCTAATAGTCGACATCAAACCGATTTCAAACTGCTCTTCCGCCATATATATATATATATATATTGTACAGTGTATATATATATATATATATATATATATATTTGTACAGTGTGTCCTGTTATAAATGGATAATCCTGCCACTGTCGATGGATCAGATCATGCCCTACTATATGCTGGAATTTCAGTTCAGTAAAAGTCTCACGCTTTTCGAGATGAAAAAGCTTTTGGTTTCTTACGTGCCATTTCTACAAATAAAATCTTTTTTGACCCGGTTTAAAAAAATAGTCTTGGTTATTTGTTTTATCTGGAAAAGTGTTCTTTTTAAGGGGCCAATTTGACTTTAAGGGGCCAGTCCACTTTGAAAATAAAACCAAACGAAAGCAAGCGAGACTTGAAAAAATCGACGATGATGAGCAATCAGAAGGAATTTGGTACGGTGCAGGAATTGCCGATTGAGTTTAGGTAAGAGTTTTTCATACTATAAACTTCAAACGCGGTTTTCTCGAAACAACGTTTTCAAAATCTAGCTCCATCGTATCTCTAAAACTAATAAACCGATTCTCTTAAAATTTAAACTACATATTGTGAGCATTATTCGCAACAAGATGACCCTCGATGGTTTTAAAATTTTGATTTTGACTCTTTTTTTTGCGAAAAACTGCGAGAAAAACGCGTTTTTTTTACTTTTTTCGTTTTTCATCTGCCATTTTTTTATCTTTTGACAAAACTTTATATCCGAGGGTCATTTTGTAGCTTGTGTCATGCTGAATCTAATGGACTTTGATTTTTCTGTTTCAGACAAGCCGTTGCCGAGTTGTGATGGAGTTACCTAGCCCACCTATTTTTGAGGCGTTACGTTAAACTATAGTTTTGGTACTAAAAAATGAATAAAAATGAATTAAATTTTTCTTAAAATGTATTTCAAGACTTTATTTGTCAAGCCCAACAACTTTTATATTCATATCTTTTATAAAATCCTCAAAAAAGAAAATCGCGAAAATAGCCTTTCTTCGTGGCCCCAAAGTGGACTGGCCCCTTAATAGTCTGCAGTGTGAAAAAATGTACTACGAATATCGTGCCAATTACTTAAAAAAGTTGTTTAGTTATTGTCGAATCATATCATTTGCCGAAATGGCATGCGAAAAACCAAAAGCAGATGATTTTTTCATAGAATAATAAAGCCCAAAATCTCGAAAACTATCGGACTTTTACCGAACTGAAATTCCAGCATATCGTAGGACATAGTCTGACCTATGAACCGTTGTAGGATAATCCATTCGTACCAGAACACCCTGTACACACACGCACACGGGGTTTCACGTTATTAATTAGCGTTCAGATATTGACCTCGTGCTAATCGGAACCCCAATGATTGATTATCGATTGTCATTATAATTGATCGTCATTAGTCCTGATTAACGCGAAATTGCGGCGGTTGACCCTCTTTCCCTTAGCCTGGGGCACATCGAGGAAAATGGAGATGAAGATCGAAAAGGGTAATTTGAAAAAAAAAACACTCATTAAACAATAATAACTCCAATATTTAATCGATTTTCCAATTAGCCCCGTTCCCAGGAGAATTTCGATTTTTTTTTACCGCGACAACTTATTAACAGTAGACACCACTCTGGCGGGCCGAAAAAGTGCGTTTTTTCGATTTTTTTTTGTTTACTAGATTATTTATTTTGGATTTGGAAAAAAGGTTTGTTATTAAGCATACATTCAAACCTATTTCGTGTAAACATCTATAATTTTTTATTTTTTTAATTACAATGTTATTGATGTATAATAGAGCCTCTGTATGAAAAATATGGCCCAACGGTTGGATCGATAACTTGGCATCGGTTAGTTTCAAAAATAAAATTAAAAAAGTTTGATAAACTAAATAAATGTAGTTCTCGTTGTTCGTCGCCGTTTTTCAAAAGAAAATTCACAAAATGGCGGGTGTACAAAGAAAAAGTGGAATTTTGGCAAAATTTATACTCACATTCAGAAGCTGAAAAATGAGTATATTTACAGAAAAAAACAAAGTCGGACAATTATAGCTAGAGTCGTGATTCCGGCCAGGTCGAGAAAAACTCGATTTGAAGTTTTAGTATACGTAAATCGTTGCGCTACTTGCTCTCACTAAATCATCTATCACTTGGTCAATTTTCAATATTTTAACTTGAATTTTTTTCACGTGTACTTCAATATGCATACTTTGAGAGAATGCAAAAAAAAATATTTTTTTTTGCGGGGTGATAAAAAGGAGAGAGAATGGAGAAAACAAATTGTGAAAATTGAGGGAAGCAAAGTGTTGTCGTGGTCGATAATAGTGCGTTGGTGGTAGCTGCTGCCGATCGTGGCAAAAATCTCTGGAACGATCGGCTTTAGGTATACGGAGAAAAATTCGGCCTCGAATTCTAACACTGGCTGCCAGAATTCTAATATTCAGTACTAGAAAAGTATAGCAGTTTACTGCCAGTTTGGAATTCTAAGACTTGTTGTTATAGAAGTGTAAAAATGATTTTCACACCGTATAGTAAAAATGATGCGTGCATATTACATTTGAAACTATTATCGCATAGGCGCGAGTCATATATGCTGTATAGTAAAAAGAATGCGTGCTTTATAAAATACCAACCTCTATTACACGCTATATTTTCATATGGATTTTACTATACGTATAGCATGAATCTTCGTGTATGTATAGATTTCACTATACGCATAGCATAAGTCTTCGGTGTAAAGCGAAAAATATTACGAAGTGATTAGTAAAATGTGACTCTATACCGTACCTTTTGTAGAATACTGGAAACTAATTGTTCCAATCACGTGGGCAAAATATTTTTTGAATACTACAAAAAGTCACAATATGCCGAATAAAATGTATTATTTGTATCAGTTTACGTGCCATATCGTAGGTTAAAATTTAAATTTCTTCATCATTACGATACCATAATTACAATTTTTTTCTTCCATTCAATACTTTTTGATATTTAATGATATTTTTTTTAGAAGCATGGTATTAATTCTAAAGTTCGAGGCCCGTGTTTTCTCCGTGTAGCCGAACTGCAAATAGATACAAAAGCTGGAGACATCGGTGTACGTATGGAGATATGTGGTACAGATACTCGTACTAATAAAGATACACATACCCTTAGATACCATGTGGATGAATATGTGGATTGTCCATCGCTCCACGGAATTCTCATTTGGCCCCTCCGATTTGTCCATATTTCGAGGAGAAAAACTACGCTCACTTTTATGCACTGACACACATCCGCTGCTGCCCACACACATATACAGACACACACACACACACACACACACCATTCGTCCGCGCAATCGGTAAGGGGTGAGGGGATCTTTTTTTTAGGAAAAAAATCGTTTCCCATTGGTTTGCACCGGTCGAAAAAAGGCAAGTATCATTACAGAGCGTGCATAGTTACGAAGGGGCACGTGTTACCGATCGTTCGCGGATTATGTTGCGAAGGGTCGACACGTTGCGGAAGCTAAATCGCGAAACATCAGTGGCCGAGAAGAATATCGTGACTCCGCATACTTTTTTATACACTCACGTACATACATATATATATATATACATACACCGGGCGATTCACAGCTATTAGGGATTGTTTGATGGATATATAGATTGTGTCGTTCGGAGCAAAACTTTTTTTTGTAATGTGCGACAAAAATTAGATATTGGCGTTGAAAGTCCGACGCTGACAAGGAACATCACTCAAGTGTCCGGCTTCGATTTTGTTGAAACTCATACATGTGATGAAGCATTGGGAATTATTGAATACATATTTTTTCTTTTCAGCGGAAAACAGCCTTAAGGGGGGGGGGGGATACCACCCCTTGAAGACAGTTGTGTCGAGGGGTGATTTTACAGTTTCACCCATAAGCAGTCCACTGATCTGAAATGAGCAAAAACCTAAATTCTTCTGATGTAAAGTGATGGAAAATCGTACATTGTACAGTCAATCGATCATTGTACAGGTATTGGAAAAAAATTCAATTAAAGCATGACACGTCCTTCTTTGAGGATGCCCCCCTCCCTAAAACCGGTTGCGACCAGCAAAAAAACACGTGGCTAAAAGTTTTCAATGCTGTATCAGATATACGAGTACCAACAAAATCGAAGGACACTTAAGTGATGTTCCTTGTGAGTAAAAATAGTACAGTAGTTCCTCACACGCGATTTTTTTTCTCTTAATTTATTAAACAATAATCGAATATTATTTAATCATATTATCGATTTGCATAGCGGGTCTTCGTGTGTATTATTTTTTGCTGAAAAACATTTCGTGTGCGGATCCGAAAGGGTGCGCGGGATTCGTTAGGGCGTCGTCAGGTCTAACCCCATCCCTATAGGGATTTGATAGGACTGCCGCAGGTAAGGAGTCTATGTTGGAATCCAAGTGGATTCCACGCTATTTCCCGCTTGACGTTGGATGAGATTATTGTTTGTAATTCTCAAACGGCATTTGTTGGATCTCTCAAAAAAATATGCTATCGCGAACCCCGACACAAATTTGTTGCGGAGTCCCAACATGCACTCACATACCTATAGGGATTTGTTGAGAACACTGCACAGAGGAAGTCCTCATTGGAATCCATTGGCATTCTGTGCTATTTCCTGATGAAAGTCGTTTGAGAATTCTTACCACGTTCGAATCGAAAATATGTGATACGCCACGCGAAAACACTCGGAGTGTTGAAACATAACCTGCACGCTTCGTGAGCGTGTGTGGGGGTGGAGATGGTATGTCAAAGTGCAGTAGATTAAATAAGAAACGACAATTACAGTGGACTTTTAGTAATGTGATACAAATCGATTTTGAAGAGGTACTTTTCACAGCGATTTATACTTTTTTACGTTAAGATTTATACTTTTGTAAGATAAGATTTATACTTTTATAACATAGGATTGATACTTTTATAGGATAGGATTTATACTTTTTTAAGATCCACTTTGTTTCTATATACATTTTTTATTTAGAGAATTCAGCGTACGCAATGAGATAGGATCGATCAAGAATCGTATCGCATTCTGTTCGATAATGCGTGAGTTCTACAGGATTCTAATTGGATTCGTTCATAGGATTCCAATAGGGAATCCCGATTAGAATTCAATGTACGAGCAAGACGTGTTAATATAGGGATCCAATGTGATGACCCAGTGGGTCCCTACTGGGAAGTGGGGACAAGTATGGGAATTCAATTGGCTTCCTATGACAATTTCTGTACGGGAATACACGCGACGAATCCGCCAATTATCCAAACAATGTGCCGACCCCGATGACGCGCGAGAACAACATTTTCGGGGTCCACCGTGCAGGTAGACGGCCTCACTTGTGACATCGCTATATACACGTAGTTTGCATTCACATGCCTGTGAATATATATATTCACAGGCATGTCAAGCATGTCAAAATATATATTCACAGGCATGTCATATATATATATATATATATATATATATATATATATATATATTTATTTATTTATACACACACACACATATGTATATGTATATATACACTATCGGCGAAAAGTGTCCGAATAAAAATTCCAAAAGGTTCCGGAACGATTTTTTATGCCATTTCGCCGATAGTTGACGTAAATGAACGTAATGAACGGTTGAATCGGTTGAAATCAATCGATTGACGTGACTTCCAATCTATGAAATTATAACCGCGAAAAAATGTCGAAAAAAAATCTGAAGTAATTCTGTTGCGTTGAAAATAGAAATATACAATTTTTTCCTCAATTGAAATTTTACCACAAACCCCTTACTTCTCGCGTTACGGCAATTAAATCATCTGATATTTTACCGAAGATCGGTGAAAAAAACATTCGAAAAAAAACTAAAACAATTCTTGCTATCTCAACGAAAACCGTTTCAACTTTTTACTATCTTGAGGTTTTCCTTGAATCCTTGTCGTTTTCGCGTTACACCTTATTTTTCAAATTGTCTCTCTTTTTAAAAAAATCAAAATATCTTTATAGAAAAAAGTCGTACGAAGCTATAAAAAAAATTGAAGCTTGAGCTTCCCGTTTACAGCTTTGGTCGAAGAAATGCATAAAAAAATGTTCTCTGTAGAAGGGGTCCACCAGAAAAGGAACAAAAATAAGGCAAAAAACGGTCGTTTTCGGAAAAGGGCACTAGTCGTAAAAAAATAGTAAGAAAAATTATGAAAAAAGCGGAACGAAGGTGAATTCCTCCCCTTCAAAATGCCGTTTAATAAAATCTTTTATGTCAACTTTTGGCAAAAGGACATAATAAATCGTTCCGGAACTTTTTTGAATTTTTGTCCGGAAACTTTACGCTGGTAGTGAATGTATAATATATATATATATATGTACATGTGTGTGTGTGTGTGGGTGTGTGTGTGTGTGTGTATCTGCATACGGTATGAAACGGTGAAAAAGCTGGCGTTACGCCACGCAAACGAATATTGCCAATAAAGTGCCAATCCAATTTAGCTACGCAGAAAATACTGGCGCGCGCGCGCCCACTTTTATTGGGTCGCAGAACGAGCACGCGAGGGAAGAATCACGCGAGGAGGGTTCGCTCGATTGGGGCGGGACAAGGGAGTAAGAAGGATCGGGTGAAAAAGAGACAGAGAATAGAGAAAAAAATATATAAAAAGGAGCAATGGAAGGAGAGGGAAAAACAGAAAAGAGAGGAAACCGGATGTTGAGCTCGGTGGAGGTTTTCTTCAATCACCTCTAAACGCTCTGCCAGGTTGCAATTGAACCGCCACCACGCCGGGGAACCATGGGAATTTCCAACGGTTGTATATCTCCCTTTGACTCCCTCCCTCTCTCTCTCTCTCTCTCTCTCTCTCTCTTTCTCTCTCACTCTCTCTCTTTTTCTCTACCGTTTATCGTCTCGGCCTTAACCGACGCACACCTAGGACTACGCCAGCGTTTTCGCACGATTTCCAACTCTCTCACTCTCGCCTCTCGTGCCGCATCGCGCCGTATTACGAGACGAATAAAATGCAAATCTTCGTCTCGCGCAGCGCCCGCCATACTTTTCTCACTTTGCCGAAAAACTTCCTTCATGGAGTTCCACGCGTCCTTTAACGTCCGAAGTCAGGCGGGTGGCACTTTCCACTCCAGACACTCGATGGATGAGAAATATCCCCACATTCGCGGGCTAGCACGTCTCGGTCTTTTATCACACACATATATGTGTGTGACAAAATACATATATACATATGATATATACATCTATATAACATTTTTTTAAAGCCCTGTGACAAAAATTGGCCGAAATATTCGCGTCCAAAGTCCGACGCTGTGCAACCAATGGCACGGTAGTTGCTCACTCGCGATTTGTTTCTTCTTCGAGCATTAAGGAGGTTGAGTCCCAAATCGCAAATGATGATGAAATTCTGAAAATTTGGTATGTTTTTGTATGAAGTATTTCAGAGGTCGTGTAAAAATTTCACGACAATTAGGAAGCTCGTTATTGAACAATTAACATTCACAAATTAAATGTTGTTTTATGGAAACTGATGTAACTTTGCAATAAGTTTTTTTTTGACCTCAATTTTATAATATCTACAATATACTGAAAGCAACGGAAACAAAACGAAGTTTATTGATACATTTTTTTTTATTTCTTTTAAAAATTGTTCTTAACAAAATGTTAATTGTTTAATAACGAGCTTCCTAATCGTCGTGAAATTTTAACACGACCTCTTAACTACTTCATACAAAAACATACCAAATTTTCAGAATTTTCTTATCATTTTTTATTTCAACCCTTAAGGAGGTTGAAGTAATGATGATAGAATTCTGAAAATTTGGTATGTTTTTACTGAAGTATTCAGGAGGTCGTGTAAACATTTCATGACGATTGAGAAGCTATTTATTGAACAATTAACATTAACATGTTTCATAGGGACTCAACATCCTTAAATAATACGGAGTGTCTCCCCGTCCGGTTATCGAACGAATAAGCGTATGTTATTCGTCCGGATAGCGGCTCAGTTCACGCCGTATATCCAGTAGGCGTACATATTATTGTGATTCGTGTAAGCAAGCATTCGGATGAATAACACACATATATATATATATATAATTGTCCGGATAGAATGTGTTAAATTGTTAAACAAACTATCCGGAAAAATAACTTACACGTAGTCATCCGAATAAAATCTCTATAATTATAGAGATTTTGAAATTTCGAAATCGTTTGGTTTGGGATGGTTGGTTGGTTTTGGTTTTGTTTGGTTTGGATTGGTTGGATGTGTTTGTTTGCGCTTGGGCTTATGTTGTTTGGGTTTACTTGCGTTTGTATGTTTGGGTCAGTTAGTTTTGTTTGGGCTTTTTCTTGGTTGGCTCGTTTGGGTTTGATTATTTGGGTTTGTTCGTTTGCTTTGGGTTTGTTTGTTTGGGATTGTTTGTTTTGAGCGTTGTACAGCGCGAACTGCGTGAAGTTAGTCGCTATCCGGACGAATAACATACGCTTGTTCGTCCGATAACCGGACGACTATACCCGCAGCGTAAATAATAAACGAAAATGATCGAAGTCCATTATCGATTTGCACAGCGAATTTGCGTGTGCATTATTCTTTGCAAGTGCGGACGATTTTTGCCGAGCAGTCACCCATCCGAGTGCTGGCCCGAGTCGACGCTGAGGAGCATGGGAAACGTCCTGTTGCACTATTATCCTCAATAAATGTGATCCCATCAGAATAATGTACAGGGTTGTCAACTATTCTGGAAAACGTTTCAAGGCCCTTATTTCATTCCAATAAGTAGATTGGCGCTAACGGTCCCTCTCGGACAATAAGTTCGATAAAAAAGTGGTAGGCAGTCCTGAATCTTTGAAATGTCCGCAGAAAGACTCCTCACCCAGCTCCCGAAGTTTCCACGTCATTGTCGGTTCTCCCTCGTTTATACATTCTCCTCAAACGCCAGGGAAGGGCAAATGCTTCTTAAAAAATGTATATTTTTTCACCCGCAGCTCACGAAAATCCGTATTACGACCTTTTCGAGAGACCACTTCGCATATTACTGCAGTAACATAAAAAAATCAGTACGTCCTAGGTATTTATTCATGACCAATAAATCTTGAAAATGGTACTAACGCAAATCCTCAAACAGTAAATAAATTAAAAGCTATAAATAATGATCTTCCCATAGACATTTTTATTCGTATCCAAGCAACACTGAAATAAGAATAATAATGATAACAATGGAATTATAAAAATTTTAATAATAATAATGAAATAACAAAAAAGCCATAGCAAGGCTGATAAAAAAATGTTCACGACCGGATGGCAAAGCGCACCATTCTATCCCGAGATATTCTGCCATTTTGTGGCATTCCGCAGTTGAAGGAAAATCTTTTCACATTTTTGCATTACTTAGCCCCTCGCGGAGTTTTCCCGAGCCGATATACACGTATAGCGAGTGAGAGAGGGCAGGTCGGGTGCGGGGATTGCGCTCTCGGAAGTATTGAAGAAGTTTCAACGGTGGCGGTGTATAGCTGCGCACCGATAGAAAACGTTGCGCAACGATCTCATCCCATTTCAGATTGCAACTGTGTGTACGACTATAAGCCACGCGCAACTTCTTCCTCCTGTCTGGAAAATCACGCCACCAAGCTGACAGTACTTCGTGAAAACAAAATTCCGAGGGTATAATCAGAGAAAAGCAAAGTTCACTGGTGTACGGAGGGGCGGGGGGTCGATGAGTTTGAATCTGGAAGAAATTTCCTGGCGTAGACCGAGTAACATTTCAATTAATCCCTTCGACTCTTTAATACCCCATTTCCCGATAAAGCCAACCACGACCAACCGACTTTGCCATATCTACGAAGGCTGGACCTAATGGACCCAGATTATAGGCCATCCGCAATCAGAGAAAAATCAATATCGTGCCTGGAAGCAATACCAATATCTCATCAAAGGCAGCCTTTCTCAGGATGGAAGAAACATCTTTCATCGCGTAGAAATGATACATGTTGGAACATCAGGTATTGCTGAGAAGATCAGTTCTTCACTGCCCTGTGCACTGCACTGTGTTGGATGTCACGATTTTTCTCGTATTACGCAAAGGCTTGTCCGGTGGATCGATGAACAGTTCGAGAACAGCTAAACCCAAATGGAGCCAAACGATTCGCCAACCTCGTTCACCTCTCGTGTCCCTGACCGAGGCCTCGAAAGGCTCATTTTGCAGAGCAGGGAGACTCTTTCTCTTTTTGTTTGCCGTTTTTATTTTTGACCCGCCCAGCGAACCGCAATTTCGCAAATTCCCACGGATCTCTTGGATTAACAGAGAAACATAAGAAGCCTTTTGATCCGTTTGTGAAGCTGGAATTGCGGAGTCCTTATGCGCGTTGAATGAGGTGCTTCCATAGCCTGAGTAAGGGAGGGGTGGTCGAAGTTCGGAGCTCTCGTGAAAAGGTGGTCAGTGCTGGAAAGCAAACGTCGATATGTGTTTGTGTAGACACGTTTGCGTATATACAGACGGAGTACATGTGGGGAAGCTCTCGTGGCGAATTCTCTCGCGCTGTCTCTCCAACTGCCTGCCCCCGGGTATCGAAAACTTTTCGAGAGAAATTCCTCGTCCGACTGGACTCAGATATCAGAAGGCGAACCATTCGCTTCGGGCTTCCAATTCTCTCTCGCTTCGTTTCTTCTCATTCTCTCACCTCGTACAGGAAACATCGACACATGGACACGCAGACACGGCTCTGGATCAGGATGTGCAGGGGTAAATTGTCGGGGAGTATACGGAAAGCTGGTGGTCCGTCGAAACGTGTACTTCAGCTGTGCAGAGAATGCTCGAGTTAAGGGCAACTTTGAACGGAGCATCGTTGACCCTTATACCTCAACGAATACACATACCTCTTCCTATCTCAGTCCGTATGGCCATCTCTTGCCAATGTTATCCCTTTCGCTTGCTTCAAGTTTCAACGTGGCAATATCAAAACTATAGCCTGGCTGGACTCCCTCTTGCCTGCGTTTACAGAACTACGAGCAACCCTCGATGATAAATCGTCGAAATAATTCAGCCCTTCGAAGAAACACGAACCACCATACACTCGCGATTCCGGTAAGTATCGGAAAAATCGTATCGATTTCCGTCATTAAGATCCATCAATTTGATTCCCAAGCGTTCTCATTATATGCGTTCGCTAATAGCCGGGGAGGTTTTTTAGGCTACGTCGAACAAACAGTTCCCCTCGCCGTTTCTCTTGGACCGCAAACAATGCAAATTTATGCGATGTTTCCAAGTCAAAGCCGATGGATCCGCTTTGACTTGGAAAAAAAGCGTTTTGATTCCGTGGAATACGATTAAAGGAGATTTAAATCGGGGGGGGGGGGGTGGATCTTAGTCAGCTTGTGGCGAAGAGAGCGCGGGGTGAGGATTTTATCGGATACACGAAAGATTATTAATTAACGTGTGGATGTAGCGGTGGAGCCGTTTCACAGATACCGATTAATATGATGATGACGGGCTTTGGATTACCAATTTGCCCCTTACCATGGCGAATTGCAATGTGCTCTTAGCTATAATACGATTATATACCTATTGTGTGCTTCTGTTGCTGTTTCTACGTAACAATGTCTGGGCCTCCAGAGCACGAGTGCAGGGGACATATAGGCTTGATCGTATACCCGCATATTGGCCTGCCGCAATCCATCGAATTCTCCCTCCATATACATACATACATATGCGTGTGTGTGCATGTGTCATTACGTATATCAGATAATTATAGTAAGGTCCGATGCATATCTGCCTCGCTATCACCTCGATATTAGCGTTCTATTGCTGCCATCACACCATCTCCGAATACAAAGTGTTATAGAATTCTGCATGCAAAATCATACAGCATGCTTGAGGTTTTAGGGTGATATTTTATGGGTTCTAAAAAAGCAGCAGCATGCTAATCGGCTTCGACTTGCTGGTGGTGTTGGCCTATCGACACGTTCAGTCACTAAGCTGATGATGGTAAGTTACTGAGTTGATATTCCTTTTTGATGCCATCATCCCATTGCATCGCCTTCGGGTGATATGCCATTGGCAGTATAAAAGCAGCAGCAGCCTAATAACTTACCACTTGCTAATCCCGTTGGGCTATTCACAAGGCGAACCCCTAAACTGATGGTGCTTAGCTACTAGGATGCTGTAGCATCCTAGGGATGCCCATGCTCACAGTGTTAGTCTGAATATGCTAGCATGTTTCTAGGATGCTGTTGATTTTGATGTCAACGTCACCCTAGCCTTAGGGTGTCACTTCATGGACAGTATGTAAGAAGCAGCGTTCTAGTAACCTACCACTTGTTGATAGCGTTGGACCATTAGATGCTGGTTAGCTACTAGGATGCTGTATCATCTTAGGCGTGCTCATGACCACAGTCTTAGTCTTAAGATGCTAGTATGTCATCAGGATGCTGTTGATTTTGATGTCAACGTCACCCTAGCCTTAGGGTGTTACTTCATCGACAGTATGAAAGAAGCAGCGTTCTAGTAACCTACTACTTGTTGACAGCGTTGGACCATCAGTACGTTGAATCACTAAACTTTAGTCAGTAAGTTAATAGGATGCTGACGCCTTTTGATGTGCATTAAATGCTGACGTTTGGGTGGCATTTCGTGGGCAGTGGCAATGCGGTAACATTCTGGTAAATTTTCAGTTGTTATTAACGTTAAAACTAGAATTTTGAACAACTGAATCGATCTCAGTGTGTTAGGCAAATCCTGATGCTTTTTGCTACCCGTGCAATGCGAATTGTAAGCTAACAGTTGAAAGATAAACCAATATCAATTACTTCAGAGGCTGACAACTGTGTAAAAAAATTCCCTTATTATCGGTCTCTAGTTTATCAAATTAAAAACAAATATTACTGTGGGGCAAAGATAATTCGCATATTAATTGCGAATTGATTTGGACACGGAAACATCGAGGATCAGGATGTTTGCTGTGCCTAGTATCCAGATCTTGAGATGACACTTCAGAGATGATGAATATTTACATTTTCCGACTTACCAATCTCTTCGACAGAGAGTTTCAAACCTTCATTTGCCACTGCTCCTCACGTTCTGCTTCAAGCGGCATCGACCAAGCTTTAAGATTCGATCCCATGGGTTATACGTATAAACGTTTAGCTTTCGGTGTGTATCTCTAACAATCTATCGCCGAGGTTTAAGTTATCGCATTTTCTGTAATGAGATCCCAGTACGCTTGTAGGGCAGGAGGGAGAGGGAATCGGAGCGAAAAGTTTTATTGTAGCATTTTCAACCGCGTACTGGAAAAGTTTCAAAGTTATTTGTTAACGTGCTCCAAGATGTAACCAATAGTCCAATTATATTCTGGGGTGGTCATTTCGACATTGATAATGCTCGTCATGTTTGGATGACATGGCCGGGCAGACAAATTATTATCAGTTATTATCTTTTTATACCAAGTTTTAATGGTTTTAAATCCCTGAACCGACTTGAGTGGACTGCTTGCAAGGGCGGTGATCTCCCGTGTCAAACAGCGCTACTTTTGATGCACATGGTGTTGAAATTTGAATCTTTGGAATGCAACAACAGTTCTTTTTTCTTTTCTAATTTCCTTGTTTTTATTACTGAACAAAATTTTTTTGCACATTTATACTGTAGATCGCTAAATTGGGATCTTGAAAAATGGTCGACGGATTTTTATCGGCAAAATCAGCCCAATTAAATTAACGGGTGATGCCTAGTTGTGACAGTGGAAAGCAGCTCATTGTTGGGATTTTTTTTTCCAAAGTCGGGGTGATCAATATCTTTGTGTCAGAATATTTAATTATCATCGATTTACAAAATCGATGTTCAAAATTGATTTTTTTACTTTTATAACTAGGCATAACCTCTTGAAGGAATTCAGAAATAGTCATATTCATTGCATTCCAACGATGCAAATTTCAACCTCAATGACCCACGGCCAACTTGCCCAAAATTGCGTTACATTTTCCAAACCATTCTTTCTTTCTTTTTTGTGATCAATTAGGCACCTCTTCACATTTTTACGAAAAATAATTTGTTTGGTAGAAAGAGAAAATAAAATTGGTCGCCTCGTGCACGAACGATTAATCGATAATCTAATTACTCGAGTAACGCTGCGGTCCTAATTCAATAATATATATTAATAACGACTTGTAATAAGAAAACTCGTCGGATTCTCGAAATGAAAAGTATGCCCTTGCGTGGGAGGAACGCGAGCGAGGGCTTATTAGCTTCCAGCGATTATGGAAATTCGTTAATTGAACAATGTTCCTTTCGCTTCTCCTGGTGATCGCGCCTCGGCCTGAAAGAACAGAGAATACGACCAGAGTTTCATTCGGCTTCTGTGTGCCATTGAGGATTTAGCGTTCGATCGATACAGTCTGGAAATTGGCTCCGCACTACTGGCAGTCGCAAATCTATTATTTAAAAAAATTTATTGTATACGCGCCGTATAGATTTAATTAATTCGCTCGGGCGCCACCGGCTGCCCGAGCCAATGTATGGGACAAATGAGACGTTTCGAATTTGGCGAGACCGAGAGAGCAGGCTTTAACGCAACGTGATATCGTCTCTGATATCTCCGCTTTTCCTATTGGATTGATATTCGAAATGTTGACTTTTGTTTTCTCTCCAATTAGCAAAAATGAATTTACGATGGGATGAAAAGAAAAAAATTCAGACCCGCCACATGGTGTACCTTTACAAATTCGTTTTATTTGCGATACTATCGTTTCTGACGAGATCTCCGTTTTTCCCATTGTATCGATGTATCCCCCTTTTTCAAATTGGAAAAAATCAATAAGCAATTTTCAGTCGATGGAAAACATTATTTTCCGACCCAAGCCACGACCCCCCCCCCCAAGTTCATTTCGTAGACTTTTGCAGTTTGTTCAGTTTCACGGATTGATGAAGTGTGCAATTGATGAAGTGTCCTTTGCAATTAGAAGGGCCACACGATGAGCGAGACACGAGCTGCCGGAAGTTGTCAGATCCATCCTAACGCGTCAAAGATCAACTCAATTAGCGAAAGAACACTCACGAGCTTGAGTCTTTGCCGGCGCGGTTTACCGCCTGCACACGGCTCGTTTCAACGCTTCCGTTGAGGTGAAACTGCGCGGGAAACTCGCTCGACTACCCACGAAGGAGAATCCTCGGTTCACTCGAATCAAGACCATTCAAAGAACCGTGCACAGGTCCTTTCGTCCAAGAAAATCAATAGCAATGAAAAGAGAATTGTCCAAAGGCACCTGGACTCGGACCAAAAAAAAATCAATTATTGGCAGGATTACAATTAAAAAAAAGGTAAAACTTATTGTTACGACATTTTTAACATCTTACAAATTACAAATTTGTATCTCAGCAAAACTGATTATCCCTCATCGACAAAATGCTTGTGGCAAATTTTTAAGTACGTTGCTCCGCTATCGCGAAATGGTACGAATTTGGGGGCGTCCATAAATTACGTAACGAAATAAGGGGGGGGGGGGTTCGGCCTGGCGTTACGGTCTATGTACGTGGCGGGGGGGGGGGGGGGGTCGAGGTTTGCGTTACGTTACGATTTTAGAACTGCCAGAAATAGCAACATTTCTGCATGTTCAAGTTTTTTAATTTTTAACTCATCGTTTGGAATAGATGAAGTGCAAGCTCTTATTATTTTGAGAAATATAATGAAGATGAAAGACCGTCATATCGCTTGCGACTTGATACTGTAATGTAAGGATCAATATTCTAGAAAAAAACCTAACTTTATATCAAGAAAAACGGAACGAAAACTTTGATCGCGATTTTCTCGAAACTACTTTTTTCGACCTTGTCTCAGTGAATTTTCAAAAACTTATCAACCGATTTTCAATTTTTCAAAAACATTTCTGTAATCGCAGTGACTAAGGTTGTACTTAGCTGATTTGTTAAATTTTGATCATTATTATTTTTAGCGATTGCTTGAGTACAAAATGAGCCTTAAAGATAGCAAAAATGTTCAAATTGTCGGCATTTAAAAAAAAAACCAAAATAAAAAAACGGATACGCATAACGATAGCTACATTTGTATAGATATCGATAAATTGATGACTTTTTATTTACAGATAACCTTCCATAAAGATATCGATGGGGCAATGAAGAGAATTCTTTTCGTCGCCAAATCAGGTTTGATTTTTTTTAAATTCATAGACATTGGTTTAAAACTACATGAATAGATACTTCATAAAATGAGTATAAACCCGATCCTTTCATAATTAGTTATTTCTTTGACGAAAAGAAACGCAGTTATTGACGACAAAGCATTCGTTACGTAACGGAATAGGGGGGGGGGGGCAGGTGAGGCGTTACGGTTTTGTTACGTGGGGGGGGGGGGGGGGGGGGGTCGAAGATTAGGAAATTTTGCGTTACGTAATTTATGGACGCCCCCTTTGCTGAAATTTATTGACGATATTTTCGAACAGGTGTTACAACTCCGTGTAAAATTTAAAGTACTTCGTCTCCGTGATTGTTGAGCAATTAATTATTGAAGTTAGGCTCTTATACACGGGCGTCACAGCAAAATCTTCGTGAGAACTCTAATACGACTTTCGCAGCATAATAAAAATAGTAAGAATTAAATGAAAATAGGCGGAAGAAATTCTTGAGAATTTTATGAATAATTTCAACAAAGAGTACAGCCCTTTGTCTGTCTCATTATCGAGATATTCGATAAAGCGCCCTACAGCACGTGGCAACGCTGTTGTCAAGTCGGCCATTTTGAATAGGCGCCACAATTTGAAACGCATAAACATATAGCTTCCTTGCTATAAATTTCTTACCGCGTTTTCAAAAAGAATATTCAAATATTTTGAATTCTTTTTTACAGAAGCTGCACTGCATGTGTTCGGACATAACCTTCAAATCAATTACGGGTCGTCCCTCGACTCCGCATTCTTTTTTCGACTCATCTACTTTTTTCCGTCGCTTTCCAGGTTGTCCTTGCTCCAACCGTCGATACTCGCGATGTAAATAAACAAAACATATTAATAACATTTCTAAACAGTCAGGTATATGCATGCCAGATATTTATTAGCTGAAATTTATTTATTTCACGTCACCGAAAATTTGGTTATTCGGGGTTGGGAGCCGTTATTGGCGTCCGTGTTTAAGAAATGAGATGCAGTCAGAGGCGTGAAAAACGAGCATTTTCAATAATTTTTTTTTATAGTAATTAAGTCTGTTTTACAATAGTGGTGACACATACTTTTTATACTATATTTCAACTTGACTTGTACAAATTTTCACAGAAAAATATTGATTATTCATAAAAATATCGCCATCATTGTCGGACCCCCTTCGGCATGTAGTGCTTTGCGGTAATCATCATAAAATGTTACTGGATCATTTGATATCAAAACACCAAAAAAAATCATTAATTTAATAATAAATCTAGACTTTAATCGAAGCTTTTTTTTCGAAAGTTAAGATAACGGCGGTTTCCGACAGATAACTTTCGATTTCGACTGAAAATCGTTCGTTGATTGTCTAAAAAAAAAAAAATTTTCAACAAAAATTAAAATCCTCCGATTAAGGACTAGTTTTTAACGCGATCAATAAGCACACCAAGTTTTATCAAAATCCATCGAGTGGTTTTTGAATTATAGTGGTCACCGACTTGAAAAACATAGTTGCGAGAAAAACGCGTTTAAAGTTTTTCGATGTGGATACGGTATTATATGTTCTTAAAATTTTGAGCTCGATGGATGAAGTTGAACTTTTTTTTATGTATTTTGATCCGCTGAATCCGAATATCACAATTTTTGCCGAAAAGTCGAGCATTCAATTTTTTATAGCCAATTGTTAGAACAATTTTTCAAAAAATTAAAGTTTATCAGGATGAATTATTTTGTAAAAACATTTTGGGCACTTTTAAAACGAAAGTATTCTTTATAAAATTTTGCTAAAGTTCATAGTTTTTGAGTAATAAATTTTTGAACATTTCTGAAAGAGTTTTTTAATTTTACACTTGATTTATGTTCAGAAATACTAATTAAAAAATTACTTACATCGAATCATCAATTCCTGTCCCATACAATAGGGCTTCTGCCGATGTGGAAGCTTCCAAAATATCAATTTGTTGTTGTCTTCTAAGCATTCTGCCTTCCCAGGTATTATCGTTAATAATAGGGGGGGGGGTCGAAACCAGTTGCTTGCAGCTGCAGTCCGCTACCTGCCATGGGGACCCGACGCCCCATCACTAATTGTGGGATATCCCGGAAACTATTCATCGCATTGACTCGACATTTTCAGGGAATATTCTCGAAACATCATACTTCAAGAAAATGTAAAAAAATCGATTTTTTGAAAATTCTGACTGCATCTCACTCCTTAAGCATATGCGTTCCCCTCTTGTCGCTTGCCCCGAAAGACCCTGAGCAGCCTCTTGAAAAAATTCTTTTTAAAGACTGTAAACAATTATTCACTCATTTCCTATCGAAATAATAATTTCGCGAGGTTTGCCCGATTCACGAAATCCTGTGAATCGCAGTCGTGGTGAATTTTTTCACTTTAATTCGACTATCGAGAGGGGTCAAGAGAACGGGCGATGGAAAAGGCCTGTCGGGATGTGCGCGGGGTGTGTAATGTGGAAAAGTCTCGTCTGGCGAAGAATCCGGATAAAACGTGACGGGGATTGAGCGACTGGAGACGGCGTCAAGGGGGTTGAAAACTTTTGTCACCGTAGGAGACTTTGGTACAGTCGAAGGAAATGCTGCTTTGTCACATCGCTGGCGAAGCTGTCTCCCCTTTCTCTCTCTCTCTCTCTCTCTCTCTCTCTCTCTCTCTCTCTCTCTCTCTCCCTCCCTCTCTGTTCCCCTTTTTCAGCGTCAGTAGTGAACTTGCATGTGGCAAAATAAAATCCTGGGGTTACGGGACATCAAAGTAGAGCGTGACTGTCACGGAGGAAGAAACTTTTTCCAAAACTTTGTCGATTTTTCTGCACTGTTCGCGACTGTTCTTATGTCCCCCGAAGCTTTTCTCCCTTGGGCTCAATCTCACCAACTTCAATCGGTTCAATCGAGTCGCGAAAAATCGGCCACGACGACGAAAAATTATTCGATGATAAACGAAGAAACCGAGGGGCCATTCACTTGTGAAATCCTTCAAGCACTTCTGTTCGAAATCGAATGCAAAATCACAAGAAATCGCCTGAAATCGCGAACCGTCTTACTAAATCAACATTATCCGAATGTGGTTGAAATCCCCTGAAATCAGGTTTAAGTTTTTTGAAGTCGTCTGAAATCAGCATGAAATCACTTGATTCACGAAATCGCTAGAAATCATCGGATTCTCGAAACAAAGAAATGTTATTATGATTTTTCATAGCATAGTCCATTGTCCGTGAGTTTGAGCGGTTAGTCTGCGGCTTAACGCCATTGCACGCGCCAGTTCATACAGAGTCATGTCAATTTACGTGACTCTGTATGAAAAAATTAAACATTTCTTTTAATATCTATATCTGTGTCTTTTTTAATCACATTTTTCATTTAAAAAAATTTTAACTCAAATTTGAGTCACAAGATTAGTCAATAAAAAAGAAATTTAACCATTTTACGATTTTTTTCTCCCTCCAATGATTTCAGCAATCGCTTTAAACCGAGTTGATGAATTCGAATGAAATCAATTGAAATCAACTGAAATTACGTGAAATCACATGATTTAAAAAATAGCTTGAATCACTTATGAAATCACAAAAATCACATGAAATCGACTTCACACGGAAATCTCTTCCGCACCTCACTTAATAGTGAACAGCCCCTCGGAAGAAACTCGGGCCAAACGTCTACGCGACAGCTACAAGATTCTTCACCAACCATTCGACTCCGGGTCAAATTATTTGGTTCCAATAATTCACGTCAGTATCAATCAACGAGTCTTCACCTTTTGCGGAAACTTCGCGTGCGTATAATATTGTCAACGATCGCCGTGTCTAATCGCAGCAGTGTCAAAGGGGCACAGTTCGATTCGCGCGAACCATGCGCTCTGAGAGCGTGAGGTGATTAGCATCAATAACTCTAATTTGCTTTGCTCGGAACATATACTTGATCGACAGTAACAATTGGTCACCTCGATTACGCTTGTCGAAGGAATTCACTCTTGATTGTCTGTTGCTATCTGGAAATTATGATCTTCACGAGAAACAGGATTCGTAGCGACGCAATTCAATCGACATCGATTGCTCGAATCTTTAATTACAGATGCTTCGATCAATTGTATCGCCGTGGCTAGTAATTGCTTCGAGTATTCAAAGCAAGCTGTTGAACACCGGTTTCATCTCATTTAGAAATGATTGCCTATTGATATTGCTGAATACGTGGATATACGTATGTACAATATACATTTGTATTTATGCAACGATGTCGCTTGTATATACTACTATTATTTGCTGAGCTCCAACGTATACCCTTGCCAATTTTTCCGTATAACCCGTTTCCAATTGAACCCTTTCCTATCATTCCTACCCGTACTTCGTTCATCTAGCCGAACTTCCGTTGCGTCCACCAGTACTGATTATTATGCTTGTATTGTTTAACTAATAATATGGTAATTTGGTATGGTATGCCATTTTCCATTGATTTTTGTTACTTTAAAACGTGGTATTTGCGGACGTCTTTCTCAGCAATATATATATATATATATATATATATCGGCAATTCCTGCACCGTACAAAATCCAATATTTCTGAATATATGTACTTTCGAAAACAAAAAAAAATCGATGTTTGGAAATTTTCAAAGTGGGCTGGCCGCTCAATATATATATATATATTTTAAGCGGCCAGTCCACTTTGAAAATTGCCAAAAATCGATTTTTTTTTGTTTTCAAAAGTACATATATTCAGAAATATTGGATTTTGTACGGTGCAGGAATTGCCGATTGAGTTTAGGTACGAGTTTTTCATAGTATAAACTTCAAACGTGTGTTTCTCGAAACAACGTTTTCAGAATCTAGCTCCATCGTATCTCTAAAACTAATAAACCGATTCTCTTGAAAATTGAACTTGTAAATTGTAAAGATAATTCGCAACATGATGACCCTCGATGGTTTTAAAATTTTGATTTTTACTCTTTTTTTGCGAAAACTGGGAAAAAACGCGTTTTTTTACTTTTTTCGTTTTTCATCTGCCATTTTTTCATTTTTTTTATAAAAACTTTATATCCGAGGGTCATTTTGTAACTTGTGTCATACTGAATCCAATGGACTTTAATTTTTTTGTTTCAGACATGCCTTTGCCGAGTTGTGATGAAGCTACCTAGCCCATCTATTTTTGAGGCGTTACGTTAAACTATAGTTTTTGTACTTAAGGGAGCTTTCCAGTGTGAAATTTTCAAAAAATCGATTTTTTTTTTTTGCTTTATCGAATAGTATACACTCTTCCGAATATTCCCTGAAATTTTCATGCCGAAATTCAGATTATTTCGGTTACTGTACAGCATTTCTTGGAAGAAGGCAACGGAGCGCTACAGCTACAGCGAAACTTTGAACGCGTTTTTCTCGAAACAGCATTTTTCAAAACGGTGTCCAACTTGGAGGGCAGAGTTTTAAAGCTATCGAGTTGAATTTTTTACACAATATTCTTAAAGTCATTGTTTATCGTGCTATGGAAGCTTTTTTTTTTTTTTGACATCTTCCTATTTTTTTGTAAAAAAAACTGCCAAAAAAAATGCTAAAATCGATACTTTTTGTTCAAACCGGCGCCATTTTTGCAAAAAGAAAAAAAAAAAAAAGCCTCCATAGCACGAAAGCCAATTATATACCGATCAATAATCTTTTTGTGTTTTTTGTTTCAGATCAAAATTGTGACCCCCAACGTGGACACCACATCCAAGTGCATTTTCTGCAACAATTGTTTCATCATTTTTATAGATATTAATCAATAAATAAATCGATCTTTAAAAAATTGTTTTGTATTCTTCAATACCCAATTAATATACAAAAAAAAACCAGACAGATTAGATTATTTTTTCTTTAAAAAAAAAAATCGCGAAAAACAGCGATTTTTCGGGCTGTCACACTGGAAAGCTTCCTTAAGAATGAATAAAAATAAATTAAATTAAAAAAAAATGTATTTCAAGACTTTATTTATCAAGCCCAACAAATTTTATATTCATATCTTTTATAAAATCCTCAAAAAAAAAATCGCGAGAATAGCCTTTTTTTCGTGGTTCCAAAGCGGACTGGCCCCTTAAATTGGCACGCCATGCGTAGTACATTCTTTTTACACCGCACGCTATCAAAGTCACAGGGGTTCGAATTGGTTTGTATGAAAATTCTGCATAAGATCTTTTTTCATAAAGTTTCATAACATTTAAGGTTTAAAAGAAGACTTTTCTAGATGAAACAAGCAACCAAGAGTATTTTTTAAAATCGGATCGAAAAAATTATGACTTGTAGAAATGGCATGCTAAAAACCAAAAGCAGATGATTTTTATCTGACCTTTACTAAACAGAAACTCTAGCATATAGTAGGACATGGTCTGACTTATCGACAGCTCTAGGATTATCCATTCATAACAGGACGCCCTGTATATGTTTATATGAATCTCGTCAACTAAATCTCACAATTTCGATTCCGTATCACAGGAGAAAAACCGTATTTCTTCAACAACGATCCACATAGGCATTGAAAACAAACGAAAAAATGACGCCTGTTATGAGAAAGCTGTCAGTTTCATCGGTTTTTGGCACTTCGTTGTGATAACGCGAGATATAGAGATAGATAGATGAATCGATAGATCGATAGGTAGAGGGACAGAGAGAGAGAGAGAGAGAGCGAGAGGGGGGAGGGGGGGGGGAGTGAGCGGAAGGCACGGGAAATTTCACGCAGGATTGCGTATTTTATTTTTCCTTGGTGACGACGAAGATATTTCCCCTGGCGTTCTCGTGTGACAGATATCACACGAATTTTTAGTTCTTTTTTTCCCCATACACGTAAAGTGAACAATTTTTTGCAATGGGTGGCTGCTCAAGTTGACTAAGTAGTGACACGTCGAGCACGATGACAGGTCAGCATAAGTGAAATAGTTTGGTTCTCTACTGGGGAAAAAATGGCATTCGTTTGGGAAACGGAAGTACATTATTCGGAAGCAGAGAATTTTAGTGATCATTGTTTTTTTTGTAATAGCGGTTCGTGCTAGATTAATTTTTTGTTTTCACGGTTCATGCGAAAGGTATAAAAACGTGTTTTTATTTAAATTTCGTACGATCAAGCAGCACGTCCTTCAAAAGAGGCGAACGAGAAAGGAATATGTTATACGCGATAATTGAATTTCCATAGCACGCAGGCAATTTGATTTTTCCGAATATCGGGCCGAAAACATTTTGGCCCGCGTGTCAATATTTTCGCGACATTGACGTCTTCGATCAAGTGGACACGGTACGTCATTCAAAGGTCGTGCGATTTTCAATGATCGTACGCCAAGGGTTGCAATTAAGGTCATGCTCCAATAGTGAGCAATACAGTTCTTCCCATTTTCCCGCCATTTTTCGATACCCAAGCATAAGAAATTCGCCAACTATTTGATAATTCCCTGTTTATTATAAACGTGATAAATATCGAATATTTGAGAAATCATTGAGCTCGTTTTTTATTTTTCATCGTTGAAGTTTAAAAAGTTCTGGTATGCTTTTTTTCATAAATTTTTCAGTTAATTATAGGTGTATCGGATCATTTTTATTTAACTTGAAAACAATCAGATACCGCGTGTTTCATGTATCGGTGAGATTCACACTCATTCGTATCGCCGGACAATGTTTAATCGCTTTTAGCAACTCCGCCGTTCAAACTACGAGGCCATTCAATGCAGTATTGTTTGCCTAGAACGCGATTTTGCAGGTGGTTTTTTTTTAGTGGAATAACAGTTAAACTGTTATAGTTTTTTTTCTGATTTTTTAAACATATGTTTATTGATTTTTCACGAATATGTACAAATAAAAACAAAATATTATCATGTGTGCCCAAAAAACGCCTCCATTCGGCACATGAATGTGAAAAAAATTCCAAACATATTCTTAAGTTGTATAATTGTTGCGATGTTTGGTATGAGATTCAGCAACAAAAAAAGATAGTTTTACAAAATGGCGGTATTTTGAACTTGGAATATAATTTTTTCTTATTACTCTGACCATTTTACGAGTTATATAAAATTAAAAAAAAATATTTAAACTCAATTCTGCTACCAAGGTCGAAAAACAGTGTACTGCACGTGTATGCCAAATCTGTGGTCAAGGGCCCACTTGGATATCCAGATAGCGTGGTTGCCGATTTAAAAAACATGGTTTCGAGAAAGTCATTAAAGGCGGGACACCCCGGTGACCGCTTGAAAGAACTACTTTTTTTTTTGCATTGTCTGAAAGTAAACATATTCAAAACTATGTGAAAAAGTTTTCAAATTGAAATATTGAAAATTGACCAAGTTACAGACGATTTAGGGAGAGCAGGCCTGCAACAATTTACCCATACTAAAACTTTCAATCGCGTTTTTCTCACAATGACTTTTGTTGACCTAGCCGGAACCATAATTCTAGCTATCATTGTCCGATTTTCAGATAAGAAAAACCAAAATTTCCATAATCGCAGTAACTATCGTTGTACGTACAAGTTTTTTCTTTTTTATAGTGTTTTTGGGCCCCCGAATAAAAGTCAAAATTTCGCCAAAATAACACTTTTTTGAACATTTGCCATTTTGTGGAATTTTCTCGCTTCCAAAATCGGCTACGTGCAACGAGAACTACATTTATATAGATTATAAAACATTTTTATTTTTCAGACCAACCATTGTCACGTTATCGATCCGGCCGTTCAACCACATTTTTGTACAGAGGCTCTATTAAACCTCGATAACGTTGTTAGTTTTGAATGTTTCAAAATAAAAATGTACACCGGATAAGTTTAACGAATGCTCAATAACATACCTTGGTTTCAAATCCCAAATGAATAATCAAGCGGACGAAAAAATTTGGACAAAACGACTTGCTTTCGGCCTGTCACAGTGATGTCCTCGCTTGGAGTTTGCTGTGCTCCACCGCGCTCCCCGTATAAGTGTACTACTTATAATTTCTATAACTCGGCTAATTTTATGAGTATCTACCATTAAACATCCTCTACAACCTTATTCAGTAAGGTCTGTAGAATAATAAAATAAAATAACAGTACACGCTTTTTTCAAATTTCTAAAAAACAATACTTCCTGAAGACCTTAGGCGACAGTAACGGGTACAAAATCATGTGCGAATTTAACAATTTTCTTTCGTATGAAAAAGCCATTCACTCATAAAATTAATTACATATCTATTTAGTATGAATATAAAGCTGTTAGAAAATATATATTTTTTTTTCGATGTACAAAATGGCCGACTACTAATATTTTCTTTTGTTGTCTTTTTTTAGGCGCTCCGCGGCGTGACATTGAGCATCCACAATTTTTTACCTAGAACAAAAAACAAAAATTCTCGTCAATCTACATTAGAATACCTAGAGAAGTACGTACGGAATTTAAAAAATATTGTTTTATTGAAAAGTTGTAGGTAGTTGACCTTAAGAAATGAATTTTCAGTGAAAAATTTCGTTATAACTGCTCATAAAATGAAAAGTTTTCGATTAATCAGAAAAAAAATATATATTTTCTAACAACTTGATATTCATACTAAATAGATGTGTAATTAATTTTATGAGTCAATCACGTTTTCATACGAAAAAAAATTCCTAAATTCGCACATGATTTTATACTCGTTACTGTGGCCTAAGACCTTAAATCGTGTTTGTTTTGAGACGCTCGCCGATAATGTCCAACATGTTCGAAATTGATGAAAATATATTTCAAATAATATGTTTTTTTACTTACCTCTACATTTATCAATGGCAATATCCTACAGAAATACCGTGCGCCATTTTTCGGCAAAATAAGAACACTTTTTCTGCAATTTGGTACCATTTATGCGTTAACAAAAATTATCAAAAGAATTGTTGCGGAGGAAATTGACCGGTAGGTTCCTTTTTTTTCCAAGGCGGGCCGATATCCCACGACGACGTGGCTGTTTCATCAGCGGGCTCGGAGAAGAACGAAGGTTTTTCCAACGATACTACGATCGAACAATCAGCGGCGAACCGCTTATCGCAGTGTCTGCCATTGGCGAGTTCCGGCTCTTGCGTATGTCGAATCTGTCACACCAACAATTCCAAGGAACCTCTCATTTCGCCTTGTAGGTAAATCCACCTACTCCTTACCGTACGTAAATAAGAAACTCCCGAAAAAAATAAACAACACCTTTTCCGGCTGCTAAATTTTTCGAAAAAGCAAAACCTTCGAAATCAAGATTATAAAAGTAATTGATGAAAATGTGTTGAAAGAGTTTTCGAGAATGAGTTTTATTTTCCGGACACTAGTTGGTTGGGTACCCCAAAACGGTCACCCGTCCAAGTATCGGTTCAGCTTGACACTGCACAGCAGCTGCGTATCCATCAATTGTTCATTTTTTAAACTTATTTTATTCACTTTTGAGTTTTGCTCTTACTACTACTTTCCTTTCCGCTTCTGCAAGAATATCATTGACGTACTCCGTACAAAGGGAGGGGGGCGTATGAGCACCTAATTCCCTCTTAACATGTTGCACCGACAAAAGGAACGTTCAACTATAATTTCGAAGTTGCCCGAATCAGACGAATCCCGTAAGGCTTTCATAATTAATAATACGGATTGAAAGGTATTGTGTACGGTTTCGCGAGTCGCAAACTTCGCTGACGAAGTGCGCCGTAGATTCACGGTACTAGCGTATTAATGCAAGCCCAACTTCCAAGTACCCGAGCATCCTTGAGACTCCTCAGTGAAAATAACGTATGGAATTTAATAGTATTCACGCATCGGAGGAAGTTCAAAATGTGCGTTTCGAGGAGCGAGGAAGCGCAGCTTCCGAATCGCGACTACACTGAGAACAGAATATATTTCTGCACCAGGATTTGTTAACAATTAACAAATGGTAAAGTTGGATACGGAAAAAAAATATAATACAGTTGATGGATCATTCATTTGAGCCTCTGGATTGTCACAAATAAAGATTTGGAAATAGTGGAGTCCCAAACACGCTAACCCAAACAAATCCATCCAAAAAACAAACCCAAAGAAACGCAAACACACACACCCAAACGACACAACCACAAACAAACCAACCCAAAGAAAACCAAGCAAACCCAAACATACAAACCCAAACGAACCCGAGCAAACCAAACACAAACGCAAACAAACACACCCAAACAAAAGCCAAACCAACACACTCAAACAACACAAACACAAACAAACCAACCCAAAGAAAACCAAAGCAAACCTAAACATACAAACCCAAAGGAACCAAACACAGACGCAAACAAACACCCCCAAAAACCCAAACCCAAACAAAACCAACCAACCGAAACCAAACAACCCCAAACACAACCAATCAAACCAAACAAATCCAAACACAACCAACCAAACAAACAAACCCAAACACAACGAATCAAACCAAACAAACCCAAACTAAATTATAAAGATTTTATTCGGATGACTACGCGTAAGTTATTCATCCGGATAATACAATTCAACACATTCTATCCGGACAATTATATAAATGGTATTCGTCCGAATACTAGCTTACACGAATCACAATAATATGTACGTCTTCTGGATATACGGCGTGAACTGAGCCGCTATCCGGACGAATAACATACGTTTATTCGTCCGATAACCGAACGGGGAGACACTCCGTATTTCATATTCGCGCAAATCCAGATTCTTGGATGGTTACCGAATGAATATGTGGACAAAGTTATTCATTGATTGTCGGCAGCTGAATGGGCAGTTGAATCAATGTAGCACTATAGTGCTAGTGGGCAAGTGTACAAGGAACAACTCTCATGGAAAAAGAGAGTTGTTCCTTACTACTTGTAGACGACAAATCATTGGACAACGATTTGTCCTCTACAAGTAGCAAGTCCGTTAATCGGAGGACAACAAAGACGATAGCATCAATACGTCGTAGAGCAAGGAACATCTCTCATAGAACATAGGCGCTCGACCGGTCTCGCGGTCGAGGTCTTGGTCACCCTGCTCTAATGCACAATTTAAGGATGTTGAGTCCCAAATCGCAAATGATGATAAAATTCTGAAAATTTGGTATGTTTTTGTATGAAGTATTTCATAGGTCGTGCAAAAATTTCACGACAATTCGGAAGCTCGTTATTGAACAAATAACATTCACAAATTAAATGTTGTTTTATGGAAACTGATGTAACTTTGCAATAAGTTTTTTTTTGACCTCTCAATTTTATAATATCTACAATATACTGAAAACAACGAAAACAAAACGAAGTTTATTGATAATTTTTTTAAATTTCTTTTAAAAATTGTTCTTAACCAAGTGTTAATTTTTTAATAACAAGCTTCCTAATCGTCGTGAAATTTTAACACGACCTCTTAAATACTTCATACAAAAACATACCAAATTTTCAGAACTTTCTTATCATTTTTTATTTCAACCCTTAAGGAGGTTGAAGTAATGATGATAGAATTCTGAAAATTTGGTATGTTTTTACATGAAGTATTCAGGAGGTCGTGTAAAAATTTCATGACGATTAAGAAGCTATTTATTGAACAATTAACATTAACATGTTTCATAGGGACTCAACATCCTTTAATATTCTCTGTATATACATTCGAAAGTTGCCTAAAGATTTGGCGGGTCCCACAAAACAAGCATATCGTTGATTGATGCGATCGGCGCAGAGACTAAATTTACGTTTTCACGGTCACAAACTGATATCCTCAAGGTAAGTGGACACGCGGTCACGCACAGTCTCCAGTATACCGCGATCGTATCTACGTCGCGTCTGCGCACGGACGAGCTTGTGCGACAAGGGGCCATGGTAGCGTAGAAACTAAACGGTCTTGTCAAATGTCCGATACTTATCTCAAGTACAGACTTCTTAACTATTAACAAATCATCATTTGAGACGAGTAGTCGATTTTTTAACAGTTATTTGCTAAGCATTATCAGGGCTATATTTGATTCAGCTGAAGATTTTTAAATTATTACCAATTATTCATTTTGCAATAAGTGTACGACTGTTATCTCAAAGAACTACTGGGCCAACATCTTTGATACAGATTCATTAATAGTTCATAAATTCTCAGTTGCGTTTAATAGAGAAGTTGTCGTGTCCACTGTGTCACTCTTGGCTCAAATGCGGCCGAAATAGTTATTTTGAATGAACATCAGTCAATTGTTGCGACATTTTTATTTAAATTGAACACTGGACAGTTGCGGCAACTATACGTTAACGGCCCGAAATATAAATATATTAATTGTGAACAAATATCTTCTCCTTTGAACTGTATTATCATATCACAATTTTAACTCGTTATGCGATTACCATAAGCATCTACTGAGTTAAGGCGGGATTCTACTTTGAAACCATGAAAAAACGCTATTTTCGTGAATTTTTTCTGACAATACTATTAAAGATATCGATATGGGGTTTAAACTGTTCAATAAATACACTCTTTAAGTACATAAAAAAAAATTTTTAATGTATTTTATTCATTTTTTGTACACGTAAAATATGTTTAAAGCCAACGCCTCGAAAAGCAGGTACCGTTGCCGTGGTCGTGAAATCTTCCCGACGGATGGTCTGAAACAAAAAAATCAAATAGTTTCATGTTCAGTATGTCTTCAGGAACCGACCTAACTAGAATATTTTATATACGTGCAAAATTAACAAAATGGCGGCTAAAATACGAAAAAAATGCGTTTTTTTTGGGTCTTTTTTTGCAATAAAAAAATAGTTCTAATCAAAATTTTAAGTAGATTGTAGTTAGGTCGGTTGGTACACACATATAGAATATGTGTTCCAAATTTCATAAGGATCGGTTCAGTACTTTTTGAGTTATCACGACCACGGTACTTGAAAATGTCGTTTCGAGAAAAACGCGTTTAAAGTTTTGGTGAATGATAAATCGTAGAAAAAATTATCTTACCCTCAATCAGCGATGCCTGGGCCATATAATATGCCTTCGACGTGTTCCAGGTGGGTGTTTTCATCCAATTTAGCCTTTTCAAAGTTTCAAAGTAGAATCCCGCCTTAAGAGATATAAAAGTGATCAGGTAAATCCTTCTTTTCAAAGAAATCCTTCGGCCATAACATTTTTGTTATGAGAACACGAATATTTCTTAATTTAGGTGATTTTCGGGAATTTTTTGGAAGAAAAGTACTCAATTAAATGTTTCAGAAAATTAAGAATATATTTGGCTATATTTGACCTATATTACATAATTTTTTCATAGAAAAATACTGAGATCCCAGCGACTTATGCGCTGCCTTCGGAAGCGGCAAAAAAAAGTTCCTCCACTGCTTACATGATTGCGGCCGATTGAGTAGTCGAAACCGAAAAAGAAAAAAATGTCGTTAAACTGGAAGATATTTCCTGTACAATGACTTAGGGTTTTCGAAAAATATAAAAATCTAACAAAATGGCGTAGTTATGAAAAAAGTTTGTTTTCTTGCCTATAAAAGGGTCCTTTTTTTCAATGTCAAATCGTCTTTTTTCATCCAATCAAAAATATCCTACGTCATTGTAGAGTAAATATATTCAAGAGTACTCATTTCAAATTCCAAGTCAATCGGATAATTGCTCTTTGAGTTACAATGTCAGCAAATTTGAAAAATCTCATTTCGAGAGAAACGCGTTTAAAGATTTAACTGGGGCATTTTATACCTACGAGCGGTTGCTCTTCAGTAGGCTGCCATTCGGGAAGTATTAGAGATAGGGCCTTGAATTTTTTACAGGATATTCTTCAAAGTATAAACTACCGAAATAGGCAAAAAAATCGATTTTTTGAAAGTGTCACACTGGTATAGCCCCTTAACGACTAACAAATTTTGTAACGGTCAATGAATATTTGAATAAAACTGCCAACTAAATGTATTTCTTTATTATAAATAAACTGTTTTCTCAGTATACGTAGATACAAATTCGCCTTAAAGCCGATTAACTTTTAGCATCTACGCGTCAATGACTCATGGATCGCTGATATTTTTTTGCTCAAAATCGTACAGTAAAAATGAACATTTCGACGTTGATTAAACAAAATCGGTATCGTTGGGACGACTCGAGTTTCTTATTGAAAAATGTCTGCGGATCCTGACTTTTTGGTTTTAGATGTCGATACAATAAAAATACAATTGAAAATTTCATGGTTTTGAAATTTGGATCGTTGTAATCCACCGAAAATTCCTTTTTTTTTCTATTTTTTTCTTCTCACCCAAAATATTTTGTGGTAAATTTGAAATGCAGAAATTTAATAAATCCTCCAAAATATTTCGGTCATTTTCGTAGCCTAAAGCTGCCACAAAAATTGGACGATAACGAGTTAAGAATAAAAATTAAAAATTCCATTGCATTCCAACGATGCAAACAATTGAAAATTTCATGATCGTGCAGTTTGCATCGTTGTAACCCAACGAAACAAATTTTTTTTCTATTTTTTTCTTATCCAAAATAATGTGTTGCAAATTTGGTTTGCAAAAAAAGGAACATTCTCGAAAATCTTTTAGTCATTCCCGTAGCCTAAAACTGCTAAATAATTGGATAATAACGAGTGAAGAATGGAGCTGAAAAAAATCGTTGCATTTCAACGATGCAAAGCTCAACGTCGTCATATTTCAATACGGTCCACTGTATCGGTTTTGACTAAAAATAATTTAATTCACGCGAACAAACCCAAGCGAACCTCGATAAAAATATCAAAATCTAGGCAACATAGGCCAATTTCTCATGGAAAGCCAATTCAATTTCGAATTTGAACTTTTACAGAATGCATCGACGCGTAAAACAAAATAGTATTCTTTAGCATCCTTTATGGTCCTTGGCTATGGAAAGATCGAACGAGTGGTTGGCGACAAAGTTCAAACGATATCCAACCTCAAAGTTTCCGCATCCTCGGATTAATATTCCTTCGATACACCGGTGTTACCTCAAAGTGACGAATGGACCTTTGACGTCCCGTCTGCTTCAAAGCCATATTCGCCCTTTGCCCCTCCTCAGAAAAAATCTCTCTGCCTTCATCCACGCTTTCGTCCAAAAAGCACGAAACTCCCAACGTAATCGAATAAAATAACACAGTTGAAATACTCTTTACGGCACAATCTCGAGTGCGAAGTACACTCCCATGTGAGAGCGTGTGTGTTTCCGGTTTGAATTTAATTTTGCGCCTCGCAAAAGCTTGTTCAGGAGACGTCTCCAGTCGCTTATTTCAATTAAGTTCCCTTCGTTGTCTCTATCGCTCTTCCTCCCCCCCCTCTCTCTCTCTCTTGCCCCTCCTCTTTCCTCTCACCCTCTCTCCATGTCTTTGTGCGTGCATCCACCGTAATTGAAACAATATTATTTATCCTAGACTGTATTCCATCACCAAAATCTCGCACGTCTATGAACAACGAGAACAAAGACAATGTTCCTGGCCGTTTTGTATAATATTAATGCCATTTTTTCACGCTCTCTCATTGACTGCGCTGAAATTTCTACTTTTTAATAATGTTGTTTAACTTTACTTCCAATTAAGGGCTTTTACGATTACCCCAGTTCAATTGAATTCCAAACTTGTCACTCGATTATTTCGAGGGCACTTGCACGAGGGCACAGGCAAATAGGGTGTATGTTATATACATATAGGACAACTGGTTATTGGCCACGCTCCCGTGAAAGGGTTGTAGGAAATGTTTTCCGCGATCAAATAACCCAGTAATGCGTCACGCAAAATTGAACCATTTTCGAGATATTATTATTTTTTGAGAGTGCGGTGTAGGCAACTTTAAAAATCAATCTGAAAAACCGTCACATGGAATTAAACGTTTTTATTATTTGTAGCTTGAGGACGCAGTAATAAAGAATTATCAACAGAGGAATAAGAATACTCTGCAAACATTTTTGAATTGGCGGTCCAAAACTCTGCAAGTCTAATAATTATTCTTATTTCATTGTTGATAATTCTTTGTTAGTGTCTCCTCATACTACGAATAATAAAAAAAATATATTCCACACAATTTTAAAATATATTTTTAAAGTTGCCTACCCCTCGCTTTAGAAAAAAATTATTAAAATAATAATATCTCGAAAATGGTTTACTTTTGCATAAAGGATTACTCAATTATTTAGTAGCGGAAAACAGGTCCGACAATCTTTTCAGGGGATCGTGACCAATAACCAGTAGCCCCTGTTTATATACAGGGTGGTCTGAAAGAAAAATCTCGATGCCTCGTATCAATACCTACCTGCCTGCAGCACCCCCATGTATGTTCTACAATCTTTTTTAGTTCACGAAAAAATATATATATTTCCGCGTTTTCCGGTAGCATGGGTTTTTGTCTTTTTTGGTCTTTTGTGTATGTTCTTTCCTCTTAGAAGGTTTGATAATCCATGATGAGTTATGTTGACTAGTATAAGTATTTTTTTGTCACCCGAACTTTAGTGACTGTTCTCCTGAAACCAACAAGGAAAGGTTGCGAGGCCGATCTCTCCGATTTGGATATAATTTGGCATGCTTGTAGAATGGGTCAAAATAGGCGACACATGTTTTTTTTATATCTGCGGAACCCGATTTTCAAGGGGTGAAACGCACCCTCGAAAATAGAGGTGTTTTTAGTTTCTCGTCGATAACGTTATCGTTCTCATCTCCAACGTATAGTACACGAAAAAAAAACGGTGTTGCAATTTGAATTTTTTCATATCTCGCACCGTTAAAACGTCATCGACGAACAATGAAGAACACCCCAATTTACGAGGGTGCGTTTCAACCTTTAAAAATCGGGTTCCACAAATATAAAACATTACGTGTCGCCTATTTTTACCCACTGTACAAGCATGCCAAATTTCATCGAAATCGGAGAGATCGACCTCGCAACCTTACCTTGTAAGTTTTTCATGCTACTGTTCAGTTGGTCATTCGTCTATTGCTTAAGGGGTCACACCACTGTAAACGTCTAAAATTAAGTGATTTTTCGCGATTTTTTTTTGGGTTGAAGGACAAGTAAGAGGATAATAATATTCAAGGATGTTATTAGTCATATTTTGAAGTGAATAAAAAAATTATATTATAAAATTATACAATATTGTGATACTGAAGACATTCTCGAGAGGCATGTTAAATTTGAGACGCTCTGCGGCACGCAGTGTAACTGACGCAAAGTTGAATTTGGAAAAAAATTTTAAAAATTCCACAATTTACATGAGTATATCTAGTGAAATACGTAGGGATTTTTTTAAATATGAATTTTTGTGTAATTGGCAAGCATTTAATCTCGCCGGTAAACATTTTTTTTAAGCAACACGCTCGGCGTGAATCTAAGAAATAGCGCGAGGCAAAAATCTTCGATTTTTTTTTTTCAAAATCGTCTACGGGCTCGCCATTTTTTTTTGAGCTTGATCAATAACTGGGGTTATTTAGCCTGATTCTTCAGCTTAAAAACGGTCATTTTTGGATCTCTGTACGACCATTTGTCGCTGAGATATCGGCGTTTAGAAAAAAAAGGAGCTTTCTTCTTAGATCATCAATATCTCATGAACAAATGATCGTACAACGAGCTAAAGGTGGGTCTCGTAAACTGGAATAAATTCTCTAAAAGCACCTTTAGGTACTTCAGAGACAATTTTTTTAACCTTAATATTGATTTGAAAAAGTACGAAAAAATGACTTTTTACCCGTTTCGGAAATCGACGTCAACTTTTCAAATATTGCGAAAATGCCTCATCGCTTTGAAAAAAAAATCGAGAATTTTTGCCTCACGATGTTTCTTAGAGTCACGCCGAGCGTGTTGCTTAAGGCGGGATTCTACTTTGAAACCATGAAAAAAACGCTATTTTCGTGAATTTTTTCTGAGAATACTATTAAAGATATCGATATGGGGTTTAAACTGTTCAATAAATACACTCTTTAAGTACATAAAAAAATTTTTTTAAATGTATTTTATTCATTTTTTGTACACGTAAAATATGTTTAAAGCCAACGTCTCGAAGAGCAGGTACCGTTGCCGTGGTCGTGAAATCTTCCCGACGGATGGTCTGAAACAAAAAAATCAAATAGTTTCATGTTCAGTATGTCTTCAGGAACCGACCTAACTAGAATATTTTATATACGTGCAAAATTAACAAAATGGCGGCTAAAATACGAAAAAAAAATGCGTTTTTTTTGGGTCTTTTTTTGCAATAAAAAAATAGTTCTAATCAAAATTTTAAGTTGATTGTAGTTAGGTCGGTTGGTACACACATATAGAATATGTGTTCCAAATTTCATAAGGATCGGTTCAGTACTTTTTGAGTTATCACGACCACGGTACTTGAAAATGTCGTTTCGAGAAAAACGCGTTTAAAGTTTTGGTGAGTGATAAATCGTAGAAAAAATTATCTTACCCTCAATCAGCGATGCCTGGGCCATATAATATGCCTTCGATGTTTTCCAGGTGGGTGTTTTCATCCAATTTAGCCTTTTCAAATTTTCAAAGTAGAATCCCGCCTTAAAAAAATGTTTACCGGTAAGATTCGTAAACTAGATATTTCAAGCTTTAAAGCCCCGTTTTTTTTACTACACGATCATTTTTCACGAAGCTATTGCTATTTAAAAATCAATGAAAAAAATTTGAAATTTTACTGTCCCCTTAATTTTTGTAATGAGTGTAGGTATTAATACGCGGTATCTAGATTTTCCTTTTGGACGTCGCTTTCCGGGCTACCCTGTATGAACACATACATAATAGGTGGTTGCATATCGCCGTATAAATCAGAAATCCGACTACGTCAACGTGCCAAACTATTTCACGAAAGCATGCCGCAATGTCTCGATATTGTTCCGAAACGGGCCTAGAGTAGGTAGCACATCCGCGTTCCCGAATAATCGGAAAGGGATTTGCATCGGCCAATTGTGCGTTGAAAGGCGGTAGGAACAACGCAGCAAATTCTCATTGCACAATAGGCCCTGAGTGTCGTGTGTGCAGGAGATTCTACGATTATCGGAGCTTTGGCCTACAGTAACGTAAATTCTCGGAGGGAATTTCCAGTCGAAATACTTGGTGCACTTTGCCAACGAGGATACGGGATCCACCCGAACTTTGACTAATGTTATCGAGGCGATGTCCCGGCCGAAGCGAGCGTAGCAAATAATCTCCAATTTCGACGGTGAATGTGAAATGTCAATGTCTAAGATTGATACGCATGCCAACAGAGTAATATACGAAAATAAAAGTTGACGGTGTGGTGGATGTGCAAGTAAGGCTATTAGGCAGCACAACTTACTCGGGCAACGTCATAGCTCGAGGTATGATATGCAATATAAAAAAGTTCTTCACGTTCGATACATTGAAAGAATAGTCCATGGTATTTACAAAAAAGGCCCATGGTGAAAAAGGGGATTGTCACATTTACCATAGTTTATTGACACCGCGACCATAATATGGATAACACAAAGTATAAGCGAAAAGTATATCTAAACATGCGATTTCGGTGGCGCGTTTGACTATCTCCGAAATAATTATTGACTATTGTAAAACGCTTGACAATATAGATATGGTTAATTCAATGCTATCACAAAATCGGCACATAAATAGTAATGTACAAAGAGTAGATTACCATTTGTGCGCCTACTATTTGTGTACATTAGTACAAATAGTAATGTACTATTTGTACTAATGTACAAATAGTAATGTACTATTTTTACTTATGTACAAAGTTGTACTATTTGTACTTATGTACAAATAGTAATGTACTATTTGTATTGTATTACAATACAACACAATACTATTTGTGCTTATGGACAAACAGTGATGTACTATTTAAACTTATCTACAAATAGTACATTGCTATTTGTGCAGTACTATTTGTATACTATACGTTGGGTTTCGTTCGGTCTAAGTTATATTATTTTCAAGTATGTACTTATGTACTATTTGTACTTATGTCCAAATAGTAATGTACTATTTGTACTTATGTGCAAATAGTAATGTACTATTTATACTAATGTACAAATAGTAATGTACTATTTGTTCTTAAGTACAAATAGTATAACTATTTGTATTTTAGTACAAATATATTCCTATTTGTATTTTAGTACAAGTAGTATTACTATTTGTATTGTATCAGAATACAATACAATACTATTTGTACTTATGGATAAACAGTAATGTTCTGTTTGTTGTACATTAGTACAAATAGTATAAATAGTTTGTACATTACTACAAACAGTAATGTACTATTTAAACTTATTTCCAAACAGTACATTGCTATTTGTGCAGTACTATTTGTATACTGTACGTTGGGTTTCGTTCGGTGAAACTTCTATTATTTTCAAGTTTGTAAAATTCTTATGGTTAACATTGACGTTTGTCGCGTGTAATTTCTTGGAAGACTTTATGAAAAGTGACTATTTGAACAAAATTATGGTATTGTTAACTCACAGCAAAAACGTAAATCATTTGTAGTTAGAGCGACCATGGCTTACAAGGAACATCCCTCAGGTGTCCGCCTCCGATTTTGTTGTAACTCATATATGTGATAGAGCATCGAAAACTTTGAGGCACGTATTTTTTTTTATCGGCGGAAAAACGGATTTAAGGGGGGAAACCGCCCCTCAAAGAAAGGCGTGTCGAGGGGTGATTCTGCAGTTTCACCCAGAAGCAATCCACCGATCTGAATGAAACAAAAACGAAAATTCTTCTAATGAAAAGCGATGAAAAATCCACTATGAAATTGTTAAGAAAAAATTTAATTAGAGGGTAAACCACCCCTCAATTTGCCTTTTTTCACCCCACACTTAAGAGGGTTGTATGCAAATTAATAAAACAGGTATCATTTTGAAGGGCAATTAAAATTAAAGTTGACGGGTTTTTGCGTTTTGGCGGCATAGCACATTTAAGGGGGTAAACCACCCCTAACATAAATTTATTTATCATGGTCGTTTTTTCTGTGTTTAAAGTATATCCGCTGATTTCAAATATTTCTATAAGCTACAATTTAATGTTTTATCATATTTCAAAATTATTACATTCGTCTTAAGGGGTAACTACGCCTCTGACGAGAAACATCATTGAAGTATCCGCTCTCGATTTCGTTGAAACTCATATATGTGGTAAAGCATTGCAAACTATTAAACATGTTTTTTTTTGTATCGGCAGAAAACCGGTATTAGGGGATGAAACCACCCCTCAAAGTTTCTCCCACAAGCAGTTCACCGATCTGAATGAAACAAAATCGAAAATTCCTCTAATATTAAGCGATGAAAAATCCACTACGAGAGTGTTGATTAGAAATATAATTAAGGGGTAAACCACCCCTCCATTTGCCCTTTTTCACCCCACGCTTAAGAGGGTTGTATGAAAATTAATAAAACAGGTATCATTTTGAAGGGGAATCAAAATTCAAGTTGGCGCGTTTTTGTGTTTCAACGGGACAGCAAATTTAAGGGGGTAAACTACCTCTAACCTAAAGAATTAATTATTGCAGTTAGTCGAGAAAAGCTGATACGTAGGCAAATAAACATCGGTCTATTCGTTGATTGTATAACTTCATACACAGAGATAAAAGATTTCCGAACGGGAGCATTCTGGATAATTACACATTTAAGAATCGAAGAGTAAACATTTATCTGCGTATGATTTTTTTTTACGCGGAATAACAAAAACGAAAAAACCAAATATATTTATATATACCATTTGAATTTTATTAATAGTATCGTTAATATATTTTTGTTACTGCTTTGCATCGTTGCATGGGAGATGCTTTCATCAAAACTTTTGAATTAGAGGAAGAATCATTTCGGTACGAAAATATAATTATGAAAATATGAAAATATGAGCCTTATAAGTAAGGGGTAGCCCCAGGTCCCCACTTCCAAAGCACCGCGCCTAAAACTCAAAACGAATATGCCTGCACACACAAACATAAAATTGATATTACCGATGAAATGAAAACAGTTTTAACGAAATTCGTAAAACCTTTCGCGAAACTTCAAACGAAAAGCAATTAGAGGGGGTAGTTTATCCTTAAAATGTGAAAATTTAAAAACGTAATAATTTAAAAACGCGGGAGAATATTTTGAATCCGCGGATACATGTTAAACACAGAAAACACGACGGTGATGAACAAATTTAGGTTAGAGGTAGTTTACCCCCTTAAATTTGCTGTCCCGTTGAAACACAAAAACGCGCCAACTTGAATTTTGATTCCCCTTCAAAATGATACCTGTTTTATTAATTTTCATACAACCCTCTTAAGCGTGGGGTGAAAAAGGGCAAATGGAGGGGTGGTTTACCCCTCAATTATATTTCTAATCAACACTCTCGTAGTGGATTTTTCATCGCTTAATATTAGAGGAAATTTCGATTTTGTTGCATTCAGATCGGTGGACTGCTTGTGGGAGAAACTTTGAGGGGTGGTTTCATCCCCTAACACCGTTTTTCTGCCGATACAAAAAAACATGTTTAATAGTTTGCAATGCTTTACCACATATATGAGTTTCAACGAAATCGAGAGCTTATACTTCAATGATGTTTCTCGTTAGAGGGGTAGTTACCCCTTAAGACGAATGTAATGATTTTCAAATATGATAAAACATTAAATTGTAGCTTATAGAAATATTTGAAATCAGCGGATATACTTTAAACACAGAAAAAACGACCATGATAAATAAATTTATGTTAGGGGTGGTTTACCCCCTTAAATGTGCTATGCCGCCAAAACGCAAAAACCCGTCAACTTTAATTTTAATTGCCCTTCAAAATGATACCTGTTTTATTAATTTGCATACAACCCTCTTAAGTGTGGGGTAAAAAAAGGCAAATTGAGGGGTGGTTTACCCCCTAATTCAATTTTTTCTTAACAATTTCATAGATGATTTGTCATCGCTTTTCATTAGAAGAATTTTCGTTTTTGTTTCATTCAGATCAGTGGATTGCTTCTGGGTGAAACTGCAAAATCACCCCTCGACACGCCTTTCTTTGAGGGGCGCTTTCCCCCCTTAAATCCGATTTTCCGCCGATAAAAAAAAATACGTGTCTCAAAGTTTTCGATGCTCTATCACATATATGAGTTTCAACAAAATCGGAGGCGGACACCTGAGGGATCTTCCTTGTTAGTAGTTTTAAGAACTACGCATGTCTTACAAACTGTTAGATAGTACAGTAGAACCTCGATTATCCGAACTAATTGGGACAGGACATCGTTCAGATAATAAAAACTTCGCATAATCGAAAATATATCTCGGATTTCCGGGAAAATCAAGTCGTATGATATAAAAAGTATCAAAAATTCTCTTTGCCGATCCAACGACTCTAAATTGTTTACTTATAGCAATAAACAATTAAGAAAACTTCAATTTTTATGCCACCATTTCTTATGCAATTAAATTGCAATTGCGGCTTATAATAACAATCAGTTTTTGGCTGTCACATAGTACTTGCGCGTTTCTGGGCCACTGAGTCTCGAATCCGTTTCAAGAACGACAGCTGTGTGGGACTATTTTCTGGTTGGGATTCAAACCATTCCAGAGCGGTTTCTTGTATATACATACAATGTCTATACGATCTGATGTTTGAAGTCACATATAGGCAGTAATGAATGTTGAAAACATCTCGCAGTGTTAGAAAGAGATTTCGAAGATAGAGATAAAAAAAAGACCATCATTGGTGCATCAAAAAAAGACCATCAAAAAGAAGATAGAGATAAAAATGATCATCATTGTAGACCATCACTTGTAGTTCATCTACTGTTCGTGTAGGACCCACATTACTGTGCATTTAGCAGGTCGTATCATATAATATAGTGCAAATCATCATTGTGTAGTACAAAACTATCGCGATGCACCAAAAATCGATTCAACCAGTGGCTTATATTATAAAAAAAGGTATGTGTAAAATTTCACCTAAATCGGAGGTAACAGCCATTTGGAAGTACAGTTGGAATTACGTTTCCCGTTATGCCATATGTTCGACCAAAATGCCACAAACACTTGATGGCGTAATGGTAGCGTGCGTGGTATTAGAAGGTACGTTGTAGGTTGGATTCCATGTGTAGGCAAAAAATGTAAGCAATGTATATAAATTTTAGTTCTGTTTACTAGGAGTATCTTGGGGCAGTAAATTTTTGATAGTGTCAAGGCATATCTATTTTAAGTAAACCTACTATAATATGTAGCATTGGATAATAAACGTAGGCTTGTAAGATTGTGCTATACTTTTGGCAGTAACTATGGCTATGAAATATTATTGTCCCCTCAGGGAGATATAAAATATAGCCAGAATATGGTTGAAAATACCGTACCATCTCAGTATACATTTTTAAGAGGTACGAATGACTGATATTTAAATTACTGCAATGAGTTACCACAATCCAAAGGATCGTCATATGGATTTATAAGCTGAGTTCGTTTAATTTGATGAAAGTTGAGTAATTCATGTACGCAACGTCCAAACTTATGAAATATTTCATGGGGCATTTATAAATGATTGTGTTCACGTGTTCTTCCGAGCTCTGCTGACCCTGCGCAGACGGAGAAAATAATGGGGCTGATTTCTAAATAGAGAAACTAAGGTTAGCCTGGGAATTATTCAATTAACGAGAGGATTGAATTATTAAATTTGATTAAAGGACGATTAAATTAAATAAGTAATTAAATAATCAAATAGAAAAACCAACGTTATCTCAGGGTAAATATTTTATTCTCAGCATTGGCAAATGTTTCAAATAATTTTTCAAATAATTTCTTATTCTCGATTTTTTATTTTTTCAACGTTCACATTTGGAAATAACGATCCGATCTATTTTTCTCTCGCTGAAGATGTAAAGGAAGCCTCGCGTACGTTCATCTCTCGTGTCTCGAGCGTTGGCTGAACCAATCCTGCCGCAGCCACTGCGAGCTGTGCCGTTACCACTTCAACGCCATCGAAACTCTCCGTTACGGCTGGTAAGAGCTCGTACAATTTGTTCATGCTCGATATCCCCTGATACCGACTCGCCCGTGGTCCAAGGCCAATAAGTATAAAAGCTCCGTAAGCGAGGAGCTTAAAATCGTCGTAGAGACGAAAACGAAACGACGGGCGACTGAATTCCAAACGATGCGGTCGAATCGCCAGGGAATTTTCCGCAACGTCTTTTCTTACTTCTCTTCTTTGCAGTACCTTTTTTTACCAACTTTCTCATGTGCACGATTGACAACAGTGGTAGCTTATCGAGTAAAAGTGTCTCGTGGAGAGCAGCGTTGGCCTGGGCCAATACTCGGATGGGTGACCGCTGGCTCGCTGACCACCGAGCGTCAAGGCAGTTTGAGTTTTCAATGGTGACACGATGGAAACTCGGTTATATTACCGATACGAGTTTTTCACAGTTTCCCTGTGCCCTCGTAACTTTGTTTTTACATAAAAAAGTAAATGCGAAATGTAAATTTTCCCTGAATTTGCAACAGTTCAACGTGGCTGATTAGTTCGGTACACTTTAATTTGAATTTTCTTCCACAGGCTGTCAAGTAATTCAGGTTAATTAGAGAACTCTCACTGTGATTTGCTTCTCGCTGATTTTAAGCCCCGGTACAGACGTTGCTAACGGGAACTCAGCATGTTTCTATCACGGGGCATTAGTAGGTCGAACGGTCACGTTGAAAACGACAAGGGGGGTTACAATATGTGGGAATTTAGGTGGAATGCCGAGAGGGTTAATAGAGGCGAATCGAGGGTTGAAGAGAGAGGAGAGAGAGAGAGAGAGAGAGAGAGAGAGAGAGAGAGAGAGAGAGAGAGAGAGAGAGAGAGAGACCGAGTGAGGGAGAGAGAGGAACCAAGCTTTCGTGCTCCATCCTCCCATGGTGTCCGGTTGCATAATGGCCTAACCTCTCGATTGATCAAGGATTATCCGTATACACGTGAGCGGGGTCTCACGTGTTAGATATTCTCCTAATACATCAGGCTTATTTAGAATTTACTGATGTACCACATCCAAAAAAGTGCACAAAACTCAATGAAGGAATTTGATCAACGAAACTTCACTACGAAAAAATAGTTTGCTCGGAGAAATGCAGTTCGTTAAAGTGATTTTTATTCGAGGCTAGGAAATTTCCTGATGTACGACGTTAAAAAAATACTTCGATGCGGGAAGTAGAGTAACGAATCTTAACTACGAAAAAATCGTTTGCCTAACGAAATGCAGTTCGTCAAAATGATTTTTCTTCGACGCTAGGAATTTCCCTGCTGTTCCACCTTTAAAAAATAAAAATGCAGAGACTTCAATGCAGAAAGTAGAATAACGCAGTTCGTCAAAATGATTTTTCTTTGAGGCTAGGAAATTTTCTCATGTTCCGCCTCTAAAAAACAAAAAATGCCGAGATTTCGATGCAGGAAGCAGTCACGAAACTCGACTACGAAAAAATCGTTTGCCTGATAAAATGCAGTTAGACAAAAATAATTTTTCTTCGAGGCTATGGAATTCCCATTCCTAGTATCTACTTAATTAGGTTTGTAATAAATCCTCAGTGACAGCGCGTGTTTGAAATGTTTTTGGTAAATAAGATTAATGAAGTTTTGAAGCTCGTTCAAACGAATGAGTGTAAAAAAAAGGCCTGGGGACTGCTAAAGCTCTCTAGGGGGATCACTTGTTTTCGCGGTTGATCGTATTGGGACACCATGCACATATGTATACAAATTTACATGCGAATGGGTGTAGGTCCGAGTCCTTGAGGATATGGATCTGCCACCCTCGTAATCGACGACACGTGCAGTCCGATCTTCTCATCCTGACGTTACTCACCGTCGTGACGGTCGGCCTCGTCACCGTTTGCATTCTCGGTGAGCTCACAAAAAATCAAATTTTTTCCGCATCCCCCGCACGCTCAAAAAGTGCCGGTTTTCCAAAATTATTATTTTTTTTCCAGCGGAGAGAAAGAGGGGTGTGAAAAATATTTGAAAAATATGTCGAATTGATTTTCGAGGTGAAATATTTTATAGGTATGCGTTACTTCGTGATCGAGGGCAGGAAGATCGGTGTCTCGAGATTGTGGACCAGGGCATCGATATCGTTTTTCCTTACCATCGTCGTTCTCGGCTACGTTACCACGGTCTATTTGCTGGCGAAGGTAATTGTCACAGTATCCCAATAGCAAGGAAATTTCAGTTTCACATCATTTGTTCGTTCACGATTGAAAAAAAAAACGCAAAGAATTAGCAATTCCACCTTATGACGAATAGAAGAGTAATATTTTAACTGCAGCGAAAGAGAACTCCCTTTGTTTGTAATTCCAACTTCCGTTATCAGTGATAAAACTAATATTTTTTGAAATATGTAAATGTTTAGATAGAGAGAGAAAGAAAATTATAAAAAATCATACGTTCGTTTTTTGAGAATTCGAAAATCGAATAGTTCGACGTGTAGAAAGGGAGATGAAAAGCAAACTTTTCGAGGGTGTGGGGAAGAAAATGTGGTTCACGGTGGAGGGGGGTGGACTTCCGTGCATTGTTTACAGTTTATTTATCGTATCTAAACCGAGTCAGGTACCCTCGAAAAGCCGGCCAAATGCAAAAGAGCGAGCACCGACAGTACCCAGCCCGCCTTCTCCTATCTATAAGTTCACATACGAGAGGGGTTCGTTTGTGCTACGGATACGACCAAGTGCACACGCTTGTACGGCGTTCCTGAAAAGTGCCCTCGTCTTGTTCTCGTGAACAACTTGTTCATTGGTTAGGACGTATGACGTAAGGAGGAAAGGCGCCTCATTGTGTTTGCGCATTCGCAATCGCCGTACGCCCCAACAATGAAGGCTCGGTGCATCGTTGTGCAGGCACGACGCTGTTCAGTACTCGAACAAAGGCGAGAGGGGAGGTCAAAAGCGTGGAAACGTGAAATTTCGTATAACGAGCTAGGCGCGAGGTCAAAATTCTACACAATGGAACGGAGAACAATGTACTTTGGGCCTGTCATTCATTGACAACTGATCGGGATGAGACAGGTCACCTCGGAGTCCCCAAAAATCCAAATGTTCTGCCACTCGATCGAGCTGAAGAATAGTTCTTAAATCTTTGAATATCTAGGTGTTCATCTGATGTGAGGTTGAGAAATTACCGAGGTCATGGGGGGGTGTAGAATTATTTCGAAAATATTCACGAGGGCACAGGGAAACTGCGGAAAACCTGTACCCATATACACGACTACATTTTCACTGACTTTCAGTTGCGTTTGGATTGGAAGCTCAGTAAAATTGCCTCCCGTTTGTTACTTAGCAAGCTTGTTCGCCACTGAGCGGTCACCCAACCCGGTGTTGACTCGAGCCCCAACGCTGCCGGACGAGAAAATGGTCTCATAGCGTCCAATGGGTCGTTTCGTTTCTCAGCGAAATACTGAATTCCAAGCGGCGAGTCTAGCTCTATCCTCCACGCCCCTTTATGTTAAATCCATTCGTGGCAATTCCGAAGAAGGGTTCGGAATCTTCAGCGAGCAATTTGACGGGAAACGATCCGCGGAAACGTATAAACGCCCGAGTGAGGTGTGGCAAGTTTCAAAAGCACGTAACACCCTGCAATCATCCGAATTCTCGCGAGTCAGCCCTGGATGCACCCTTGAGGTTACTGTTTGCGTCGTAAGATTCTGTAATCTCGCATGAGCCACGTAGGTACAAGAGGGTACATCCAGGTGTACCGGGTGTACCAAATGTGAACACTGACATTTCAGGAAGAACTGGACATATCCACAAAAAGTGGTCAAGTGCGTTTTGGATCATGCATTGGAGTAGGATTCCATGGCTCGTTCATTAAGCTACCAGTATCCTCCGAACACCGATAATTATCAATATTCCACACATGCATTTGATCCTTGTCAAAGGAAAAACCGGTTTCCTCAATTTCCACCCGAATCTGTGCGTTTTACAGCAACCGCAAACATTTTACTTGAAACCATTTGCTACACGCCATTTGAATGAACGAATTGACATTTTTTTCAAATATTAAACGTTCGTGGGAGTGGAGGGTGTGGGGACGATCCGAGGTGACAGACAGACGTATGGACAAAAGGAAATTATAAGGATTCCCGGTGCAGGAAGTTGATGACGAAAAAAGCTTCAATAGCGACGACACAATTGAAACAATCGCGTGGCCGAGCGAACGTGACTGATGTCATAAAAAAACAGACATCATCGTATAAATTCGCCACATAGTATTCGAAAGTTTGATCTCTCAAATTCCGCGCACCCTGTACGGTATGCTGGCAAATCTCTCTTTCGTGAGCCCCGTATATACGTGTGTACGATCAAGGAATGCACGTGTGCCTCATGACTTCGTAGCCGAGATCTCGTCTTCTCCACGCGATCATCGCACTTTACGGCAATAACGGGGCAACCGCTGTTTCTGCCACCACATCGAATTGCACGGGCCGCAGCACAGCACCGGGAGAGCGCCAAATATTTCGGTGACTCTCGGTTGATGCTTGTGGCAAATTTCCCCACGAAACTCAAGAACACCAGCCAACCCAGTACAAACTCCATACCGCGAATTCATAAGGCGCAAGTGTGTTTAACCGGCACGGATGCATAATGACGTTCGTGCACATACGTGCACACTTGTATTCAAACTACCAACCGCGAAACTCGTGTTATCTACTACAGGGACGATCAAACCTTCGGGAAACATCCTGTGGAATCCTAAACGTATCAAATTGCCGCACAGTGTTTTCTTTCCTTTCATTGACCTACTTGATAGACTTATTCATTCACTGGCATTGAATGAATCAAGAAACTGAGGACCTGTAGATGTTGATGATGGATTGGATATGTGAAAGCCATTGATCCATGTATGATCCATAAACTGTAGATCACCACTAGATAACATTGCGATTCATAAGACGTATCAGACGATCAGGAGCCATTGATCGTTACATAGCATGCCTATGAGTAATCCATAAGTTACGAAAAACAGATGTGAGATTACCTGGGTGGTCGATATGGCTGGAATTTTCGCGCGTACGAATTGATCCAATCACGTCAATGGATGAGCAGTTGGTATGTATTTCTGATAACATCGGAGCGTACATGTGCGCAGTTCAAATCGGAGGAAGCTCCGAAAGGATCGTCCAGCTACGATCGGTACGTTTACATCTCAGTAAGTACTCGTCAACCCTTTAGGGACTTGTAACGGAAGATTGTACGCGATCTGATACCGTGCTGACTCGCTTTTTGGACATGTTGAAAAGCTGCTTCGCAGTGAAAAAAAGCAGAGAGAGAGAAAGAGGGAGAGAGAGAGCCAGGTGAGAAAATGAAGAAGGAGGAAGGGGCGAGAAAGAAGCGGGTGCTGATGCCCGAAGGGGATATTGGTCTTCAGAAAAGTCGATAGTTCCTTTCGCTGTGGTTGCTTCGGTTACCGCTTGGAGAAGGAGTGATTGCAAGATGAAAAGAAGTGGCTTACAATCGGTGAGGACGAGGAGACGAAGCAGCACCGACGAGCCCGCTGACAGAAGGGAGAGAGAAAAAGAAAGGGACGTTAACGAACAGAGGGTTTTTCCGAAAGGTCGTCGAGAGAGGACAGGACAAAAGGCACCGCGTAAAGAAAGATGAGCCGGGCAAACGGTTGGAAGAGCAACTATGAAGCGAACAGGGTACTTTACCATGGAGAAGCAGCACTACAATCTACCACATCAACGTAGCTACTTAGCACATTCGTACGTTTTCTCATTAGCAGTTCTTGCCCTCGGATCTTCATCTCTTTGTCTCATTGCCAGCTAATGTGATGACGAACTTTCATCTGATCGCTTGGTTAATTGGCAAAATAACCATCCGCATTACCCTCCACTGTTCGGTTACCTTTCAGTTAACGATTCACACGCAATTTGACACCAACAAGCGAGCATTGATGATCATTGATAGATGAAGTTGGCATACACGCGAATTCAGTGGTTCGAAAAGATCTCTGTGAACCAAAGTGTACGCGGGAACGGCTTTTTCCTCTCGTTTTTTCGTTATTAATCCGGATCTCTGGCCCCGGATGTGATAGTATTAGGTACAAGGTGTTTCAATTATCTTCGCGTCTCGTGCTTCCTTTACAAATTTATTCGCCCGTGGGTAACGGATAACGAGCTCCCTCCGTTTCTCTCTCTCTCTCTCTCTCTCTCTCTCTCTCTCTCTCTCTCTCTCTCTCTTTCTCGCCATCTCTATCACTGTCTTTTTTTTGAGCTCCGAGCAAAGATTTCCTCGGCCTCGTTACTTTTATTCGTTGCCGGCTTCTCCCCGACAAGATCCTCGGAGCTTGAAGGCACGAACCTGACATTACTCCAGCGACCTGGAGTCGAAAAGAATCCGCCACGTGTACGTCACCAGGAGATAATAAGTTTGCCTCTTCCGTGTTTTGAAGCGGAAAATCAAATGCTTGAAGATTCGACTTTGTGTGATGTTCTCTCTTGAACTATACTATTGTCAATTGCGTCTCGACGTTCTCTAATTTGTTTGTAGTTTGTTACCGGGAGATTGTTTCCGATCGATCTCTGATTTGTTCCCGTCAACTGGTAGTTCCTGGGAATCCTTTGGATTCCATTGAGTTTACTTGGGGTTGTTGCTCCATGGATCTTTTTCATGGATCTACGATTTGTGTCGGTTAACCTGGATTTCTCTAGGATTATTTGGGTTTGCTTGGCTTCGCTTAGGTTTTTGGCCTCGTCGATCTTTTTGAAAGACTTCCGTTTTGTTTCGGTCGGCTTGAATTTCTTCGGGTCTGTTATCGTTTGCTTGTTACCACTCGTTTTTTTCGTTCACAGGATCGTGATAGAATCAAGATACTTCAATTAGATATTTCCTCCCTCCCGCGCAGAAATGTGATTGGGCATTCCCTACTTTGTGTCGGGCCCTGACCAGACTTGCCTTGTCTGATTTACCTGACCAGGCCCTCCTATGGAACAAACCAGGAAGATCGCACAATCGTTTTTTATGGCTTGCCCTCTATGTTTGGAAATACACTATTCGGGCCGGAATGCATTGCGAGAAAGTGCATCTGCACGTAATGCCTACCCGCCAGAACATTGGACATGTCCTGAAAAGTGAAGCCTGTCTTTAACAACTGTGTAAAGCTACTTGCCTTTTCACCTGACAAAGATATTTATGATTTATTAGGATAAAAATAATACATATATTGTAATTCTATTCACCATTGAAAGCATTCATTTCATCAATGATAATCGACGAGGATGAGAATGCTTATAATAGTGACGTGTGATATAACTTATGTACCAGGTGTAGAAGTATGAAGCCGGATTTTTTTCTCAAAATTACACGTCTGTTGTTTGAAAATGATGAAAAATCTTTCAAACAAATGGAGACGGCTTTCTGCGTCACATTCAATTGATCCGCGAGTTCTTGTTGGCTTTGAGTATCATCTTCATCCAACAAGGCTTGCAATTCGTTGTCTGCGAACTATTTCGGTGATTTCCCACGCTCTCCGTTTGTCACGTCAAAATCACCGCTTTTGAATTTTTTGAACCACTCGAAACACTGTGTTTTACCAAGAGCATGTTCACCGTAAGCTTCGACAAGCATTCGACGCGATTCGGTAGCAGTTTTCTTCAAATGGTATCAGAAAACCAATGCTGTCCGCAAATCGTAGTTCGTAGGCACAAAACTCGACATGTTTAAGGTTATAGAAAGATATACCGGTGTAGGGAACTTGGGTTGCTGTGTGTCGAAAATCTTCGTCATCTGTTAGAGGGAGATGATGGCGCTGCAGAAGCGGTCGTACGGTCCCTAAACTGATGGCTAGCACAATCTATAGGGAAATTCCGGTTTCATACTTCTACACCTGGTATGTTTAGGGAAGGCAGATCAGGGGCAGGACTTTTTCCCGACTCAAGTTTCTACCCGGGCTTACTGTCTTGTCTCTTTGATTGACTTTCGATTCTTGTCACCATTCAAATGTCTGTGCGAATCCGACGAAACAGGATTTCCATACGGTTGATTAAATTAATCACGCCCGTTTGGATCGCTCTTCCAGTTGAAATGAAATTCGTCCGCATGCATGTTTGCGTGTGCGTGGGTGCGCGTCCATGTGCGCGCGCGCATCCAAGTGTTGGGAAATTCTCGAAATATGTTTCAGGATCAGGTGTCTCCGTGGTACAGATGGTGGAAGAGCACCGTAAACGTCAGGCTCGTGACGGAGCGACAGGAACAATCTCGGCACTCGTGCTCAACAACGTCGGGAAACTCCGTAAACGAGGAGAGTCTGGAATCTGTAGCCATCGGTGGCAACGGGGTTAATGGCGAGCTTCGCAATCCAGTTACAAACCCCGTGTGGATCGATCGGGTCTCCCGTTGTTCAATCGACTGAACCGATAGTCAGCCGAAGGTCAAAGGACATCGCCGATCCCTTAATGCCCCGCTCTCCCGTCGTGGGGGAACGAAAAAAAAAAAACTTCCGGTTATCGTACCGAGGACTAAGAAACAACGAAAATTCTCTTTTTCGAAAAATACATTTCTCTCTTGTTTTTTACGTCGTTCTCGACTGACACGAACGTATTTGCCCTGGGGTGAAGTAAGGGTGGCCAGGAGAAATACACGGACGAGGAGCAAAAAATTAAATGGACTTAACGGATGGAAAGAGTGGCGAACAATGCAGAGGTAGCTTGAACGTTGGAAAATAAGGTTTTGTACTCTATTATATCACCCTCGTTGGACGAAATATATGCCGTTGGTTCATACTCGCCTGGATTTATTTTACCTTAAGGTAGAACGAGCGCGCGCTCTTGATTTCTATAGATTATGTTCAAATTTTGACCAGACATTGTTCGCATCATTATGCATGTTTGAATGGAATTTCAGAACGGTAGACTATTCAGATCGGGAGATAATGGGTTTTCAAATTGCAACTTTCAACATTGCAGGGTCTGCATCGACCGAAAGTCGTCACATAATTCGTCGCACCGTCCTCTTGTGTTTAAAAATTTTGAAAACAAATTACATCCAGATAGCAAACTAGTAAGGGAAAGAGTAAAAAACGTTTGGATTGCCTTTACTACTAAGTTTTGCTAAAACGTTCGGTAAAGACAGAATAATTATCCGTAAAAACATTTGTCCCCTATAACAAGAAGACATGTGGCAACACCCCAGAAGAGTATTCTCCAATATTTCAAGACAAAATAATAATTATCGTGTTACTAAAGTGAAAAACTTTTATCATAAAAACTATCTGGGCTATAAATATTATTATTTTATATTATGTTATCTCCATTGATAAATAAAAGTGTTGGTTAATTCATAACTAATTGAAAACTTGGTTCGATTAAAAATCACTTCCAAATAATAACTTGTGTTGCAGTATTATTTTAAATATGCCGCCCAAATTTACGTAATTGGATACGTGGAATGATGCGGTGTTGCCATATGTCTTCTAATTATAGGGGAAAGTTGGATTTTTAAACCTATTATCTCCTAATCTAAATAGTCGACTATTCGGAAATTCCACTCAGACATGCATAATTATATGAACAATGTCTGGTTAAAATTTGAACAAAATCTACAGAAATCAAGAGCGCGCGCACGTTCTACCTTAAACTCACATATTTTCAGTATTCGTGTTTCCAGAAAAAATATTCACTACAATATTTCATTACCATCGCCATCGTTATTATTTTTGCTTAGTTTTTCTGTTATTATCACTGCAACAACTCCTGCTGTCGCTACCACTCCTATAACTACTGCTACTGCTACTGTGGCCGTTCCTCCCGCTATTTCTACTGGTAGTGCTGCAACCCATGCCACTGATACTGCTACTGCTGTTCCTACTGCTATCACTTTTGCTACTGCTAGTGTGGCTGCTACTACTGTTGCTGCTACTGGTTCTTCTAGTGCTGCTACCACTACGACTACTACCACTGTTGTTACTACTACTGCCACTGTTACTTCTGTTGCTGCTGCTGCTGCTGCAACTACTTTTGCTACTGCTACAGCTGCTACTACAGCAGCAACTACTTTTGCTACTGCTACAGCTGCTAGTGCTGCTGCAACTACTTTTGCTACTGCTACAGCTGCTACTGCTGCTGCAACTACTTTTGCTACTGCTACTGTGGCTGCTACTACTGTTGCTGCTACTGGTTCTTCTAGTGCTGCTACCACTACGACTACTACCACTGTTGTTACTACTACTGCCACTGTTACTTCTGTTGCTGCTGCTGCTGCTGCAACTACTTTTGCTACTGCTACAGCTGCTACTACAGCAGCAACTACTTTTGCTACTGCTACAGCTGCTAGTGCTGCTGCAACTACTTTTGCTACTGCTACAGCTGCTACTGCTGCTGCAACTACTTTTGCTACTGCTACTGTGGCTGCTACTACTGTTGCAACTACTTTTGCTACTGCCACAGCTGCTACTGCTCCTACTGGCGCTGATACTTCTATCGAGACCACAACTACCACAACTACTATTCCTATTGTTGTTGTGCGAGTTATACAAGTTCGGTATCTAGTCGGGACCGATGACAACCCTACGGACATATATGTCAAGTAGGGCTTTCTTGGAATAATTTTTCTTGTTGTTGTTGTTAAAAATTATTATTAATACTGCAACTACTGCTATTATCATTATTATTTTTATCATCACCTGTCAGCTTTATTATTATGAGTTAGGAGTGATTCCACTAGCAGATGGGATAAGTATTTGTAAATTTGCAACGGAATCGGTACGAGGCGTGTTATCGATCGGTGGAATGAGATTTTTGTAAACCGGGTCAAAAACCGCTCCTTCACACGACACCCCCGAGTCGGCCTGGCGTCGGCACTCGCATATCGCCATCAGCAAAGCACCCACAGCAGTCGTGCAGTGACTCTCTCTCTCTCTCTCTCTCTCTGTTTCCCTCTCTCCCTTTTTGCCCCTCTCTTTCACCCGTCTGCTTTCTCACTCTGCGGGTCGGAGGAAAGAGGGAGAAGGTGTTTTCACCGTTGCCCCATTTCCCTCGTCAATCTCGCCGTTTCTCCCTTCTACGGTTTTTCGAGCGCGCCCAGACGAGCGTAGTTTCGACGAAGCGTGGCGCCTACGTAACGCAGTAGCTCCCCGAATGGCAAACAAACAAAAAGAGAGCGCTACCGCGCGCGCGAACGAGAGAGATAGCGAGAGGGTTCGAAGAGGGTTAAGGGGAAGGGCATTTGTGAGGAGAAAAAGGAGAAGGAGAAAAACGGAAAGTGCGCGACGGGAGAAAGGAGCCAAGGGATGAGATGAAGGCTGATGAGCGCTGGAGGGACGCTGATGGCCGTACGAAAACGGGATGGAAAAAGGGAGTGAGCGCGGAAGGGGAGGGAGAGAGGTACGAGAGAGGAAGGAATGGTATATCCTTCAGGCCAGCCTGGCGGGCGAGGTTATATGGGTGTGATAGAGAAAGAGAGAGAGAGAGAGAGAGAGAGAAAGCGGGGTCGCGGTTTGGTTCGCGTAAAATATGACCGTAACCGAGACATTGGGATACGGACGAAACGATCGCTCCGCCGAAACCATCGTAAATCCTTTATTGCGTCGCGGTTTCGCGTGGAGTTTCCGAGGTCTCCAAAAATTTTGCACAACCGCAGAAGACGAAGAAACAAAAAACATCAAAACTCAATGAAAAAAGAGGTGAACGGAGGAAAGTCCCTTCGGCCATAACATCTTGAATATGAGTAGCGGGGAAAGGGAGGGAGGAGAGAGGTGAAAAAAAGCCAGTGTACATGGCGAGAACGAGAATAGAAGCTAGAGGACAAAGAATGAAGGAGAGCAAAGTAAAAAGAGGAAACATGTACACGTGACTTACAATGGAGCAGAGTAGTGTAGATATCCACTGCAGGTATATATATCCAGAGCACTGGTTATATTGTATAGAGTACGTGGGGTGGACGACAATTTTGAGTAATTGGATTCCGGCTGGAGATGTGGAGCCGTGGTTTGCCTCTGTTCACTCGTCCCCTGCCCTCAACGCCCTCTCTCTTTCGGCGCAAAAATAACATTGCGGAGCACTGGAAACGAGAGCGACATTTGTTCGAGGTTTATACTGACCTCTCCGGTGTGCCCACGTATATACGAGCCTTTACGTGTCGGATCACACGCATTCGAAACTCAGCCGAGATTACGGTCACATACGGATGATCAAAATGGAGCCTGGGGAAAAAACGGTCGAAATGATTTACAGGCCTTGGGGATTTTTTGGGCCACCACTTAGGACTCGTATTTCAATTGGGCAAAACTAGCGTTGAATCCTGAATAGCCGAGAGGATGATATCGTTGACTCCCAAAGTTCACGGCTCCACTTGGACTTATTGACTTATTGACGAGCAAAACGAGCGAAACGACGCTACCCCGATCGAACGAAATTGAAGTGACCGCAGGATGCTAAACGATGTCTCCATGTTGGAAAATTGAAAGACGCCATTGTGACAGCACATTGCAACATGACTACTTTCAGTTCGCCAACCAGTTTATCATTCACCGTACAACGGCATTTCTTGAACACCGATTGCTACCAGTGGTTGAAGGGTTCCGAGCAGATAATTCTACTGTGAACTAAATTCACGAACTATTGCGGATTTTTGGATCAAACGATTACAGGTATGGAGGAGATTGAGGAACACTGCGATGGCAGAGGGAGTGATGGTCACAACGGAAATCACAAAAGTTCCCAGTAACTCCGAAAGCCTGAAAAAAAGGTTGAAGGCATGACGATTTTTTTTATCAAGTTGATTCACTCTGGTGCGGACTGTCTGAGGTGTCTACGAATCATCTGACTAGCTCATTTGGTGTAAAGTTACCCAGCAGTATATACACTCAATTCAAAAGCCACCTGTGTCCAGTAAAGTCCCGTATACACCACTAACTTCTACCGTGAGAAACTCCCTCTCTCTCCGTTTCTTTATCCGCAGTAGCCAATCCTCACGTCTCCTCTTTTGACGTCCAGTATTACGAAAACGTACACGCTGATGGTTTTCAGCGACCTAAACTCTTCCAACAGCCCGAGAAGAGCAAGTACGGCCCGACCTGTTACAGAGTCGATAATTTCGTGGACAGAGGGCAAAATCTAATCGGTCTCAAGAGGTCACGATAATTCAACGATGAGCCCGATGACGTTTCGTTAACATTCCCTTTGAAGAAAGAGAGAGAGGGAGAAGCGTGAAGGGAGATGCAACGATTTCCCAAAGCCCAAAACTGATTTCACTGTTCGATCTCTAGACATATACTGTTCGGCTCGACGAATGGAAACGTCATCGATGCAGATCCTCTCATGGATTGAGCGTGTTCGCTATACGCGAATGACATCAACATTGCCCCTCATGCACTCTATGGAATGCTGAAATTCGATCTATCGCTTTTTCACATGGTCTTCCACGGATTTTAATGCTCTTTGCAAATAATCGGGGCTATCCTGAGTTCCAACGTATATCCTTGCGGATTTTCGTGGCATTACCTTTCCCAGTTGAAGCCTTCCCTACCGCAAAGGTGCAACTCCGACGCCCATCCACCAATGTCTGTGGTAATCAGGGCTACCGTTTGTTCTCATTCAATATGATCAAGGAGGTAGGATCACTTCAACGGGCTCAAAAAAGGGTCTAAATTTATTTGATCCACAGCTGCTTTGAATGATGTTTACTTATGTTGATTATTCGTATTATCGATTATAGTGTGCCAAATGTTGTGGTAAGTAATGAATTTATTGCACGTGAACAAATAAAAACCGAAAAATTAGATTGTCAACGACTCGGTAGTAATCTTCGTAATAATAATATTAACATATCCACCATAAAAACGGACTAAAAATAATAAAAAATCAAACATATTAAACGTATTATTATATTAAACATATTAAACATATTAAAGGAAACATATTAAAATAGGCTTGAATTACGTCAGCGGAATTAACACGATAGGCAGAATATAATTATACATAACATTGATGCGTGATAAATAATAAAACTCCAGAAATTGTTGTTTGCATACTTTGTGGCGGCTTCTATTCAAATTAATTTCAAAACAAAGCTGGGTTATGTTCGCCAAACGCATCAGCTGTTACTCGCGACGTTGCTAAGTCTGTGGATGCTGTTTCGTCGTTCTGACCATCTTCAACCGGAAATTCAAACTTTCTTGTAATGTAGTGCTTTAACTACACGGTGAAGATTAATTTTCTTATTTTTTACAATATCTATTACATCTAATCTATGGAATTTCAGATTTCCAACAGATTCAGTTGGATACGTGAGCAGAAAAACCACGATCACCGTACTTCCGGTTGACCGTCTCCATAAGAAGACATGCTTCGGTAACTCAAAGTGCTCGACTTCGGGGTTTTATTGCGAAAAAACTAAACGGTCAAAATAGCTCAAATTTTGGCAATAGGCGCATAAAGGATTCGTCAAATTCATATAAAAATTTCAAATCCGAAAGTTGGATTCGTAGTAATGATCGTACCTCCTTAATTGATTTAATTACTTTAAGGCTCTTAGGAGTAATTCGGATTTCATTCCATATTACAATTGTGCGCGCACCTGATTAGCTGCGCAAGCCCTTCTCCGACAGGTGGCCCGATCACTTGACCGCTTCTTGACTTCAGTTTTCGGCGTGGACATATGTTCGCCAAAAATCAATAGAAAAGAATGAATAAAATACGGGCGCATGTGACGAGAATAGAATGTGCGACAGGCACTCTTAGGCGAATCAATGGAACAAGGTTTATCGATATCCGCGCATTCATTCATCCGCTCGTCGACTGGAGGGGGGGGGGGGGTTTCATTTGAACATGACCGAGAGGTAGTGCTCGCGCGCACATATGGATACGCAAAAAGGATATTTTGAACCCAGTATATCAATGTACCGGTGACCGTCAGCTTACCTGGCTGTTTTGGGGACGGTCCTCGAATCAAAGTGTCTTCACAATGACCTTTTCTCATGTATTCCATAATGGTTTAAATTCTCTTTTTTATTCTTTATCGATTGAACGATGGACTCCATTGTTAAGGGCCGTCGATTTTTCATCGGACGTATATGATGTTTTGAGCAATATTTCACAACCTGGCGGATCGTTGGAGGAGTCCGCGTGGACACTGAAAATTTCGCTGCGACCTTACTCTATTGTGATCGAGGGGGCGGGGGGAGACGGTAGATGTGAGGATTTTTTTCTTTGTTCCTTTTGGATTTTCTCCCGCCCATACTTTACTCTTTCGACAATCTCTCTCTAACGCCCCCCTCCCTTTCTCCCTCGCTCCGTCTCTCCATCTCTCTCGTCGAAATGGCCTGACTCCTGTAACGTTCTTCCCTCTTTTTTCTACCCACACCAAGATACAACTGTCCGTAACGAAAGCGACACAGAGGGCTTGACATTGGTCAAAATTATTGGCATATTCGCGAGAGGTCATCGCATTTCGTTGTATTCCAATTTTTCAGTTGACTGCTCAACCCTGCGAAATATGTTATATGAGAATAAAAAACGCAAGCGAAAAACAAGTTGGAAGTACGCTTATAGAAAATCGTCGTATTGGAATTGGCCTCAAGAGGAGAGAGACGCGAAATCCGGCGAGCATCGACGGCCTCGATCGATCGATGTTACTCTGTAGAATTTCTTTAAGGAGGTACGATCATTATTACGAATCCAACTTTCGGATTTGAAATTTTTATATGATTTTGACGAATACTTTTTGCGCCTATTGCCAAAATTTGAGGTATTTTGACCATTTAGTTTTTTTTCGGAATAAAACTGCAAAGTCGAGCACTTTGAGTTACCCATGCACGTTGTCTTATTGAGACGGTAAACCGGAAGTGCGGAGATCGTGGTTTTTCCGCTCGCGTATCCAACTAAACCCGTTGGAAAACTGAAATTCGATAGATTAGATATAATAGATATTGCAAAAAATAAGAAAATCAATCTTCACCGTGTAGTTAAAGCACTATATTACGAGAAAGTTTCAATTTCCGGTTGAAAATGGTCAGAACGACGAAATAGCACCCACAGACTTAGCAACGTCGCGAGTAACAGCTGATGCGTTTGGCGAACATAACCCAGCTTTGTTCTGAAATTAATTTGAATAGACGCTGCCACAAAATATGCAAACGACAATTTATGGAGTTTTATCATTTATCACGTATCAATAATATGTATAATTATATTCTGCCTATCGTGTCAAGCCTATTTTAATAGGCTTGAATTTTATTACGTTAATATTATTACGAAAATGACTACCGAGTCGTTGCCAATCTTATTTTTCAGTTTTGATTTGTTCACGTGCAATAAATTCATCATTTACCACAACATTTGGCACACTATAATCGATAATACGAATAATCAACATAAGTAAATATCAATCAGCGCAGCTGTGGGTAAAATAAATTTAGACTCTTCTTTAAGGATGTTGAGTCCCAAATCGCAAATGATGATAAAATTCTGAAAATTTGGTATGTTTTTGTATGAAGTATTTCAGAGGTCGTGTAAAAATTTCACGACAATTAGGAAGCTCGTTATTGAACAATTAACATTCACAAATAAAATGTTGTTTTATGGAAACTGATGTAACTTTGCAATAAGTTTTTTTTTTGACCTCTCAATTTTATAATATCTACAATATACTGAAAGCAACGGAAACAAAACGAAGTTTATGGATAAATTTTTTTTTTATTTCTTTTAAAAATTGTTCTTAACAAAATGTTAACTTTTTAATAACGAGCTTCCTAATCGTCGTGAAATTTTAACACGACCTCTTAAATACTTCATACAAAAACATACCAAATTTTCAGAATTTTCTTATTATTTTTTATTTCAACCCTTAAGGAGGTTGAAGTAATGATGATAGAATTCTGAAAATTTGGACTGTTTTTACATGAAGTATTCAGGAGGTCGTGTAAAAATTTCATGACGATTAAGAAGCTATTTATTGAACAATTAACATTAACATGTTTCATAGGGACTCAACATCCTTAACCCCGTAGAAGTGATTGTACCTCCTTAATACGCTCTATCCAATTTATCTCTTCAAGCCTTATTTTTTGGTTTTATTTTTTTCATGGTCGCATCATCGGGTTATCCCGCATGAATTTTGAACGATCACGAGCTCCCGATAGACATCGGGACCTGTGGCGGTCGCAATGACGCTTATTGGACTCGGCCCATGCGAAAAGTCATCCAATTTTGAGCAGGCATTTTATACACATTTAAATGGAAATCCTCCCAATAACGTTTTAAGGGGTCTTCTCACTTTGGACCCTAAAAAGGCTATTTTCATGAAACTTTTTGATAGGTTTACAGCATACATATTGATATAAAAGTCGTTACACTTGATAAATACACTTTCGAAATACATTTTAAAAATGTTATTTATTTAAACCACTATTCATAGACGAAAAAGGTATTTAACGAATGGCCTAAAAAAAATGGTATGCCTGCGCTGTTGATGAAATCTCGGAGATGGATTATTCGAAACAAAAAAATCACACTGTTTTAGATTCAGTATGTTAATGGCTATAGCGCATATCGTACGATTTTCGATATATGCAGAAATAACAAAATGGCGGACATTTTTCAGAAAACAAAAAAAGTGTTATTTCACCGTTTTTGGCAAGAAAAGTGAATATCAAGATTTTTAAAAATCCTTGATATGCGCCTTAGCTATAGTTGTAAAGAATATGTGATTGAAATTTCATAACGATCGGTTCAGTGGTTTCGAAGATTTTATCAACAAGCCGTCGAAAAGCGTTTCGAGAAAAACGCGTTTAAACTTTGTTTGGGTTACGTAAATCTGCCGATTTTTTTTTTTACATGTAGTCGGAGGGGTATTTACTAAGTGTACCAACTTTTATATCAATAACAATAATATAAACCTCTCAAAAAAATTCATGAAAATAGCCTTTTTTAGCGTCTAAATTGAGAAGACCCCTTAATTTCCCGAGCTTTTTGGGGAAAAGAAAAAACAAAACGAGACAAAATGGAGTATAAGAATAGAACGGAGCAAAAAAAGACCCCTATTGAGGGGACGTAGGGATCTTTATAATTGCACGACGTCCTTTACTGTTGAATTATTGTGGTTGCTGGAAAATGAGAAGAATGTTTTTTTCAATTTGATCAGATGTTTAATGCATGAAAAATTATGATAAATAAGGATAAGTAATGATAAATCATGAAAAATGATAAATAATGAAAAATCATTAAAAATAATGATAAATCATTAAAAATAATTATAAATAATGAAAAATCATGAAAATTAATGTTCAATAGGTAATATTTAATGAAATTTGGTGGAAATGATATTTAATGATATTTAATGAAAAATATTTCAAAATAATGAAATTATCATAAACTCTCTTTGCCAGATGCTGTGCTTCAATGAACTCAAGACTGATTGGTGTGTACCAATTATTTTTCACATACTTTCAATTACGGATTCACCTGGGATCTTTTTTACTCTCCTTAATTCGTCCTGACAAGCTGCAAATTCCCCCCCTCCCTTATTCCGTTAAAAAATGAGCTCATATTGAATCCCCTAGAAAATTGAGCAGTAACTAGGCTTGGAGTATGCGATGTATCGCGGTCGAAGTGTTTCGTACCGATGCGATGGCCCCTCGAGAGTATTGTCCGAAGCTATTAAAACTTACGAATGTTGCAACAGTCGAATGAATCCATACGTATACATGTATGTAACATACCGAAAAGCCATAAGCTGGAGAAGAGGCAGAGGGGTGGTGAACGAGTGAAAGCTCGGAGAACACCGCGCGCGGAACGAAGTCCCCAGAGGGCACGCGTATCGTGATTACTTCGCCATTCGCTTTAATACAGTCGTTTGCGATTTTGTGATTAAAGCATTGTTTCCGGGGTGGCGTTCCGTGGGTATGGCAAAAGTTAGCGCATCCGAGGCCCCAAGAATGAACCGTCTACAATGCTTAAATAATCGTTGCAATCTGCTCATAACTACAACTACGTGTTGTCGAATCCGAGCAAATTGATTGTTTCACTTATGGAAATCGCGCTCGATATCCCCGTATCAATCATAAGTAAATGGACGATTTGGAGGTTTTCAACGAGCGGTGGTAAAGGAGGGGGGGGGGGGGGGGATTCTGCGTCAACTGGAAGATAATTGCTGTAATCATGGAGGAAACGATGGGATCTACAAAATATCAACAAGTTCATGACATCGGGAAAGACGATTTTGCAGACTTACGTTGATAATCAAAGTAAGATGATGGTAATGGAAATTTGACGAAGACAAACATTACGATAATGAAAAAAATCGTAATAAAAGAACGATCATGGCGATGAACATAATAGTGGAAATAAGAATGATAAAAAAAATTATAATCAAAATATGATGATCAAAACTATACCGATGATGAAAAATCACTATAAAAATTGGGTGTTGATTAATAAAAATAAGAAATTAGAGAGAATTTTCGTTGCGATTCGACGAGCTTTAACTTCGACCCCATATAAGTTCATCAATATATTGGTTTTCGTACCACATACTCCCATTTTGCCTAATGTGAAAAGATTTTTCGAAAGTGAGTTATAACGAGGGTACCTAATAATTTGACCAAGCCTGTATTTAATATATATATATATATATATATATATATATATATATATATATATATATATATATATATATATATATATATACATAGTGTTGCGGATGAAGCAAAAAAAAACGAAATAACGGTTTCCTGTGGTTCGCTCGTGAAATATGGAAAACCGCAGTATTTCGAAAGAGCCCACCAGCAGTGTTCCATATTTTCGAACGATCGCTGCATCCCGTGTACGTTTGCGCGCGAGTGTTCGTGGGGGGGGGGGGGGGGGTCATGAATATGACTCCCATGTGCTGATGTATATAGGTGTGTTTGTATTTGAGAAAGAGAAGGAGAGAGAGAGAACGCGAGGGAGAAAGAGGAAGAGAGAGGTCGGCTAAATGCACAAGTCCAAAGCGACTGTCGAGGATGTGGGGCGGGTTATACCGTTGCTGAATGTCTAATGGGAGAGAATACATTCATAATTGAGCTTCGCCTAGTTGAGAAAGTTAAAATTATCACCGGATGATGCACGCGCGAGATTTCTCTGCTCTCTCTCTCACTCTCTCTCTCTCTCTCTCTCTCTCTCTCTCTCTCGGTCTCTCTCTACCCTTCTCACTTGTAGGTGGCTAGAATAATGAGAATTTCAATATTCATAACTCGCCTTACGACGCGGTTATCGTAGCCGGTTTACTCGCTTTTCTCCCCACTATTGTTGTCGAGATTATTCTCACGTAATCGCGAAACCTCTCGAAAACGCACTACCCAGTGCGAGTTTATTCGAACGAACTCTCGGAATCCGAAGCATTATTATTTTGTCCAATCGTGATCGAATGAACTGACAAGGAACATCCCTCAGGTGTCCGCCTCCGATTTTGTTGAAACTCATATATGTGATAGAGCATCAAAAATTTTGAGACACGTATTTTTTTTTATCGGCGGAAAAACGGTTTTGAGGGGTGAAACGCACCCTCGAAAATGGGGATGTTTCTTCGTTTTTCGTCGATAACGTTTTAACGGTATGAGATATAAAAAAAATTCAAATTGCAACAATGTTTATTTTTTCATGTACTATACATTGGAGATGAGAACGATACCATTATCGACGAAAAACGAAAAACACCCGTATTTTCGAGGGCGCGTTTCACCCCTTAAAACCGTTTTTCCGCCGATAAAAAAAAATACGTATCGCTTACTTTTCGGTGCTTTATAACATATCCAAATTTCAACAAAATCGAAGGGTGTCACCTGAGGGATGTTCCTTGTGAGAGAGAGAGGGCGAGAAGAGGAGGGGAGCGGATTAGATTAGATTAGATTTATTATAATGCTCTAGGACGAATTAGTCCTCTGGCATACGGCCTTGTTAGATGATTGAAGATTAATGCAAGTACAGTTGAGTAGTGGTGCCTCGATACAAATAAAAATGAAACTAAAATATAAAATATATGCAGTAGGGTGCAAAAGATTCGGGCCACCCTATTTTTCGTAGATATTGCATAGAAGTACGATGGTACGGGAAATACAAACGAGTGATGACACTTATAATTGGCCGCGAGATGTCAGGATACCGTACTCCGACTGATATCAGCAAGATTTTCACTGCGTAATTCTCGCGAAATTATTGCTGCAGTTTTTCGCGGATCTATGACGCACTTTCTCTTAATGATTTTGTTCACGCGTTTTGCAGTTTTTCGTGGTCTACCGCTTCGACTTTTATCACACAACGAATTTGTTGATTTATATTTCGCAATAATACGGTTTACCGTGCTTTTCCCAATCCGCAGTATATTGTAGATATTATAAAATTGAGAGGTCAAAAAAAAACTTATTGCAAAGTTACATCAGTTTCCATAAAACAACATTTCATTTGTGAATGTTAATTGTTCAATAACGAGCTTTCTAATTGTCGTGAAATTTTTACACGACCTCTGAAATACTTCATACAAAAACATAGCAAATTTTCAGAATTTTATCATCATTTGCGATTTGGGACTCAACATCCTTAAATATTTTATCGAGTAACAGAAAAAAAGGTTGGCCCGAAACTTTTGCACGCCACTGTATATATTATATATACTTATATATTACTATATATTACTATATATTTTATGTATATACGAGTATATACTATATATATCCTTACATATTATAATATAATATATACGAGAGAGAGAGAGGGATGGAAGGTGTCTGACAAGAGGAATCGCATAAATGACTACAAAAAATGACCAGGATCGTTGATTTTTATTATCATGATAAGCGGTCACCCATCCAAGTGTTGACTCAAGCCGCCGCTGTTGTCACACCCCATTTCATCCTGTCGATATAAATCTCCAACGAGAAGATCGAAGCATAACGAAATGCATAACGTCGTGCGTATGCACACCAACAAGCACGTAACGAGAAAATCTGTCGCCTCTCATGCGGGCGATTAAACCCGTCGTACGACATGTGTGGTATTGGAGTTGTGAAAAATCTTTCCGGCGGGACGAAAGATGCGGCAACCCCTGGAAATTCGGGGCTGGAAGGTAAATTTGGAGCTAGACAAACGGCTGGGAGATAACGCAAAGGCGAATAATGCATCGCGTATGCTACGGGAAATGTACACACGTGTGGGGGTGTGTGTGTGTGCGGGTGTGCCTAATATGGGACCAGTCTCTAACGTTCACGTTGTATTATATCCCTGGTGATACATTTCTCAGCGGTGTTATATAGATGAAGGGCGAAGTACCCCGTGCGGTACGTAAGAGCTTAGACGATATAACAGATAGGTACCTGTCCCAGGTATAACCGAATGCATTCATATGTTATACGCACGGGCCCATTCGCCGGGGATTAGGATGGCCGGGAAAAAATTAATTTATTATTTTTTATTCGTTATATTTTTTTATTATTATTGTAATAACTTTGATATTTAATATGTTCATATTTCAATATTTTTATAATAATATTTAGTATTTAATATTTTAATATTTTGATATTTTAATATTTAATATGTTCATATTTCAATATTTTAATATTTAATATTTAATATTTCAATATTTTGATATTTTAATATTTTATATTACAATATTTTAATTTTTAATATTACGAAATATAGTAAAATATTATTGACAATACTTTGAATCACCTTTATATGTATGGATTTATAGGAGGAAAGGATATTTATGCCATTATGTCTATGATGAGATCGGGCTGTGGAGAGGCCTCAAGCGTCTTCAAAATCACCTCTTCTCGTGTACATCAAGAGGGAAAAATAAATAATGTCAAAATTACATTTTTTCTGTTGGATGGTTTTTTCCGCTAAGATCGAAACTTCGATAAAAAAAATCTTTTACAAAGTCCAAAGATTGGCCGACTTTTTACGATTTTAGTGAAGGGTCTACATACGCCACTGCACTACGATGAACCGGCCTACTGCGATTGACCCTATTTTCTTTTGCGTATTTTTCGAACACTATTGTTTACGAAACCATCTAAGTCGTAAGTAAACATCTATTCATCTGATTCACTTTATATGCGGACAAGTTTGTAACATTTTCTATCGTATGACCGGATTATTTTTTTATATGCTTATCCGTTTACTAGTAAAAAATGAACAAGATTTTTGTTTTTAATTGCAAACCTACATGTTTTTGGTAGAGCTTGCATTTTTTGTAATTAAAAAAATTTGGAAAAACCATCTGGTCATGAGAAAGCGTTATTTTTTTTATTTTCCATTCGAGATCACCGTAGATGCCAGAGCCACCTATACCGATTGGCCATGTAGCAACGGTTGCCCTTTGCTTAAATAATAACAACTTCATTATTTATCGATATTTTTGGATTAAAAACAGACTCGAGCTTGACAGTGTGTAAGTATCAATTGTGTGTAAAATCTTGATTTCATAATCCCAAAAGTCTCATCAGAAAAAATGGTTCAATATCGACCTCGTTTTTGGGCCCGGAGCTTATACAGACTCAATAATATACACCCAAAGCTGTCATTTAGAATGTATTTTTCTTCCGAAATATTATATAACAAATCCTGTATCTGATCTACCTCATGTACAAGCATGTATAGGGTATCTCAAAATGACCTGACATTTTAATTGATTAATGAAACGTATTATTTATTTGAAAAGTACGAATATTTTTATTTTAAGGGGTCTTCCCAGTTCAGACGCTGAAAAAGGCTACTTTCATACATTTTTTTGATAAATATACATTATACACACGTATCAATGCGTACGTTATTATGAACGTTTACACATTCCTTAGACAGGTTTAGAAAGTACAGAGAAGCGATAAATACCTACGGTTTACTTAACTGAAAATAATCACTGTTTCAAGGACACTTTAATAAGTTTGCAGGATAAGATAAACATGATAAGAATTAGCATTGTATGCATTGATATTGATGGTCGTCATTTCGAACACTTACTATTAACGTAGTAATTTAATTTATTGCCGAAACTGTAAGTATTATCGTCTTTCTGTACTTTCTATGACCTTCAATGACCTTATGTTATAGGTCGTTGAACTCGTTTCCTCCTCTTTCATGATACAGAAAAAGACATACCGAACCATTTAAAAAAATGGAGTTGACCTTCAAATTTCCGAAGTACCTCACATGCAAAAAAAAACTATTATCGCTATCGGATGGCCCCTTTCGTACTGTGCAATTTCATTTCAGCAAATATTTCTGTGAACCTTATAGTTTCGAAGATATCTAAGGTGCTAATAGTTATTGACCCACCCTGTATATATTTTATAACAGCTTGATATTCATACTAAATAGATGTGTAATCAATTTTATGAGTGAATCACTTTTTCATACGAAAAACAATTGTAAAATGCGCACATGATTTTATACCCGTTACTGTGGCCTAAGGCCTTAAAGGGACCAATGTTCCGAACCTCGGCATCGGGAAAATATTTAAATGCCTGACGGTCGTTCCCGTGGTCTCGCACGCGTTATTTCCGAGACAAGGAGGGTTGAGAGGGGTGCGAAATATGTTACTCTTCCAAGATGTGCAATTTGCATGCGGAATCTCACGAGGGTTGTCCCTCGAAAATGGATCTCCGGGCTGAATAGGGCTTGGGAAAGCTGGGACGAGAAAATTCATGACCACCGAACAATTTTCCATCGAATAAGACCTTGCCCGATTCGATTGAGCGAGGAATAAAAAATGGTCCAGTTTCGCATCTCGAGACCCATCGACTAGGACCAATTTTCGAAATCCGCTCCGATCGATTCCCCAACACCTTGATCGATGCGAAATCATCCGCTGATCACGAATTTCCGACGCGGAACTTGATCGGAGCCAAACTCTTGGTCCGGTTCAGCCTGAAAGACAAAAATCGATTTCTCGGACTGATTAAGGGCTGGAGACCGATCCACGCGAAGAGCTTTTGCCCTCGTCGTTTTTTTTTCTCACCGCAGTTATCCTGCCAAGTAGTCGCTCCTTCGTCGTTTGCCGATGCGACACGGAAACTGTGCGAGCAAACTTGCGCCACCCTAAATCCCGCGCTCTTTATTGTTCGAGCTCACATCTTTTACAACCCCGTAAAATCGCCTCCCTCCAATTCTCCGAAATTTTGACGGTAAAAAAATAAGCGAAGAAACGTCGATGCACCGCATCGCCGGTTTTCCAAAAATATGACGGTCGTCGAAAGGACATTACAAGTGGCCCGAAATTTCACTTGTGAAAGAGATACTTCGAACTTGTGTTAAGGGGTAACCCCCACTTGCGATTTTGAAAAAATCGATTTTGTTTATTGCATCTTTTTGAAGTATAAGTATCTGAGAATATGTCCTGAAAATTTCAAGTCGATCCGAACAAAATTGACTGAGATATGAGCGTTGAAAGAGAAGAATCCGTGAATTGAAGAACTGAAATTGAAACTTTAAACGCGTTTTTCTTAAAATGGCATTTCTGAAGTCGGTGACCAAGATTACTCGAACACTAATGAACCGATCTTCTTGAAATTTTGCAGGCTTATTTAATACATAAAAATGTAGTCTTTAATCGTTCGATTTTTTTTTCGAAAAAAATGGCCGTTTTATAGCCAAAAAACGGCCGTTTTTTTTCGTTAACATCGAACCATTAACGTTGACTGTCCGCCATTTTGTGAAAAATGAATATTTTTTAAAATCCTTCGATTAAAGACTAGTTATACTTATATTTGACTAAATCCATCCACATTTTTTTTTCAGATGATCCACTTCGCCGCAATGTTGGTCACCGCCAACCGTGTATATAAAAACATTATTTCATGGACGGTCATTTGCCATTAAACAATGTAATATTTTTCAATAAAAAAATTACTGAAAGTTCTTCAAGATGTGTTCTTTAAGATGGTATATTGATCGATTAAAAAAGTTTTGTAGTTTTCTTTAAAAAAATTCATGAAAAAGGCCTTTTTTTGCGCTACAAGTGGGGGTAACGCCTTAAGGATGTTGAGTCCCTATGAAACATGTTAATGTTAATTGTTCAATAAATAGCTTCTTAATCGTCATGAAATTTTTACACGACCTCCTGAATACTTCATGTAAAAACATACCAAATTTTCAGAATTCTATCATTATTACTTCAACCTCCTTAAGGGTTGAAATAAAAAATGATAAGAAAATTCTGAAAATTTGGTATGTTTTTGTATGAAGTATTTAAGAGGTCGTGTTAAAATTTCACGACGATTAGGAAGCTCGTTATTAAAAAATTAACATTTTGTTAAGAAGAATTTTTAAAAGAAATAAAAAAAATTTATCAATAAACTTCGTTTTGTTCCCGTTGCTTTCAGTATATTGTAGATAGTATAAAATTGAGAGGTCAAAAAAAAACTTATTGCAAAGTTACATCAGTTTCCATAAAACAACATTTATTTTGTGAATGTTTATTGTTCAATAACGAGCTTCCTAATTGTCGTGAAATTTTTACACGACCTCTGAAATACTTCATACAAAAACATACCAAATTTTCAGAATTTTATCATCATTTGCGATTTGGGACTCAACATCCTTAAGGGGTTTGGCCACTCTAGAGGCCAAAAAGGCCATATTTTGTGATTTTTTTTACAGCGAAATCATATTATAAATCGAAATTACAAAATAGGAGTTTTATAGTACACGTAATTGACTATACAAAGTAATTTCTTTACAGCGATACATGTCAAAATGGCGACTGTGCAGCATGTTTCCGACGACGTCTTTATTTCTGGAAGGTTAACGGTTGGACCAACAGCTCATATAATTTTTGAGTTATGATGAGACACTAAAGATTTTTCGATTACATATAAGAATGGCTACGGAAGGATGTATGATTTTTTTTGATATATTGTTTTGTGTCAAAATGCCGCATTTCTAAAACAAAAAGTGTAAAATTCCATGAGAAAATCGTCAGAAAATTGTTTGCAAAAAAGGAATTTGCATTATAATTTTAAAAAATCCCACGTAGTGCTTCAGGAAATGTAATTCTAAATGTACAGTTAAAATTTCAAGTGAATCGGTTGAAATTTGTTTGAGTTAGGAGTCCTTGAAAACTGTAGTTTTGAGATGAAAGCCTGTACAGTTGGTAGAAAGTCACGACGTGAATAATGTTTCAATACCTTTAATCTTCGACAATCTTCAAAAATCGAGTTCTTAGAGATTATTCACATCGTCATATATTTTTTTGGAATTCAATATATATATAGGTACTAAGGTACTTTTTTACCAAAAAAATCAATTTTTGGAAAATCTTAGATAGGTCTAAGGCCTTAACGGGTTCCTAGTTGTAACAATTGGCCACAGCTCCTTTTTGGAATTTTGTTTTAGAAAATCGCGATGATAAATGTCTACAAAAATTAGGCGTTTGATAAAGTATTATCTGAAGCCTATAATTTTTTTGTGAAAAAATATTTAATCGTAATCGATTTACAGCCGACATCCGGGAAGCACTTCTCAAAAGCTTCTTTTGCGGTGAACCGTTTCTGAACCCGGTTATGTACTATTAAAAAATCAAACAGAATTCGGTAGTATGTTAGCTTATCCTTTGATTGACCGAAGGAATTAACGAAACGTGACATGAAAAAAAAAATATCGCATGATCAAAGTGAGAGTCTTGATTTTTTCGAAAATAATGGGAATTTTTTGTCCACCAAATCGAAACTATAGGTAAAAAAAATCTTCCGATCAAATACTACATTTTCACATCTACAAAAGAGCCCAAAACATTTCAGAACGATCAATGCGGTTATTTTTGAGATATTTTTCTCACCTGCTTTGAAAACGTACTTTCGAGAAAAAAGCGTTCAAAGTTTCGAAGGACGCTCCGAGCGTTCCGACAGGCGTCAACCCTACAGCCTGTCAATCTGTCATTTTTTATCCACTTACCTTGGAATTTTCGGGCACATTTATAAAATACCATATTGTCCAATTATGTAGGTGCAGAAAAAATTATTTTTTCCACTTTTACAACTACACATAACCCCTCAAGCGAGCGCGCGTATGTCCAATTTTTTGTTGTTTTTTTGTCGTACTTTCCGCACGGTTAATTATCATAGGAGGAAGCACGTTTGGATATATTATGACGTGGTAGGATAGGTGGTACAATGAGAATAAATTAAAGCGTGCATGATGAATTTCACGGGTGTGCGCGTTGACCGCATATATCTATATGTATTCAGTATACAGGGTGGCCCGGAAAGTGACGTTCAAATAAAAAATCTATATGCTACGTATATGCTCATCCGGATCTCCCTCATGTATGATCTACGAACTTTTTTAGTTTTCCAAAAAATCTACAGATATTACGAAAAGTTCAACTATTTCATGGCATTGAAAATGCTATCGGACTTTTCGGGTAATAAAAGACAGGTACATGTAAATAATATGAATTAGTCTTTATTATTTTCCAAAAAAATATCGATACATTCAGGTATATAATTGGGTTTGTTTGATTGATAATTGTTATATCATTTTTTGTAATATATTTGTAACATAACATGTAATACAATTTTTTTATTAATAACAATTAATAACAACAATAACATATTATTTTTTTTCACTTTTCCCCTAGCATAGGTATTTATTTTTCTCTATTTTGTATTTTTTTATCAATAACAATTAATAACAACAATAACATTTTATTTTTTTCACTTTTTCCCTAGCATAGGTATTTATTTTTCTCTATTTTGTATATTTACTTTCCTCGTGGAAGTTTTCAAAGCAATTGGCACTCGTGTAGACTAGTATAAGTATTTTTTTTATCATCTCAACCGCGACTGATCCTCTCAAACCTATTTTTCAAACTTTTGCTCAAAATCTAAGGCTTACTGTTCACTTGGTCGTTTATTTTTTTGCTCAACAGTGCACTTCGTAACGAGAGCACGAGCAAAAAAAATTGCGAGGAAAGTACCTATACAAAAGAGAAATAGAAAAAACCCTTTTTTCTTGAAAACTTAAAAATATCGTGGAAATTACATGGGGGTGATTCGGATAGGTATTGACACGAGGCATCTACATTTTCCGTCTGGCCGTCGCTTTTCGGGCCACCCGGTATAAATATATACCCGCACCCGTGTGTGCGTATACAGCCCGAGGTGTGTACAAATTATGATGCAAGTGGGTCGTCCGTACGAGCTTTTCCGTCGAGATTTTGATCACGGCTCGTTAGTCGGTGCACCCTCTACTCATCGTCGCAGCGAGATGAGAGTACGCTTTCGCCGATATACCGAGGAAGAGAAGAATATGCAGCGCGCGCATTCGGGAAAAATACGCCACGGGTGCCCGGGCCGCGGCAAAAAAAAGCACACGAAGAAAAAATATAAAAATAATTAAAAAGAAAAAAAAAAAAGACGCACCGCGCCATCAGCGCGTGGAATAAGTAGCTTCAAAAAAAAGTTGCACTCGCGCACTTCCTTTTTTCGTTTAATTTATTCAATTTATGTAAATCAGTTCGCTGTCAACGGGGTCTAAAAAAAACAACTCTGCTGTCACGTACAGAATCTTGTACGTTGACATAATTGTAGGTTGAGATAAATGTGTCTTCTTGAAAATTTCGTTAATTTGTCGGAACCCGAGTAATGAACCGAATCGAATAACGAATCCTATTTTGTGTTTTATTATCGAGTTGCAGAAAAAAAGATAGCGAAGAAAAAAGGAAAATAGAAAATGGAAAGCTGCTTGAACGATAAAGTAAATAGGAAGCAATTGGGCTTTGTTAACGTAGGCCCATTCTTCGATAAACCTCGACTGCTCCATGCATTCAGGCAGGCTCCGTTTTTTGTGCCACGAATACGAATACGAATACGAATATATATATATATATATATATATATATATATATATATATATATATATATATATATATATATATATATATTATATATATATATATATTATATTATATATATATTATATTATATATATTATATATATATATATATATATATTATATATATATATATATATATATATATATATATATATATATTAGCCTGAGTTCGCAAAAGAGTGAAGGGCAACACGCGATAGTCTGCAGAGCGCAGTAAAACGAGAAACTCTGTGAGGCAATGCCACATCTAGGCAATATACACAACGAAAAAAAAACCCCGCCGCGAACGACAGTGAACGCAAGCAGAAATAGCCGCCATCCAATTTCGTTTGAAACGTTCATCCATACGAAATTATGGTAACCGAATCCGAAACGTTGGAGGAAATTCCGCGCTCACGACCGAACGAACAGTCACGATATCGCACAAGGATGGTAAAAAAAAAAGAACGATTATCGCGTCTATGCGGGTTTGAGTTGGACGTTTCAAGAGAGACGGAGAGGGGACTGAAGAAAAATGGAGCGTGATTCCGCAAGCAATTTGCAACTCAATGTCGATGTTTATAGCTATTTGTCACGATGACAACACGTTTGGATATTTTTATTTTTGATTTTCCTGTGGATGCGTGGCTTTTGGAATTCTATTCCTCTCACTATTAACCTACACTTCATAGTCAGGTATGACTAGTTCCCTGGAGAACCTTATGGCTGTTGGACACAGCCGATTGCTTCCTCTTGGACAACTGTATCGCGTTTGCACGAGGGCACAGGGAAACTGCGGAAAACTTGAAAATTGCAAGTCAGTGCGCGGCTAAGCGGTCGCCCATCCAGATGTTGGCCAACGCCGGCGCTGCTTAACGTCGGTGGAGAAAGGTTATGTTTGTTCGTGAGGTTTGTTGCGTTATTTACTGGTTCGAATAGCAACAATGGAGAGCCAGAGCCGGATTGATCCGAGGTGGAACACCCGATATAGACGTATGACAGGTTTGTCCTACGTTTTTTTCCCCTCCTCCGTGGCCTCTCTCACTGCGGCTCTTCCAATTGAATTCGATCGTCCCATTACCCTAGATGACTTTGTTATCGCGACTATATGGACGAACGGAATAGGACAATCAAATTGTACAGGTCTACACCTTGGTTTTTTTGTTCAACTTCACGCTAAAAAAAAATCTGTAAGCTGCAAATAACAGAGCTCGAGAGAAGCGTTTTATACTCCCCGTTTCGTTGCGATCGTTTTGAAAATAATTCTTTGGGTTCGATTGGATTTGTTGCCGAAAAACAGATACACGATAGATGGCTGCTTTTTTGGTTTTTTTGTGCTTGAAAACGGATGTAGAATAACCTGGGTTTGGTTGAGTTTTTAGTTTGAAAACGGATGCACAATCGTTTGGGTTCGTTTGGGTTTCGGTACAGATCGTTTGGGAAATTAAACGTTCCGATTTACCTAGAATGGGATGTGGCGCTAAATGGAATAGGAGAACCTTCTTTGTGGACGGAGACGAAGCGATACCACTTTCTACCGATGAGTAATGAACTCAGCTAGATCTTGCTGTGAATTTTTCCTCTGATTCTCTCTCTCCCTCCCTCCCTCTCGCGCCCTCTCTCTCTCTCTCTCTCTCCCTCTCTCCCTCTCTCTCTCTCTCTCTGCCCCTCTATCTATCTATCTCTCCGTACTTCTATTTCCATTCCCCGTTCTCTCCACTTTCCAAAACTTAAATTCAATCTTGGTTCAAGTATCATAAAGTTGTTAACGTTGGGACACTCCGTACCGACCACTTTATCCTTCTCGTTGTGTTTTTAATCATAAAATCCACCTCTGATTCACTGCAAACTCGCACCCGAGCATCGTCCTGGATACTTATTGCTCGATTCATTTCCATCGACAAATCAACGTAGCAGCGCGTCTCCAATTCCCGTTTCCGCTCCTTCGGCAATACGAATCGCGAAACCTCATTGCTTCGGGGTCAATCCAAAAAAATGGATCACTTCAAAACCGTAGTAGAATGCAACTGAATCTGTAGCAATCGCTGTCACAATTAGGCCCCGCCTTTTTCTTCGCCGGCCCACGGCACTGTATAGCCGTCTTGAGGATGATCCAGAAGATTCGCCTTCCTCCAAACGATCTGGTGACCTAAGGAGGAAACAATTCATCCGGCTAATGGAAAATAATATTGGGAGCGGAAAAAAGCGTCGAAATATTGGCCTCGTACGGATGAGAAAGTAGATAGGAGCAAATAAATAGCGAGATCCGAACACATATGAACCACGAGAAATTAATGTCTGATCCTTGGCTGGCTCAGATACGGGGATTGATAGTGATGCGACAGCGACCAGAGGGGAGAGTTACCGGAGAAATGAAATCCTTGGTTTATTTGTCTTCGCACGTGATCCTAGCAGATTGGAAAAGTTCAGTAGTCTATATACCGCCATTTTTTTTATTCTTCTTCATTTGGCAAGAAAGTCTATATGGTCAGACGCAAGCACACATTGGAGCGGTTCATCCCCTAGGAATAAAAGCCTATCTTTCGCCTCACTTTCTCGCTTATGGTCCATTAGTTTTTTCCTGACCAGAAAGCCGATAAGGAGATCGACGATGTGCACTCAATCGTTCTCACGTTTCTCATGATTAGCGGTTTCGATGAGTATTAATGAATTTTCGAGGTTTCACGTGATCGAATAGGCTTTCCGATGGATCCCGATCAAATACGGTGATAAAGATCTCTTGGCATAGTAATGCTTGATTCTTTACTCTGCTTCTACCCACCCACAGGAAGAAACTTAGATTCGTCATTTCGATAAGTGACTACCATACCGGTTCTCGATTGATACATTATGTGTCAGTAATTAATACGGAATGCGATATATTCATTGCTCCGAGATGGACAGTTTCCTGCGCATAATCAAAGCACGGACTGCATCTTTGTTAGCTGAGTAAATTGCACTCGGCGAGTTTGATTTACCGCAGTCTCCAAAACTAGATCAGATGCCTTTTAATTCCTTGAGATAATTGATATTGGACGGACGTTTTCGCGGATGAAAGCCTGATGACCTTAATCATTGCAAGTCACCCATTCCGCAGTCGACAAGATTGAGTGCACTTGGGTGAGATTGTCTGGGACGAGATCATAGAAGATTGGTTGAGATCAGGGGAAGGGATTGACGCATTGTCTTGCCCTTTTGTCCATTTGTCCATCAGAGCCGAGCCATACTGGCCGTGATGGCCTAGGCCGCATCCATCTCCTAAATCATATACGATGCCTGCTCACGAGGTAGGTAACGAGTGTAGCACGTGCTGCATCCGCACTTACGAGGCTTCTCGAACGTACAACCGACACGGATCGACTACAAGCCATAACTATTCTAGAATTGCGTATTATACGCACCGTCGCCTAAACTGCCAGTTAACGTCGTCCATCCGAGAGCGAGTGCGATAGAGACGGAGAAGATTATGAAGACGGGGCCACAGTGGCGGTTGTCGATCACAGGTCTGAAACTACTCAGCAAAGCACTTGCAGGAAGCTACGAAGGTTGATACAAGCTGCGCACAAACCATCATTGTAACTACTAGGGACATAGTAGATATCGACCAACCTGATTAATCTTCTTCGCCAAATATGCCAAGCTCACTCAGACGAGGTACGTTCAAGGTCTTTCCACTCTCGTCAAAAGAGGAAAGAAATTGGAGCACTCTGGTGAAGTGCTTCGGTGAAAGCCCACAACTCTATACTATCCATTTTGGGTAGTGGGAACGGGCCATTGCCAAATGACTCGACACAATTCTTTTGATTTGGATTTGATTGCTCTTGTTCCCATCGATGCTGCACCTCCACCACTTTTCACTTTTGCTCATGCAACGGGTTCCATTCACTTCGCAGTAGTTCCACAATCGTACGTTGTCGAGGAAGGAATATGTGGTATGAGGGAAGCCTCATACCGCGAATGCTAGCGGAAATCGAAGAAAATCTGAATGTAACTCTCACGCTAACTTCCGCAGATTGTTATGACGAGGCTGCATCCTTCAAGCTTCCTGTCTATTCGCTTGACCAATACATCTGGCAGTCTTGCGATTCTTTTTGGTCAACAGGAAATGTACCTATACTGTCTGTACAACGTTTGTGTGCGTAGGTATAGTATGAGGAGCCTTGACACTTGAGTCTGGCCTCGTATCATTTCCTGTGCTCTGCTACGGGCCTTATCAACAAGACAGCCCTCTTAGGCCATTATATGAATTAGGAAGGGCATGTGTGGAGATACGGGAGAATGGCTACGGTTCTATCACGCGAGAAAACGAGCGAGCCTCGTTCCTCCATCGCTCAGGTTGGGTAAACGGGCTCCACTCTCACGGTAATGCCTGAAATATTTAAGTATTTAACGAGGTCTCGTTCGCGCGAGCTGGATACGAAAGCCGGAATATCGCATAGGGAGGGAGAACGATGGGAAAATGGAACGATCGTATGAGGGTTGAGATAATAACGATGCTTTAGATCGAAACGGGAGTGAGTAATACTAGCCGGTTCCGCCGAGATATCGGACAGCCGGTGATCGTCCGTACCATGAGAAAATGGATCAATAACGCCTCAGCTTGATAGTGCAATGTGGCATGGTCTCTTTTCTGTTGTGCCACACGTACCATATAAACAGTAACGAGACACCGACAAGGTGGGCCTCGCGAAATCAGACCAGCCAATGAAACCACTAAACTTTTATCTAGACATATTATTTTTAGGAAATTCACAGTGTTGTATCTTTTCCCGTCTTTTCACGTCTATATCGTCTTGATGGAATATAACCTTAGACCCCATTTGAAGAAAAATGGAGTATGGAATGAATATAGAGAGGAACTCGTCGATTACATTTGTTGGAAAAGTCGTTAGCGGGAGAGAGTGTCGAGAGGTAAATTAATTTAGCATTGAATTTTTCTATGGGAGGGAGCACGAATCGTGAGTCAGATTCGTCTCATTGCGCTTCGTCGACTTCGTTTCCCGTTACTCGTCGATGGAAATTTGAACAAAGCAAGATGCACGGAATGGAAACTGAGCACGACGATTTTCTCTATCGTCTCTCTGCTGCGTGAAATTTCGAAGCTACAGCCTCAGCATGGGCGATCTTTATTGTTTTGACTGGCAATTTTACCAGAAATAACGAGAGAGGGCGACGGCCCTCTAGGCAGATCGAATCAATATTAGGCAATACCTGGAAACCCATACAAAAGACACCAAATACAATATCTTCAATGACAATATCCTAGCCAATACCAAAAAGTAAGAAGCACCCAAACACCAAACTCCTCAAGGATCCCTCAAGGAAATCCTATCCTTTTCTCAGTGTCTCGGATACCGAAGAAAATTACCACACTATATGTCTTCAATGGCATACAGCATCCTTTCTAGATGATTATTTCATCCCCATTTGCATACGAAGACAGACTACCTCAAAAGTGACATCAATCGTTGAACGAACTCCATTCTTGAGAACAATTGCAACCTCTCGTCGCTTGATTCCCAATCAAGTTGTATGTCAAGCACCTTGGCATTCTCTGAAAATCCAAGGGTATGACGAAACGAAAGGATCTTTGATCGTCCAAAACCCTCGCTCTTCCGAAAGCGGTATTTTTCGCTTGCGAGAGAACGTGTGTACAGGCGTATGAAATACCGGACGTGAGATTGGAACGGAGCCTAACAATGAGAGATGCGCGACTGGGATGAGAGCAGATCTTCGCCTATCCAGCGCGAATAGCCCAAGGAATATTATATTTGGGTCAGTGAATATATGAATACGCAATCCACGAAGAGTGTCCAAATCCACTGTGGCTTTTCCATCGCTGCTCCGCTGGTACTCCTTGTACTGGAAAGCCATACGTTGAGGCCGAACCACCACGCGCGGAGGAGTACGAAATGGAAATGTTGGTTATCGCTCCGTGACTCCAGGAAAAATAAGTACCCTTCGTGTACGCTGAATGCCATTTGAATCAGCAGAGATACTGAACAACTCCAGGCAAGTAACGACCACCGTTTCCACCGCTGAAGAAGAGTCCATTTTTCGTTCCGAAAGCAACTTTCAGCTTGACTCCCAAAGGAACCGAGGAACTTGAACGTCCAATTAAAAACGACGGTTGAGAAAAATAGTGTGGATCCGGCCTTTTTTTTTACTCGGAACAACTCATACGTTGGATCTTAGGATTTCGGTAGTGACTGCATGAATGGTTGAAATGGGCTAAGCACTATGTGGATTCCTGGCCCGGCGCCAGTTACCGAATCGAAGTGATACGATTGTCGTGTCACCACGCCCGCATTCGACAGAGAGGGTGAGCGCGAGAGAGAAAGAGAGCGGGAGAGAGATAGGGCGCTGGTTATTCCATTTTGGATCGTCGTTCATCCCTCTGGGGTTAATATTCCACCATTGGTCCAAGGGATTTTCGAGTTTGTAAGATCCGCGATAATACCTCATCCTTCGGATCTCTCCTCTCACATTAATTCGACCTCCTTTTTTATTCCTCGATTATTATTTACTCACTTGTCACGAAAAAAATCGCGCCGGTTCGAAGTATTTTCTCTTCTCTACCAAACGGATGGGAAAAACAGCTCTCTTTTTTTCTTTTCCTACTATTCAGTGCGCATATTCTTTTCTTGGCGAGTATAATGGGCTTCTACTTTTGATGGTGATTGTTCCGGGTGTGCCAGCCAGTGGCTACGGTGAGCTACAAGCCAGGAGAGAAATTACGTACTGTATGCAGAGTCAGCGGTTATTACGAAACGCGACGTTCCGTGAGAGAGAAAACGCGCATGCGAGAGAGAGAGAGAGAGAGAGAGAGAGAGAGAGAGAGAGAGAGAGAGAGAGAGAGAGAGATTCTCGTGTGCTTGTTACTTCCGTATTTTCCACCGAGTTTTCCTAACATCCTCTCGCATCAGCTCATTCGCCATACTCCTCATGCCTCTTTCTCTACTTTTTCCTTTTTTTCGTCTTATTTGTTCTTGTCCATCTACCTCCTTTTCCCTTTTTTCCCTCCTGCTGCCTCTTCTTCGCTTTGTCTTTTCTTTCGTGTAATGGACTCTACGTAGCGGAAGATAAATCTACGGACAGCATGCACCAGCATTTCCAGAGACCTCCTTCCGCCCTCGATCTCTCTCCCCATTCCTATTTTTAACCCTCTTAATACTCATTCACCATGCGACAATCCAATTTTTTTCCGTCTCCCAGATAACATGTGTCCCCGCATCTTCTTCAGGAGTCACGCCATTAGGAAAAAGCAGTTTGGTCGCGCAACAGGACAATCACTTTTTTGCCCTCTTTTTTCGTACTAACGTCCCTACTTGTCTTATCCATTGGGGATCGTCGGCAGTTGAAAATGGAGGGTGAGGGCAGTGTTGAGGCAAACGTTTTGCAGAATTGGGCCCGTTGTTGTGCCCTTAAGGGCAGGCTATCGCCTTCGACAGAATAATTTTTCGGCTGGCAATGGAATTCGAACATTTCACGTTGGAGGATGATTGCCGCTGGATGGAGAATATAGAGTGAAGAAACGACACGGTGAAATCATGGATAAGAATGTAACGTTCAAGGCGAATAATTTGTCGATTTTTATTCCTTGCAGACTTCAATGATCTCATCTCATTCATTCCTCACTTCACTATTCCCAACTCCTGAGCGATTGTCCCCCAGAGCGTTGGCCACAGTCACTCTTCCCCATTGCCCTTCAACACGAGGGCACAGGGCAACTGGGCAAAACCTGCGTCGCCAGAGGTGGCTAGATCTTCCCTGTCGATCGGACGTGCTCGTGATCGCAAGTTCTTGGTACCGCGCAAGCCGCTACGTGGCTGAGTGGTCACCCATCCAAGTATTGGCCGGCTAACCTCGGTTCCCCTCAAATTATCGTCCGGCCATTGGTTTCGCCGCGGATGCCGAATGCCAAAACACGTGGTTACGAAATCCAGGCACCAGAGAATCAGGTACAAAATAGTTAACGAAGTGCTGCACGCGAAGCCGTAGGGAGGAGAAAAACAGAAACGAGGAAATGGCTACCCATCCGAAGCTTTTACACGGTGAGTCCGCCTGTAAAACGGGACGAGCATCCCACCATGAAAATCACATTTTACAGGTACGTAGGTAGTTTATACACGATGTGGGCTAAAAGAGCGTAGCCAGAGAAACTCGAGAATGGTGAGGAGACGGATAGATGGGGAGATAGGGAGTCACCTGGAGCTTGGATTACAATGATGAGAGGAGGAACGAAAGAGGGAGAGAGAGAGAGGAAGAGAAGGGCATTTTCGTCGTACATATCACTCTTTCTTTTCGCTTTTTGCCTCTGTCTGTTTGTCTACGTCTTTCGCCCTGTTTTTCTCTTCTTCACGGCCCGAATGAAAAGTTGAAGGCCTCGGGCAACATCTTCTTTACGTTTGGCCATTTGCGGAAAATCTCCGAGTCTCCGGGTAAACGAGGCGTCACAGTTGATCCACATAATGGCGGATTTACAACGGAAGTCGTTTGAAAACAAGGAGAATGGAAGGCTTATCTCACATCGCCAATGTCACTCCTGAAGCGTGATTTTTTCGAAAAGTATTTCAGCTGAAACGAGCTAATTGGCTGGAGACAGTTCGATACTTGGCAATAAAGAAAGCTGGCGACTGGTTTCAGAGTGTTCCAGGATATGCATTACGCGTTCCCGTTGATGGAGGCTTTCGGGCTCTTCATAAAGACGAAATTGGTCGTTATTGTCATCATTGGTGGTTCTCGTGTCGGGCTTTTGATGGCGACAACAGAGCACTCGAAGAACCGACAAATTTGCCCTTTATCATACGGGACCAGACGTGTCAAGTGGCGACTCTTCAAATCGTGTCCACTTATCGAAAAAAAAGAAAAAAACAACACGGGTACAGACGTTCAACCGCCCCAATGATGGGACCTGGGTCTCGTTGTCACGAGGCTATTTGGAAAATAGCTCAACTAGCCTTCGTGCCATCAAATCCGATTATCGATATTTACGATCCTATAAACGCGGGTTACGTCCTCTAACCGCCCATGATTGCAGGTTATCAAATTAAGATAACGCAGGCGGGGAAACACGGTCTTCCATTTTTACGAAAATTTCTTCGAGACGTGGGTGAAAAAATGTGGACGATGTTGAGGGGGGCGAGGAACCTCTAGGCGAGGAAAAAAATTTGCTGAATTTCATGATTTTTTTTTCTAAGGAAGGATTTTTTAACCATCTTTGAGACTCAAGGTCTATTTTTTTACCACTTTTGGCTGTTAGATGCAATTTTTTTATTTATTAATCTTTCAAAGAGGCGGAGGTGTAGCATGGTCTTCTAGATTGCATTTTTAAAATTGGCGCGACTTGTAGCTGAAAAACTAATCAGTTAATTCTGATGAAATTTGCTATAAGCCTCTCTAACCTTATTGTCTAAAACACGACCCTAAATGTTTTTGAAAATTAAAAAAAGTATTACTTTATTGCAAAGTGTGGTCATTTTTTTCGAAAAATTCAATGCTTTTCGGTGTACCATTTAATAAATTTTCAACATTCCGGACTTTTTCTTGGTTCATATTCTGCGTATGGGTGTTAAAGAAGGCAAAATATTCGTTGTTTTTTTCCCAAATTAATCCCACCGACGCTACGTGTCACACCCTCTAACTTCCGCCAATTTAAAGATTAATAAAAAGAAAATACTATGTAACAACCAAAAGCAGTAATAAAAGTCTCAAAAATGGCAAAGAAGTCTTTCCTTTTGAAAAAAATCATAACGGTCAGATTTTGTCCTCGGCTAAAGGTATATCCCCCCTTAATATTTTTGAAGTATTGGATGAGTGTCAGTATTTGTGAACGTTTGTATACAATTGTTCAATATAAACGTGTATAATATTATGTAAAATGTATATACAGGGTACATTTTAGATAATATTGATACCTAATGTATAATACGGTTGATGTTAACAATTAGATGTAGAAAAAGTTGCCAAAAATATGTGCACAATAAAATATGTACACAAGGTACATATTATATTGGTACCCAATGTATTATATTGTTGATGTTAATAATTTTATATAAAAAAATGAGCTAAAAATGTGTACAGAACTAATATTTTTGGAGTATTCGATGAGTCGTAATATAACGTTTGTGTTGATGTAATATCAACGTATTACGTAAAATTTATACACAAGTATTATTTATATAATATTGGATTATATTGGTTTATATATTTAATATTTAATAATAATATTTTCATCATTATATTATTTATATTTGTTTATGTAATATTGGTACCCAGTGTATATCTTTAATGTTAATAATTTTATACCATTTACAACAATTATTAAATAGCCCGTGAATCCTAAATAACTTGATGTAACAAATCACTAAGTGATTTATAAAGCTTGCAAAAATAATACAATAAACCGGATACAGTAATTCTAATGGAATGTTATAATTATTATATTGCTACTTTATTTAAAATGATTGACGTCAATAAAATTATACAACATTTATTTGGGATTGTCTATAAATAAAATAATAATGAAGCTTTATATATTATCTCCATATTGTCTTTACATCGAATAGTGCATTGATTGCAAATAAAAGATATAATAAATCGCGTTTTATGTATATACAATGTTTCGATCGCTCTGAATTCAAGGGAAATTCAATTAATTTGTTTTTCACATCTCGCATGAATACTATCATGACTTTACAATGAATCGCGTTTCGACAGCATTTTTGAACGCTATTATTATATCTTTTTTTAACACCCTGCAGCATCCCGAATTTCTAGGTACCTAATCAGAAAGTGACGGACCACCTGGTTTGATTAACCAGATTATCGAATATTGTAATTACCAAGAGGGGACCTGGAATATTTGTCGAAATATAATCACGAAACAGCAAGGTTTCAGTGCAATATGAATACTTTCCCAAAAGATTGCAATGAAACAAATTCAAATTACCACAAATTGCTATCAGTCACAATTTCGTTTGGGCGCCAAAGCAATTAATGCTGATAACGACAATTTTTTCGTTTAGATACAGAAATTATTATTCTCACGGTTTGAAGGATCTTCAGAAACTCTCGATCAAGTTTATTGAGTGAAAGTTTCATATAGGGGAGCGGCACCATCAATCGGATACTTTTGCTGGATATTGAAAAAAAAGTAAACAACTGCTCAGACTTTCCAATTTAACGATTTTATGGTCTGCATGTCATATACAACAAGAGGCTAATCATATTTTACACATTACATTTGAATATTTTGAGTTATATTATGTTTTACAAAAATGACGGAGATCATGGTTTTCAAAAGGGTTGAATATAATCGGATATCCGATATAAGGGCCCAAAGTCCATTTTTCTTATATGTGATATTAGAGGACTATTTTTATATAAAATAAAACGAAACGTTTATTGATTTAAGGGAGGACACCACGATAACTGCCAATTTTTTACTGTTTTCTTTGGAATAAAAAAAGGAATAAAATCCATTTTGATGGTATTTGGTGTGCTTATCGATAGAAAATTTCAATTTTTTTTTAACAATAAACGAGCGATTTTTTGCTCGAAAATCAAAAGTTATCTGTCGGACGCTGCCATTTTATTAATTAATAAAAAAAAGCTCCTATTAAGGGCTAAATTTATTATTAAACCAAAGATTTTTTTTGGTTTTTTGATTTCAGATGATCCAGTAAAATGTTGTGATGGTCACCGTAAAGGCACTACATGCCGAAGGGGGTTCGACAAAGATGGCGTTATTTTTATAAATAATCAACATTTTTCTTTGAACCTTGGTAAAAGTCAAGTTGAAATATAACACAAAAAGTCTGTGTAACCACTTTTGTAAAACAAACTCAATTGCTATAAAAAAAATATTGAAAATGCTCGTTTTTTCACACCTCTGACTGCATCTCAGTCCTTAAGTTTAACATCATTTCAGTTTATTTGAGTTGCTGATATTGATCAGAGACAGGTAGGTAAACACAATGAAAGTACTAATTATTAATATAATAAGAACGGTTTGTCAGAAATGTTCAAGGTTATTGCGTGATTTTTTGTTAATTCGTTAACCGTCTAATGGGGCAAGATGAATACAAGCTATGGCAAACCCGCAATATTTTACAACGTATCACTATTTACGTTAGAAAGGGTGAAATGAAAATAGTAAAACATTTGGTTCCTCTTTGACCGGTGTTTTTACCAGGGGAAGAAAAAGAACTTGCAAATTATCAAATTGATATGGAAGGACAATTATTCGGACTAATCCTACAGAGCTAGGGCGATTGGCTTATCAAATTGATGGTATTGAGAATGGAACCACTTTTATATGCGAAAGATGCCAATAATTCGTGTCCCATCATTATCCTAGCGCTGTTTCATCGTGCCCCACATACAGGGTAAGATAGGAAAAATAAAGGTTTAATTAAACATTATATGGTACAAATCAGAAAGACTGATTTTTTTGCTTTTAAAATTGAAACATTAATAAATGTTGATTAGTTTAAAAAATAATGAAAGTTGACTGACTCATCCATGTATTGTTTTATTTGAACATGCCCTTAGCGTTATCATCTTACCCCGACTTCCCCTATATATTGAAGCATGTCAAAAAAATTATTTGTCAAAAGAATACAAAATGGCGGTCCATGAGTCGCTACAGCACTATTGGTTTTCAGCCAACCCTCTCTGCGGCACGCAGTAGAACTATCATAAATTTAATCCTGGAAGTGAGAGTAAAATATTTTCGTTCGTTATATTAGTTTTAGCAGACAACTACGGGGGCAAATTTAAAAAAAAATGAGAAAAAAATTAAAGGCGAGTTTTAAATAAAGTTTGTTTTTTCGACCATAATTTTCATATAAAAAGTGATGTATCTTACAATTTACACTTTTCAATTTACAGTGTCAAAACCTACGGTTACAATTTCAAGTCGATTTGACGAAAATTGCTCGAGTTCTGTTGCGTGCCGATTTCGAAAACATAGTTTTAGGAAAAACGTGTTCGAAGTCAACGGTTTTATAGACGCTACAGCTGATTATTTTTTTTCCCGTTATCTAATGTCACCTATTGGTAGAAAATAAAGATTAATGTAATAAAATAATAATTTTTTTACTAAAAATAAATTTTGGGTCGTTAATTTTTTCCCCAAAAATAATAGGCATATAAGAGTCGAGAATTGCGTCTACCGCAGGCGCTTTTCAGCGCTCGGAGAATCCCCTCAAAAACAGCTCGAAAACCACTTCGAAACTGTTTTCTTTAGCTATAAACTAATATGCATTAAATTTTTGAAGGTTCAAAGGACTTTTGAAAAAAGCTTCCAAAAAAACGATTTTTCGAAAATTTTACATTGGTGTCCTCCCTTTGTAATTATTATCAAACAATCGGTCATTATGAGTTAAGGCCTTATATACGCGAAAAATCTCAAAATTTTTCATTTATTTTTCTATTTTTGATTCCACTAGCCTGAACGGTTAGGAATATTTTAAGTTTTATAGAATTGAAAAATTCCAAAAATTGTTGAAGGGACAGCATTTAGAGCGTAAACACTTAATCGCGCGGCGTGCCCGACCGCCAACTTCATAGCCGTTTTTCCACGATTCACTTTTTTGAACCTTGTGAAAGTTCTAACTCTTGAACGAAGGTTCAGATCACCTTGAATTTTATACAACATATTCTTAATCATCACTTATCGCGTGAACCACAGAAACAAAAATCCAATGATACAAAAAAATAAAAATAAAAACACCGACAAAAAATTGAGTAAAAAAATTTTGAGTTTCGAATTTTTATTATAATAATAAAAAAAAATAATATTGTTGGTTCACACTAAAGATACATTCATTATGCAATTATAAATATGTTCATTTTTTTCGACACCCACATCGATGCCGAGAATTTTCACCATCAACGCGCGTGCAAAGAAAATACATCGTTTTATTATGTTCTATCTCCACCATTTGTTAATATTTCTGATTTTTTTACATATACTTAACCATGTGCATAAATGATCTGTAAAAAAACATTATCAATATATGCGTCATTTTTTTTAACCGCGTCTAGAAAAGTACCATCGCAAATCAGCGAAATCGCGTATATAAGGCCTTAATCTTTCATTAGGTAGTATCTGATTGAAGTATATATGAATATTCGATATGAAGTTTTGACGAGGCCGAATCTGAACAGTTATATTTTGAACATATTGCTATTTTTGCTAACATTATATATTTATTAAGTAAAATAAATGCAATAGTTCATAAAAAATAACAAAAATATAAATCATTTTGATTTACCTTAATGAAAACAATACTTTTTAACCAAAAAAATACTTTTTCCCACAGTCGAAAAGTAATATCAGTTCACCGTTGTGTCATTTTTGTTGGCCGGCAACCTAAAGCTTTGCTAGTGGTGACAACTTACGAGTAGTTATTAGTGTATAAAATAAAATACAGATGTCGCTATAGGAAAACTCGAGATAGTCCACTATCCGATATTAAGCAACTATCCGATACATGGTGTTTCTCCGCTGCATTTGAAAAAAAAATTTATCTTCGATTCTATGGGCTTAAATAATGTAGAAACATCCTAAGTATGATATGGTCCGGAGAAAAATGTTTCTAATCTCTAAACGCGTTTTTTCTTGAAACCATGTTTTCAAAATCGGGCGGATTCGTAGCTCCTACAATTTTCAACCGATTGTCTTCAAATTTGAACTGTAGCTTCGTAGATAGATTTTCTAACGAAATACACACGATTTTTACGATCGATTATCAATGACGGTTTTTATAAACAAATTAAGTTCGTTTTTAGTCGGAAATGCTACTTTTTTCACAATGGTGCCAAATTTGGAAAAATCAATATTTTGTAATAATAGTGTGTACTTCGCTAGAAAAAGCTCATATAGATTGCGAGAAAAAAAATTGTCGTTCTAAGTGCTTGTGCGTATCTCGAAGGAGTCATTTTGTGTCTTTTTAGAAATTAAATTAAGAAATTAGAATTAAGAAGAAATTAGAATTAAATTTAGAAATTAAATTGAATTAAGTACCTACAGATATGTCAAATAAACCGTCTAGACCTCATTTTGACTGCTTTATTAGTATTTTCTATTAAAAAATCTCAACAGAGACTCATTTTCCGACTACCCAAAAATATACTTGGATAGACTACGGCGGAAAATAAATTCCGTTTGGATCAAAACACCGATTTGTTTTTTTAATTACGTCGGAAAGTTTTCATTCCACTCTCGCGCGAGGTTTGGGTATGCGTATTAATTCACACAGGTAAAAACAGCGTGAAAAAAAAAAATTGCTTCGAGTTTCAAAAAACGTATGACAATATTCTCATAATGCCAGTCATATAATGGCCATCAGGCCAGTGCCAGTTGATAATGATATTAACTTCTTGAGGGGCTTACTTAGATGGGTGTTTATTTTATTTTTCTGAGGAAAAGAAGAAGAAAAAGGATTTTTTTGACGTATATATACTTCATTCGCGATTATTAAAGGTTCGGAGGTGATTCTTACAAGCGCCGAAAAACCCTTTTGTTCTGGACTCGGAGCATAGGACCATGGGGAATTATAACATCGAACATATATATATGTATATATAAGCAAGCAGGCTTTAAGGGAGCTTTCCAGTGTGAAATTTTCAAAAAATCGATTTTTTTTTTGCTTTATCGAATAGTATACACTCTTCCGAATATTCCCTGAAATTTTCATGCCGAAATTGAGATTATTTCGGTTACTGTACAGCATTTCTTGGAAGAAGGCAACGGAGCGCTACAGCTACAGCGAAACTTTGAACGCGTTTTTCTCGAAACAGCATTTTTCAAAACGGTGTCCAACTTGGAGGGCAGAGTTTTAAAGCTATCGAGTTGAATTTTTCACACAATATTCTTAACGTCATTGTTTATCGTGCTATGGAAGCTTTTTTTTTTTTGACATCTTCCTATTTTTTTGTAAAAAAACTGCCAAAAAAATTCCTAAAATCGATACTTTTTGTTCAAACCAGCGCCATTTTTGCAAAAAAAAAAAAAAAAAGCCTCCATAGCACGAAAGCCAATTATATACCGATCAATAATCTTTTTGTGTTTTTTGTTTCAGATCAAAATTGTGACCCCCAACGTGGACACCACATCCAAGTGCATTGTCTGCAACGATTGTTTCATCATTTTTATAGATATTAATTAATAAATAAATCGATCTTTAAAAAATTGTTTTGTATGCTTCAATACCCAATTAATATACAAAAAAAAAACCAGACCGATTAGATTATTTTTTCTTTAAAAAAAAAAATCGCGAAAAACAGCGATTTTTCGGGCTGTCACACTGGAAAGCTTCCTTAAGACGTGCACGATTTCTTGCAGTCATCTCTCTCTCTCATTGCTCATATATCTCGATCGTTCTCTCTCTCTCTCTCTCTCTCTCTCTCTCTCTCTCTCTCTTTCTCTGTCCCTCTCTCACTCCACCCCCATCCCTCTTCATGTGATCGAGCCAAAATATGTTCCGTCCGGGACAGACATATACACACACACACACACCCACACGTACACACAAATGTGGATACACACACAAGTCTTTCCCCGTACCGAAGATTTATTACCCTCAGAAAATCCGCCCAGTCGTTAATAATATTCTTTCCCTCGTGGCTGTATGTCTCGTCTCGTTTGCCTTCTCATCCAGCCCGATCGAAGAAGTCGACGCAGCAACGGAGGCCGCCCCGTTATGGCGAAAAATCGTCTTCATAAGAAGTCATCTCTTGACGTGTAATTTTATGGAGCATATTGAAATCATTCGAAAATTCGTCAATAACCATTTATTAAATTGCGTTTGCATTTTAATTGTTCCTAATTTTAGCGATTGTCGATGCGGTGACGGATCGGTCGACGAGTCTGCATAAGATTCGAGTCCAAAAAACGGGTCGATTTTCGATATTATTTTCCGATGGGAGTAGTGGGATGACGAAGTCGGAATTTTACGAACAGTTGACGCGTAGTCTTGCGAAGTTACAGTTTTTTTTTAATTAAAAAATATCGATCATGACGTTATTATTATTTGAAGATATTGCCGCCGTTGCGCATGACCAATCAAGATGATTGCATCGAAGTTTGCATCGTTGGAATGCAACGAAAGTTATTTCTTTATTGGGCTCGTTTCTTCATTTTTTTTATTATCGTCTGTAATTATTTTCTCGTAGATTGAGATTGTGGATTTCTGACGAGCACAAGGAAAATTGTTTGAGTGATTTTTGTACTCGCAAGCGGCGAAAGAAAGTGAGGGATAGAAGAAAAATGACCTTCCGGTGCGCTCCGAAGATGAAAACTCCAACATCATTCGGTGTAAGTCGTTCTGGCATGGTCCAAATGAAAATGTAAAAAATGTTCTTTTAGTGAAATAATAAATCTTCGTAGAACTAGGTGCTTAAAAAAATGAAGATTACGAACATGGGGGGCTGTTGAACCAAACTTCATTTTTCGACTAAAAAACTATTTTAATTTCATTAAATTCAATTAATTTTCATTAATTTCAGTTATTATCAATAACAATTGATATCAACAAATGCCAAACGTACCGAAAAACCACTCGGTCCTACGATACAAAATGTTACAAGCTATGCTCTGTTGGAATTTGAGGGTTATTTAATAAAATTATTACCAAAAGCACGTTTCCCATAGGGGCGTTGTGCTCAGTATGACAGTGAGATAAGGCTAAGCCACATATTTTAAAATATTCGCGCTATACGAGTAACGATGCCGTTCTATGGTTGGCCAATAACTGTTGCCAGTAGCGGAATCCAGTATAGCCGTCAGTGAACGCGAGCTTTTACGTAGTCAATATTATCGTGATTTTGGAATGCAAAAAAACTGACCACTTTATTGTCTGGTGCTAAAAATAACTGTCTGGTGAGATTTTTTCTAGTTGAACTAATATATTTATAATCTAGGGTCATTGTACTTCGTAAATACTGCACAACGGATATTTTAACTACACATTTTTTTTGCCAACAAATAAACAAAATCTGCATTAATTTATGGGTAAGTTGACATACCAAACGTCGGTGTAGGATGACACACTGTGTCACCCTACCCACCAGCGTATACAAGCGGATATAAAACCAGGTTTTTTGGCATATCGTTATAGGATGCCTACATCAACGACTTTCGACACGCAAGAGCTGGTCACGAAACCACATGACCAAGACCATTGAAGCTGTAAAGAAGAATATAATGGGTTGGCTTTTAGCATCCAAACATGCTGACGTACCGAAGGCAACACTTCATCGTCACCATAATAACGTTCCAGTAAATATCGGTTGCTATAAACTAACCTTTAACCCACAATTTTATGTATCTGGGCATAATTGGGTCGACGCGTGTAAAATGACATGCAAATCTCATCCTAGATTGAAGTATGTCGTCTTACACACGTCAACCTACATGTGGTTTTTTATTTTTCTATTTTTTATTTAAGTAACTATTGTCCTCAAACTGATTTTATTTCACCTTAATAACAAACGTTTAAGAATATACGCCTGGCTGCGAATTCGTACGACGTCATTTATTTGAATACTTATCGTCAAAGAAAAATATGTCATCTCAAGCACAACTCCCCTATAGTTTCGTACATACTCACGATCACATCACTAGAAGAAGAAAACTAACAACAAAATTGAGTCTGCTAAAGACCAGAGCTAATGAAACTGTTCCACATTCAGTATTTGCTTAAGGGCTTAGGGTACTCTAGAGGCCGAAAAATAGGCTTTTTGGGGATTTTTTTCCAGAAAAACTACGAAATAAATCTAGATTACAAAAAAGGGTGTTTATCATACATATTCGTGATTGTATGCACTAATTTTTTTGAAGCGATTAATTTCAAAATGGCGTCTGTGCAGCGTTTTTGCGATGACGACTCTGTTTGACGTTGGCCGGAAACATAACTCAGACAATTTTCAATGAAATGTTGAATATATCTTGAAAAGTATATTGTCTATGAAGGTATGTAGGATTTTTTTTATATTGCATAGTTCATTTGTTATTAACAACTATCTGACGATTTATTAGGCAAATTTGACCGCTTTCCACTTTAGAAGTGCGCCATTATATATACTTCATAGAAATACTTCTATAGCAGTTATTATATATTGAATCGAAAAAAATTCATTGGCTCATTATAATTTAAAAATTACAGGAGCTGTTTGTCCGGCCGTGGACCCTGGAAAAACGGAGACGTCATCGCAAAAACGCTGCACGGCTGCCATTTTGAAATGAATCGCTTCAAAAAAATTATTATATACAGTCACTGATATGTATATATGATAAACACCCTTTTTTGTAATCTCGATTTATTTTGTGGTTTTTCTGAAAAACATTCCCAAAAAGCCTATTTTTGCCTTAAGTGTAAGTCGTATGCATAACCTATTCGGTCGCGTTTTAACGGTGACGTCACAAGCGCTAGCGCCGATGGCACGGCACTTCGCGCCAACATTTACAATTTGAATTATCGCGATATAAAAACGATGAATAATTATCGTTAGGATTATTTCAAAGAAAAACCCTTTCAACATTCGATTTCATTATCACAAGAGATCGATTCGAAAAAAGAAACGATTTCTTTTGAACAAACTAATTATCGCTAGTGTTATGATTCCGGAAAGGTCGAGAAAAGTCGTTTCGAAAAAAAACGTGATTGAGGGTTTTCCTATACGTAATTCATTCTGCAAACTGCTGTCACTAAATCGTCTGTAATTTGGTCAATTTACAATATTTTAACTTGAAATTTTGATCACAAATTCTTCAATATGTACATTTTGGGTTATGCAAAAAAACTTATTTTTTTAACCTGTCACGGAGGTGTCTCGCATTAAGGAGGTACGATCATTCCTACGAATCTAACTTTCGGATTTGAAATTTTTATATGATTTCGACGAATACTTATGCGCCTATTGCCAAAATTTGAGCTATTTTGAGCGTTTAGTTTTTTCGCAATGAAACTGCAAAGTCGAGGATTTTGACACGGAATATCCCTCAGGTGACACCCTTCGATTTTGTTGAAATTTGGATATGTTATAGAGCACCGAAAAGTAAGCGATACGTGTTTTTCTTATCAGCGGAAAAGCGGTTTTAAGGGGTAAAACCACCCCTCGAAAATAGGGGTGTTTTTCGTTTTTCCTCGATAACGTTATCGTTCTCATATCCAATGTATAGTACACGAAAAAAAAAACATTGTTGCAATTTGAAACTTTTTTATATCTCGTACCGTTAAAACGTTATCGACGAAAAACGAAAAACATCCCCTTTTTTGAGGGTGCGTTTCACCCTCTAAAACCTCTTTTCTGCCGATAAAAAAAATACGTATCGCTTACTTTTCGGTGCTTTATAACATATCTGGAATTCGATGGATTAGATATAATAGATAATTTAAAAAGATCGACAGAACGACGAAACAGCAGCCACAGACTTAGCAACGTCGTGAGTAACAGCTGATGCGTTTGGCGAACATGAACCACCTTTGTTTTGAAATTAATTTGAACAGAAACCGCCACAAAGTATGCAGACAACAATTTATGAAGGTTTATCATATATTACGTATCAATAATATGTATAATTATATTCTTCCTATCGTGTTAATGCCGCTGAGGTAACTCAAGCCTATTTTAATAGGTTTCCGGCTGATTTTTTTGTTTTTTTAGTCTCTTTTCATGGTGGATATGTTAATATTATTATTACGAAGATTACTACCGAGTCGTTGGCAATCTAATTTTTCAGTTTTTATTTGCTCACGTGCAACAAATTCATTATATACCACAACATTTGGCACACTATAATCGATAATACGAATAATCAATATAAGTAAACATCCATCAGAGCAGCTGTGGGTAAAACAAATGTTGACCCCGGAAATTTGACCCCGTGGAAGTGACCGTACTTCCTCAACAGCTTCCTTCTAAGCATTCGAGAAACAAAAGCTTCAGCTTTTCCAACACATTTCGCACCAACTTCTCTCAGACATGCAACATTTCCAAAAATAATACATATCCCGGCAGCCTCGTATTCCAATTCTCCTACTTCAATTTCAGCCTGAAAAAACGACCCAACATACATTACAATTTTCTACTATCAGTAAGATTATAATTTTTATCCACGTCTCTCCACATAATCCTTTCGCTAATATTCCAACATAATCGCCGCGTCGCGAGTGTCCTGCCTTCGCCATATCCTGCCTATGAGATCCGCTCTGTAATCAGGGCCCTCGAAAGCGTAATTACACTACTGTTCTTCGTGCGTAATCCCAAATGTCGTGGGATCAGTAATTTCGTTGGTTCGATTTTCGTTCCACGTCTAGAGACAGCTCGTAGCGACGAGCAACGTGACTCCACGTATACGCGCATTATTTTGTAATTCGCGTGGAGCAATATGCAACATTCTTGAAATATTCATTATCAGATGGGCTACGAACGGAAATATTCGTATGTGGTTATTCAAAATTCATGGGCGCGGACGGGAAGTTGTGCGGCGGATCAGAATTCAATATAAAATATGTATATAAGGTGTGTGCGTACACGCCGGACCGCGCGTGCGGTTGATGGACATTGCCACGTCGAGGCGTGCAGCTCGCCGGGTTTATTAAAATCCACCGAGAGGGCGAAAGAGTGAGAGAGAGAGAGAGAGAGAGAGAGAGAGAGAGAGAGAGAGAGAGAGAGAGAGAGAGAGAGAGAAGGTTGACGGTAGACGAATACGTAATCACAGGCTCAATATTCATCATACACACCCTTGCAACTCTGTGAAGTCACGCTGCGAAATTATATAATACGAAGCTTAATCAAGGCTCGTCGTAGATTCGTGTAACCGCAATGTCACTCATCATTGCTCTCTCTCTCTCTCTCTCTCTCTCTCTCTCTCTCTCTCTCTCTCTCTCTCTCTCTCTCTCTCTCTCTCTCTCTCTCTCCCTCTCTCTCTCTTTCACCCCTCTCGCTGTCATCAACTCTCGTTGTCAGTAATGAGTAAAGCAGACCATCTGACCGTATCAAAAAACCATAACGCACTCCCAAATGTATCCCGAGCGATATTGAATATGGGCGCATTGTGTGCCCATGCAATGCGTCCATGCGAAAGCATGCATTTTTTTTTGGGTACAAAAAATGGGGGGGGGGTGGGGGCGTCACACGACAAAGAGAGAGAGAGAGAGATAGAGAGATTGATGGATGCATTGATTGATTGATTCATTGAATATTTATTTTATGGCTAGGTATGATGTTTAGACAATAGTGTACACTTGTAAAAAACGATAATTGTTACACGGAAGAAAGGATTGTAGGAGGTTAAAGATAAGTGACAGTATAAATGATAACATAAAAATAAAAGTAATAGTGCAATTAGTGTAGTGATCTAAGTAATCTAAGGTTGTAGTGAAGAAAGTGTTAATATGAAAAGCTAAAAAATAAAAATAGAGATCGCAAGTAACTAGCATCTAAAGCGAAGCATCCAGTATCAAACATAACAACGATAATAAAAACTTAGGATGCACTACAGAGTGTAATTATGTATACTATATATAAAAGATATTAAATAACGTAGGAGCATAGAAGATAGGTAAAAGTAATGTAAAATAAAAGTAATAGGGCAATTAGTGTAGGTAATCTAGGATAATGGTAGAGAAGGGACCGGGTTGAAATTCCAAAATTCGAATGCTCCGCCGGTTTAACATTCCTAATTTGAATGTTCGGAAGTTACAAGTTTCGTCAAGATCATGCTAGCCAAAGTGTACACAGATGACTGTAAATTATGTAGAACGGTTAAGATTGTCTAGACAAATTTTAAAATTTACGCAGAATCGCTGATTAATGAAAAAAAAATCTTGAAATAATTCGTCGTTTTATTAAAAATGTTGGAACTTTTAAAACTTCCATAGCCGAGGTATTCCGACGGTGTGCAGATTTTCGGAGTTTTGGTCTTTCGGAGTTTTGAGCGTTCTGGTCATTCAAAGTTCGAAATTCCAACCCAGTCCCGCAAAGAAATGTATTAATGTAAAAAGCTAAAGTAAAAATGGAAACAGAGAATAAACGCGAGACGGTTGAAAATAAATTCTAAAATTAATCGATTCCAAAAATGACGAAATAAATGACGACGTAAATCAATTAGAAAAAATACGAGTTAAATCACTTAAAAAAATTACGTGATAAATTACGAAGTAAATCGATTGAGACAACTACGAAATAAATCAATTAAAAAATGACGAAATAATCGACAACAAACATCAATTAGAAAAAATACGTGGTTACTTAGAAAAATGACGAGATAAATTGCAAAGTAAACCGATTAGGAAAGCTACGAAATAAATTACGAATTGAATTGATCAGGCAAGTTACAGAACAAACTTTGAAATAAATAAATTAAAACAATTGCGAAATAAATTACTAATTCAATCAATTGGAAAAGCTACGACACAAATTAGGAAATAAAGTAATGAGAGAAATTTTGAAAACTCATAATGTAATACTCTGAAGATGGAATCGCGTTATTTTGGGAACATGTTCACGAATTCTCAAAGGAATTGCGTTTCGTTTCTACATTCCCGCGAAAGGTAAAAAAAAGTAGCTTTGAATGTACTCACAAACGAAACTCATCGCTCGGCGAGCTGCGGGTCCTTTGTAGGCCTGCTTTCTCTTCCATTTGTGCTTCGGAATTTTGCGTTCGAAACTTTCCTATGCGAGCTCATCCAAATATATTTGCTGGAGGCGTCACCGCGAGGAAGAAAATCAAGCGTCAAATTTATGAAAATTTGCACCCAAGAGTTTCTTTTATAGAAATTTTAGCATCGTGATTGTTAAGATCAAACCGTAAGATTTGGAGTCGTGAGAAGCTGCGCCACGCGGCATAAGTTGGAACTGCAATTTCTGTATCACGGGATGCCGAAGGGATCTTTTATGGAGATGTTGGAAGTTGCGAATGCAGCACGACAATGAACTTTTTACAGCTATAGTTTAAAACCGCGAAGCAAAAATCCATATATTCCTTTACGTAAAATAATTAATTTTAAATGGGGTCATTTTGACCCCATTTTTTTCAACTGCCTGTACCGCAAGATGAGGTAATCGATTCGGCCGCAGTGCGGCGCTCGAATGTTGCTCCACTTCTGCTCTATGGCTGGACACTCGGCCCCCATCTTACACCCTTCCCGTGTACTGAGGACAACTGTCGAAAAAGGACCTGGGGTCGAATCGACCCCGGTTATGCAGTGGTGCGGTGAAAGTGGAACCATTTATTTGGTGAAATTTGGTGTTTTATTACTACATGTAAGTGAGTTACGATAGAAAATGCTCATAGATATTTTTCATTTTGCGCTGCTATAATAAATTATGTATTTAGAATCCCGGTCATAAAACTGAAAGCAAGTGTCCGTTATGCGGAAAGCTATGTGCAATGAGCACCGAATGTACTTATGCGTCGATTGCGGTAAATGTAAATGATACGAAGTCATTGAGGTAAAAGAATGGGGAAAATATACGTTTTCAACAATTAACCTGCCGATGGAGTCGATTTTTTTCATTGTTCACTATCCCGAAAATGCTTAAATTCAAATCTCCGAATGAATATACTTTTTAGAAGGGCGGTCGAAAATGCTTTTTATCGTATTTACAAACCTTCCTCCTTAAAAACCTCAAAGGACTTTTTTTATACTTTGAAAAACAAATTATGATCTTTTTCGTGCAAGTACATATTTTTCAACGCATCTTCCACTTCAAACGAATGTTTGGATACTCAATATTTGTTTTTCCTAGAAGATAAATTTTGGACCATAAAATAAGAATTAGTAACTGCAAAAATATTATATATATATATATATATATATATATATATATATATATATATATATATATATATATATATATAACTATGGGGTCAGATTGACCCCATATGTAGTCGGAGGTTCGTGGCGGAAGTGCGTAGTCGAAGGCTTGAAGACGGAAAAGTCTTAATATAACCGGTATAAAAAGATGCTTAAATTCGTCTAATTCTGATTCGATAGATATTTGGGATTACAGAATGTTCAGTACGGGGAGAATGGGCTATTGCGAGGGCTGTCTTTGAAGTCCATCGTCTTCATAATTACTTTTTCATATATTCATATATTCAGGGGGAGTCACGAAAAACGGAAGACCTGAATATCTCCGTTATTTTTTAAAATTAATCTTTTTCGATTTTTCCAGTCATCAAAATTTGAAAGGGAATGACATATTCTTTCAGCTTGCACATTATACCCGACATCCAAACGAATTCAAGCACGTAACATAGCATGGCCTTCAAATGACCTTTAACCCAGAAATATGGAATAAATGTTAATGTATCGCAACGTAAGGGAGTCATTTTGAATATTTAGCGTAACAGAAATAAAGCGAAAAATCGTTGAATTATTACTTATTAAGTATTTCGGAGTTGACGGTCATTTGAAGGCCATGCTATGTTATATCGTTGAACTCGTTTGAATGTCGACTACAATGTGCGAGGGCAAAAATATGCCATTCCATATAAACAGTATTTAGGCGACCTTGTAAAAACCGAAAAAAAAGATAATAATATGGTAGCCATGTGCGCCCTTCCATAGCATGCAATTTCCGATCTGTCCATACTTCGTATTTTCAAATCCAACAGAGATATTCAGGTGTTCTGTTTCTCGTTACTCATCCTGTGTGTGCGTGTGTGTGTATCAATATATATAAATATATATATATATATATATATATATATATATATATATATGTGAAGTATCCCACGTGAATCCAGTGGACTATTTCCCTGACCCCCGCCAATTCGATTAATTTTTTAAATCTGATTCCATTGACTCTAAAATACACCCTGATTTTTTTAACATTTTTAGAAACAACCCTCAGTCAACATTTTTTACCCGAAAATTTTTACATAAATCACGCATTATTGGGAATTTTTGCAGATATTTAAATCGGGACGTTTTTTTTCAGATTTTTTTTGTTCGAGGGTGGTTTCGAAAAATGTAAAAAAAATCAGGGTGTTTTTTAGAGTCAATTGAATCACATAAAAAAAATAAATCGAATTGGCAGGGGTCAGGGAAAAATTCCACTGGATTCACGTGGAATACCTCATATATATACTGGGTGTCTGAGAACTGAATGCGTTCCTTGAAATTGGGGGTTGCGGGTGAAATTCTGAGTCGATTGATATCAGCATGTATAGGTCTCAGATCAACCCCTGAACTATTATTCATTTTTAAAGGCGGGCCAATCAGGTGCGCCTATCTTCAAAAATTAATAACAATTCAGGGGTTGATCCGAAACGCACATATGCTTATATCAATCGACTCAGAATTTTACCCCCGACCGCTCATTTCAGGGAACACATTCAGTTCTGGGACACCCTGTATATTAACACATTCAAGGTATGTACACGAAAGTAGTTAGTTGTACTGCAGGCAGCACAGTTGACTCCGAGTACGACCGGGGATCATCCCTCGGGCGATTTGTCTTTTGTTCTTCACGAAGACTTCACGTCTATAGCCACTCTCGGAAGTTTCAGAAAGCTCACACGCAACGAAAAAACAAATAAATGAAAGATTGTGCGGATACCTGAGAAAAACGCTTCGTTAGATATCACGTGCTCCGCGTGATGAAAACGTATGAACGAAATTGAAAACGCGCTTGTCATAGTATACTGCCAGAGACCAGCATCTCTCATTGAAAGTAATTTAAAAAAAGACTAGCTTAAGCTTTATGTTCTTACGTTACAATTTGTTCATTGTACATTTGTCGCTACAGTTGTACATAACGCTGTCATTCTTTTCTCCAGAATCCCTCAACGATGTCATTTTTTAATAATCTTTTCTCTACTGCCATATTTTTCGGAAAAAAAATCCCATGGATGGTTGACTTCCATTGGAAGTTTCATTTTCATAGAAAAAATCGAGGTGGAAAAATGTGTTCAACGAAAAATTTGGTTGAACACATTGAAAAACTGTCACTGGAAAAAAATCTCACTGTTGAAAACAGTGAGGCAAGTAAGTGAGTGCGCAACAACATTGTCATTCTTTCTCCCAGAATACCAAAGAGCTTACTACGATTTTGGACAATTTTTTTTTCTGTGCCATATTTTTTTAGAGAAAACTCATACGTCTTTAACTTCCATTGAGTGTTCCGTGTTTCAATCTCAGCCCCAAACGGAGTTTTTTTTCAATTGTGCATAATCAGAGGACAAATTGTGAAAAAAAATGTTTTCAATATAGGTAAAACTCGTCAACGAAGAATCAGATTGATATCGAAGATCAATTATGTTCGGAAGTAAATTCATCGGCGACGATTCAGCTCTCGGCTCCACAATTTTCAAATTGATCGAACAAATATCTTACGTCAAATTCAAATTAATGTCTTTTGTCTCTTTTGTCTACTCGCGCAGACTTTAATCAAACGAGAATCCATTTTTTCCCCCGGAGAGAATCCATTTTTCCCCCCGCCTTCTTACATAGGCGGAACGCAATTTCACGGATTTTCCAACCTGCTACAAGACAAAGCTAGGAGAGTGTGAAAAAAGACGAGGGATCAGAATATTGGTCGCGTAACTCGAGGTATCGAGACGTATACGTCCATTTGCTTCGTCCTTCGTGACTTTGCGAGAAGAGCCAGACTGGCGCCCGTAAGAATAAGATCGCGAAAGTTCCTCACTCGCATCTCGGATAATTGAAGATGTGACAACACAACAAAAAAGTGCGAGAGACAGAGAGAGAGAGAGGGGAGAGAGAGAGAGAGAGAGAGAGAGAGAGAGAGAGAGAGAGAGAGAGAGAGAGAGAGAGAGAGAGAGAGAGAGAGAGAGAGAGAGAGAGAGAGAGAGAGAGAGAGAGAGAGAGAGAGAGAGAGAGAGAGAGAGAGAGAGAGAGAGAGAGAGAGAGAGAGAGAGAGAGAGAGAGAGAGAGAGAGAGAGAGAGAGAGAGAGTGAGTGAGTGAGTGAGTGAGTGAGTGAGTGAGTGAGTGAGTGAGTGAGTGAGTGAGTGAGTGAGTGAGGGAGTGAGGGAGTGAGCGAGTGAGCGAGTGAGCGAGTGAGCGAGTGAGCGAGCGATCGAGCGATCGAGCGATCGAGCGATCGAGCGATCGAGCGATCGAGCGATCGAGCGATCGAGCGATCGAGCGATCGAGCGATCGAGCGATCGAGCGATCGAGCGATCGAGCGATCGAGCGATCGAGCGATCGAGCGATCGAGCGATCGAGCGATCGAGCGATCGAGCGATCCAGTGATCGAGCGATCGAGCGATCGAGCGACCGAGCGATCGAGCGATCGAGTGATCGAGCGATCGAGCGATCGAGCGATCGAGCGATCCAGTGATCGAGCGATCGAGCGATCGAGCGATCGAGCGATCGAGTGATCCAGTGATCGCGTGATCGAGTGATCCAGTGATCGAGTGATCCAGTGATCGAGCGATCGAGCGATCGAGCGATCGAGTGATCCAGCGATCGAGCGATCGAGCGATCGAGCGATCGAGCGATCGAGTGATCCAGTGATCGAGCGATCGAGCGATCGAGCGATCGAGCGATCGAGTGATCCAGTGATCGAGTGATCCAGTGATCGAGTGATCGAGCGATCGAGTGATCGAGCGATCGAGCGATCGAGCGATCGAGCGATCGAGTGATCCAGTGATCGAGTGATCCAGTGATCGAGTGATCGAGTGATCGAGCGATCGAGTGATCCAGTGATCGAGTGATCGAGTGATCCAGTGATCGAGTGATCGAGTGAGTGAGTGAGTGAGTGATCGAGTGAGTGAGTGAGTGAGTGAGTGAGTGAGTGAGTGAGTGAGTGAGCGCGCGCGTGTGTGTGTGTGTACAAAGAGTCAAGTGGAAGTGAACAAGTGAGAGAAGGTGAGAAAAACGATTTTTCCGCGTTGAGAGCCGCCTTTACTTTGTGTTATACAATTACTCGGTGCCTTACAATTGCCTCGCTTGTCGGCGAGCCCAGCGATCCCCTTTCCGCGCTTTGCTCCATTCACCGCCATTCTTCGATTACCTTTTCCTCCCAGCGTCCCACTCACGTTATTACAAGAAATTATTTACTCAGCACTTACCGTATTTCGAAACATTTATCATTCACATATTGTGAATGAGCCAAGAAACGTATATTCATTATTTAATTATGTTTCAATCTTAGAGGGTTATTGGGCATTCGACCTTGCGAAAAGTAAACTTGGCAAGGAGGTATACAAATAAACCTTTTCAAGGTAATTTGCAACAAATTTAATCCTGTCAAGTACGAGTCGATGATAACTGGTTTTTGCGTTATTGGAGTTTTAAGATTTTTTGGAAATTTTCCGACTTGTTACGAAAAACGCATAGCTGTTAAAAAAATACTTCACTCTGGGCACTCAATTCATACTTTCATGAAAACTGATAAATGAATGCTAACGTCGAAAAAAATCTATGCCCAAAATTCCCACAATCTCACAAATAAACGATCTTACGTGGCGAGATGTATGTTTTTTTGTAATTTAAAAAGAAAATCGACCAGAATTATGCGAAAAAAATGTATGATGCTTGGCATTACGGAAATACGTTCCTTATTTTGTGAGCTTTGTAAAAAGTTACGAAAGTTATTTACTTTTGCACGGGTTCTTAATCGCGTCGATTTTTGAAAAATTTGCATAAAAAATAATAACTTGTGTCACTTAGAATCTTTTATTTATGAGATTATGGGATTTTCAAACATTCATTTAGTCTCAAGTTAACCTTCATTTATCAGCTTTCAGAAAAGTATCAATTGAGCGTCCAGACTGGAGTCGTTTTTCTACAAATATTTGTTGTTGGTCACACGTCAAAACGTTCGTAAGGAATCAAAAAACCACTATAACTCGGAAATCACTCATTTTCGATTTCTAGTTGACAAGGGTTAATTTGCTACAAGTGACCTCTGGTAGTACCACTTCCAAGTCGAATTTCTAATCCCCTTGTATATGTATGTGCATAGACTTTTAAAACAAATATGTATAGCACTAGAAATACGGTGGCTGTTATTAAACTGCATGAATCGTATTGTTCAAAAGTAGTATTTGAACAGCATAATGAACACATCATGAACGTCATAGCACCAAATTACTATGTCAATAGTAGGACAAGTGAGCAAAGTGGGGTTGTAAATTGGAATATAGTGGGGAATGTAATAGGGGATGGCCCCCACGCAATGGAAGTTACAATATAAAAAAATCCTATGCAAATAGTGACCTATTAATTTTAACAGCATATATACTGAAGATAGTGCCTGTCTAGCAGTTGTAAGTATCACTTAACAAAATAAAGTACTCACACTGCATTTCAAAGGCAAATCAGGGTACTTTATTTGGTCTATTGCACATGGACTCTCGTATTACGTGGCTGCGCGCGAAACCACGCATTTTGGCTTAACTGGTTTATTCAAAATATTTCCCATCGGAACAGACAACCTGGGTCCATCTTTCTGCCAACAATCGGATACCAGGAGGAAGAATTCGGCTTCTTCAGAGGCAATCCAGTCAAGTGCTGAGCCGTAAGCGCTGACTGCATTGACCGGAAGAAATGGTAATCGGAGGGAGCGATGTCTGGGGAATAATAGCGGGTAGGGTAGGATTTTCCAGTTCACTCCTTCTAAGTACTTCTTAACCAGTTGAGCAACATGCCGCCGGTCGTTGTCGTGCTACAAAATCAACTTGTCATAGCGATTCTCCTATCTCGGCCTCGTTTCATGCAGAGCTTGCTTCAAACGCACCAGTTGTAGGTGATAACGATGCCCAAGGATAGCAGCCACGGCTTTCAGCAGCTCGTAATACACGACACCCCTCTTTTGGGTCGTTTTTCGCTGTCTTTGTTGTCCACAGAGAGATCACCACTTTGTAAGTGGCAAAAGCACTCTTTGCACGTTGTTCTCGATGGAACATCTTCGGCATACACTTCCTCCGGCAAATATAGGTCAGCCCTACGAGATTATCAGACACAACACGATACAGTTCGCGTATGATTCATCCATCGTTGATCAGAGGATCGACGGTTCCCTCTATAGCACTCGGTGTTTTTCTTCGAGATATTTTAACACCCGTTGTACAAGCAAAAAGGGACCGAGATCCTTTGCGAAGGAAGTAATAAGCAAGGAAGGTGCAGAGGCGTAGCGAGAGGAAGGCACTCTCCATCCTCCTGTTTGTTCCGCAAAAGCCTTTGGCTAAAAGGCTGTTGACGGATTGGCAAAAGTAACGGAGATCGATACATAAATGTATATCGGAGTCCCGCTTCCACTGTACCGCCCTTCGAGGAACTATTCTGCCTGTGGCCTCTCTTTTTTTTCGCCACCCTTCTTCACGACTCCATAAACCGTCGCGACGTCTTCGTCGTCGTCACCGTCGACGTATATAAATCTTATCGAGAACGGTTAAAGTGTTATCTCCCTTTTTTTCCGCCCGAGACTGCTGGTTTTTCGAATAGAATTTTCGTTATATTTGAGTTTGGATTCGATAAAAAGTTAAGCGGTTAGGTTATTGTGAAAATTTGGAAAAAATCGTTCCTGCCTTGAGGCAACTTATATTGAAGAGGAAGGGAAAGTCGAACGCTTTTTTCTCGAAACTATGTTTTTCAAAACTGTGTACAGGATTTCTAGACATCGAATGAAGGGTTTGACTCGAAACTTGGTACACTTATTCATGTCAGTGTAATTTAGTAAGGTAGTTTAGTCTTGACCGACGTTTTTCTTCTTGAAATTTTTCCTCATTAGTTATCGACAATAATAATGTCATATTTCCTCGAAAAATGGATTTTTAAACAAATTTCGATAATTTAGACGCAGTAACAAAGAAAGCATGTTACCGTGCTTTAATCTCAGCCAATATTACCTATGTTAAGAAAAAGAAGGTCCTTCGTGAGATTGGGTATAATGTCTTTCACTATGAATATTTTTGTTATGAATACACAACTTTGTTGACGTAGATGGAAATTAATGTCCAAATGATTTTCCAATCACCCTACTTATTCCTGCCCAATTAATTTCTTTTGATAACCGTGTTTTTCGGGTCGTCACAGTAGCCTAACCCCTTAATCAAGCGAGACTCAATCTCAGTCAAAGTTGAACTTTTCAAAGTCCCACGGCCCCATGCTAACAATAAATTTCCGGATCTTCTTATGCTCTACAAACAACTAAAAGATACGGAAAAATCTCATCCACAGAATATCCAGAAAATGATCGACAATGACGATACCCATCTGCGTGTAATTTGCAATATTTGTGAATGTTGATTCATGTATTTTTCATTCGTGCGCCGTTTCTCAGAATATTGAAAAAGAAAACAATAAATTGCTACGAATGCATGAACAAGATATAAATATTCGTGGAATACAGAATGTATATAAATTAGAAAAGGTGAAAGGGATGGGGTTGGAAAACTTAGCAAGGACATACAAAGGAACATTACAAACGAATAACAAATGAATATAATTACTATTATAGAAACTATATATATATATATATATATATATATATATATATATATATATATATATATATACAGGGTGAGGCACATAAAGTGTTACAGAACAATAGCACTCAAACTATTGATCATATCCAAAAATGTTTCAGACAAAAGATTCAGTGTTTGAGAAGGCCGTCATACTGGACCACCCTATTTTTTTTATCGGTAGAGGCGCTGAAGCTACGTCGAGGTCAACTCCACTTTTTAAAATGGAACCATGAATTTTTTTGCGTGACTAGAATGACCTTGTGTTGTAGGTCTCTGAATTTGTCTTAAAATCGGTAATAATGTCATCGAAATAAAATACATGTTTCTATTTTAAAAAGTGGAGTTGACCTTGACGTAGCTTCAGCGCCTCCACCGATAAAAAAATAGGGTGGTCCAGTATAATGGCCTTCTCGAACACTGAAACTTTTGGCTGCAACATTTTTGGACATGATCAATAGTTTGAGTACTATTGCTCTGTAACACTTTATGTGCCTCACCCTGTGTATATATAACATTATTTTTATTCGAAATCTCTTTTTTTTGTTAAATGTAGTACGAATGAAAAATAAACCATTTCAGGCCTGTCGAAGCCCAATTGGGAATCACAAAATCATTAATAGCATTATTGGACATTAAAATGATGCAATCGTTTTACAAAAATATGATTAATTCGAAAAAAAATATGAGGATAAATGAGCCCACGATGAGGCTAGTCTTAAAAATCATAAAATGGGTTACTCTATTTTAGAGCATTTTTTTGAAGAAATAAAAAAGGTCGTTCATCTTAAAAAAATAGTTTTTATTTTAGAAGCAAAAAAAAACGTTGACATTGATAATTGGTGATTTTTTGCATATTTTTTAACGTAAGTGTGCTTCAAAATGAAAAAAAATTACATAGTGCTATTTGTTGATATCTCAATTAGTTCAATAGTTATCAGCGTTTGAACGTTTCCAAAACTTCTGAAAACGAAATTTTTCGAAAAATTATAATTCCTAAAAGCGAAAAGACAAAAATCTAAAAACTGGTGTGAATATTCCTTTCATGGGGTACAATTTTACAAAAGAAAAGTCAGGAAAACCAAAGATGGTCGGGGTCACAGGCTAGCTGAAATGGCGTGGAATATCCGTATATGCGTATTGAAAATCCAATCCATTTAAAGAATAAATATATGAAAATGATTAAAAATATAAATATTCAAGAAATATTCAATGACTTTTATTTTTAATCTTATGAATACATTATCATATTATATGTACATACAATATAAATATAAAAATAAGATATAGCAATAGATAGATTTTTTCGTTAAACGAACAATAAGTTTTTTTTCGAACCAAAGTACAATACGTTTCGTTCGAAATATTCCCTCGATCCGAGCGCGATTTGAGCTCTCCACTATACACGTGAAATTTAATCCAGCGATATACAAGCGATACGATAATAAACGATGACGTTTTGTAGAATTCAGGAATACGAGCGACATAATAAGTTCGACGATTTTACGAGAGCTATCGGGCTCTCGGGTTCTTTTTCTACGCTCCCCTCCCACGCCGGTCGCTCTCTGTCTCTCTTGTTCTCCCTATCTCAATTGAATCGAGGATAAAATCAGCGATTGCCGACCATTGGCATATGCAATAAAACGGTGCAAAGGGATCGTGCATGCGTGTGCAGCCTCCCCGCTGTACTCGTTTATCTACGTATATATCGCTTTTATCGATTGATCGGGTCATCGTAAAAACAATTGCCTCTGCTTACTCTCTGTCAGGGCGGGTAACTTTTTTATTTTCTTTCGTTTCTTGTCCCCCCCCTGATACGAGCTCTCGCTTTATTGGCGATTTTCTTTCAGCCTCAGCGTTTAGCGTATAATATCGTGTTGGTGGAAAAATCCCTAGGTTTTCTTTTTACCTCTATGCCAATGTTGAGCTTTCAAATACTCAAGGGCTACCCCATTGAACCATCCCTTGCAAGCGAGTCCGAAAAATGATGTTCAAAATGAAAATCTTGATGCCTCGTATCAATACCTAACCGAATCACCCTCATGTATATGTAATTAATATAAGCTCTATGATCTTTATTAGTTTTCCATGGAAAACTAAACAAAAATTTACCATGGAAAAAGTCGTAAAAATCACCCCATATATACAAAAGGGTGATTTATGTAGTTTTATGATCTTTATTAGCTTTCCAGCAAAAGGCATTTAACTTTTTGAAACCCAAATGTGTGATGAAGCATTACAAACTATCAGACACGTATGTTCTTAAGGGCGGGGTAAAGTATTTGAATTTTTTTTTTTTAATTTTTTAAATGAATGCATAATATATCAAGAATATTGTGTTAAAATTTCAAGTCGATCGGAGTAAAATTGACGAAGTTATGAGTATTTGAGCGTCTATTGCTCCATGCCGGGTTTTGTACCTGGGCGGCAGCTGCGCGGCGCGCTATTGTATTTTTCGTAGACGTAGACGTTCGTTTTGCGTAGACAAATGCAAAAAGATGCGCTCGATCATCTTGATGGAAGCCTTTTGCTCTACGGACCTGACATCGACGACTTTGAGTGAGTATAAGAAAATTATCGAGTTTTATTTTGAATTTCTAAAAATTCAAAGATAATTGAAAAATCTGAAAGAATTCATACGTATTCAGAAAAATGAACGAATCACGAAAAAAAATTGGGTCGCGGGGAAATTTGTTGACTAATATTTTTTTTCATCATTTTGTTAATAACATTTTGGAATTATTATTATGCAAAATTAATCTTTTGAGTACCTTTAATATGCATGAATTTTCTCAGATTTTTATGCAATCGAGAAGTGTTCTCAAACGTATGTGCAATGATCGCTAAGCGACCAAACTCTTCTGCGTTTTTCAAACCGTTTTTCTGAGACTTGTCATATTTGAAGTCCGTGTGCACGATAACTCAAAATCTACTGGACCAATCGCTTTGAAATTTTGCACAGTACTTCTTCACATAATTCACCAGATATTGTCGAGAGCTTTTTTGTTTTTTAAATAATTACTAATTTTTCAACAACAAATTAGCCGATTTTTTTTAGCGAAAATGGGGTTTTTGGCTCCCGAGTGCTACGGAAAATCGAAAAAAAAAAATCCTCCCGTCATTACCTCGAGAAACATCTCCTTTAACAAATGCATTTTGATTTTATTGTTTCAGATGATTCTGTTGCGAGTTATGTTGCACACCGCAAACCAACTTTTTTTCGAGGCGCCTCCGGGGTTTAATTTTCACTCGCTCAATTTTGAATATTTTGCAATGCAAATTTAGGAGAATGTTGTTCAAATGTTACTTTATTATATGTAAATTTTTCAATAAACGAACACTATTCGTTACGCCAAAAAAAAATCTTAAAAACATGCCTTTTTTTCGCCGAATTAACTTTACCCCGCCCTTAATCAGCGGAAAAACAGGTTTGAGGAGTGAAACGACCCCTCAAAAGAAGGCATTTGGGCCCTTAATTATTTATTCTATACTTCTATAGTGGATTTTTATCGCTTTACATCGGAAGAATTTTGTTTTTCGTTTCATTCGGATCGGTGCACTGCTTGTTCGTGACTGCACCACTACCTCTCGACACGCCTTTCTTTGAGGGGTGGTTTCCACCCTTGAAACCGGCCTTTCGCAGATAAAAGGAATACGTGCCGAATAGTTTGCAATGCTCCGTCACATAAATGAGTTTGAACAAAATCGAAGGGGGAAGCTTGAGTGATGTTGCTCGTTAGATGTTTTTAGCGATTGGAAGTCATTTTACTAGTAGGGAAACTCGGGGCAAGACGAATACGCGGGGTAAGATGAATCTTAAGCCTAGCCACTACACAGTGTGTGCGAGCACAGTGCTCTGTTGGAGTTTGGAAGCGATGTAATTTTTGGTAAAGTTTAACATCGTTTCAGTTTATTTGAGTTGCTGATATTGATTAGAGACAGGTAGGTAAACTCAATGAGAGTACTAATTATTAATATAATATTTTTTGTCAATTCGTTAATATAATATTTTTGTCAATTAGTTAATTGTCTAATAGGGCAAGATGAATACAAGCTATCGTAAACCAAGAATATTTTACAACGTACCACTATTTACGTTATAAAAGGTGAAATGAAAAAAGCAAAGCATTTGGTTCCTCTTCAACCGGTGTTTTTACCAGGGGGAGAACAGGAACTTGCAAATTATCAAATTGATATGGAAGCAAGATTATTTGGACTAATCCTACAGAATTTAGACAATTGGCTTATCAAATTGATGGTATTGAGAATGAAACAACTTTTATATGCGAAAGATGCCAATAATTCGTGTCCCATTATCATCCCAGCGTTGTTCCATCTTGCCTCGCATACGGGGCAAGGTGGGGAAAATAAAGGTTTAATTAAAAATATATATTGTATGGTACAAATCAGAAAGACTGATTTTTTGCTTCTAAAATTGAAAGATTAATAAATATTGATTAGTTGAAAAAATAATTGAAGTTGACTGACTCTTATATGTATTGTTTTATTTTTAAACATGACCTTAGTGTTATCATCTTGCCCCGACTTCCCCTATAAGTATTTTTTAGCATACGAATTTTAGTGACTGATCCTTCTCAAAGCTATTTTTTTAACTCTCGATTAAAATATGGGGTATTGACATTAGTAGAATGAAATCTAGACAGTTTTAAACTTTTTAAATTTTGCATATATTGATGCTTTTTACGTTATAATCACCTACATTTTACATTTCCATCAACGTAGTCTCATTAAGGCAAACATTAAGTAGGCACGTTGTAGTTTTGAAAAAAACATTACACGTGCGTCACAAATGTCACGCAACAATATGCACAAGCCGCGCACGTTAAATGTTGCGTGACATTTGGGACACCCTGTAAATTTCCTGCGTAAATATCAAAAAAGGTAATTTCTATTGAGAGTATCCAGAATGGATTCCACTAGTGCACATTGGTGTTCAGTTGGTCATTTATCTATTGCTTAACAGTGCACTTTATGATGATAAGAGTAAAAAAATCGCAAGGAAGGTATACACACAACAAAAAATGCTCTTTTCGCAAAAACTAAAAAGATCGTAAAACATACATGGAGACGATGCGATACGTATCTATACGGCGCGTCTAGATTTTCCTTTTGGACGGCCCTTTTTGGGCTAATCTGTATGTATGTGCGTATGTGTGTGTGTAGATAAACGTTATACATTACATATATGATTGTATATGGTTGTGCGGAGAGTCTAGGGAGCGATGTCTCCCGTCGAGTTTCTGCATTCACTATATACGAGGTAACTTCGAAATATCAATTAGTTCGTGGCATGACTATATATATATTTACCCACCATGTGGGAGTCAGGATTGTCGCTTCTGTACAGAACACGAATTCACTATTTCTCTCCCTCTCTCTCTCTCTCTCTCTCTCACACACACACACACACACACACACACACACACCGTTCCTCTCTTTGTGTCTCGCGTGAGAGGACCGTCGTGCAACTTCTCAAATACAATACTTGCCTATCCTTCACTCACCGACCATTCGGACATCCACAATACGTCATGCGAGCGGATATCTCCCGTTAGTTGAATTCATGAAACTCGATTACGACAATTAATAAGCGAGACGCCGCCAGGTAGAACGAGCGACCAGTCTTGAGAGATCTCCGAATTCCCTTGTTTGTTGACATACATATATGCGCGCGCACACGCACACACACACACACATACACACGCGCGCGCAGATGTATGCATATATTGAGCAACATATAGGTTAATATTCCTGACAAACTCAACACGAAATACGTCAAATCATTTCAATTTATTATTTTTGTTCGTAATTTTATGTATATATTATATATGTACAAGATCTCTCATATATAATGTCTGCACGTGATGAACAAATTTCCGGAGTAAATCAAATGGAGAAGAAAATTATGCATCGCTACCAGTTAAGCGTGAGTTAGAAAGATTAACCCTTCCTTGACTCTTTGACAATTTTGACCCGGACGAATTTGAAGGCAATGCTCACTCTCTCAAAATTGAAAGTTTGCAATAATTCTTTACAACAATTCAATTTTATACTTTTCGAATTTTAATTATGCGGACAAATTAAGAAATGTTTAAAGTTTAACCCGGATTTTTTTTCAATAAAAACCGACCGAACGGTTGTTAAGGGCAGGTGGATGAAGTACTATCCGGGACAACAAATTGACGGGTGTGTCAAAGTCGTGACCAAATATAAGTGTGTCAATCAAGGGTTAAATTCGACGTGAATTCTCTTTAGATATAGGCAATAATATCACTTGAAGGAGATCGACTCAAAAATATGTTATTTTTATTTATACAGTGGAATTCAATAAATGTATTGATATTTATTTATTTGTCTTCCACTCGAGTCTTCTAAAAAAAAATGGTTAATAACAAAATATATGTATATATATATATATATCTTTCATATAACCCCAAATTTTCGAAAAGATTTTCCTGTAGAAATGAAGAAAAAAACATTTAACTCGAGCCCCTTCAAACAATATTATTCGGTATGAAAATAATTAATGTAAATTTTAATCGTTTTAACTCAAGTGTAAGTGAGAGAGTTGGATGTTTTTGTTCTCATTCCATTTAAACGGGAAATTCGCTTTTCAGGTGCAAAATTCAATAACTGATCAACCAATTGGTATTCGCCAAATCCGATTCAAAATTCTCAAAGCTGGCCTCCGCAGGATTAAAATCCTTTGTGCTTAAAATTCGATATTACCATCTTGGTTCTTAATAAATCGATATTATGATTGTTTCGCAATAATTCGATGGGTAATTGTAATTTTAGCGGTAGAGATTGAAAGAAATTGTTTGTTTTTTCAATTATGTCACAAATAGGGGAACTCGGGGCAAGACGAATCCGCAGGGTAAAATGAATCATAAGCCTAGCCACTAAACAGTGTATGCGAGCACAGTGCTCCCGTTGTAATTTATTTATTTGAGTTTCAGTTTATTTGAGTTGCTGATATTGATTAGAGACAAGTGGGTAAGCACAATGAAAGTACTAATTATTAATATAATAAGAATGGTTTGTCAGAAATGTTCAAGATTATTGCGTGATTTTTTGGTAATTCGTTAACCGTCTAATGGGGCAAGATGAATACAAGCTATCGCAAACCGCGAATATTTTACAACGTACCACCATTTATGTTAGGAAGGGTGAAATTAAACTAGTACAGCATTTGGTTCCTCTTCAAGCGGTGTTTCTACCAGGGCAAGAAAAAGAACTTACAAATGATTAAATTGATATGGAAGCAAGATTATTCGGATTAATCCCACATAACTTAGATGATTGGCTCATCACATTGATGATATTGAGAATGAAACTACTTTTATACGTGAAAGATGCCAATCATACGTGTCCCATCGTTATCCCAGCGCTGTTTCATCTTGCCCCGCATACGGCGTAAGATGGGAAAAATAAAGTTGCAATTAAAAATATATTTTGTATTGCACAAATCACAAAGACTGATTTTCTGCTTCCAAGATTGAAAAAATTAATAAATGTTGATTAGTTTAAAAAATAATTAAAGTTGACTGACTCATAAATGTATTATTGTATTTGAACATCTTGCCCCGACTTCCTCTACATGATTTTTTGGTAAATATTCGGAAGTGGGGCTTCTGCTAGAATCAGGCTAATTTTTGTTTGGGTTTGTTTGCGGTTGTTGAGGGTTGTTTGGGGTTGTTTGAGGTTGTTTGGAATAGTTTGAGGTTGTTTGGGTTCGTTTGAACCCTTGCAGAAAATTAGCCTGATTCTAGCAGGGGCCCCGCTTTCGAATAATTACCGAATTTTTTTAAATAATTGTAAATTATGTGAAAATCGTGATATCGTTATTGAGCATCAGTCGTTGCGTTATTCCGGCAGAAATTTGAGCGATTTCAGATACGAGCGAAATTTTAGCCATTGAGAGGAAACTTCCAGTTAGCCAAACCGCTATCCGATCCAATTAAAGTTGACGAAGCTGACAAAATACAAGCGTAACGAGGGAGAAAGCAAAATGCAACGATCGTATCGGGTAATACGGAAAAACACATTTAACAATAACGAATACGAATTCTCCCTTGGAATATAGGGAGGGATAAAAAATGAAAGCGTATTTGATAAAAATTTCATTCCCGCTATCATTTTCCTCTGTAGCGTGGGGGTTGTTTCAGCAGCGCGCCAATTCTCGGATGTTTTATTGTCCACGACAAATATCCCAGGGCGGGCGCGGTAATCCCACATGACGACGAATCACTAAATCGGGTCACGATTTCCTGCATCCACGCGAAACACGCATTTGAATGAAAAGCTGCGAGAGATATGTATACACATCACACCGAGTGAGGTTGGTTGGGAAGGGGGTCGCGGTAACACACGTCGGGTATTAAGAGCCACGCACACTTATTCGACTCATGCGAGAACCCTCCTCTACCTACCAGTACACATATATATGATCAAGGTGATTTCGAATACATTCGAATTCGAGCAACGTCCTCGTAACATTCAATTTGCCCCAAACTCAACGACGTATAAAATACGTTGTCTTCAAAATCACTTTTAGATAAATGTGAGCATATTTACGTATAGGTTAATTTGAGGAAGGTCCTGAGAACAGCCATATGTGCTGACAGCAAAGCTTTCGAACGTATAATGGACCCCAAATATAGTTTTCCCATATACATATATATATATATATATATATATATATATATGTATATATTTATATAGAATATTGATTTTATTGACCTGATTTCTTTTTATCACGCACCGTATTTATACCAGGTTTATTGACTCACCATAACAATAATTATCTCCCAAAAGACAGCGGAAATCAATAAACCAGTTCCGACAAAAAATCAGCCGTGAAATAAAACCTGTAGGGTGAACTACCGCACGATGGAGCAACGAAACCAACGGAGCTAATATTTCAACGACAAGGCAAGAAAAATGGAATTGGATCAATTTAGTGTACTCATCGTTGTGGTTTAATATTTAATGGATGCATAATGCAATTCCGTATGAAGAGGCGCCCCAGCACTGTACCCTCGGTATCATACAAATTTAATATACATCTTTATGCAATATTATAATTATCTCATATTATGCCATCTGTGATATACAATATTGTATTTTATGTATATATATATATATATTTATAGTTAAAAATGAAATTGAATAATCATACACGAGGATATTCAAAGTAGTTGTTGATTAAAACGGGGGCTTGTGAATAATTGCACGAAGGATTATAATTTATAGAATGCTCCATTCCGCTCCAATATAATATATTACAAACATGCAATAGATATTGTGATACTATACGTATAATATTTTTATTATATCATATTGTACCGTATTTTATATTACATCATTTTTTGTATATATTTAGTGCATAATAGACTGTTACTTGTTTATTATCATAATACTTATATATATATATATATATTTTTTTAACTACGTTGAGTAACGCGATTTTTTAGTAATTCTAATATATATAAAAAATCGCGTTACTCAACGGAAAATGTTACTAGGTTATGGAAAAGTAATTCATACAAAATTTGAGAGGGCTAAACATTTTTTTAGGTAGTGCTCAAACGACTTTTAATTTTTTTTCGATGTTTCGTCAATTTTTTTTCGTCATTTTTTTTCTTACTCCAAAACAACATATTACTCAACAAAAACACGCATACTTGTTAAACGTTCATTGCAGTAAACACCGTGATATAATTTTCACAACCGAATTATATAAGTTGACTCTCAATCTGCATACACGTTGTTTATGGTAAAAAAAATAAATAAAAATAAAAATTGTGTATTGTTACAGAAAAAATTAAATCAAGACTTACATTTGATCACGCACTGACATTTTCTGCATCGAGATTTAAAAAAATTGATACTCCGAAAATCACGAAAAAAAACATGAAAACGGCGTTTGAGCACTAACTGTAAAGTTGTTTAGAACCCTCAAATTTTGCAAAACTTTCTTTTTCTTAACATACTTCAATTTTCCGTTGACAGAAAAAATCGATTGTTTTAACCACCCTAAAATATATATATATATATATATCATTACGACTATAAAAAATACCAGTCAAGTCTATAGGTATCAAATTCCGTTTTGCAGAGTGGGATTACAAACCCGTGGGGGATTTAAAGCCAGAGTAGTGCAACGTTTCGGAGCGCGAAGTCACTACTGCGAAAAGCTTCGCGTACCCAGCCACGTTTTTGGTGGCGCATGGAGAGGCGAAACATGTGGCCACTCATGCGAAATACGAAAATTGCCACACGCGTTCATTCGTTGGCCGCGCGTATGCATGCTGCGAAATGAAAAGTCGCCTCTAAACGGACGCCACGGAGGACGGGCGACCGCATACTCGGAGCTTACAACACTATTGGACATGTGCGTACCAAGTATGACTCTTCCGGAGCTTCATCCGAAGTATCGCATCCCTGAAGAAAAACAGGTGTAGGTTTGTAACCTCCCCAGGTCTGCCCTCATCCCTCTCAGCCTCGCGCCCTCTTCTCGTCGATTGCTCTCTACAAAATACACGTGCCCTCTCTCGATAACATATACGGGGCTTTCCACCTCGAATAAATGACAATTTACGAGCCATAATTCAAAATTAATTTGCTCTCCATAAACGAACCGGATTATTATGCGCGTTGCCATAAAGAATCGCGGTCAGCGCGTATGTCCTTTCTCTCTTATGCGGAGGACATTAAGATGTTCCAAACCCACGATTTTGCCAGAGCGAGAGATGGGGAGGAAAAAATTCCAAGTTGTGTTGCATTCCGGACCGATAAAAATGCTTTATAGGGACTCTTATGCGAGACAAGAAATACTATAAAGTACATAAATGTCAGGATATTCCAATGCCTCTTATCTCCCTGGGTTTTTTTTTGCACAGAACTGCAGATCGAGCCAAAAAAACCTCTTAGCCACGAACTCTGTGCCACCAAAATGGTGACCGCCGTTCTCGATTCTGAGCACGCTATTTTTTTCTCAAGGAATTCTTGCTTTCGAAAATACATGCCGTGCAGATTTTTTTCTTAGCTATATATTTTTTTGGCTTTTTCAAAATGTGTGATGCCATTATTATTTTAGAATAATGCGAGTCACCTGGAGCTAATTATTCAGGCACGATTTACGTTGTAACTAGATTTTCATTTTTTTTCCGATTTTCTAGGCACAATTTAATGACAACTAGATTTCTATTTCTACTGATTTTTCAGGCACAATTTCAGTTGGAAATAGATTTTCATTTTTGCCGATTTTTCAGGCACAGTTTCACTCATAATTGGATTTTTATTTTTTTCCTGATTTTTCATACAGTTTCAATTATAACTAGATTTTGATTTTTTTGCTGATTTTTCAGACACAGTTTCCATTATAATTAGCATACCAATAAAATTACACGCATAAAAAAAGGAAACTGAATTCCATTTGCTTGCTGGGCAAGAAGGGGATGATTATTGGCTAGAGTGTTTCAAATATAGCATCATTGTTGGGCAGCGAAGAATCTTTTTCAATTGAATCTACAAAAAGCAATCAATTCTTCCATTCTTTACTTATTGTCTACAATTGTTTATTTTTTATTTAAATCCTAAACAAATTATTCTGCTTTTCATTTTCTACAATCGTCTAAAATTGTTTTTTTTTTCACTCAATCTTTACGAAATAGTCAATTCCGTTTTTCTCTTGTCTCCGGTATCTTTTACAAAATGTGGTCTCAAAAAACATATAATTTATTTGTATTTTTAATTTTTAACCTTTTATTTTTTTCCATTTGGGTCATTTCAATCCTTTTTATTCGGGTATGAATTCTTGACAACGGCGTCGAAAAAATTCAATATTTTTCATAGCCCACATATACCTACAGAAGACGAATTTGGGGCTATTTCATTTTCTCGCCAAATGCCTATCTTCATTGTATCGCAACGATGCACACTTTAACGTCATTATTTTGTGGTTGCGTGGCATAATATATTATGGTGTACACGGGGACGACGAGATCCCTTGGAAGGGTTCAGTTACAAGGAATGGCAAGGTGCAAGAGAGAGAGAGAGAGAGAGAGAGACCCTTATAATTTGTCCGACCTCAGCTTGTTGCAGGCTTCTTTGGATTACCCGACTGAGTGAGCTTTCTTGGCTCACGTACGTCGATGCTGGCCCCCTGCACTAGGACAGGGTGTAATACGTGCGGCGATATGGTAGACGGAACAGCGGCGACGGAGGGTGCCCGAGGGGGGAGGGGGAGGGTGAAATGAGGCTCTCACATGTCTGGCACTTAGCATCCCGACAAGAGGCAGCCACAACTGCATCAGCAAGAGCCAAAAGAGAGACAACTAGAGAAAGAGAGAAAGAGAACGAGCGAGAGAGAGGAACTGCGTGGGTGGAGGGCGAGGAAGAGAAAAGCGCTGATACCGAGAGAAATTTCAGCAACGTGGCTGATGAACTCCCTATGGCTTGTTAACACGTAGCAATTTGTGTACTGTATCTACGTACACGTGGTAATTAATATAATGAAAGCTCGTAATCGCGTTAATATTTGATAGACACGTCGTGATAAACTACCGCGTTTATATTACATAATACATAAATTAATGTATTCAAAAATAGGTAAAGAAAATGTTTATCGCAGCTTGCGGACTAATGAATTTATAGAAAGTACGTCAAGCTTGTTTCAAAAACAAATTTGTTGAATAATTTCATTGTGAACTCAAAATAGTTATCACGTTACTCAGGTTACATAATTCGTTTCTAATTATTTGGTAATATTACCTCTGATTCGTAGTTCGAAAAGAACGGCATTATTTCTGAGGCTGGGAAGCCCTCGAAGATTTTTTAACGGTTCGTGGATGTTTCTGGCGCGGGAAAAAGCTCGGCAAAAAGTTTGCAAAATGAAAGCGTCTCGTTGGTGCTACGGAGGTGCGTACGTAGACAGAGTATTTCGCAATTAGTGAGGTTCCGCTTTTTTTAACGCTTTTTTCAACGGTGAAAAGCTTTTTTGAACAATGTAGCGCAGCGAAAATTGGCCGAGATATTCGCGTGCGAAGTCCTCGTGATGAATGATAAACAAAGGCAACTAAAAAGTGAACAATAAAAAATAGTAAATCGCTAATTGGAAAACTTTAGAAGTGTTTTTCTCGAAACGAAATTTGAAAATTCGGTGACCAGGATATTTCGGAAATCACTGCACCAATCAACTTCAAATTTTACAAGCCTCTTTTACATTTCAAAAAGCAGTGCTCGAACGAAGGATTCTTTTTTCGATGCGTAGTTTTTTTATCAACGAAAATCGAGCATTTTTATCACCGAAAATCGATACTTTCACTTCGGGCTTGGGCCATTTTGTCAAAAATCAATATTTTAGTAAATCCTTCGTTCAGGCACTGGATAATTGTATGCAAAAAATAAGGCGTTTGATTTTTTTTTATTTCGGATGACGTTTTTCAAACAGCGGTCTGCACAAACCATTGCGTCTACGACGTTTATAAACATTTTTCAAAACCAAAATTGTGAATGATACTCAAAACCTTGTATATTTTTTTCCCGACGGAAAAACGCTCTTAAAGGGTGAAACTACCCCTTAAAGAAAGGCGCGTCGAGAGGTGATTTTGAAGTTTCACCCACGAGCCGTCCACCGATCTGAACCATACAAAAACCAGAACTCTTTTAACGATAAGTGATGAAAAATCCACTATAGAAGTATTGGAAAAAAGTTAAGGGTTTAAAATTCATTCTTTGAGCGGTGGTTTGCCATTAAAATAATTTTTCCGCCGATAAAAAACATACGTATCTGATAGTTTCCAATGCTTTGTCACATATATAAGTTTCAACAAAAGCAAGGCGGACACTCAAAGAGACGTTGCTTGTCAGCTTTGGACGTTGGATGCGAATATCGTGGCCTATTTTTATCGCACGACTTTAGTAGTTGTGAATAATTCTGTATAAACATATATTCGTGTTTATATGGGTCGAAGTAGGAAAAAAAATTTAATACCCTTTCAATGGCTTTATTGCTATAATCATTGTTACAAAGTGTCGTTTACGAGGTCGTTTATTATTGTGAACCCCAGAGTACATTATCGTGTTAAATTGTTAATGCATCGGCTTGCCCGAGTTCGCACATCCCGTAAATGGGATAATATACAGGGTAAGTACACGTATACCTATAAATAGGTAAAGGGTACGATAAAATTATACACAGGTGGAGTGCCCGTCGATGACCTGACAAGGCCTCGGCCCATTATGGCTCGGACGACTTTAATTCGCGGTTAAAAATAACTGAATAAGCACTTGACGATTTTAGAAACCACCCGTTCATTTATTACGAGCTCTTTTTCCGTTTTCTTTCTCTTTACCGCATACGCGTCCGTTTCGCATAAATCGAAAAAAATTGAAAAAAATGGACGAAAAAAAACAGTAAATTTTCGTATCAGGCATCGTTGGACCGCGCCAACATGCGGATGGGTGACCGCTGAAAAATTTCAGTGGTAACATGGCGGTAGGCGCTCGAGTTTTAGCCAGTTTCCCTGTGCCCTCCTGCTGTCTCTGCGGCAACCGAAAATGGTAAACAAGCCTAGGGTAAAAGTGAAAGGGATGACAGCGTAATAGCCTCCAATAAAAAGTATCGTAA
>OX632358.1:42067888-42092125 GCA_951751655.1 Ophion costatus
TGGCTCGGGGTAGATTTCCCTCCAAGCCTCCTTTACACCTGTCAATAATCGCACGCGTCATTCTCGTAGAAATTCGTTCGCAATCATTTACACTCACGCACCGAAAATAATTTTACAAGTATTGTTGGAAAAGCGATGACAACTCTTTTGCAGGAATAAGTCAATGCGACTTTGTTTATTTTAAAATTAAATGATTGCTAATGCTTTTCCACATTATAATAATAGTAATGATATGGATGATTTTCTGAAAATTTTTTTCAAACGGAAAAAAAAGAATTGTACCTCCGTTGAAATAATTGAAAATTTATTTCGTATATTTGTGATTGCATACTCGATCTTTCGTATGTTTCCCGCAGTGATTCTTTTTGAATGTCGATTTGAAAAACGCTTATATTTCATTGAATTAAATGACATATATCTATATTTAGGTATAGAATTAAATTTAATAAATATATACAGAAATAAATGTAATAACAATTAATTTAGTTCAATATATTCCCAAATCATAATAATCATTTTTCCACCACACACCAAAAGATTCCACTTCTACATCACAATAATACGAAATCAATTCGGCCTGATCCGTTTCAATATAACTATTGTCCGTCATTTAAAGCGGCTTTAACTTGTGTATTTTAAAATTCAATCATTGCTGATATTCTGTTACATTATAATAATAATCATGATGATGATTTATTGAACATTTCTTTCAAAGGGAAAGCAAAAATAATTATACCATCGTTGTCGGAATGATTCAAATTCGATTTTATATATTTGTAGTTATATATATATATATATATATACTCGACAATTCTTACTTTTATCCCAACAATTTTTTTCAATGTGTATTTGTAAATATATTAAATTGAATCAAATCTATATATTTAAAAAAATTTAATTCAATTCAACATGATTCCAGTTAATAAAACGATTCATTTTTCCAGCACGCATATAAAAAGAATGGCTCGGATAACTAAGAAAGTATACTTAGATCGCAATAATACTAAATCAAGTTGTCCCGATTCGTTCCAATGTAACTATTTGCTTAATATCGGTAGGCTGATGATACCTAACCCTCTAGCTGACGTAAGAATTCTCGTCATTTCCAGTAGGCCCACTAGATTGCCATTGTCGTTCGAGTATGGATATTGACGATTGCAACGTCCAATCTAGAGACTTAAGACAATCTCGGAAGAGTCCTCAAGCCGGAGTATCCGGCCTGTCGGGCCTTGACGAAAAGTGGAGTAAATGATTGAGCGTGCTTAGACAAAAGCTATCGAGAAAAAGTCCAGGCACATGGGATCTGGCAGCCATAAAAACAAGACCCGGAAACGGGAATCAAATAACACTCCGATTGGTTCGCCATCTACACACACACACCCACCCACCCACCCACACACACACACACACACTCACACACACACACCCACACACACACACACACACACACACACACCCACACACACACACACACACACACACACACACACACACACACACACACACACACACACACACACACACACACACACACACACACACACACACACACACACACACACACACACACACACACACACACACACACACACACACACGCGCACACACACACACACACACACACACACACACACACACACACACACACACACACACACACACACACACACACACACACACACACGCACGCACGCACGCACGCACGCACGCACACACACACACACACACACACACACACACACACACACACACACACACACACACACACACACACACACACACACGCACACACACACGCGCACACACACACACACACGCATCCACATATATCGACTCTTATCAGTATTCCAAATTCGTTTCTATCTATGATCCACCATCGGATAAATTTTCTCGACCATCCGCGCGCGGCACGTCCCTACAAAGAAGGTCCACGCCAATGGTGGTCGACTTTTCCCATCTGGAGTCGCGGCTCCAACGAGGTTGTTAAACCCTCCCTCGAGGCACGAAAAACCAACAACAACAACAACAACTTCAACGCGATAGATTCGACGAGAAAAAACATTTCTACACCGATCGGATAATGCGCTCGATCGCAGCCGAATCTTGAAATGTTCTACGTGGAAGAAATATCAATGACAAGTCGCAGATTTTCACGTGGGCCAGGAAGACGTGCAGGGAGAAAAAGCGTCGCGGACGGTTATAGCGGAGCCGCGAAGAAAAATAGCTTGTAAAACTTACAAAACGACCGCCCCCGTGTCGCCCTTCCCCTAGCTTGGAGTCTGCCCCTAATAACTCAAGCATGCTAAACTGCCAAGGGAGAAAGAGCGAGAGAGCAGAAAGCACAGTGTCCCACTCGAACTTGGGGTGAAAACGTCTGTCAAGTGTTACTCAGGCGTTAGGGCAAAGCTGATTCGCCCTTCGAACTCTGCCCAACCGACGTACACGAGCATCCCTCATATATATGTAGAATGGGACGGTAACCACAAGGAATTCCTAACTAGCCGCAGTCGGAGGATCAACCGGCCCAAAACACGTTGAGAAATGGATGCTCGGAGATGGAGCGCGTAAAGGTCCAGAGGAGCGAGGGAGGGGTCGAGGGAGAAAGAAAGAGAGATACGGCGAGTGCGAGAGGGCGGGAGGAGAAGAGCTGTCGGTTACGATGGTGCATACCTTTGAGCCACTTTAATTCTCTTCAACCAGAGGCTTCATGAATATTCCATAAGCTTGAACCTAACCAAAAACCACACGGACACACTCCGACCTAGGGTCTCTTTACCCGCGCTAAAACAACTAACCAACCGTTAGTTCACCCCGCGGTTGCGGTGATGGTGCCGGCGGGGGTTGCTCATCCCGCAGACTCTTTTCGCGTCTTCTCATCCAAGGGAGAACTCGTCACACGCAGCCATCAAATTCAGGTTGACGAGCTGGGGGGTGGGGTGTCGAAGGGTACGCAGGGTACGGGGAGGGGAAAAACATTTGGCGAGGTGACGCTATTGCGGTGTGATGATCGACATGCCGTACTAACCTCTTTGTCGCCACGCTGATGCACTCGACAATGCAAGAAGGCCGTTTGGCCAATAGCCGTCGTCACATTCCGAGGCACGTTCGTCTCGAAAAACGGCCATCCGGTTGTGTTCTGACCACCTGACAATCTTTGCTCGCGGACGAACAAACCTGGAAAAAGAGAAAATTGCTGTTTTTAGGCTTCCGCGGTGACTCCTTCGCAAGGCAGTACGAGCACGTGATTGGATAGTTGCTTGATCTTTTTGCTGCGTTTGGCATTTTGATCTTTTTTTCATGGATACCCAGTTGATACGAGAATTCCGCTTGGTGGCGTTTTTTCTAAATATAGTCGAGCGTATTTATACATTTTTTCACATGATTTTGGAAGAAAATTTCGGCGCTTAAGGTGGATCAAGCGATTTGATTTTTTGTTGGAATTACACAACAATATTCTACATCGAAACGCCCAGAAGATTTTCAATACTCTGGATATTTTTTGCGAAAAAATTATGTTAGCCAAGTTTTTTTTTATCGAAGACTATTTTTTTATTTCAAACATCCATTATTTCGTTGAAAATCGATCCTTTTCGACTTTTCTGCGCACGTCGAAGGAAAACCTTGGTCAGGACTCGAATTATTTCGATTTTACGTTTCCGGTAAAAAATTGGAGACTTTGCCGGCCGCACATTCTCAGACAAATGTGACTCAAATGTGATTTTTTCAGTTTTTTTGAATATTGAAATAGAGATACTCGAAGCCTTTTCACGGTAAAGCTCGCTTTTCATTCGCTACTGTGCCGCTACTATCTCGTTCTGCAAAATTATCGTATTGTCGATAACCGCCGGTTATTATTCGAATTGAAAGAAAAGTCGTTTGATCTCGAAAGTGTATATTTCTATCTGAACAAATGTGATATCAATTTACGTAGAAGATCCGCGCGATTCCTACTCCGACTCTGCAAATTATAGCCCCATGTTAGAATACTCAATATACACGAGTAAAATGGCTTTTTCCCGGAATATTGGAACGTCGCATCTGTGGAAACCTTTGCAAATGCAAATTGTGATGGGAATACACGCGAATCTTTGATGTGGAAAGATTTTTCTCTGTTTTTTTCCCCTCATTGCTGATTCCTCCGTAGGCCATTCCAATTTCGTTGCATTATTCGCAATAAAAATGCAGCCGGAAAAAAATAAGGAAAAATATTCACGAGTAACAGGCCTGGAGGAAAAAGTGATGGGGCACAAGTCGTTCACAATCTTCAAGAGTCTTTATTGTTGTTTCTACATTATGAAATGGACGAGAGTAATAACAGGGAACTTTTGAATTCCATTAAGCGGAGAACGTGGACGGCTTTTAATTAGAATCTTTAGCAATATTTTCAAGTTTACACACACATATAAAGGTATATATATATAGAATTGAATTAAAAACTCTTTTGCTTTTTCCTCCCGAGATAGTTCCACCGCCAGATGAAAATATTTCAAGGAAACTCTTCATGAAAATATTATTTCGAATCGATTCAACCGCCTTAATTACGAAGGCTCTGGTAAAGCCCAGCGAGACGAAGAGAGAAAGGGAGAGAGAGAGAGAGAGAGAGAGAGAGGGAGGGAGAGCAATTGAATAAAATATGTTATAAAAAGGACAAAAATTTTAAAAACCACTAACCCATCGACATTTGGTAGGCCATCATCTTCCACATGAATATTCATTTCCAGCACTTAAAATTACAAACAGTGGTGCGCAAAAGCAACGATAAAATATACATTCGCAAAAGTAACTTCCGCCTGCGCCAAAAAGGAAATATCGTCCAGAGGAAAAAGTTACTCTTCGACTGCGTCGGACGTTATCAGGCGATAATTTTTTTTTCTCCACTTTATCGGATGACAATAAGACCGCTCGTTACAGCGTATATAATAAATAGAGGTACGTGTCGATAAAAGTGACCCCAAAAGTGTATCTGCGTCCGGCCCAGAGATCGCACTCGACCCCGGATGCTCCGGTCGTACGGACGTATACGAACAACCGACGTTTGATTTAGCGATCTTGTTCTCGACGGTTTTCAATTTATTTACCTTACTCACATGCACCCTTCTCTCCCTCTCGCCCCCGACAGCCACCCTTTTGCACTAGATGTTTCTGCAACGGGCTTAAACTTTTCGGATATCGAATTGTGCCCGAAGACAATCAAATAAAATCCGGTTAATCAATTTTTCTGCTCCACTATATATATATATATATATATACAACCACACTATGTATATATTATTTTCAACCCCAAAAAAATTATATACATAAATAAAATGTGGGTTTTTGAAAATTATTATCAGCTTTTCTTAATCATAATATTTTACATATAGTATATATTTTTTGCCACATGTATATATATATATATATTTTTTTTTTCAAAAACCCACATTTTATTTATGTACGTATTTTTTTTTGGGGTTGAAATTAATATACACATAGTGTGGTTTTTAAAAAAGATCATGAGCAATTTCCCATACATAGGAGGGTCGATGCAAAGCCTTAAGGGGGTGATATGTCACCTCGTAAGGAACATATCTAAGCTAGGTTACCTTAGTCCTAAGTATAAGGATTTCGAGTTATCATGGTAAGTATGATTTTTTGAACATTTTTCAAAATTACGTACTAACTCGTCCATAATGTTCAAACAGACAATAATTGGTAACTAAAAACTCATCCGCGTCTTAGCTTAATGTGTATTCAATCGATAAACACCAATACATTTGTCAAAAAATAAAAATACATTCTAAGTTAATGCTTTTTTTTGGAAAAATAGCATTAACATAGGAGGTAAAAGAGTTAGTACCTAATTTTGGGAAATTTTTCAAAAATCATACATACCATGATAACTCGAACTCCTTAGACTTTGAACTAAGGCAACCTAGTTAAGATGTGTTCCTAGTCAGGTGACCTATCACCCCCTTCAAGCTTTGCATCGACCTTCCTAACCCTGTATATAGAATATGAAGTTAGCCGCGAGAAATTTCATCCATACTTTGTCACATACGCATCTACCGAACCCCGATGGAAGTGATTCCAAAGAGGAGAAAAAATTCAACTGCTTGTCTAAACCTTCGGGGGAAAAAGGCAGGAAAAACTTGCCGCGATCCAGGACCAAACGGTGGCGAGTTTTCCTTCGAATTCTTTGTATAATGATCGCATCGGGGACCTCGCGAACGAATAATGAGTGTTTTTTCACCCGCTCACATGCCAGACACATGTAGGAATAATGAAGATTGCGAGCAGAGAAATTAGCAAAAATGTGGTCAACCAGACACCTGCTGGTTTCTGTAAATCAGATCCTGTAAATACGCAGTGCCCTACACTGATATTCCTTTGATGTAAGTGATATTCGCGTATAGAAGCCTGTGCACACGAGCACTCAACCGAGTAAAGACTAAAAAAGTTTTCGGGATCCAACAACATTTTTCATCTCATCTCAGCAGAGAGAGCAACTCGACGAAGGAATGAAAAAAATAAAGGAGTTACCGAAGTTGTTGTCAGGGCTTTTGTTTCGACGATAACTCAGGGAGAACCATTTAAATGATAATTACGAAGACCTTAAGTCATCTTTCTGAATTTTTTTACGATCTCTCTCTCTCTCTCTCTCTCTCTCTCTCTATTTTTGTTTCTCGTATTTTCCCGCCTCGACTAGCAGCTTTTCTATTATTTTATGTAATTAAATTGAAATCATTTCATATATAATTTATTGAGTTGATAATTTAGCATGTGTGACTTAATTCTAGAAAGATTTCATACGATTTAGCTCTAGATAACTTTTGTTGCCAAAACAACAGTCCCCTGAACACAGTCCCCTGTCATTTTATGACACAGGGACTGCCTTATGCTCCGGCGGAGTGTTTGTGTCCAGGGTGATTGTCAGATGTCAGTTATCTTCTGACTTCTGGGAATGACAGTATGCTGTTATTTGAGGTATTTTGGGTAACGATGACTTTTGTGATGACGTATGTGATCATTTCGATTTCGGAATAGTCGATAATGAGGAACCGGCGCCTTTAACTTGCGACCAAACATTGCGAAAATTACCAAATCTAGACCTGACCCTAAAAGGGAAAACAATATTTTATTACCCCAAGTTACCTGTAGCGGTCTATGAGAAATAAATTAGGTCTAATTGTTTCTAAAAAAAAACAACGATAAGACTGATTTCGTTATAAGCTATAACGATAATTATTGAATTACACACTACTGGAAATATTAGTAACGAGATGTTGATTATGATATTCATTAGTACAACATATTGTTTGTTTCGTACGAAAGAGTTAACGTTCCTCTATGTTGATTATGGCAAGATTGACTTTGTTATTTTTCAGAGTGCGAATTTCTATATTGAACATAGTTTGAAGGTAAAAAATTTATTTTAGTAAGTTTAATTCCAGTTACACTGTAAGCACTTGACGAGATTAGGTGAAAATATGTTCGGCCGATAAAACATCAACAATTCAGCATCTCTTCTAGATTTAATTTAGCATTGATTATACGTAATGAGCTATGTTGAAGTTTTAACAAAAATAAAGACATTCGATTGCTGAAATTCGACGAAAAAAATACGTTTTTGTTAAATTTCAATAGTCCCCTTTCACGAATATTCACCAAATCGTCGATAAGTTGCAAAATAAAGAGAAAATGCCTTTTAAAGGTATATATTTAATGTATATTATCGATATATGTATAATGTATAATATAGATATATCCTAAGCATTCCGTTGTACATACCTTGTTGTTCATATTTGAGAAAAAAAAATGAACGGAACAGCGGTGTATGGGTGACTTTCCAATTAGTAGAGAAACACCCATACAATCACACTTCGTGAAACGAGTGGGGAGACAAGATTTGGGATTGAAACTTGGCCGTTGTCTTCACACAATGTTCGAATAAGATTCCCGAAGTTTCCGTTCCCATAGAACTTCGAGGGCCATTCTGTTCCGTATAGAATCTGGCCCTTTGTTAATAATTTCTTTGGCGGATATCTTCGGAAGTCACGAGTACCCGATACGCCAGTTTTCAGCTCATGATTTCCTCCCTGTCTCTCTCTCTCTCTCTCTCTCTCTCTCTCTCTCTCTCCACACAACTAACTATATAAACGCTCACCATTTTCTCCCCCTCTAGCACCTTGAAATAATAGTTTCCCTCATCTGTCACCCACCCAAGGAGTCTTTCGAAGGTTTCCCAATTTTTTACGAAAACTTCGCATAATCAGCTTTCAAAAAGTATAGCAGAGAACCGCTTTTGTTCAAACACAACGCTCGTCTTGTATTAGTGTAATGTGCTTATATATTTTTTAGTGTGTATGTACACGTATATGTGTACCTATTATAAGCCTTGGGAACTTTCGTCGCGCAACAAAAGTCAAAAGCCCCTCCTACCACATTGACGAGAAGCCAGGGAAAGGCCAGGGGGGGGGGGGGTAGAGAAATAAAGCGACGATGAGAGTTGGAGGCGAGGACCAGGTTTACTCGACAAGCGACAATGAAACTTTGATAATCCACGTTGAGAGAAAGATTTACAGCTAAAATGTTATTCCGAGAGAGACACCTGCAAAGAGAGAGTGAGAGAGAGAGAGAGATGACGGTTTTCCGGAGTTTCACGCTGTTCCAGATCCACTCTCGTTATTCGTGAATACCACTCAACATTGTACTATTATGTATATATATACACACACGTGCATACAGTATTCATAAGCACCCCATAGACCAAACTTTTGTCAGACGTTGCTCCGAACTCAAGCCACTCTCGGCTGAGAGGGTCACGTATCAAGGAAAAATCGATCTCGAGCGAGAGAGAAAAATGGACAGGGACAAAGTGGATAAAGTTCCGTAGGATATGAATGAAAGAAGTTACGGTCGAAATTTTTGAAAATCGGCACATTTCATCGATTCGACGGATTTTACAACTCGAAAATATTTTTGGGTTTTTCAGTTGCCAATCGCCTTTAGAAGCACCCACAGACTGACACCTACACATGTTAAGGGTAACTATTATATGGTGGCCATGTGTTTTTTTAAAGTCCGCCGCGAAGATTTTTCCACCGAAAAAAATATGATTTTCAATGGTTCTTCACGTGTAGTTCGAAAGAAAAAAAAAACATAGCGTATTTTCGCGACGAGCAGTACCGTGAAGCGGGGCTACTTTGACATTCAGGGTAACTTTGACATTCAGGGTAACTTTGACAGGTTTTGGGGCTACATTGACGGAGCGCCAAAATATGGTTTCACTGTGTGTGCAATGAGCCCGTGTGACCTGCCGTGGCAGGCGGCGGATGCGGGGAATAAGGTTAAATGACAATTTGTTGCTCGAGTTTGTTATAATGTTGCTAAAGTTGATTGTAATGCTGCTCAAGTTGATTTCGATCGCAATGATAGTTATGAGACTGACTACGTGTAAATTATTCTTCCGGATAGTTTGTTTAACAATTGAAGACATTCTATACGGATAATTCCGTTTTGTTAATTAATAACGTATTATTTATTCGAAGAGTACGAATATTTTTATTTTCAATTATGAAGTGTTACGATTTTAAATTTAATTTATGATCATTTTAATATGAGGTACAAACATGGAGGTTATGTGTGAAACACAATATCCATTTATTGCAGGACACCCGGTACATACCGTTCGCCCCGTTCCTAAAGTCCTGAATTTTTCTTTGGCTTCTCATCCTGCACCTATCAAGACAAAGGTTCGAGACTTCGAGAATCGACGCGAACCATTCGTTTATTAGGGTTCACGGGTATTCCCTGAAGACCTCCCATCCGCAACCTCGTCCTCGTCTTTGTCTCGTGGCAGCAACGGGAATCGGAGTGAAATTCCCCTGAGAATTTGGCTGGTCCGATTTGCAAAAGAGGCAACGACGCCAACACCCTAGAAGGCAACTTACATGGCGACGAGAAAAGCGCAAATTGCCGCATCGAATAATCCCCTTCGAACGAAAAATCTGTGCTCGGTGGTTATCCTACAAAATCCGAACGTCGCATATTCAGAGCGGAAAAAAAGGGAGCGAAAAAGATATGAAGATTCCCGGGCACATGTGCAGCGATACGAGACACACGCGAGTTTTGCACTGGCAAATAAATGAAACAAAGTAGGAGAAGGAGGCCCAAAGCGAGCACCCGGCCTAAAGCGGGCATCCTCCATAAAACTAACGTTTTAACACTTAGCTCGGTTTCGCGACGCAGGGACGTTGTTCCCGTGTTTTGTCTATTTGTGAGTAAAATAGATCAATACTGAAAATGTGACTATTGTCTTATGCCGATTTCACTTTGTTTTATTCATATTTGCTTAATTGTATTCCAATCATTTGTTGGTTAGGTTTGATGAAAACGTCAAGTGGCGCAAAAGGGCAAAGTGGGCAGGGCAAAGCGAGCACGTGCCCGCTATCCCCGGTATAAAAGATGCCTATGTAAAATGAGTTGATACTTTATTTAAACAATTTCCCTATTTATTTATCTTTATTTTAGGAAATCGAGCACGTGCCCGCTATGCTCTAACGACAGATGATTATGTGAAATTGAGATGATAATAGAAGATAAAAGATGACTATGTGATTTTATTTTAATCATTCGCCCTTTATTTATCTTTGTAGGAATTGACCAAGACGATATTGTTCATCGCAAATATGTTTTCACTTGTTTGAAAGTAGTATTGTTACCTTCTTATAACGTCATCCACTATTATTTCCAGATGGTAAATAAATATAAATTGAAGACACAAGCTTCTTGAGATGAGAGCCTAAAGAAGGATATGATCACTGAGGAAAAGCCAAAAAGGTAAAAAAAGAAACAAACTACAGACAAGGAAAATTACGTGTGCATTATAAATAAGCAACGAACAATATATAGATCCTCCCACTGAAGACTGGATTCAATGCAATAACTATCAAATGTGGGCTCATGATGCATGCACTGCCTGGATTATATTACTGTGATAGTTGCCAAAAAAATTAAGTATACTGGCTGTTGAGAAGACACGTGAAGTTTTTGTTCTTTTATGATAATAATAATGATTTGTCTGCAATAAGATATGTGGCTACATTCATCGTTTTTCCCGCTATGACTCCCTATTATCTTCTTATTTATGCACAATCTGAGGGAAAAAATACAGGGTGCTCGCTTTACCCTCTACGTGCCCGCTTTGCTCAGAATCCGTCCCTGCTTTAGGCTAGCCCTCTGGGCAAAGCAAGGATTTCTTAAAGTTTTAAAATGAGTTTCATTGTTTGTATTTTGAATATTTACTGGAAATGTGTGAATATACTCGAGTCGAAATTTAGACCCTCTTTTAAGCCTCCTTTCGATCCCAATTTGTCATTCAATGGAGGTTTAAGAGGTTCATATGGAAATCTCAAAAACATGTATATCAGAACCTACTGAACCTCCAAAAGTGGCAGAAATTGGACTTTTTCACTCAAAGGAGGCTTAGTAGGTTCATCTGAACCTCCTTTAAACCCTAGTGAGCCTGATTTAATGCTTACGCAAACCTACAGACCCTCTTTTAAACCTCCTTTCGCCCTACTAACTCTCCTTTGACTCCTTTCACCGGTGGCTCGCAGAGCCATAGGCCTAAAGGAGGCTCAGGAGGTTGAATAGAAGGTTCAGTAGGGCTAAAGGAGGGTCGCCAACGGTGCAACTTTCTCCATATAGGTTCAAGGGGAGTCAAAGGAGGGCGGCGGTCTGTGCGTTACAAAGGAAATAGGTTCTCAAGCATTGGTTGAGGAGGAAATAGGTTCTCAAGCAAAGGAGGGTCTAAATTTCGACTCGGGTAATATCAAGGCCTCAGGCTACAGTAACGGGTATAAAATTATGTGCGAATTTAACCATTTTTTTCGTATGAAAAATTGATTCACTCATAAAATTAATTACACATCTATTTAGTATGAATATCTAACTGTTAGAAAATATACATTTTTTTCGATATACAAAACGGCCATCTACTAATATTTTTTTTGTTATCCTTTTTTTAGGCGCTTCGCGGCGTGACATTTAACATCCACAATTTTTGTCCTAGACAAAAAAAAAAAATTCTCTTCAATCTATATTAGAATACCTAGAGAAGTACGTAAGGAATTTAAAAAATATTGTTTTATTCAAAAGTTGTAGGTATGTGAACTTAAGGAATGAATTTTCAGTGAAAAATTTCGTTATAACTGCTCATAAAATGAAAAGTTTTCGATTAATCAGAAATTGCGAAATGCAGTTAGGAACATAACTTTTAAATTTGAAGTAAATCGAGTGAAAATTGTTGAAGTTATTCGTCACGCCAATTGGAAAAAAGCTATTTCGAGAAGTTTCGAGTAGTCGGCCATTTTGCACACCGAAAAAAATAAATATATTTTCTAAAAGCTTAATATACATACTAAATAGATGTGTAATTAATTTTATGAGTGAATAACTTTTTCATACGAAAAAAAATTGTTAAATTCGCACATTCAATATCCGGAACTGTGGCGATAAATCGAACGATAAATCGAGCACCAGATAGCAAAAAAAAATGGTTTGAATATGGCATTTTATAACTGCTTTGTTTTATTTTCCTTAGAGTGCCCACTTTAGACCCCCTCCCGTACGCTTCTCATTAGAAAAAAAAACGACGGAAAAACCCGCGAGAGACGAATTAACTTTTTCCATTCATCGACGCGAAACAATCTGTTTACTAGTTTTTCATGAGATAGTTTAAAATATTTTCCCTCGTTGACTCGCGAACTCTTTATTTACGGACGGTTTTGTTTTTTCGTGTTTCCTGTTTCGCCGGAGAAAAATGAGAAGGAAAAAAACGTTTTTTTTTTGTTTCCTGGAAATAACACGTGACGATGCACACACGAAGAGCGGGTGTTGCGGAAGTCATACCCGCTTACTTTTAAATCGTTTAATGCGAGGGAAGAAAAAGCGCTGAGAAGGAAAAATAGAGTAAAGTGCGAGGAAAAAGGAGCTCCGCGGTAAATCATCGCTAAATATTCCGAGTGTCGAGGGAGACCGTATGTATATATCATAGTGAGGAGCGATGAGCCGGTAGGATGATCGCGGTAGTGCATGCGGTGGAAAATTCGAAGAGATGCAGTATTGTCCATATATGCATACCACTGTACACCGCACATTCCCTCGCCCTTTTCTCACCCCTCCTACCGCTCTGCATTCTCAGCTTCCATGGTTACCCGAGAGAGGGAAGAGTGCCCGAGGAGTTTACGACTGAGAAATAATTCCGCGAGCCGGAAGCGCGTTTCCCCGTGAAAAAGATGGGCTTCCGGGAAAGCTCAGACCGCTGCTCCAAGCGAGCTTTCGAACAATATACGTATACATGACAGCTTATGCAGCACCGCACTTTACCTATAAACACACTATATACTTGTGTATATATATATATATATACCCAAGGACAATCGTTGACAACATTTTCACGGTGCGAGGTTCGTTCATCCGGCAAATGCTCCACCGGATATGGAATTAAGAGTTTGCCGAAGGATGCGGTAAAAGAAAGTCCTTATATACGACAATATTAAGAGCAGTAGTAATAATAATAATCAGAATGATCATACTCATTATAATGGTTATAATGTACATGACAATTATATGTTATATATATGTGTGTGTATGTATAAATATGTTATTATCATGTTATTATTCTGATTATTCATATTTGTTATATTGTAAGGCTATTTAGATTATCATATGATTTTGTAAATATTATTTAAAGATTTTTTTTCCATCATTTAATTTCCTTTTTATCATTCTATTTTTGTTATTTTATTATTAGTCATATTATTATTATTATTACAACTTTTACGACCATTATCATTATTGTAAAATTATATTGTTATAATATAATATGTATAGGTTTGTTTTGACCTAGAAGCCTTTTTAGGCGAAGAAAAGATACTATGGCATATTAATATCATTTTTTAATAGTGATAATAATAGTTGTCACATAATATTAAGAATATAAAAATAAAATATTATAATATTATAACATAATATGGTAAAATTATATATATATATACATATATAATAACGTTGCGTTACGAATATCGAGACTATTCGAGAAAAGTGTGCTAAGCGGGCTGGCGGAGCTCAGTGGTCAGACCACGCGACCGGCAATCGGAAGGTTCCGGGTTCGAATCCCAGCCCAGAAGCGCACCGCATTTTTTTTGGATATTTCTCTTGGAGTTTTATCGGGGGATTACAATATGTATAATATTACATTACATCATTATAATATATTATATATTATATTACGAAATATAAAATGACTTATATAAAATAGTATATTTTATAATAACACAAATAATATAATAATACAATATGATACATAGTTATAATCACAATTATAACAATGAGAACAGACGACCGAAGTTTACACCGGCCTTATGGACTCGTGTGTAATTAACATCAGCAAAATGTTTCATCTTTGTTACTGTGTATAAGGTGCAGAAAGCCACCTCCGGAAATTCACCGTTAAAGTAGAGACCTTAAAGCGGAGGTTATATGAATGGAATAGGAAATGGGAAAAAAATAAAATAAAATCAACTCGTACTCTCGTCACCCATAACAATAATTATAATATTCGTGAGACGAGTTCAAGGTACTTCCCGACGGGGAAACGAAAATTAATGTTGCGACTCCTTCGTGGCATCTTTGTGTTATTATTTAGGGGAAAATAATGCAATAGATATAGATATATGTGTGTGTACGTGTGTTGAGGTTGCGTGGAAGGGAGGGAGAGAGATAGAGAGAGAGAGAGAGAGAGAAACTAATCATCTTAAAGCTCAAACAATACACTAAGCGAATGACGAAATGGCGGAACAAAGAAGCGACGGGCACGAAATCCGACCGCATAAAGCCACAATAATTTATCACATTTTTCTTCCTCATACTCGCGATCACGGGAAGATATGTATATATGTTTCTCTTTCAGGAGTATAAGAGAAAGAGACGGGTACAGCGCGAAGGGAAGCTGGAATCCAAAGACTCGAGATCATTGGCTAGCTTAGGAACGGAGTAACCGATGGGGAGGGCGGGAAGGGCAATCTTTTATTGCGTCAAGTATTCCCTTCAGGGAGTATCCAGTGAAAAGCGAGATAGAGAGAGAGAGAGAGAGAGAGAGAGAGAGAGAGAGAGAGAGAGAGAGAGAGAGAGAGAGAGGGAGAGAGAGAGAAAGACAGCGAGAGACAGAGAAGAATACGAAAGGTCGGGCGAGGGGGTGAAGGAAAGGGAAATTGGAAGGAACGCACGGCCAAAGGACGGAGATTGTGGAAGAATGGACAAATATAACGAGGAAGAGAAAATAATCTGAAAAAAGATGGATTCTTCTATGCCTATATATATATATATATATATAATACATATATATATATATATATATATATATATATATATATATATATATATATATAGCTTATATATACATATGCATGTGTGTATGTATGTATGCGCGCGCGCGTGCGTGTGCGTGCGTGTGCGTGCGTGCGTGTGTGTGTGTGTGTGTAGCACAATTTTGAGCTCTATTTTGTTTTCTTCTCGCCATCCAATTATCTCCTCTAAAGAAAAAAAATGTCGCGGAAGCTGCGGACGGTCGAAGAATATTTAAAGGTCGCTCAAGCCTCCCAAAAATTGAAATTTTCATAAAAAAATCGCGTAATAGTTTTTGGGTTTGGGTTTGTTTAGGTTGGTTTGGGTATTCTTGTTTGGACAAAACGAAGAGGGCGACAACATATATAGGTATGAAAGGAGGCGTAGCAAATATCGGCTGGCGTCAAAAATAAACTTACGGATTCAGTATCTCGAAAATTATTGCGAGTCGGCAAGAATCCCTTCAGGGGTTGTCTTGAAATGTTAAAAGGAAGGTTTGTGCAAAATTTTAGCTCGATCGGAGAGGAGAGGGTTTCGGAACCTTACCATGAAAAAAAAAAATGTTTAATCGAATATTTCGAAAACTATAGCGAGTCGCCAAAATTCAAAGGTCTGGCCTGATAAATGTTTTGGCGAAGAAAGAAATTCATGATTTCATTTTAATAAAACACGTCAGCCATCTTAAATTCGCTATTTTGAATTCTGGATGAAATTTTTTTTCATCGTCCCACCTTTGAACCCTAAAAGTTTTGTTACACTCAACACTTGATCGGAGCAGGATTTTTCGAGATAAATCATGTGTAAGATTAAAACGGCACAGCCGGTATAAAAATGTAATTGTTGTAGATATTATGACAAAGACTTTTCAACAGTTTAACACAACACTAAGACAGCCGGCGATGCACTATTTTTCGTCCGACAAATAGCGTGCTCGTCAGTAGTACGAGTAAAGCGATCCCGGGCATGAACGAGCAGCCCCGTAACGCGGGAGCGGCACGGACGCGGTCTCAAGTGAAAGAGGCAGATATAAGTCAGCCGCGAAGACGTGCACAGTGAAGAAAGTCGTGGAGTGTCAGCCGCGTTTCTCTCATGCCATTGCAGACGGAACGTTGAAACGTTAGAGCACGAGATAAGGAAGTAACGGGCAGTTCATTTATTCATCTTGCTTTCCACGCGTGTGCCCACGAGTGGGGATGAAGAGAAAAGAAACGAAAGGAAAGTGGAAACGAGTGCGAATGCAGACGTGGATCTGTTCGCAGATGGTGGACGCGGAAAGATCGCTGAACTGTCGAAAAACATTCAGCACTAGGAGGGTGCATCTTGAAACGGGAAAAATACATTTGAGCTATTTGACAGTCGAAACGTTGACATAGGATTTTTTTGGGCCATCGTAGGGTCGATAATGATTTGACATTTTATTTTATTTTTTTCGTTTCTTTGAAGAAAACGCACGAGCGTGTCGTTAGAACGTTTGAAAGGAAGAATTGATTTTTTAAGGGTCCTGCTGGCCGTGTATCACGAGCCGCGTGCACACAATGGCATAAATGTTGAATGCGCGAGAGCTAGCTTTACTGCCACGATAGTTTCAATTCGAAGACGTCATAGGAAAGAAGGTCAGAAAGGTAGTAGAAGGTATATTACGAGGAAACGTGGAAGAGAAACGACATCTTCTATATATATATATATATATATATATATATATATATATATATATATATATATATATATATATTGTATGTAAGCAGAAAATCGTCCAAGAGTCTCCGAGTCCTGTGTCGATTTATTCGTGCAGAAACGAGGAACAATTGAAAGCTGCGGGACGCCTTTACCAATGGGCCGAGTTCTATACGAGAGGTTAATGGCGCACAAGCACCTTTCCAATCCTCTCTCTCTCTCCCTCTCCCTCCCTCTCTCTCTCTCTGTCTCTTTCTCTCTCACCCTGCACCCCTCTTCCTACCCGCAAGCCTTTTTCATCCTCCTCCCACGGCTCTCCAGCTCCTTTATATCTGTACTACCCCTCTTCCGGGACTTGAACGAACGAGATAAAAGCGCAGTACCGTGTGTTCCCATTATTTTCGAATCACTGTCCAAAGTGCCCCGCGGCACAATTTCATTCATATATATAGGGAGAAGTAGTTTTGAAGACATTCTTTTGAGGACCATCTTTACAGTAACCAATTTTTCCTGTATTCAACGTTATGTTAACTGTAATATATCCCAAAAATCACCTTTACATAAGGGTCAGTATTTTTATATAAATTTCATTGCCAGCGCTGTCCGGTCCCCAAAGCGAAATAACCGTTTAAAAAAACCGTTACATAAATATGGTGGGTCGAAAATATTCTTTCTCCACACACACACGCACACACGCGGGCGCGCGCGTGTATGTATATATTTGTGTGTGGGTGTGTGTGTGTGTAAACCACATGAGTAATTGTCGATTTAAAAAATGTATAACCAATCGCAAATATCGTACGTACTTCCATATATAAACATATATATATATATATATATATATTTATATATATATAAATCCCTTTTTGCCGTCTCAATCAATACCCATCCGAATCACCCCCATGTCCACGATCTTTTGTAGTTTTCGAGAGACAGAGGCTTTTTTTTAATTTTTCGTTTCTGTGCATGGACTTCCATCGCTATTTTTTCACTTGTGTTATCGTTATGAAGTGCACTGTTAGGCGGTAAAGAACCTCGGGATTTTTAAATTTCCAAAAAAGAAACAGAAAAGTACAATGTTAATTTGAAAGTCCAAATGTATGTTGCTGGTATTGCAGATTAAGGTAAATCGCAAAGTTTCTATTGCTTAATGTTAGTTCGAACTTTCAACGCGTTTTTTTCGCCAACAATGTTTTTCAAGCTGGCTCGAAACACAAATCCGCGAAATCTGCGCTGGATCACTTGAAACTTTGAACGTATCGGCTCAGATGCATTTTCTATGGAAGTACGTATGATATTTGCGATTGGTTATACATTTTTGAAATCGTCAATTACTCATGCGATTTTTCGGACAAAAACGAAAATTTCCATTAAAATTTATACCACCGTTGTTAAAAAGAAGGCAATGAGAATAATCTGCAAACAGTTCTGAATTGGGGGTGCAAAACTTTCCAAGTATAATAATTATTCTCATCTTATTGTCGATAATTCTTTGGTACTGTGTCCTCGAACTACAAATAATGGTAACTTTGATTCCATAAAACAAAATATTTTTATTTTCAAAGTTGCCTACCCCTCACTTTAACCCTTCGAGTGCACACTCGAAATCGTTTTGACCCCAACAACTTTTCGTGTAAGTGCATATTTTTCAACGTATGCCCCACTTTTAACGAATGTTTTGGGATTCAATTTTCGTTTTCGTCAAAAAATAAATTTAGGGCCATAAAATATGGATAATTTATTACAAAAAACGTCTCTAAAAAAAAAAAACAAGAAATGCAGATTTATCGGAATAGAACGGTTTGAAAAACGCCTTGGGTCCGATTGACCCAAGATGCACTTATAGGTTGGCGGCGGAGGTGTGCACTCGAAGGGTTAAGAAAAAAAATCATAAAAATAAAGAATATTTCGAAAACGGTTCGCTTTTGGATAAAAAATTGCTGAGTTATTTGATAGCGGAAAACATGACTTACAACCCTTTTTACGGGTTCGTGACCGATAACCAGTAGCCCTATAAATATATTATATATATATATATATATATATATATATATATATATATATATATATATATATATATATATATATATATATATTTAAGTATGAATTTGAAAAATCACATCAGTATGTCTATACGCGTGACGCTTCATCCAAAATAGGCAGATCAGCCACTCTCGGCCTCCGGCGTTTGGTGCACAGTTGCTCGTATGCCCGTGGCAACGAACCTCCGCTTCTCCTTGCACCCTCAAATTTTCGGCTTCGAACGGGGAAGTGAATGGGGCTTGCAGGTTGGGGGTGTAGTCCCGAAAAGCCCGTACCTCTGATTAATTTGGAATTTCGTATACCTATGTATTTTGACTCGCTGATTACGAATATCATAGTGAAAATACCCGCAAATTTGATTTTCAAGGTCAACACTCACGAAAACTGACTTTTAAACAGTTTTTCTGCTTTATTCTAATAAATATTCATTTTAGAGAAAAATGTTTTCCATAAAAGTTATAGCCTATGAAAATATTGATCTTTTATATTCTATACAGTTTTCATCTAAAACCATTCCGTTTCGATAAAAATGGTATAATGGTCCAATAAGTGAAAATTGCTTAGCTCCATTAGTTTCTATATTATCTACTTACGCACTTTACCGCGGGAAGGTTGGACTTTAGTCTTTGAAGTGCATATTTTTTTAGCTTTTATTTTCGTTTCTTTTTGTATTATATACTAATTTTGCATTATTTGTTTGGGTTTGTCCGTGTTTGTTTGGGTTTGGATTTTTTTGTTGGGCTTACTTGGGTTATTAAAATTAATTTTGTTTTTTTGTCTACTTTGGGTTGTTTGGGCTTTTTTGTCTAAATTCGTGTAAGGATTTTTTTGTTGATTTTGTTTCAGTTTGCATTTCGTTCTTTTCGTTGGACGTGTATCGGCTAATAAAAATTATCTATATTCTTTTCACTTATTGGACCATTATCCCATTTTTCTCGAAATGGAATGGTTTTAGACAAAAATTGTATAGTACCTAAAAGATCAATATTTTCATAAGCTACAACTAGTATAGGAAACATTTTTCTCTAAAATAAATATTTACTAAAATAAAGCAGAAAAATTGTTGAAAAATCAGTTTTTGAGAGTGTTGACCTCAAATATCAAATTTGCAGGTATTTTCAACATGATATTCGTGATCAACGAGTAAAAATACATAGGTACACGAAATTCCAAATTAATCAGAAGTATGGGCTTTTAGGAACATTATCCCAGGTTTGGCCACAAATATTCGAATGATGAGAGAATGAAAGTGGTAGGTCGTTGTGAAAACATTCAACGGCTACTGCGCTGTCGATCACGATGGTTCGTCTTGGATGGCTCACAGGTGTCGTGCAGCCAAGATAAATCTGAGGGAGGCGCGTGTAAGATCGAGAATAGTCGGTGGGTCGAAGACATTCCAGGAAACGTGTGCAAACCTCGGCGTGAGAAAGAAACTGTTCGATTTGGTATAGCAAGATCGAAAAATAGATAGATTGGGAGAGAGAGAGAGAGAGAGAGAGAGAGAGAGAGAGAGAGAGAGAGAGAGGGAGGGAGTTGAGTTGGAATGGGAAACATTTATCCAATGGAGAAGTCGGGTCACGCACGAAGCCAATAGCATTTCTGCGGTACATTTTCCAATAGTAATCCACCAGGTATTGTCGGGTACCAACTTTAGTCTCTCTCATTCTCTCTGTCTCTCTCTCTCTCTCTCTCTCTCTCTCTCTCTTCCTCTTTCTTTTTCTTCCGGTTTAAACCTTGTGTATTGGTAAATTGAAATGCTCAAGCGAATAATAGATGTTTTAAAAGGGCCAGAGAGAGAGGGAGAGAGAGAGAGAGAGAGAGAGAGAGAGAGAGAGAGAGAGAGAACAAAAAAGCTTCAACCAGTTCAAAAACCTCCCCGTCAAAAATAATTTCAACGCTCTAAAGTTCCAACCGTCAGAAAACATTCAAAGTCCCTAAACCTCAACGTTCTTCAATTTCGTTATATTCGGGAAAGCTTCGCCAGCACTCCGGAAGTAAGCTCAAGTTTCCCTCCGGCTAGGGAAAATAAGCCGATTGACGAGTGCGCGCTTGCGAGGAGCACTCGAGAAAATCAAAGTAGCTGCTCTGTTAATATTCACTTTACGAAACATCCTGGTTCGGTGTCACTTACACTTCCGCTTTGGATTTTCGCCTCCAAGGTTCCATTTTCGCAGGTACACTGCCGTTCCAACAACCGTATATGAAAGTGAACTTTACCCGTACGCTCTTCGCTTCTGATACGTACATTTTGGATATTCGTTTATGATGAACCTCCATTGATAGGTCAATAGCTCCTCATGATTCATTAACCTTCCAAGGGGCTTTTGAGTTTGTCGTGTTATATAGATAGTGCACTCGATATGGCCGGGGGCAGGCAAGTGGCAGAATGAGAGGGAGGAAGCGAGGGGGTGGGGACATGTGCGCTAAATGTACTTTTAATCAATGGCTTATGAGCGGAGCTTTCAGATACTCGCTGCGTATTCCAGAGATGCTAAAGGACCTCTCTGCTTCTAGGAAATACTATCCATATTCAGGTATGTATCTATTTTCATCGGAAAAGGATATTTCGAAGCCATTGTATCTATGCAATGGTGGCTATCGGCTCATCTGGTTGTCCTGACGGTGTTCTTTGAAATTGTTTCAAACGCGTCATTGATTTCAAACACAGGAGCGCCCTTGAAATTTCCTCCACATAATCGGTTGTGCCTAATTATGGCAGTCGAAAGAAGCTCATTTGTGGCTGTTTTTGTGGAAAATTGTAATGGTAAAATTATACAAAAATTAGGTATTTTATAAAGTATCATCTGAAGAAAAGTCTGTAATATTTTTGTGCAAAAATATTGAATTACAATCGATGTACAGCCGATGTTTGGGAAACATTTGTCGAGAACGTCTTTTGCGGTGAGCAATGCCCTCTTGAACCAGGCTTTCTAATACAACAAAAATTAAACAGATTTTGGTAGTATATTGATTTATCCTATGGTCAATCGAAGGATTGACTATAACAACAAATTTGAATAAATGGCGCGTGTTCAAAGTGAGTCTGGATTTTTGCGAAAAAATTGACATTTTACGTTCATCATATCGAAACTATAGGTATAAAAATTCTTGGATTAAAATAGTATATTTTTACATCTAGAAAAACCCCTACAAATTTCAGAAGATCGATGCAGTAGTTTTGTGAGATATTTTGCTCACCGACTATGAAAGCGCACTTTCGAGAAAAAAGGGTGCAATGTTTCGAATAACGCTTTGAACGTTCCGGCGGGCATTGACATAATAGCCTACAAGTCTGTCAAATTTGATCCGAGCACCTTGAAATTTTCAAGGAAAATTTGCAAGATGAAATGCCGTCAACATACATGGGTTTTGAGATAAAGTGATTTTTCGATTTTTGCAACTAGGCATTACCTCTTAAATGTGCTTACGTCTAACTTAGTGATTTTAAAGGCATCGGGGAATCTGTTGACTATGGGGATATTTAGCTACTAAGAAAACGGCCCTCGAAGTTTAATTCTTTAGAATTGTCTTTCTCCATCTCTCCATATATATATATGTGTGCGTGCGCATATGTGCATACACATATTGTGTGTGTATGCACATATTGCTTACCTTCCTTTATTCTACGTACACCCTTTCTCCTATATGCTGGAATTTGAGTTTAGTCCCATGGTTTTCGAGATAAAAATCTTGGTCTTGGTTTCTCGCACGCCATTTGGAATGACAGCTGTTTGGGCCGGTTAAGAAAAAATCCTCTCGGTTATTTGTTTTATCTAGGAAAGCCTTCTTTTTAACCTCAAAGTTAAGCAAGCTTTATGAAAGAAGATCTCATGAAAAAGTATTACGCGTATCGTGCCGATTACTTCTAAAAGTTTCTTAGTTATTGTCGATTCATATAATTTGTAGAAATGTCACGAGAAAAACCAAAAGCAGATGATTTTTTTCAAAGAAGAACATAAAGCCCATAATCTTAAAAACCGTGGGGTTTTTAGTGAACTGAAATTCCAGCATATAGTAGGACATGCTCTAACTTACTGACAGTTGCAGGATTATCCATTCATAACAGGACGCCCTTTATACATATATATATATATATATATATATATATATATATATATATATATATATATATATATATATATATATATATATATATAATATTGAATATATTATATATATTATACCGTAATATTTATATAATATTATATAAATTATATTATATATATATTATATTATATATAACGGACAGACATTCCGGGTTTATTGAGAATCAAGCAAGTCATTGCGCTCTATGCATACGTGCATAGATCTACATGGACACTGAAATATAATCCCAATCAACCTCCCAGTATCAGATAGTCTGATAGTGAACAGCCGCGATGAACTCTAATCGCTTACCCAGGCTGCAAACGTGTTCATATGGTTTCGCAAAACGGGATATTCGCAGCAGCCGAAAATCGCTGCACCATCAAAGCACCCAATTGTCGTATTCATAATCCACTTATACGATATTCTCTGCAATGTAATCTCTATTACGAAAATAAGAAAAAGACCGTCCCAAATTCGCCTCTTCCCGATCATCGTCACTGAAATTCGTATTTTAATGTAATTGCACATTGCAAATAATAGGAAAAGCATAAATTACCGAGAGAACGTCTCGTGCCGGTTATTTTTTTAGCAATATTTAAAGTGGTTTTTTGTCGTCGCGAAGGGGCCGCGAGTGTCCGGAGACAGGGAAAGGACAAACGCGGATTTAACTTCTATATCAATTACGGTAATGGATTTAGCTCCATATCCAGTAGGGTAATGGATGGGCAAGGATCGAGGGAAACAGTTTCTCGTTGCAGTAAATTTTTGCCCCACGCTCGGGTGAGCACGGGCAAGAAATTGAGCACCTCTCGAGAACGGCGCGCGTGGGACCGTCGAGAGTCGAATTTTCAATAATTCTCGATAAACGGCGTATGGTTCGAGCGATTTAAGCTCCACGGGATATACAACAATGGGAGTGGAATAAAACAGGGAGGAGATTTTTTTTCGCCCCGCGGTAGCGACCCCTGCCACCTGCCCCGCCGTCGGGATGGACATAAACATAGCGACGCACTTAGAGAAATTTTATGCTGTCGTTTCGGTTGA
>OX632358.1:42092325-42244063 GCA_951751655.1 Ophion costatus
TCCCATTCTCACCCTCGCTCATCCCCTCGTTTGCCATCCTTCCATCGCACCGAGCGCTTTTGAAATAAACGATAGCACTTTTTTTTTCACCCTCCTCAAACACGTTTTATCACTCCTTGGGTATAAGTATTCTTTTCCTTGTGTACGTCTTCTTTTTTGTACTTTATTATTCTCATTTCGCCAGGGACGAGTCAAAGATCAACATCCTTTTGTTTAAGAAGAAATGTATATGTATATATATGTATGTTGTGAAGCGCTGATTAACTTGAATTAGATAACAACTACAACAATAATAATGCAATAGTAGATTTATCACATGTAATTGCTATATATGATTATAAAAGTTGCATACATTTAGTAATAAACACAATGAAATAATAATATTGTTATTGTTATCATTACTATAATCAATAACAATATTAATTGGAATTGCATGTACTTGACAATAATCATAATACTGCGATGACGAAGAATAATCAATAGTATAATAGTAATTTGATTGATATTATTATCATGGATAATAACATTGATCAAAATTGCACATATTTGATAACAATTATAATACAGTGATAATGGAAAATAATAAACGATAATATACTAACATTGTCATTGATATTAGCATTATTATTATTGTACTTTATGCATTATGTGTGTGTGTGTGTGTGTGTGTGTGTGCGTGTACATTAGGGTCGCACAATTTTGAGCTCTATTTATTTTCCCTTTTTCTCATCATCCAATTATCTTCTTTAAAGAACGAAAAAAATTGTCGCCGAAGCTGCGAGCGGTCAAAAAATATTTCGCGGTCGCTCAAACCTCCCAAAAGTTCAAATTTTTATTAAAAAATCGATTTTTTTCGTCCACTTCTCACCTGTGAATTTTACACTTTATAATTTTTTAATTAACCTTACGAAAGCTCTAGCCGGTCAATGAATATTTAGTGGTCGCTCAAGGCTTCCGAAATTCAGAACGTCCGCCAAAAAATAAATCTCACATGCACTATAATTCCTCGTAGCATAAAAACAACATAAATAGCGAAGTGTTACATTTCCTGAATAATTTATTATAATAATTTGTAACAAACACCAATTAGACGACATACGTTATTATGTGTTATTATGTATTACTGTATTTTTGGCGTCGCTGGTTTGATTAACGAGACCAACTGTGGGACGCATTACGATGCGCGGAAAATCGCTGCCATTTCAATTTTACGAAAAAACGACCTATAATTTTGTGTACGAACGAGAGCTTTAAAGAATTATCTTACGAGAACAAAGATTATAACCGCTGGGTTAGAAGTGTGAGGTAAATTTGAAAAATCTGTTTCTAAAGAAAAAACGGACTAATTATTTCGAATGTTTTACAAAGTGTCAAATTTAAGAGTGAGAAAAGTAAAAACAAAATTTCGAAAATTGGAAATTTCGAAGCTCTTGAGCGATCATCAAATATTCATTGGCCGGCTAGTGCTTTCGCGAGATTAATTAGAAAATTACAATTCGTAAAATGCATGGGTGAGATATGGACAAAAAAAATCGATTTTTAAATGATATTTTAATTTTTGGGAGGCTCGAGCGCCCTCTAAATATTTTTTGACGCCTCGCAGCTTTTGCGAGAGTTTTTTTTTCTTTGAAGAAGAAAAATGGACGGTGAGAAAAAGGATAAAATCGTGTTACAGAAAATAATTACGGTAATACGGCATAACTACCAGAACGAAAAAAAAAAATTTGCGAAGTGCAAAAGTTATGAACACGTGGCATATTTTTAATTGTCCTCTGCAGCCATTGCACTTTAGCCTCGTGCCACGAAAATGATGCACGTTTTAAATACATTTTAATATTCCGACCCAAATACTCCTTGTGGCAGCATAAATGTTGTGAAGAATTATATGCCCACAAACGGGAGTTGTATAATAGTTTAGGAGAAACGAGGAACAAACGAGAGGGCAAACTTGAGTTTCCTACTTCCGGAAGAACTGGCACGCAGACTATGCACTTTTCCGCGTGGCCGTGAGTTTGCTGGCGCTCAGTGAGAGAGAGAGAGAGAGCGGGAGAGAAAGGATGCGAAAGACTGTGAGAGATGCGGAGAGAATGGACAGTGGTTAAAGTTTTATCAGTCTTTCGCGGGCGTTTATGTGCACTTGCAAGACTCTCAGGAACACTAAAGGAAAAAAAAGAACAAAATCTCACAAAATGTGCAAGAGATGGCAGTCTGGAGGGCAGCACTGAACTGAACCACCATATAGATGTAGGTGGAGAAAGAGAGAAAAAGGGAGAAATGGAAGGACTAATTTTGCAGACATCCATTAGGGCGATTAAAAAAATTATATTTTTAAATCGTCTTGAAGTTCGTCTCAAATTTGCCAAAGTGAATTGGCTTGAATTCACAAATCCCAAAGTCCAGGGAGAAAAAAAGCACTGTTCCTTTATTCATTAGAAAAAGCCTCTGTAATTTTAGTAATTACTGGGGGACATGCTTTCAGGTTATGACCGGCTTTTCTCTCTCTTTCTCTATGTCTCGCTCTCCTTAAAGTTTAAATAAATTACAAAGTAGTTTGAATAAAATTCGAAAAAAATAGATCAATTTACGCAGAAGTTTTGATAAATTTCGAAAACAATAGATCAATTTTCGAAGAAGTTTCGATAAATTTCGATAAAAATAGATCAATTTTCACAGAAGTGTTAATAAATTTCGAAAAAAATAGATCAATTTTCGCAGAATTTTTGATAAATTAAAAAAAATAGATCAATTTTCGGAGAAATGTTAATAAATTTCGAAAAAAAATACAGCAATTTTTGAAGAAATGCATACCTTTCGAATAAGGCTCTCGTAAAAGTTTTTTTACGCTGCAATATTCCAATTGATTGGGCCCCAAATTTTTTATTACGTTTTCCGGAATTTTAATAATTTTTGGATGAGCAATTGTCGCTTTAAAAAATCGCCAGACTGCATATCTCTGTTTGCTAAAAACGAATCCGCTGTGCGATTATTACGAATTATTTAATTGCCTCATTCTCCGAATCCACATCTATCACTGATGACATCTGGTTAAAAAAAATACGACAACGTATTGATCGATTGGGAGACGTGCGTCACGACGTTCGATCGAACTACACGGGTTTGAGACAAACGGGGAAAATTTTATATTTCGACGGTCGCACCCACGTACGTGCATTGACGAGCTATGTTTTTAATCGAGCCAATTCTGTCCCCCGCCCCCCTCCGTTAATCATACGTATCTGAATAACTCGTTTGATTCCAATTAATATGTCCAGAGCTTCATTTAGACGAGTGCAAATATAGTCGAGTACACTTTTGCCGCCCACGCACCTCCCTTTCCAACGTAATTGCATTGGAATCGTCCTTTAATCTACATTCGATCATAATCAAGTGCATCAATACATTCTATCATAATCAAGTGTATCAATGCACCCGATTCATATACTAGGGGAATGAAGGCATTAATTTATTTTTTAATTGCATCAATGTCCCATTACGTCGACCCTGGGTATATTTTTTTCTTTGATACACTAATGGCTGCGCAAACGTTCTACAAAATTTTTCTCTACCCTCGAAGCTTGACTTCAGTCTCATTTTCTCGAAAAAAAAATGATTCGCTGCTCTCATTTTTGTTGGACACGAATTTTTATTATCAACAACCCCATATCTGTCCACGAAAAATTTCACTCAGAGCTTGGAAATTGATTATTTTAGCATTCTTTACGTTGCTCTTCTTTGTGCACTTCTCGTGGCTGTTATCTCTTACTTGATTGTGGCTTGATTGAAATATATAAAACACAGAGATTGAGGAAGAGCGAGACAGAAAAAGAGGAATAATAAGTGAGCTGAATTCTGAGATATTTTTTTCAAGACCTGCATACGTTTATTTATTTATTCTGGTACGTAATAGGGGAACTCGGGGCAAGACGAATACGTGGGGTCGGATTAATTATAAGCCTGGCTTATGATCAAATTGGCTTATCAAATGAATGGTATTGAGAATGAAACCACTTTTATATGCGAAAGATGCCAATAATTCGTATCCCATCATTATTCCAGCGCTATTTCATCTTGCCCCGCATACGCTGTAAGGTGGAAAAAATAAATTTAGGTTTAATTAAAGTTTAGGTTTAATCAAAATTTAGGTTTAATTAAAATTCAGGTGTAATTAAAATTCAGGTTTAATTAAAGTTCAGGTTTAATTAAAATTTAGGTTTAATTAAAATGTAGGTTTAATTAAAATTTAGGCTTAATTAAAATTTAGGTTCAATTAAAAATATATATTGTATGGTACAAATAAGAAAGACTGATCTTTTTGCTTCCAAAATTAAAAGATTAATAAATGTTTATTGTTTAAAAAGTAATTAAAATTAACTGACTGATATATGTATTCTTTTATTCAAAATGATCTCAGCGTTATCATCTTGCCCCGACTTCCCCCATATTTATTTTCTGATGCAGTGCTTTCAGAGATAAAAGAAGATTATTTGCCAATGTGCACGAATGCTCGAAACAGTATAGTTTCTTCTCCACGCCACTGTTATTTACTTTACGGGTAATTATAGTACACGTAATTGCAGACCTCGAGATGCGTCGTTGTAAAATGCTGTACGTTTATTTTCTTCTTTCATCGTGAATCTCCATTCTGTAATTAATATACAAGAGGAGAAATCTCACTGGAAACATTAATTGTAGCTAATTTTTCCTTCCTCACAAGCGAGGCTTTCCTTTCATGGGTTTCCCTTCGTGAGTCTGTGTGGACGTTTATTTCTTATTTTATCTACATCTGAGTGAAAATATTTTCAGGATGTTTCGAAAGGTCGGAAACATTGCATTTACAATGAAAAATCGTATTTACAGTGTCACATTCATAATAAAGGTGAAAAAGAAATTTTAATAAGATTTTGAGATATCAGGATTACATTTTTTACTCAACCAGACTATCATTTAAAGTTGATTGGTGCCGAATTTTCCTTCTATCACTCGAGGAATTCGATGAAACCTTTTGTTATCGATACAGAATGGGAATTTCATTTTTCATTGGTTATAATTTTCGCTATTTTATTCCTTTTGCGAAGTGCCTTAATTTGCGGGGGCACGAATAGGGCCCTTTTGAGTTGAATTACAGTGGCGCTTAATATAAATAGTTTGAATTTAGAGAACAGAAATAAAGTTTAGAATTTTTTGCACGCGTTGAGCAGTTTGAAATGTGGACAACGTGTCATCTCCATAAAGTGCCGTATAAATGAAACAATTTTCAGAATCGTAATTTTCGTTGAAAGTTCGGTAACTCGGCTTGAAATTTCACCAGTATACTGGGATGGATTGTTACTCACAGATAAAAATCAGTTGAGGCGGTCATTCAATGTGACAGGACCAAAAAACCGAAAAAAAAAATTTTGTACATTCTGAAAAAATGGACATTTTCCTTGTGTCAACCGTACTTGAACTTTTACCCAACTATTTTTTTCTTCAAAACTGTATTTTATAAATTGGCTTTCATGATACGTCAAAAACTATTGAACGGATTTCCCCAAATTTCTAGGCTATCGATCAAATTTCGAAGTGTCAGCAAATCTATAGTTTTCACCCGAACAAAAATATTTATGATATCTGCCATAGTCTCTTTTAAGCTGAAAAAAATACGAAATTTGGAACTCAACTTTTTAAACTTTCCTCTAGTTCCGGCGATAGCCTCAGGTCTGTCTAGGAGTTAAAATATCGTTTGATTTTTCCAAATTTCAGATAAGCAGTTTCAGATCAAATTCAGATGAACAAACATGAAAAAACCGTACACACGAAGGTTTTACACGAGCGGAACTTTGCCAAGTCCAGGTGCGCCCTTTTCTCGGTTTTTCCTCGCGGTAGACCAACTTTTCTATATAATTTTCCCGGTTCAGTCAGACGTGTGTAATTCGCCAAGTTTTTCTTTTTTTCGTCTAAAGGAGAGCCGACGTCGACCGTAGGGGCAGGGTAGGGGAACGCGGTCGCTGATTGAAAGGAGCAATCATGGATCGTTGGCGTTTGAAGTAGTGAACGGTTAACAAAAAAAAAAAAGAAAAGAAACAAAAAAGACATTATATCCACTCGCTCTTCTCCGACGATGAAACTTCGCCATCGGCGGAGGAAAAAAAAAGAAACAAGTGAAATAAAATAAATGAGCGAGGCGAAGTGTATGTGAACGAGAGCTATGAGCCTCGTAGGTAGGGAACATTGGAGGGCTGGCGTATATATTTATATAAAGTGTATTCCAAGTGGCGGTCAATGAGTGAGAGAAAAATAATGAGTGAGAGGGTAAAGACTATATATATATATATATATATATATATATATATATATATATATATATAGGTGTACTCATGTATATACATAGGTAAATAGTAAAAAGAACTGAAAGAGCGTGTATGTATGTGCGAGAGAGAGAGAGAGAGAGAGAGAGAGAGAGAGAGAGAGGGAGAAATAGTTTCTCGGTGTATGATCGATGATGATAGGAAAACGAGTCTTCCAATTATGGATTATAAAAGAAAGAATGAAAGAAAAGCTGTTGAGTTAAAAAATATTGGCAATGCTTTGGCTTCTACTTATACCATTGCAATTTCTACTAATTCATATATAGATATATATATATATATATATATATATATATATATATATATATATATGTGTGTGTGTGTGTGTGTGTGTGTGTGTGTGTGTGTGTGTGTGAATTACCAGAAATTGCAATGGTATAAGTAAAAGCCAAAGCCAATAACAGAAACTTGTTATATATATATGAACAATAATATATAAGCACAAACAATAATATACAGGGTATCAAGAAGTTCGATGTAAATCCTGAAGGAAGTGATAGGTCACCTCATTAGGAACATATCTAATCTACGTTACCTTAGTCCGAAGGATTTCGACTTACCATGGTAAGCATGATTTTCGGAAACTTTCCCAAAATTTGGTACTAACTCGTTCACAATGTTCAAACAGACAGTAATTGGTAACTAAAAACGTATTTGCGTCTTAGCTTAATGTGTATGCAATCGACAAACACCAATACAATCATCTGTTTTCGCACAACTCACTAAATAGTACGTGTTGAATAATTCAAAACGTGTCAAAAAATACAAGTATCTCTTACGTTAATGCTGTTTAAAAAAAATTGTCTAATAACATAAGAAGTAAACTGGTTAGTACCTAATTTTGGGAAATTTTCCAAAGTTATACTTGCCGTCGTAACTCGAAATCCTTAGACTTTGGACTAAGGTAACCTACGTTACATATGGTCCTAACGTGCTAACCTATCACCCCCTTAAGGCTTTGCATCGACCCTCCTAATACCCTGTGTATATATTGGGGTGATTGAAAGAACGATATTTTTTTTTCAAACTGTTCTACTTGGTAGTTGCAGTCAGGTGGAATAAGACGCCTGTTGAAACATGCGAGTAAATATTAATATTTAGAGGTACGCGTTGCAATTTTTTATTTCCCATGCTAATAATTTTAAATAGAAAACCTAATCTTCATCTCATTAGCAGGCAAAACTTTGCTTGTTACTTTTAAATTTTATAACTCGCCAACGGGTAAACGTACAACAATGCCCAATATATCTGGTGTAGGGCATTGAACGGTCTATAAAAAAGGTCTTTTGTCGATTTATGGTCAATCTATTCTTTCAATAGTTGTTCAAGACCAAAGTAGAATTTATACTAAATTTCATGATTTTTTCACTTTTCCGTCGAAACTATCAGATTTATCACAAATTATCATAGGACCTTTTTTGTAACTTATTTCTATTTCTATAAAGTAGTGTCATTGAATAATTAAAAATTTAATAGTTCAATAATTAACGGCTTTATTGTTAGAAGTGTATTTTTTTGAAAAAAAGACGCTATTTTCGTGAAATCGATTGTGATATTAACCGAAAACATAAATGAATAGACGTCAATTTGTATAAAGTTACCTTTACGTATTTACCGTTGATGGAAATTGTAGAACCCATGACTATTTTTTTCGTTCTATTTATAATTTGTTCTAAAATAATAAATTTTTTAAAATTTTAGATGTAAAAGTTATGAATAAAATGTTTTAATAACTTCTTCTTATAGTCAATAAACGATAAAACATAACTTTATCAAAACTGGCTTCATGTATTTATATTTTTAGTTTGTATAACAATCAGTTTCACAGAAGTAGCAACTTTTTTCCAAAAAATTAACTTGTAAAGCCGTTAGCTATTGAAGTATTGCATTTTTTAATTATTGAATGACACAATTTTATAGAAATTGAAATGATCTACGAAAAAGGCCCTACGACACTTTGTGATAAGTCCAATAGCTTTGCCGGAAAAATGAAAAATCTTGAAATTGACTTTTAATTTGTTCAACTTTAACCTTGAATAACTTTTGAAAGAGTAGATTTACAATAAAATGCCAGGAGATCTTTTTTATAGGACGTTAAATTCCCTACGAAAATAAGTCTTGGGCATCGTTTTACGTTTATCCTTTGGCGAGTAATGAAATTCTAAATTAGTAAGCAAAGTTTTCTTAATGTTAATAGCATCGAAACTAGAAAATTCGATAAAGTGCTCATATTGGAACAAGGGCCTTATTACTGCACCTATTGCAATTAGGGAATACGGAAATTTGAAGAAAAAAATCGTGGATTTTTTCAATCCCCCGAATATATATATGTAAATAAAGGTAACTTTGTAGAAATTCTATTTCGAAGGCTGTTCCCCCAATGCCTTAACAATCACCTCCAGAAAGCTACGAGGATATTTATACAAACTTCACTCCCTGGACCCTCCTGCCTCGAAAATCGATGATACGGTTGAACAATTTCGAACTTCGTTCTGAAAATAGCCAGATGTGCTCAGGCCCAATATTACATTAATATAACGGGTTCAAAATGTCCTTTCTCCGCATATAGATATATGTGTGTAGGTGTGTGTGTGTGTGTATGTATTTACCTTCTGGTATGAGTGCAGCCTGCGGATATTTACGATCCAGTATAAGCTTTTTGTTTCACGTTGAACCAAAGAATCCCAAAGTCTCGGAAAAGTTGAAGTTTTTAAAATCCTTCGAAGTTCCTCATGAGCTATGCACAATCTTTAAGCTTGTGCTTTGCCTCCTTACTATTTTGTATCTATATTAAGCTTCATTTGAGAAGAAGCTCTCATGCTCCAGCTTATGTTCAGCCAGTGTGTGTGAACATATATATATATATATATATATATATATATATATATATATATATATATATATATATATATATATATATATATATAGAGAGAGAGAGAGAGAGAGAGAGAGAGGGTTTAAAATCCTCGAACTTATGTACGGACAGGGAATGGAGTAGAGAGGAGAAAATATCCTCTAATTCATAAATCAACGGAGAGAACATAAAAAAGGGATAGAGGAAGAGAGAGAGAGAGAGAGTTCCGCCTTACCGTTCATTAAATTCCCAAACAAATCCGAATTTACATTATCCTTTACATTACGTCCAAACGATTTGCTTTCTTTTTCAAAATTCGATGGTAAAGTTTATCCTACGATGCAAGGTGAACATCTAGTCCTTTTTCTTTCCCAATCTCCTTTCGTACCGGTCCTAGAAAAAGAATAATAACCCGAGACTCGTTCGTCGCTCGGCAGGAATTTTTCTTAGCCTAACTTGCAAAAATTTTCATTTCAAGAGCTCGAGACTCCGGGTGACGTGTAAACCTCGAGTTATACGTAGAATCGTATATACATGTAGTGGATCAAATTATTGTGTCACACACGTGGCTAGAGGCGTTCGCCAGTGTTTCGGCTTAAGTGCGCAGCATCCCTTTGGCATAATAAGCGCGTTTCACTGTTTGTTTTAATACGTCTTAGGGCACTTGAAATTCGTGGGTTCCCGACGAGTCATGTAGCGAGAGATAGAGAGACATTCGCGCGCGTCGCACATCCGTTAAACTGCGAGTAAAACTTCTGAATATGCTAATAGCTCGCAAGGACGCAAGCGCTCTCTCACTATTCATTCTAATGTTGGAGATTCCGCACCTACGACAAAAGTCACAGATATACGGATGTGCGTCGGTCGTCTCAAACTAAAACGCTACATTTGTGACTTCTCATTATATATATATATATATATATATATATATATATATATATATATATATACTAGGGTTCCTAGTAGTTGTGAACCATTAGAGAGCTACCTGCTCTAAATCGTTTGTATCTTGGTCAATTTTCAATATTCAACTTGAACATTTTTCCACATATACGCGAAAAGATATACTTAAAAAAAATGCAAAAGGCTAATCGATTTTTTGACCCGTCACAGTGGTGTCCCGCCTTAAAACGAGCCATTTTTATAAAAAAATAAAAACTACACATTTTCTTAAAAAAAAAATGAAAAGTTATCGTGGTATCTCGTCGAAGTGTTGTCCCCATTAAAACCATAAAACTTTTGTAGGAGACACTTTTACCCACGACCTCATGGTTTCAGTTTATTTTAATGTATTTTGAAAAATGTGTCATCTTGTAAATGTTTACAAACATATAGGTCTTGTCAATTTTGGTCCCAATTTTGTTATCCCCTTCAAAACCATCAAAGTTTTGTAGGAAACACATTTTCCCACGACTTCATGTTATCGATTTATTTTAATGCTTTTTTAAAGGCCTTAAGCCACAGTAACGGGTATAAAATCGTGTACGAATTTAACATTTTTTTTTCGTATGAAAAAGTGATTCACTCATAAAATTAATTACACATCTATTTATTATGAATATCGAGCTGTGAGATTTTTTTTCTTTCGATGTACAAAATGGCCGACTACTCGAAACTTCGCGAAACAGCGTTTTTCCAATTGGCGTGACTAATAACTTCAACAATTTTCACTCGATTTACTTCAAATTTGAGAATTATGTTCCTAATTGCATTTCGCAGAGAAGTACGTACGGAATTTCTGATTAATCGAAAAATTTTCATTTTATGAGCAGTTTATAAACAGTTATAACGAAAATTTTCACTGAAAATCATTTCTTAAGTTCAAATACCTACAACTTTTGAATAAAACAATATTTTTTAAATTCCGAACGTACTTCTCTAGGTACTCTAATGTAGATTGACAAGAATTTTTGTTTTTCTTTCTAGGTCGAAAATTGTGGATGCTAAATGTCCCGCCACGGAGCGCCCAAAAAAAAGATAACAAAAGAAACCATTAGTAGTCGGCCATTTTGTACATCGAAAAAAAAAAGATATTTTCTAACAGCTTGATATTCATCCTAAATAGATATGTAATTAATGTTATGAGCGAATCACTTTTTTATACGAAACAAAAATTGTTAAATTCGCACATGATTTTATACCCGTCACGTAGTATATCTTTGCATACTTATAAATCTCGTCAACTTTGGTCTCAATTTCGGTTTTGTTTGATGCCCAAAAAAATTCAAAGTTAAGGAAGCTTTCCAGTGTGACAGCCCGAAAAATCGCTGTTTTTCGCGATTTTTTTTTTTTTAAGAAAAAATAATCTAATCGGTCTGGTTTTTTTTGTTATATTAATTGGGTATTGAAGAATACAAAACAATTTTTTAAAGATCGATTTATTTATTAATTAATATCTATAAAAATGATGAAACAATTGTTGCAGAAAATGCACTTGGATGTGGTGTCCACGTTGGGGGTCACAATTTTGATCTGAAACAAAAAACACAAAAAGATTATTGATCGGTATATAATTGGCTTTCGTGCTATGGAGGCTTTTTTTTTTTTTTTTGCAAAAATGGCGCCGGTTTGAACAAAAAGTATCGATTTTAGCATTTTTTTTGGCAGTTTTTTTACAAAAAAATAGGAAGATGTCAAAAAAAAAAAAAGCTTCCATAGCACGATAAACAATGACGTTAAGAATATTGTGTAAAAAATTCAACTCGATAGCTTTAAAACTCTGCCCTCCAAGTTGGACACCGTTTTGAAAAATGCTGTTTCGAGAAAAACGCGTTCAAAGTTTCGCTGTAGCTGTAGCGCTCCGTTGCCTTCTTCCAAGAAATGCTGTACAGTAACCGAAATAATCTGAATTTCGGCATGAAAATTTCAGGGAATATTCGGAAGAGTGTATACTATTCGATAAAGCAAAAAAAAAAATCGATTTTTTGAAAATTTCACACTGGAAAGCTCCCTTAAGGAAATTTCCCTATGTTTTATTCCCCATCGTGACAGTTCACCACTCCAAGGCTGTCGAAATTCGTCTTTTTGATTCCCGACCCTTCGAAATAAGGGTATTTTATTCACCATGAAATGTCCTCTACATACGCATTAAGTTGGGTCTAAATGAGGTATAAACGAATTTTCGACCCCGTCAAGGGCTTTCGTCGTGAGTTTTAACTCGTCCGAACTCTCGCACCCCGAGTCTCTCTCCCTCTCACGCTCCTCTCCGCTCGCTCGCACGGATAGACGGAGTAATTAGCCTCTAGTATCGCGAATACTTAATGAAGTATTTCGCGCGACGTGCGCGACGAGAGGACCGTCGAAATTGTACATCATACTCAAAAAGGGGATGATGGCATTCGTCGGTTATCTCTCCCCCGAGCTTTATACGCGTACACGAGGTCTCGTATACTCCGAGGATTCGGAATGGATTTGAAGTTTGTACACTTTAACCGGTGACCCTACGAACCCCTTACCCGGCGTGTTTCGTCCTCTCAATTTCGACAACTTTGTGTGCCTTCTCGTCGCTCATTTCTCGAGACCTCTTCGCTCTTTCTCGTAATAATGCGCAGTGTGTAACGAGAGGTGTGCCAGTGTCTGTATCCGTGTGTTGGTATTATTACAGTCTACTCGAGCATTCTGAGCTCAAACTCGTCCAAAGCTTTTTTTCTCATTTTTTTTCATTCTCTCTCTCATCAAAGTTGGAGAACTTTTTTTTCAACCACTCAGCCACGTTTTCGCACGCAGTGGCAAAGTGCACTGAGCGCTTATATATATATATATATATATATATATATATATATATATATATATATATATATATATATATATATATATATTCATATATATATTCATATATAGGTAAGGGGTCGAAAGAAGTTTGCAAATCGTCTCGGTCATATTTTACGACCCAGAGGCTCCCGCGGTATCTCCGCGAGTATACTTTCAGCGGGTCGAAAGGGGGTCGCGTTTTTTCCCTTAGATTCTTTCTTCGCGCGCCCTTCTTCATTCTTATAGGTAGCGACTACTCGTCTCTCTTTCTCTCTCTCTCTCTCTCTCTCTCTCTCTCTCTCTCTCTCTCTCTCTCTCTCTCTCTCTCTCTCTCTCTCTCTCTCTCTCTCCTAACTATTTCTTAACTTTTTTACGACTTAAAAAAAATAATCTTCCCAAGTGTATGCACTCGCCGACGAGCCGTGTGACGCGACTTTTTACGAGCATCGTGAATCGTCCGTGACTTTATTTGCGTGAAAGAGCGCACGAATACAGGCGCTTCTTAAACGGGCTGGGGGGGCTCCTTAAAAGTGTTGCTGTCAAAGAATTTTGATAGCGGTGCCGAGCATTTGACGAAAAAAAAAATCACAAACAAACGCAAACAAACTTTGTATAATGACACCCGAATAGCATTTGTTTTTACACGCAAGTAACCGTGCTATCGTGCAATGGTTTGACATGCACAGTAGTCGGAATCTCGCCGTTCGTTAGGCACGTCTTTGTTGGGGATCAGAAAGTCGAACGATCAATGTTCAGAAGGATCGAAATATCGAATTCGGTAATGACGAACGGTCCAATATAGATATATCAATTTGATGGTAGTCCGTAAAATAGTTAATCTAAATTGTGAATACGAAAATTTCGAAATTGGTCTCCAGCGAAAAGTAATGTCTGGTTTAATAAAATGATGAGAGATATAATATCGATTCGCCGGTATATATTCACTAGGGTGGTTTAAAAAATCGATTTTTTTTCTCAACGAAAAATTTATGTATGGTAAGAAAAAGAATGTTTTGCAAAATTTGAGGGTTCCAAACAATTTTTTAGTTAGTGCTCAGACGCCTTTTTCACGTTTTTTTTTTTTCATGATTATCGGAGTATTAATTTGTTTTTATCTCGATGCAGAAAATGTCAGTGCGTGATCGAATGTAAGCCTTGAACAGTACACAATTTTGATTTAAATATTTTTTTTAACCATAAATCATTTGTATTTGCAAGTTGAATATGAATATATGTAATTCGGTTGTGAAAGTTATATCAACCACTTGATGAACAAGAACACGGTGTTTCCATCACTGAGGGTCTAACAAGTATGCGTGTTTCTTTGGAGTACTATGTTGTTTTGAAGTAAGACAACAAATGAAGAAAACAAATTGACGAAAAATCGAAAAAAAAATTATAAGTCGTTTGAGCACTACCTAAAAAAATGTTTAGACCTCTCAAATATTGTATGAATTACTTTTTCATAACGTAGTAACATTTTCCGTTGAGTACCGCGGGAAAAAATCTTTTTTTTTGAACCACCCTAATATACACTAAACAATTCGAGACGTCAAATCGTCGAATTGTAAATATTACAACAGTTTACAATTTCGAATTCATTTAAGCAAATCGTTCAAATCGACCAAAAAGTCGATCAGCTAAAATAGCGATGGGTCAAAGTGGCGAACGGTCCGGATAACGAAAACTTGGGATCGAGCAATACGACTTGCGCTTCAGAATGAAGATGGCAGATGGCGCTAGTGGTCAGTCAGGTCGGGTAGCCAAAAGTGTTTTCTATGGATACTGAACTAAAAGCTATGTGCTTAATTTTAGCGTAGTATTTGCTTGATTTTCTTTTCCGTATTGTATTTTCTTACCCCGGCAATGAAATACTCGAAAAGTATAGATTTTTTTCGAGTTTCATTTATATACAGGGGGCTTTGTTTGGGTGTCAGGGGTGATCGGGCAGGAATCCTCTTGACATAATAAAGTACAGAGCCTGTGTATATTATGAAGCAGAAACATTTTTCCCATATTTCCCCCACGTCGTTACAGCCACTTTAAACTTAAGGCTGTTTGTTTTCCATATTAAAAAAAAAAAATTGTTTGTACCTTTTCAGATTTTACGGTGAATATTGTACAGATGTCGAGGAGATTATTATATATGTTCTTTAAATAATGTACGGAAATAAAAATCGATGATAAAATGTCATTTATGGAAGATAAACTCAAGAGAATTAACAAAAGGGTAATTCTCTGAGTCGGGCCATAAAATCAACGTAGAAAAATTTGTGGCGTATAAAAAAGCGACAGCAAAAATGTACCTAGAACTTTATGGCTAGCATCCAATGCCGCCAACTTTGCATAAAATCCTCATACATGGAGCGACAGTCATAAAACATGACATTCTACATATCGGGCAGTTATCCGAACGGGCTGCAGAAGCACGCAACAAACATTTCCGTCCATATAGGCAAGATCTCGCACAAAAATTGGGACACAATGCAATGCCGAAGGTCTTAGGCCACAGGGTATAAAATCATGTGCGAATTCAACAATTTTTTTTAGTATGAAAAATTTATTCACCCATAAAATTCATGACACATCTATTTAGTATGAATATCAAGCTGTTAGAAAATATATATATTTTTTTCCGAGGTACAAAATGGCCGACTACTCGACACTTCTCGAAACAGCTTTTTTCCAATTGGCGTGACGAATAACTTCAACAATTTTCACTCGATTTACTTCAAATTTAAAAGTTATGTTCCTAATTGCATTCCGCAGAGAAGTACCTACAGAATTTCTGATTAATCGAAAACTTTTCATTTTATGAGCAGTTTATGAGCAGTTATAACGAAATTTTTCACTGAAAATTCATTTCTCAAGTTCAAATACCTACAACTTTTGAATAAAAGGATATTTTTTAAATTCCGTACGTACTTCTCTAGGCATTCTATTGTAGATTGACGAGAATTTTTGTTTTTTGTTCTAGGTAAGAAATTGTCGATGCTAAATGTCACGCCACGGAGTGCCTAAAAAAAGATAACAAAAGAAAATATGAGTAGTCGGCCATTTTGTACGTCGAAAAAAAATATATGTATTTTCCAACAGCTTGATATTCATGCTCAATAGATGTGTAATTGATTTTATGAGGGAATCACTTTTTCATACGAAAAAAATTGTTAAATTCGCACATGATTTTATACCCGTTACTGTAGCCTGAGGCCTTAAGATAGGCTTCTTCTGACTTCCGATCCCTTTTTCAGCTACAAGGGCAAACGCCAAATAAAGAGAAGCCCTCCCTTCTCTGCTGATACTTTAGAACTTCTTGAGGCAGAAAAACCGTAAGACTCGTGAAACTAAAGATCTGAGTTTATTTTGTTTAAAAATGTGATTTAATTAATTATTTGAAAACCAATGCTCTTATAATATCTTAAAATTCTGATTTCTATGTTATTTCTTTCTTTTCATAATTTTCTATTTTTTTTCATAATACACTATTTCTTGATTAATTTATGCATCTTCATTCATCGGCACCAAAAAAAACTGAATAAATAATTTTACGGGTTTTTGAGGTCAAATGGTCGTATGTGCGTCGGCTTTGTATACAAAAATTCATGAGCAAAATAAAGTTACGAGTGAGCAGTGCGAGATTGTTTAATTTGCAGAACTCTTTTTTTTTAATCATAATTCTCTGCGTCCTGGCGCTGTTTTCTGTATTTTATTGCTTCACCGGTGACATGCGAGATGGAGGAAAACTTTATTAGCGGCTGCATCGGCAGCGAGGATCTTCCTGTATGATAGACTGGACTCGTTGCTCATAGTGAGCCAATGAACATGAAAGCTCCACACGATGTAATTTACCTCATCATCATTCTCTCTCTCTCTCTCTCTCTTCCTTCCCCTCCCGCCCTTCTGGGCTTCCTCTATCTCCCTCTCTTTATTCTCATCTCACGTAGACGATACTTGGGTAAAGCACACTCGGAAATTCGATTAATCCGGTGGGCTTTCGCACAGTCTATCGGGAAGATTCATCGATACATTCACCAGATACGCTTCGTACAAGCTCTCTCTCTCTCTCTCTCCCTCTCTCTCTCCTTCTCTTCCTCACTCTATCTCTCTATCTAGCAAGTTCCTGAAGGATTTCATCCGTCGAATGCCTCGCTGATTGGCATTCCATGATATAACAAGCTCCTGCGAAGTATGCGATTACACACATCTCTCGAAACCATATAAGGGTGGGCTGCACGATATATATACACGCTTATACAAAAAAACATAAAAAATGTTATATGTATGCATAAGGTAAGTGTAAATATGATCATATGCCAATTACTATTCATCGTATACTTAATTATATTATATATCATTATACAAATGCCCTGGTCATTATTGTGAAATATTAAATTACGAAGATATCCATATAATAATAATAATAATAATAATATAATAATATTATATTATATTACATAGTCAATAAATTATATGCCATATATTAGTGAATATTAAATTGCATAAATGTCCACAGGTGCTAGATATAATCCGCACAATCTATCATTTGTGTTTATTTTTAAAAAGCAGACGGCCTGTATTATATATATATATATATATATATATATTACATGAATTTTACGCTTTATAATGTTTAAATTAACCTGCATCATAATTCCTTGTAACATGAAAAACAAAATGAACAGCGAAGTGTTAAATTTTCTGAATAATTTATTACAATAGTTTGTAACAAACACTAATAAGACGATATGTGTTATTATATCGACGTATTATGGTGTCGCTCGACACGGAGTACATATAGCTGTACGTATAAGTACCTATAACTGGGGGACGCCGTGCGATGCGCGGAAAACTGTTTCTCAAGAAAACAGGACTGATTGTTTTTAAATTTTTACAAAACGTCAAATTTATGAGTGAGGAGGCAAAAAACAAATTGCCGAAAATTGGAAATTTCAAAGCTCTCGAGCGACCACTACCATAAATATTCATTGGCCGATTTGAGCTTTCGCGAGGTTAATTTAAAAATTATAAAGCGTAACATTCATGAGTGAGAAGTCGACGAAAAAAAATCGATTTTTTAATGACAATTTGTATATATATATATATATATATAAGTAAATATAGAAAGGGGTTGTTTATCGCAGCAGTGAAATCTTCTCGGTTTCATTACATGAACATTTGAGAAAAAAGATAGATCTAAGTATACACTCGAATAACCCCTCGTACGTGCCTAGGGGAATATCTCAAAAGGAATTTCTCAAGAGGGTGCACGTACACGTGTCATATCACGTATGAGGGTTGGAAGGTCGGAAATTTCTCGAAATTAAGCGATAAACGTGCTATATACGCAAAAGCTCTGCAAATATACGAATACAGAAATTGAAGCGAAATAGTTTCTGTACAAATATAAGATTAATGCATACTCACAAATTCTCAGTGTCCTAGTTGAATGCCAATTTTTGTGTCATTCCATCCCGTACATGGAAGCTCTATAATATATATATATTTATATATATATATATATGACAGACTTTTTCCATCGCGAGAGACCAAACGAGGAACGAAAAATTTCCGCAATTTCAGCGAACCATATAGAGATGATGGAAAAGAGAAAATAAAAAACGGGAACAACGTTTCGTATCGTGTTCACTTGACATCGAGCCTCGGAGAGAAAGGATCAGTGGACAAGGCAAGCTAACGAATTGCGAGGACACGGCAACTTGGTGGCTTTAATTCAAACAATTTTCCCCTTTAATTATTCAACATTGGATACCTCGCCGCGTCGTTCTCTCACTGAAAAAGGATTTAAAAGTATACGAAAGTCCCGGGAATTAATAATTTTCTAATCACTGACTTCTAGTTTCTTGCTTTGTTTTTTTTTCGAAACTTCAGAAGAAACTTTGAAATTTCTCACAAACTATTACGAAACTGTATGCAGGGATTTAAATAATTTTTCACTTTTCATATTATCGAGCTGAAAGTTAATTCATTCATGATTTTGCCCTGACGAGTTCTTTGAGAAACATTTCTTTGGCTGCCTTATTCGCGTGAAAAATATTACGTCGATGCTCTGAAAAGAGCTCCCGATAAATGTGTCGCCTTCTATACGTCGCATCGCCATTGGATCGAATAGTCCAGTAAAAGAGACGAAAACCCAGCATTTTTTAGTGTAGCAAATGAATTTTCGGCTGGAGGTACATGGTTGTATACTGAAAGGAACCCCAATAAAATTGTGCCCCTCAACGCGCCACAACCGTAAGAAATAGGGGTTGAAAACTTGAAAAATGCCATATCTCGATAATTAATGGCCCGATCAATAAATGTTTCAAAAAAAAGTTGTTTGCAATAGTAAAAGCCGTATAAAGTTATCCGACGTCCAATCCCCTATCTTTGAAAACAGCGGCACAAAACCACGAAAGCACCGCTGACCCAGACAAGGACGCAGCGATATGTCTACCTCGCTCGCCGCTATTTTCAACGCTAGGGAGTTGGACGTCAAATAACTTCATACGAATTTTATTATTACAAACAACTTTTGTTTGAAACCTTTTTTGATCGGGCTATTCATTACCGAGATATGGTGATTTTGAAGTTTTCAACCCCTATTTCTTTGGGTTGGGGCAAGGTCAACATTTAATTGGGGTTACTTCCAGTATACAACCATCTCCCTTTAGGCCAAATTCATATTCTACGCTGAAAAGTGCTGGGTTTCCGTTGCTTTTACTTGACTAGAAAGGACTAATTTTCAAAAAGGCTCTGCATAACAGACTTCACTAGCACTGCTATCCGGTGACTTTAGTTTCTACCGAATATTTAATGGTATCGAGACGCAAATAAATCGTGTAAGCGGTGTTCATAAGCAGCATTCCTGGATGTCTTTATATTTTTTATATCTGACGTATATATATATATATATATATATATATATCATACATATGATTCCTCTCCCTCCGCCATACAAAGCTGCCGAAATCTTCTAACGCACATCTGAGTTGCATAACGTTTTTTGTCGTGACAGTCCATAACACCGTTTTTGAAAAATGGAATTCAGGAATACATAAAAAATCCGAAGCTGCGATGCTGTCGAATCGAAGTTTCCACGTGGAAAATAAGAGGTTATGTGCATCTATCGACTACTGAGGCAATTTTAGGGCGAGCTTATTTACGGCCATATAAGGGAAACCAGGGCCTCACCTGGGAAAGCTTGCATAGGGCCTTATCAGGGGAAGCCCTATTAGGGCCGCGTCAGGGAAAGCCTTAGTAAGGCTTTATCATAGAAAGAAAGTAGGGCTGATCAGGGCAGGGACCCTGGGATCAGGGGGGTAGGGACCTATCGGGGAAAGCCCTAGTAGGATCTCATCAGGAACGGCCTTAATATACGTAGGGCCCTATAAGTAGGGCCTTATATACGTAGGGCCCTATAAGTAGGGCCTATACGTAGGGCCCTATAAGTAGGGTATAAGTAGGGCCCTACTTATACCCTATAAGTAGGGTATATATAGGGCCTATAAGTAAGGCCCTATAAGTAGGGCCTTAATATACGAGGGGCCCTATACGTAGGGTATAAGTAGTAACGTATACGCAGGGCCCTATAAGTAGGGCCTTATAAGTCGGGCCCAATAAGTAGGACCCTATAAATAGGCTCTTATAAGTATGTTCTTATAAGTAGGGCCTTGTTACTAGGCCCTTATGATCAGGGCTCTATAAGTAGGGCCTTATAAGTACATCCTTATAAGTAGGGTCTCATAAGTAGTGCCTTATAAGTAGGGCCTTATAAGTAGATCCTTATAAGTAGGGTCCTATAAGTAGGGCCTCGTAAGCAGGGCCTTATACTATAGCAGGGCCATTTTAGTATTGCCTGATCTCGGGTCCAAATACTTTCGGCTCGATCGGGGCCGGATCAGGATGTCCGTAATAGGCATAACCCGTATCACACCCCGATCGGGGCCTGATCCTGATCAGGCTTACCCCAAGAAATTTCTACGCAGGTTCCGCTGAATTTGACGAGCCGAGCCCTTTTTGCCCTTTCTCCACACTCATCACTTCAATACATTCAGCTCGTATATTCTTCCGCAGCGTCGTCCGCAGCGACTACCCGACGGAGCGGTCACCGATCCGAGTATTGGCCCCGGCCATGGCGGTTCACCACGTAAGATGGCCGGAGCGGACCATCGCCCGTCTTCCACCATGGATCGCCTTATAAAATAATATATGATACATGATACATGGGTGGCCGTCCCGAGCATCCCTCGAATCTCGTACTATATAACTATAGCCGGCACTTTCATCTTGCCGGCTTCGACGATGTGCGGTTCCCTTTGTGCAAAATTGCGAGGCTTTGGTTTTGCCGCTCGTTGCGCGGTTCTCATCGGGGAACACGACGATGGGAGAGTAATCCGCTAATCTGTACACCCTCGGTATCATTATTTCGTGGCATCCCATTAACCGACGCAAAAAATTTCAGACCTCGTCCAATTACGAAATAAGCCCGTCAAAAGCTTGCACGAAACTTGTTCCACTTGGAAAACTTCCGGAGCCTGATTAAAATGCATGATGATTACTTGATAAATAATTCGGGAAAATGTGGCTAGTTCAGCGCAGGGGAAGAAAATCTTAATAGGTAACTCGTCAAGAAAGTTCTTTGACCCTCGTGCGATTAAATATGTTCCTTGGTATTCGCTTGACTGGGGCACCTAGAGAAAATGAGCTCGAGCCCACCCCCTCTCTCTCTCTCTCTCTCCATATATATATATATATATATATATATATATATATATATATATATATATATATATATATATATATATATATATAGTAGAAGACTGAGAGAACTTACTCCGAAAACTTTCAATTGTACCTCGACCGAGCGTAGACCGCAAAAGCCACAGCGTAAAACGCCTTCTCTTTCTCTCCCTTATTTCTCATCCCTCTCGCTCGCTCCACTTGAATCCGTACTCTCCTTTAACGCCCGACAACGGCCAGCTGTCTTGAACTTACCGCTGGACGGCTGCAACAACCGTCTGAGTCACGCGAGGTGCACAGTTTGCGTCGAGGTCCCAGAAAATCATAATGAAATAATTCCAATTAAATATCTATATATAGTATATCTATAAAACTTCCGTGACTGACTGACTGACTGATTGACTGACAGACAACGCACAGCGTAAACTACTGAAGATAGAAAAATGAAATTTGGTACGTATGTTCATTGGAGGATGTAGAGGTGCACTGAGAAAGCATTTTTTTTATATTCGATCGTTAAGGGGTCGAAATGAGGTGTAATAGTGTGTATGGGAAGAAATATTTTTTTAATCGCATTTACTTGAAACGCTGCATAAACACTCTACGATGAAATTAATAAAACACGTATTTCAGCATTTCCAAAAAATTCCGTCCTGAGGGGTTGCAAGGGGGTAGAAAAGTTTGTGTTGAAAAACATAGTTTTTTGGCTGGATCGACTTCTAAAAAGGCATGATTACTGTACAATGCAATTAATGGAACACGTATTTCAATATATTCCAAAGTTTAACCCTTAAGGGGTTGCTGGAGGTGGAAAGTTTTATGTAGGAAGCAATACTTTTTTGCTTGGTTGTACTTGAAACTTACCGTAAACACTCTGTAACGGAAATAATGAAACATGCACTAAGTATTCCCGAACATTCAACTCTTAAGGTGTTTAAGGAGATGGAACGTTTTGTATAGAAAAACATATTTTTTTTAGTCGGACTTGAGAAAATGCATAAATTACACTCCCAAGGCACCATAAATTTCACGCGAAGGAAGTCACGGGTAATAACTATAACTGCATATATATATTTTTTCGAAAAATAAATCCATAAAAGAACAGCCCCGCGTTAATTGAAGCTGGCGAAATGAGAACAGTCATAGATAAATAGACCAACTTAACGGTCTCCGCTAAAAATCAAACAAATTTTATATCCGAAATCTACGCAGACGAAGTCGCGGGTGGAAAATAGTATATGCATACAAGGTGGACCATTTAAGGTCTTAGGCCACAGTAACGGGTATACAAGCATGTGCGAATTTAACAATTTTTTTTCGTATGAAAAAGTGGTTCACCTATAAAATTAATTACACATCTATTTTGTATGAATATCAAGCTGTTAGAATTTTTTTTTTCGATGTACAAAATGGCCGACTACTCAAAACTTCTCGAAACAGCTTTTTTCCAATTGGCGTGACAAATAACTTCAACAATTTTCTCTCGACTTACTTCAAATTTAAAAGTTATGTTCCTAATTGCATTTCGCAGAGAAATATGTACGGAATTTCTGATTAATCGAAAACTTTTCATTTCATGAGCAGTTTATGAGCAGTTATAACGAAATTTTTCACTGAAAATTCATTTCTTAAGTTCAAATACCCACAACTTTTGAGTAAAACAATATTTTTCAAATTCCGTACGTACTTCTCTAGGCATTCTAATGTAGATTGACGAGAATTTTTGTTTTTGTTCTAGGTAAGAAATTGTCGATGTTAAATGTCACGCCACGGAGTGCCTAAAAAAAAGATAAAAGAAAATATTAGTAGTCGGCTATTTTGTAGATCGAAAAAATAAATATTCTAACAGTTCGATATTCATAATAAATAGATGTGTAATTAATTTTATGAGTGAATCACTTTTTCATACGAAAAAAATGGTCAAATTCGCACATGATTTTATATCGGATACTGTGGCCTAAGGCCTTAACGCAACCACCCCAAATATCTCAATTGCCTTTAGAGTGACGAAAAAAACCCAAACGAACCCAAAATATTTTGCTGACAAATCATTTCAAGGACATGCTATCATAGGTCGTTGGATTCGTCTGAATGTCAGCTACAACGTCTTAATAAAAAATAAAACACATTCCCATTTGAAAAACCATCGACGACCTTGAGACCGCAAAAACTATGACCTCGACAAAAATGAATTTTTCACCACTGTATCAGCCCTTCGAAATCAATCAAATTATCTCCTGACATTTTTTCGTCACTCGAAAGGCAACGGAGATATTTGTGGTGGTCACGTTAAATGGTCCACCCTGCATATGTAACGGAAAAAAATGAGTCGCCAAAAGCAGCAGCAGGGCAACTCCGATGGACCGGTGAGTCCAAAAACCGAATACATGTCTAAAAAATGGTCGAAAGCTGGTTTTTAAAAGGAATCAGGTGTTGTCGTTTGCGTTGGCCGACTGGGGTGGATCAATCGAGAAGTTGGAATTATCGAAGGTGGGCCACCGCATTTATTATTTCGGAATTGAAAATAAAAAGGAATTAAAAAGAATTGGAATGATGTATGATACTGTAGTTGTTGTATTATTCTCTTTTTGGGTCCTCCACTTTTGATTACAATTGAAAATATTGTCGCCTCAGTCCTCGTAAGTTATCCGGGAAAACATGCTTGAGGGGTAGCTCGATGAAACGGAAACGCAAAAATAACAAGGCAACCGCAGGAGCTGATTGGCCCAGAGCTCGCCTTTCTCGCATCACGAAGTTGTAGCGAATTTTGGTCGAAGATGGGAGACGTCGATGCCTTTTTTTGCACCCTCCCAAGGAAGAGATATCAATTGTAATCGGAAGTGAAAATTGTTTTCCCCAGACGGTAGCAGAAAACATTGTTATCTTCAACCCTCGACTAAAAGTTGCCGAAGAGTTTGTGTGAGTTTGCTTCCCGAAAGGAGGGTACTCCTGCAACCGCCTTCAATGGTTAACCCATTATCTTCGCTCTTTCCGTATTGCCAGCTGTGATCTTACGTATGGCCGAATGTAGAAGACCCCAAAAACTGACAAATGTTTTTATACAACTATCGGAGCATTTTTATTTATTTATTCATAGTAATCTTTTACATAAGGGAGTTAAGCGACTAGTTGACGGAAATAAATAAACAGACTCCAATTTGTATGAAGTTACATTTTAATATTTACTGTTCATGAAAATTGGAAAACGCATCAGTATTTTTTTTCTCTTTATTTAAAATATTTTCTAAAACAACACATTCTTCGAATTCACATATGAAAGTTAAGAAAAAAAATTTCAATAACTTTTCCGTATTTTTTATAAAAAATAAAAAGTAACTTTATGCAAATTGGCGCCTTTCTCTTTATATTTTGAGTGAATATAAAAATTAATCTCCCGGCAATAGCAATTTTTTTTCCAGGAAATGAATACGTAAAGCCGTTAAATGTTAAACTATCAAATTTTCAAATTATTTCGTGGCATTATTTTCTAGAGAATTAAATGATCTACAAAAATGGTCCCATAAAATTTTGTGATCAATCTGATAGTTTCGCCGGAGAAGTGAAAAAATCTTGAAATTTACTACAAATTCAATTATAACCTTGAGTAACTTTCAAAAGAGTAGATTTGTCATGAAACAATAGGAGACCTTTTTATAGCGCCTTAAATTTCCTATAAAAGTGTGTCTTCGGAATTGTTGTGCGTTCGCCGGTTGGGGAGTTATTAAATTCGAAAGTAGAAAGTAAAGTGTTCTCCGTGTTATTAGCATGGAAAATATAAAATCGCGACGAGGAACCGATAAATATTAAAGTTAGGGGCTCATATTTTAATAAACATCTTATTTAACTTACTGCAACTACTGAATAGGGGTATTAAGAAAATCGACTATTTTTTAAATGTATTTATAAATATATATATATATATATATATATATATATATATATATATATATATATGGATGTATAAAACAGTCGATCTTTCTTATTTAAAAAAATGTATATATATATATATACTTGGAATGATCATTTTCTCAGCCCACAGACATACATAAAAAATGCATAAACGCATCAAAATCCAATAAAAATGATATTTATGAACTATTCAATTAATACACATACAAAAAGAATTGAAAATCTCCATCGACTGATCATCCGTCCCCAATTTCCACCCAGGCACTGCCGACAACTGGCAACCCCCGTTACGAACCTCCCTATCTACTTTTCCTCGTCTTCAAGTTTTTGTCCCCCATTTTCGTTACTCTCCGCCAATCGTGATTTTTGCCCCGCGTATGCGCGCACCGACAATAGTCCTGAGCCGGGTCACTTTTCAATTTGCTCCAAGTGGAAAAAAGGGCAGGGTGCGGATGAAGAAAACAGACGAGTAGACGAGGGGTGGTCGAAGGAGCCGAGCGGCGAACAAAGTCCGAGAATGGCCAAATGACCGGAAGTACGTTAGTTGGAGGAATACCCGGAGTGGTAAAAGTTACGTTGCAATCGGAGCGAGATATATGGGACGAAGAAGAACAAGAGTCCGGTGGTTCGGGTGGATGACTACATGCGAGAGGATATTGCAGAGCCTGGAGAGATGAACTCTCTCTCTCTCTCTCACTCTCTCTCTCTCTCTCTCTCTCTCTCTCTCTCTCTCTCTCTCTCTCTCTCTCTCTCTCTCTCTCTCTCTCTCTCTCTCTGTCATGATAAAGGAGTCCAAGATACGGTGACAAGAGGAACGACTACTGGGAGAGGCGAATGAACACATATATCTGTAAATGTGGGTACATGTACGATGCACATAGAGCATGGATATCATAGGAAGGGATGAGGAATAGGAAGTCAACGCTCTTGGTGCACCAGCCACGTGTATTCGGGAACAATACAACCAGTGCCTAGTTCACCAAAGATAATTACATGTCTCTACGTCATATTATTGTTGCGACGGGCCTATTGTTGAAATCCTCTCCTACAATACAATGGCTTATACGTGAAGGGGCAGAAGGGCGAGGGAGAAAGAGGACGAGGGAGAGAGACAGAGCAACGAGGAAGGATGCACTCATACCTCAGTGGTACAAACGGGCCCTATGTATCGTCCGAACACATGGATAGAGATGTTGGAAGCAAAAAGGTCCGACCTGCATCATCGTGACGCGAAAAACCCAAGGGTTGTGTCTTTTTGCTTGGCAGCGGCCCATTCCCAATACACCACTGGGGAAAAAACATTTCCAACCCGTTGTATCGAGGCAATGGCTGGTTTGATGACGGCCCTTGCTCTTTTTTTTATCCAAATCGCTGATTTTAGGACCAGTACGGTCGTCGAAATGACCTTTGGGTGTGGTCTGATTCACCCGAAGCTGATTCTCAAGCCATCGGGGTGCAGATTGACTGTGAGGACCATTGGCTACCATGAGGACCGTATGCGAACTCGAATGTCGTCAAAGTCAGCCTTGCCCGTGTAGGTACAATGGAGAACACTTTTGGCCTATCCTGCTGGTTCTGGAAAACACCCCACCGGACCTCGTGGATTGTTCAACAATTTGTACTAGGCGCCAGGGTGAGACGGCTGGGAGGGAGGTTTCCTCGTGACCCTTCGGCACACGGGTCCTTTCGAGCCAAGGGACGCGGCTTGTCTTTCGTGTATACAAAACGTGCTCATCCATCCAGCGCACTTTCTTGCCTTATGTACATCCATAAATAAACGCCTCTATGTACAAATATATATATGAGGCATTCCACGCCATTTCGCTCGGCCGTGACCGTGACCATTTAAAATTTTTTTGATTTGAAAAAAATAAAATAGTATGCCATGCAACGGGGATTTGCACAAATTTTTTAATTTTTGCCGCATGTATTTCAGAAGTTACAATTTTTTGAAAAATCTGGATTTCAGAAAGTTCGGAAACGTTCTAACGCCGATATCTCTTAAATTAATCGATATATCGAAAAATGTCTATAGATCGATTTTTTTCATATTAGCTCACATTTTCATTAGAGAAAGGAAAAACATGTAAATCATCGTTGGCAACATTTTTTCAGCGTGTACAGTGAACATTTTTTTTTAAAGGTGATTGCCATTTTTTTCAAAAGATTCTCTAAAATAATATGGTGAATTATATGAATTTTAACGCTAATCCCATTGTGGGCATATTTTTCCCTGTATTTTTTTTTCAAATAAATTAATTTTTTTTCACGAACATTTCGAGTGTTTCGTATGAATTACTAATAATTTTTATTACTAATAATACTCGTAAGTAATAAATATTGTACTTATTTACAATTAGTAATTGTCGTGATAATTTTACAATTAGTAGCCCGATTTAATATATCGAAAAAATATTTTTCGCTTGCCAAGTGTAGGCGTGATTTTTCTTAGAAATGGTACCGAAACATAAAAAAAATAGTGCGAATACGATAAATATGATTCATACCAACGCTCGAAATTTTTGTGAAAAAAAATTGAATTCATTTTTAAAAAAATACAAGGAAAAATAGGTCCACAATGGGACTAGCGTTAAAATTCATATAATGCATCATATTATTTTAGAGAATTAAAAATAAATGGCAATTATCTTTTAAAACGATAATTTTCACTTTGCACGTTGAAAAAATGTTGACAACGATGATTCAATTTTTTTTTCCTTTTTTTTTATGAAAGTGTAAACTAGTATGAATAAAATCGATCTATTACATTAGAACATTTCCGAATTTTCTGAAATCCAGATTTTTCGAAAAATTGTAACTTCTGAAATACATGCGATACAAATTAAAAAATTTGTGAAAATACTCCTTGCATAGCATACTATTTCGATTTTAAAAAATAAAAAAAATTTAAAATCGTCAGGGTCACTGCCAAGTGAAATGGCGTGGAATGTCTCATATATATATGTATAGGGTGACAATTGTACGGTGGTCATGTGTTTTTAAGGGTCTGTCTCTAAGATTTTGGGCTCGAGTCAAATACATTATTCAATGGTTTTTCAAGTCCCCTTCGAAATAAAGTATAGCACACTTTTGTGAGGAGTAGCCACACTACTTTTTTGTACCGAGTAGTTTGCACCAGAGAAAATTAAGGCAGGATATTACTGTGATGGGGAAACAAATCGATTTTTTTTGCAGTTTCTCAAACTGTATATATCCAAGAATATGTGAAAAAATGTTCAAATTAAGGCTTTAGGCCACAGTGATGGGTATAAAATCATGTGCTAATTTAACAATTTTTTTCGTATGAAAAAGTGATTCACTCATACAGTTAATTATACATCTATTTAGTATGAATATCAAGCTGTGAGAAAAAACAGACATTTTTTTGCGATGTACAAAATGGCCGACTACTAATATTTTCTTGTGTTATTTTTTTTAGGTGCTCCGCGACGTAACATTTAGCATTTACAATTTTCGACCTAGAACAAAAAACAAAAGTTCTTGTCACTCTGCATTAGAATAAATAGAGAAGTACGTACGGTATTTAAAAAATATTGTTTATTCAAAAGTTGTAGACATTTGAACTTAAGAAATGAATTTTCAGGCAAAAATTTCGTTATAACTGCTCATGAAATGAAAAGTTCTCGATTAATCAGAAATTCCGTACGTACTTCTCTGCGATATGCAATTAGGAACATAACTTTCAAATTTGAAGTAAATCGAGTGAAAATGGTTGAAGTTATTTGTCACGCCAATTGGAAAAAGTTGTTGCGAGAAGTTTCGAGTAGTCGGCCATTTTGTACAGCGAAAAAAAAATTCTAACAGCTTGTTATTCATATTAAATCGGTGTAATTAATTTTATGAGTGAATCACTTTTTCATACGAAAAAAATTGTTAAATTGGCCCATGATTTTATACCCGTTACTGTGGCCAAAGGCCTTAAAGGATTGAAAATTTACCATGTTACAGACGGTTTAGTGTGAGCAGGTAGCGCAACGATCTACGCATATTAAGACTTCCAATTGCTTCTTCCTCCAAAGACTTTTCTCGACCTGGCCGAATCATAACTCTTGCCATAATTTGCCGATTTTCAATTCTGGAAAATCCAAATTTACGTAATTGCAGTAACTATCGTTGAACGTAGCTGTTTTTTTTATTTATTCGGTACTTTTTAAGCCCCCATGTGTAGTAAAAATTTTCGCCAAAATTACACTTTTCTTAACACGCGCCCTGTTGTGATTTTCTGTTCTTTCGAATATCGGCTACATCCAATGAGAACTACATTTATATAGATTATAAAACTTTTTTGTTTTTAGTATTCAGACCAACCATTGTCAAGTTATCGATTTGGCCGTTGGGCCGAATTTTTTTACAGAGAGATTATACCGCAATAACGTCGTTAATTTTAAGTTTTTAAAAATAAAACTTTACACGAAAAAGTTCAATGTATGCTTAATAACACACCTTTTTTTTCAAATCCCAAATAAATTATCTGGTACACAAACATTTGTTGAAAAAACACGACCTTTTTCGGCCTGTCACAGTGATGTCCTCCCTTAAGAATTCTGAGATAAAATAAATATTCAATTTTAAGTTTATCAGAATTTCGGATAATGAAAATCCGACTATGCAATCCATCTAAAAAAACTTTCTTAATTTGCAATTAAATTCCATTTGTCCACGTTAAAAGGCATCGTTGATCTTTTTTTTCTCGATGACGAGATGGACTGAAAAAAGGTTTTTCAGGAGTGTTTCGTGTTCAGAATTCAATTGTCTTCCTTCATCTGTACTCGAAATGGAATTTCGTTTTTTTTTACCGGAATGCTCAATTTTTTCTGGCAAATACGAATTGTCAAAAATACGATTTTTTTTTTTACAAAGTCTTGAAATCCATTGAATATCGGGTTTTTCTCAGTCGCAAAATATGCGCGCAAGATCCCTAAAAACACAGGCCACCTTATAGACGTCACCCCGTATATTCACACGCAGGGCCTAATTTTGTGTGTTGATTCAAGCGCGCCGAGAGAAGGATGGTCCTTGAGTTATAATGTCAATTGTCAGCGTTGGCGTTGTGACGGCTGCGGGGAGTTTATTATAACGACGGGGCAGAGGGGAAAGAAGCGCTTCAAGATCTGGCCATTCGGCTGAACAACGCTATCGTACATGGAGGTATGCGTATATATATGGGACATTCCACGCCATTTCACTTAGCCCGTCAACCCGACCATTTTTGGGTTGCCTGATTTTTTTTTGTAAAATTATACCCCATTAAAGAAATCTCCACACCAATTTTTAGATTTTCATCTCTTCGCTTTTAGGAGTTATAATTTCCCAAAAATATCGATTTCAGGAGTTTTGGAAAGATTTGAACGCGGATAACTCCGGAACCAATTGAAATATCGACAAGTGTCACTATATAATATTTTTTTATATCGAAGCATACTTTCGTTGAAAAATATGAAAAAATTATCAATTATCAATGTCAATGTTTCTTTTTCCTTCTAAAGTGAGAACTATTTTTTAAAAAGATGATAGCCTTTTTGCATAAAATGGGCTACAGTAGATTAACCCATTCTATAATTTTTTATTCACATCGTGGGTGAATAAAAAATCCTTCCTTCGGTTTTATTTTCGAATTAATCACATTTTTTGAGAATATTTTTATCATTTCAATCTCCAATAATGCTATCAATAGTTTTGTGATTTCGAATTCGGCTTCGACGGGCCTAAAGCGGTTTATTTTGAATTTGTGCTGAATTTAGCGAAAGAAAAACATTTTCTATACAAAATCATATTTTTGCGTTAAATGCCGCACAAATTCGACATTTTGTAAAACAATAAAAAAGGCCATCATCTTTAAAAAAAAATAGTTTTCACTTTAGAAGCAGAGAATCGTTAACATTGATAATTGATCATTTGTGCATATTTTTTAACTAAAGTATGCTTCAAAATGGAAAAAAGTGACATTTGTCGATATGTCAATTAGTTCAGGAGTTATCAGCGTTTAAACGTTTCCAAAACTTCCGAAATCGACATTTTTTGAAAAATTATAACTCTTAAAAGAGCAGATATCAAAATCGAAAAATTGTAGTAAAATTGTACTCCTTTTATGGAGTACAATTTTATAAAACAAAATCAGGAAAACCAAAAGTGGTGGGGTCACGGGCTAGGTTAAATGGGGTGGAATGACCCATATATATTTAAAGAATGTGGGGAATTAGGACACACTCGAATACGAAGCCACATATACGTGTGGCACTTAAACTCCAGCATACTTCGTGATAGTGAACTCAAGACTCCCTTGTTTGGGTTAGAGATCCGGCAGAGGAAAAGGGGAATAGCATGGAAGACATCAGAACTCTGAGATCAATGTCATCAATGGCATCGATCCTACAATAAGGGTTGGACAGTTCGTATCTCATGGACATTTGTGACATGGATAAAAACAACAAGGTCGCAGGCTAAGATCGACAGGCATACGACAAAGAAACTTCTCGTGCTGTTAGCACGATAAAGATAATGTTTAGAAGTTGTAAAAGCGTCGAGAAGTATATCGGAAACCCACCTAAACAACAAGGTTGAAGAGCAAGATCAACCGTCGAACGAGAAAAAAAAATTCTAGTGCTTTTGTAAGAATAAAGGAAATTCCTTCGAGTTGCAAATGGATGAGAGAACACCACTGTAACGGGCCGAAAGAGGTCGTCTTTTCGAATTTTTTTGTCCACCAGATCATTTATTTATATTCTTGTTGTACGTTGCCGTTTTTTCGGAGAAACAAATCTGTATATCGCGGGTGTTGAAAAAAGTGCAATTTTGGCGAAATGTTTACTTGGATTCGGGGGCTTAAAAACCTAAAAAAATATAACGTCAAAAATAAAATAAAAAGTCGTTTGGAGCAAAAAGCGACTGAAAATACAAAAACCTATGAAAAAAAAAAGATTTAAAACCTATAAAAAATATTAAAACCTATAAAATCAAATCGATGTTTTAACCTATCACAGTGGTCATAGATTAAAAAATATGAAATATATCTTGGGAATGTTAAAACTAACGTCAACTTCTTTTCCCTGCGTTAAATTAGACGGATCATTCAATCGAACTTACATCACAATTTATTTCGTAATTGAAAAGGAAAAACAGGATTTTTTTTAAGCCGAGTGAATGCCTCATGCACCTTACTATTTTCATCCTCCGCTGCTCTTGTTATTGATAGAGTCGAAGATTGAAAAAATCGACTCGCTCGACTGGAGCAACTTAGTGAGTGCGTTGAAATAACGAGAAAGACATTTGAGATTGTTTTTCGATATTTGGCAAAGGCTCTATTTTTTTTCGCTTCGTGGGAAGAATTGCCGGCGCACTGAAGCCTGGAAAAAATGCCCCCGTCACTCGTCACGGCCCGTCGAGAACTTAATTTCGTTATGCGTGCCTCGGTGAATGTATTCGTCTATATTTTATTCTTGTCCGCAACACGCGCCCAGGGCACGTAAATCCGCAGGCTCTTAAGTGACAAGTATTAATTAGGCGAATTTTCGTCCCCCCCCCTTTCGCTCCGTGCTGCCCCTGTTATTCATTAATCTCCCTTATCATCGGGGGAAAAAATCTTCCACCTTTTTACGAGAAAGAGAGACAGAGGGAGAAAGAGAGAGAGAGAGAGAGAGAGAGAGAGAGAGAGAGAGAGAAAGAGAGAGCAAGCGGTCGTGTAAATAGAAAGAAAAATGTGACAAAAAAAAGAAAAAGGACGAAACAAATCTGCTGCCGGATGTCCGCTTCTTTTCTGCCTACTTCGGCTAACGCCCTGCTTTTTTGCTTCTGCCCTGAAGTATTTTTTATACGCGACCTCTTCGCGCTTCATTTGTATAAAAATATGCTTTTGCATTCCTGTACACGAATATATATATATATATATATATATATATATATATATATATATATATATATATATATATATATATATATGTATATAATATTGTACGTAGGGTGGATAATTGAGCATGAGCGTATATGCAGCTAAAATACCCCGTAAGAGCGATAGCTTGAGGAAATATATATATATATATATATATATATATATATATCTTGGGGTGGCTCCAAAAAAAAATGAATTTTTTTTCGCGGTACTCAATGGAAAATGTTACTACGTTATGAAAAAGTAATTCATACAAACTGTGAGAGGTCTAAACATTTTTTTGGTAGTGCTCAAACGACTTTTAATTTTTTTTCCATTTTCCGTCTATGTTTTTCTTTGTTTGTTTTCTTACTCCGAAACAACATATTGCTCGAAAAAAAACACGCATACTTGTTGGACGTTCAGTTATGTAAACACCGTGTTCTTGTTCATCAAGTGGTTGATATAATTTTCACAACCGAATTACATATATTGATTCTTAATCTGCAAATACAAATTGTTTATGTTTAAAAAAATATTCAAATAAAAATTGTGTATTGTTACAGAAAAAATTAAATCAAGACTTACATTGGATCACGCACTAACATTTTGTGCATCGAGATAAAAAAAGAATTCATACTCCGATAATCATGAAAAAAACATGAAAACGGCGTTTGAGCACTAACTAAAAAATTGTTTAGAACCCTAAAAATTTACAAAACTTTCTTTTTCTTAACATACTTCAATTTTCCGTTCAGAAACAAAATCGATTTTTTTAAACCACCCTAGTGTGTATATATATATATATATATATATATATATATATATATATATATATATATATATATATATATATATATACATATATATAATATTATTATATACAGGGTATTCTGTAAATACTAGATAATGCTGCAACTGTCGATGGGTCCGATCATGTCCCACTATATGCTGGAATTTCAGTTTAGTAAAAGTCCCACGGTTTTTGAGACAAAAATCATTTGCTTTTGCTTTTTCGCATGCCATTTCTACAAATAATAACTTTTTTGACCCCGTTTAAAAAAAATACTCTTGGTTATTTGTTTTGTCTAGAAAAGTCTTCTTTTTAAACCTTAAATGTCAAGGAAACATTATGAAAAACGATTTTATGGAGAATTTTTTTACAAATTCGAACATGTGACGTTGATAGCCTGCGGTGTAAAAAAATCGCATATTGCGTCAATTACGTTAAAAAGTTTCTCAACTATTGTCGATTCATATCATTTGTAGAAATAGCATGAGAAAAACCGATAGCGAATGATTTTTTAGAATAAATAACATAAAGTCCAAAACCTTGCAAACCGTAGGCCTTTTACTAAACTGAAATTCCAGCATATACTAGGGCATGATCTGACCTATCGACAGTTGCAGGATTATCCATTAATAATTACAGAACACCCGCTGTATGCATAAATGGTTGAAATTGTTCCTTTAAGGAGGAAACTCACTCGAGTGTCCGCCTTCGATTTTGTTGAAACTCGTATGTGTGATAAAGCATTGAACATTATTACACACGCATTTATTTTTATCCGCGGAAAAACGGTATCAAGGGGGATACCACGCCTCAAAAAAAGGCGTATCAGCCCTTAGTTCACTTTCTTTTCAATACTTCTACAGTGGATTTTCCGCCGTTTTGCATTAGAAGAATTTCGGTTTTTGTGCCATTCAAATCGGTGGACTGCATGTGACTGAACTTCCAAAACCACCCCTCGACACGCCTTTCTTTGAGTGGTGGTTCTCACCCTCAAACCCGTTTTTCTGCCGACAAAAAGATACATACGCGTCTAATAATATTCAATGCTTTATCACAGATATGAGTTCCTTCCAAGTATATTTGGATCGATAAAACATATACATTCCTCCAAATCAGTCACAACAAACATTCTCATTCGTAGTTCCCACAAAGATTCTTCCAGTACAATGTCAATTTACTGTTTTTTTAAATTCATTCTTCAAACGTGTAAATCCTTAAAAAATACGATACAGCGCGCTGCACGTTATCGTCAACATGAAAAAGGAGTCTCGAAAATGGATCCAAATTCGTTGGGGAAAAATTCATCTGCAGCGGAATGGAGCCTCAAGTGTGCCCAAGCGCGCCAATTGGCCAGAGTCGTGCAAACTTGGCGTAGAATTCGCGAATGGTGTACAATTGGGTGAGCAATTCTCATTGGAAAGTGATGACAAAGAGCGCGAGAGAAACCTCGAGAGCTTTCGTCGTCGTTGTTTTTCGTTGCACTCGTCTCCAAGGAGGAATGAGGCGGAGTGAGAAGGAGCGAGGAGGAGAAGAAGGCAGAAAATTGCGAAGATTAAAAGTACCAACGTCTTCCATGGATGAATACTTAACGGCCTCTTATCTTCCACCGTAGCATCTGCGAATGCAATTTTCTTATTCATAACTAACGAATGGCCTTCAACGTAATTTTTTTACCCCTACTCTATCTGTCTCTCTCTCTCTCTCTCCCTCCCCCCCCCCCTCTCACTCTCTCTCTCTCTCTGTATCTACGGAAACACGTTTTCAGGTTTATTTTAATTAATAAGCTCGATTCTCTCCGTGAGTATATTGTGTTATCATCATTATTCATATGGCATGAAAGAGCGGAAGCGATACCGACCTACCGTTTTTCCTTCCTTAAACCGTCTCGTCACGAGTTGTTCATTCGCTTCATTAACTGCACGAACAAAGTCCCTTTGAAAAATCTTGAAAATTTATTTATTAAAATGAAACCTTTCTAACTATAACAATTAATGATGTTCTCCATTTTTTATCCTTTCATTTTAATTATCAGAAGTTTATTTATAAAAATTGTTTTTATTTCACTCACTATTAAAAAAAAATTCAAGCTCATTTTATTGGCAATTTACTTCCATTTTACTAGCTATTTATTTTTAATTCATTTGCAATTTACTTACAATTTTTTACGATTAGTTTCCATTTTATTTTCAATTTGTTTGCAATTGATTGACAATGTTTAATTGTTGACGATTTATTCACTTATTTCAACATTGATCCGGTTTGTAGCCGTGAATGTGGATTGGGATGCTTGAATGCGGCAAACCAAGTTTTATCGAGGATTTTTCTATCGCCCGGGACAAACATTAGCACACGATAATCACCGCAGAACAAGCTGATCGCAGCAAAATGCATAACTATGCCCTCTATTTCGCCCATCCGAAAGCACTCGGGAGTTAAAGAGGTGTGATTAATTAATCACCACAGTCGGATCAAAATACTCTGCAGTCTAGGCAATATCAGGCAAACCATCCGGATAATCATCATTCGAGTTCCGAAAAAGAGCTTCCGGCTCCATGACCTGTACGCATTGAGCCCGTTCAACTTTGATGGAGAATTTTCCGGGTACAACGGCGAATGTTCAGTTTTTGAAGAGATGTGTGTGTGTGTGTGTGTGTCTTTTTTAAATACTGACTAACAAAACGAAGAATTTATGTCGATTTTTTAATATCTATATATACATTCCAAAAATAACATGAACTATAGTTTTCGTGGTCAATTAAAATTAAATATATAAATGGCCTGAACATGTCGAATAAAAAACCTAAAGCAAAATACTTTTATCGTTACAAATGTACTCATATATACACTCCATTAGTTTGTTATTGGATTTGACCGTGTTTAATATATATATATATATTCCTTACGTAATAATCAATTTTAAAAAAATACATATATATATATATATATATATATATATATATATATATATATATATATATATATATATATATATATATATATATATATATATATATATATATACGTATATATATATATATATATATATATGCAGTTTTTTTAAATTGATTATTACGTAAGGTTTTTATTCTAATTAAATGTATGCTTAAATTTTCCTTCAATTAACTCTTCATTTTCATAAAATCGAATCGTTTAAAAATCAACATAAGGAGTGTCTCAAAATGAACTGACGTTCTAAATTCCGCGACATTTTTTTTGTGGCGACCATAAGGTACTAATCTTTGACAACTGGCATCGGGAAGCATTGAGGTTTAGTCATGGGGAAATACACGATCCAACAACGCATAGAAATTGTAAAAATTCACCACGAAATTGGTGAAAATTTTGCAGTTGCAGATTTTTGCAGCTTTTGCAGAGATTGTAGATTTTTCATCGCGCCGCGGTAATGTGAATTGGCCACCAAGATCGTGCAATTTGACGCCATTGAACCTTCGTCTTTGGGGTTTTGTGAAAGAAAAAGTGCACGCCAATGATCCACAGGCCGTTCCGGAGCTCAAGGAAGCAATTGGACGGTACCGTTAATGAAATTAGTCCACAAAATGTTATTGAAAATTTCGTCAAAAGAGCGAACTTTTGCAAACAGGGATGAGGCGGCCATTCATCGCATATTATGTTCCACACATAACCTCCATGTTCATACCTTATATTAAACAAAATATTTGTAATTTTCAACGAAATAATACGTTTTATTAATAAATAAAAATCCCAGGACATTTCGCGACAGCTTTTATATATATTTCGATACTTACGACTATTATTAATAAGATTTATGGACTATTCGGGAAATAATCCGATTAACGGATAAATTAAGTGATCCCAATAATACAAAAAAAAAACGAGACAATTTTTGTGCAATTGTGCGATCAATTCTGAATGCGGACTTTTTGTATCGCCGAGGGCATACACGATTATGAAATGAATGATCGTTTTGGTATAACGCGTGTTGCGATCGTCATTCGAGAACCGGTAAATTTAATAGGCTTCCAATATTGCACGCGGCGCACTGCGATAATTATAACGCGGTATGTATTTTCTATCCAAGTTCGCCGCCGCGATGTATTCCACTGGAACCTTGTCGAAACCAGGAGGGATGAAAGCACATCGATCGTGAATGGTGAAAGGTTTGTTGTGGTGTTTGATGGATAATGAAGGAGCACGAACTGCAGGGGGGAGAGGAGAGAGAGAGAGAGAGAGAGAGAGAGAGAGAGAGAGAGAGAGAGAGAGAGAGAGAGAGAGAGATACAGAGAGAGAGGAATAAAGATGGTGCTTACACGGTTTAGTTGCAGTCCTGTTCAATCCGCCTCAGCTTTCTCTTTCTCTCTCTCTCTCTCTCTCTCTCTCTCTCTCTCTCTCTCTCTCTCTCTCTCTAGTAACACATATTTTCCTCGTTTATTCTACTATATTTTAATTAAGTTTACCATTATTATTATTATTATTATTATTATTATTATTATTATTATTATTATTATTATTATTATTATTATTATCATTATTATTATCATTATTATTATTATTTCTAACCATTTATATTATGTTTAATTGTCACATTTAACAAAACGTTTGAACAAACTGTACATACTATGTATCGTATTGGTTCCAAACCAAGGCATAAATATATATATATCAATCAAAAAAAAAAAATCAATCTCTCTCTCTCTCTCTCTCTCTCTCTCTTCCCCACCTCTCTCTTACGTTCTCTCAATGCGGTTTTTATGAAAATCTCGATTGGAACACACTCATCGATCTGGGTCATGTGGATAACGATGACCAGTCTCTTCCTCTTTTCCTCCTCTCTCTCTCTCTCTCTCTCTCTCTCTCTCTCTCTCTCTCTTTCTCCCTCTAACCTTTTCCCTCCTTCACTCTCTATCCTTTTGGAAGCGCTACTGGACCACCGTACTGTTTTATTCAAAGGAAGAATTACGACCATAATTCTGCATCATAGATAGGGAATATACGAGGGAAGGTAGAAAGATACCCGGGCATCGTCCAGTGCGCACGATTCATTTCACTCCTGGGGAATACTATTCGACTTTTCTCTACTTTATCGACTTTCGTTTCTCATCGTATATCCAGCCGATTCACGAACCTCTGGCTTCAGGTTTACCGCGTACATTCACAATTCACACGTCAACCACATTCATTGCAACCGAAGGAAAATATATCTGGAATGATTGACAGTGCTCGTGAAATGAAAACGATCTGGATCTGGGCCAGCCTTTTTTCTAAGGGCCTATTCTTCGAAATCGTTCGGGCTCGTGCGGGTTTTGATGCTGCTGAAAAAAATCCCTATAATGATTTTCTTCATCTCTAAAAAGATCTTTCTTTCATCTCGAAAATTCATTTTTGTTCATCTCTGGAAGACTTTTTTCTTGCATTTTGATTTTAGATGATTTTTTTAAATATTTAGAATGATTTATTTCGCGAAGTCGTATTTCGGATTTGTTCGGGTTTCACTGCTGCAAAAAAATGTGCCTGTGAAAAAGAAGCTGGATCTGGACCACGAATTTTTGTCCAAGGGCTTATTCCCGAGCTGAATTTAGGTTCGTTTGCATTTCTCTGTAGGTGAAAAAATATCTCCAGAACGACTGGCAGTGCTCGGAAAAGAAAATTATCTGCATCTGGACCACCCATCTCTTCCGTAGGCTTATTTTGTAATCACCGTCCCCGAATCATTGTCAAAAGCTCAATAACAGCTATACCAAACTTCATTCTACGATCAAACACACGTCAACCAAATAAATGTCAATAAAACGACATTAATTGAAAAAAGCCAACATTCCCCCCCCCCCCATTTATTTCCAGAGCTTCAACTTAAAAGAATGTAAGCCTTCCTCGCACCTAAGCAAAATTATCACTTCAATGACTCCAACAATTGATGCAGAAGGTTTGGGACGTCACCCAAAGTTACCCCAACACTAACGGAAATCCCTAGAAATAAATCACGCATCACCGGTAAGATGGTCAATTTCCCGTCATTTCAGAATGCACCCCACAGTATGCCGTGCAAATCCAATATTGTTCGAAAACAAAGAAAAATGACCTATCCTCCGGTGAAGATCGATCGACGAGAGCCCCTGCAACGTTTCCGGCGAGCATGGAGCATCCGGTCATCTCGTTCCACACGGGATATCCTTGAACGGCGCAAGATATCGTATTCGGATTTCGAGTTTGCAATATCTGGCGTTTTGATACCGTATATAGGTACGTTGCAATCGAACGACTGCTCTCCCCACCCCCTCCTCTGTCCATATCACGACCTCGTCGACTTGCAGTCTTTAGGCAAGTGAAGCCAAGAACACAGGTGGCCGTAGCACGATATCGAATACCTTTATCGAATGGTTAGGTGCAAGCGGGGTGCTGTGGGGCTAGCAGAAGCTGAGCGTCCGTCGAGCCAGGCCAGGCATAATAATCTACACGTTGATCCGGATAACAAGGGCGGCAGACTGAACCTCCCGACGTCGATGGATTATGTAACACAGAGCGTGCGATACCCCCCCCCCCCAGACATGTATATACATGAACATATATATATATATATATATATATATATATATATATATATACATATATATATATGTTTATGTTCATGTATATACACACACACACACACACACATATATATATATATATATATATATATATATATATAAATGTCACAAGGAAGGGAGCAGTCACGAGGGGAGTATACGGTGCACCCATGCACTCGTCGAATAAGAGGAAGGGACCAGATCGGCGCTGGATCACGTTTAACGCACGTCCCTTTCCATCGATGCAGCTTAAGTCTCGCGACGAAACAAAATGTTTTAAAAAAAACTTCGCCTTTCCAATATGCATGAGAGATACACGGATTACGATACACAGGCAAAGGATGAGCACTCTCGGAATATCCTTCGATCTTTTATTTAACGGGTACGCCTAGTTGCAACAGTCGAAAACAGCCAACTTTTGGGATTTTTACAAGCTCTTATTTAACTTGACTTTGTGTGAGATTCAAAATAGTAAATTGATATTTCACCCACTTCTCGACTACTCGAAGCTCTGACATTTTGCAAACATGCATTGAAAAGGTGACAATGGATGATTGAACGTAAACAAAAAAATAACCATAAAATGTTCACGTTTATGTAAAATTGAGAATATCTAATCATCCATATAAAACCTCACTGACACGTACAAACAAATTCGTAGCCGACTGTGTTTGTATGTGAAAAGGTTTATGTGCAGCAATTAGCTGTAAGTTCAATTCCAATTATACACATTGTTATTTTTACAAGCATTCCGTGTTCCTAACGTATAAATTCGTGAACTAGTAAATTGGTAGTAAAAACTAGCTGGTAAAATCAATTAAAGACTAGAATGTAGAAAATAATTTGTTCGTGAAAAAAATATTTAAAAAATGCGTTTTTATTAAATATATTAAAGATAGAAAATATTTTTTGTTACCAAGGCACCTTTATGTGACTATAAATGAAAGCTTGGGGCGCACAACATTTAGAACTATAATCTTGAATTTACATAAGCCCGTTAACATATGGACTGTATTTAGTTGACTGTAAAACAACCCCTGAAACTGAGTGTGATGATAATTTTTCTAATTGCTATTGTGCCAAATTAAATACGGTTAGTGAAACTGAACTGATCAAATTTATTAAACATTCCAAAAATGGAGCCCTTCAAGCTTTTTATTGATAGTCACATGTAGGTGACTGTAAAAACGAATATTTTCTACTTTTTAGTACATTAAATAGAGACTCGTTTTTAAAAAATATTTTTTTAAATATGTATTACTTAAATGGAAAAGAGTGATGATGAATTGCCCAGTGTCCTTCTGAACCAGGTCATCTGATATTGAAAAATCAAACAATCGTAGGAATTTCCAAAATTCCAAATTAAAGAATGGCACGTGTTCAAAGTCTTGATTTTGCGAAAACAAATGGGCATTTTTTGTTCATCGAATCTAAAGTATACACTGAAAAAAAACCTTCCCTCAAATACGGTATTTCTGCATTCAGAAGAAACCCCTCAAAATTTCAATAAGGTCGATGCATTCGTTTTTGAGATATGTAAGACACCGACTTTGAAAGCGTACTTTCGAGAAACAAAGTGTTTAGTGTTCCGAACGCCGCTCCCAGCATTCCGGCACGTGTCTACATAACAGCCTATAAATCTGTCAATTGTGACCCGTTCACCTTGCAATTATATATTGCAAGGTTATCTCATATGGAATATATTGCAATGAAATATATATTCAATTGAAAAATATTTGGTAAATATATTGAATTAATTACACATCTATTTAGTATGAATATCCAATTTTTTACCTAGAAGAAAAAACAAAAATTCTCGTCAATCTACATTAGAATACCTAGAGAAATACGTACGGAATTTACAAATTATTGTTTTATTTAAAAGTTGTAGGTATTTGAACTTAAGAAATGAATTTTCAGTGAAAAATTTCGTTATAACTGCTCGTAAACTACTCATAAATTGAAAAGTTTGCGATTAATCAGAAATTCCGTACGTACTTCTCTGCGAAATGCAATTAGGAACATAACTTTCAAATTTGATGTAAATCGAGTGAAAATTGTTGAACTTATTTATCACGTCAGTTGGAAAAAAGATAACAAAAGAAAATATTAGTAGTCGGCCATTTTCTACATCGAAAAAAAAAAACTTCCTTACAGCTTGATATTCATACTAAATAGATGTGTAATTAATGTTATGAGTGGATCACTTTTCCATACGAAAAAAAATTGTTCATTTCGCACATGGTCTTATACCCGTTACTGTGGCCTAACCCCTTGAAAGGAGTGATTTTCAAACTGCGCGAACTAGGCATAACCCCTTAACATTTTTTTTTCGACTGGTTTTGTTTTTTGTTCCGGTTTTTTCCGCTGAGGCAAGACATGCCCTAGCAATTTCGATGTCTTTAACGCGTTACCCCCACTTGTAGCGCAAAAAAGGCCTTTTTCATGATTTTTTTTAAAGAAAACTACAACACTTTTTTAATCGATCAACATACCATCTTAAAGAACATATCTTGAAGAACTTTCAGTCATTTTTTTATTGAAAAATATTACATTGTTTAGTGGCAAATGGCCGTCAATGAAATAATGTTTTTATATACACGGTTTGCGGTGACCAACATTGCGGCAAAGTGGATCATCTGAAAAAAAAATGCGGATGAATTTAGTCAAATATAAGTATAAACTAGTCTTCAATCGAAGGATTTTAAAAAATATTCATTTTTTACAAAACGGCGGACAATCAAAGTTAATGGTTCGATTTTAACGAAAAAAACGGCCGTTTTTTGGCTATAAAACGGCCATTTTTTTTCGAAAAAAAAAATCGAACGATTAAAGACTACATTTTTATGTATTAAATAAGCCTGCAAAATTTCAAGAAGATCGGTTCATTAGTGTTTGAGTAATCTTGGTCACCGACTTCAGAAATGCCATTTTGAGAAAAACGCGTTTAAAGTTTCAATTTCAGCTCTTCAATTCACGGATTCTTCTCTTTCAACGCTCATATCTCAGTCAATTTTGTTCGGATCGACTTGAAATTTTCAGGACATATTCTCAGATACTTATACTTCAAAAAAATGCAATAAAAAATCGATTTTTTCAAAATCGCAAGTGGGGGTAACCCCTTAATAGCGATAATCTTTCGTGCGAGGCTTTACGTTTACGTAAATGATTGTTCTGGCAACGACCCTAACTACTGGGCTGCGGTTCACTTGGCCGTTTCACCCTAATCCATAACCACACTTGCTGGTAATGGGTCGTCGAGTAACTCTGCGCACCGCATACACCTACGTCCCATAGAGGGTCCTGACGAATTTCTTTGGGTGAACGGACTCATTTAAACTTGATATACGTTGCTCGAGCACGCCATCTTGGTTCCACGTAATAATCTGCCTGGACCCACAGCGCCGCCGGAAATAAATTGTGCCCTTTGTCAAACTCTCGGCGAGGCCGCACGAACGACAAATAAATTGTACTCATTATCCCCAGCGAGCTCTTATCACTCGATTACCGAGCGGATACGATGAACGATTCGCGAAGGGGAAAGGAAAAACGCAAATGGCAAGAGCACGCGAAGGGCCGCAGCCACGGTACCCGAAAAGAGAAACGGATTAGTTCCGTTGACAAATTTCGCGTTCAAGAATGTCTGAACGAGTTAATGGTCAGGGCGAAAGAACCGGTCGTTGTCCTTGCAACGACATTTTGGTTTACGTCATGCGAATGCAAACAAAGTAAGGAAGTGTTAACAATCGGATTAATGGAAAAGATAACGTAACCTTGGGTAGCTTTGACCTGACTTCGAAATTTCGATTGACTTGATTTAGGGGTCATCGGAATTTACATGATCTGTAAATCTGATCTCGAATTAACGGCAGCCCGATCCGTTCTTAAGAAGATGTAACTGTCGTTTTTATCTTGACCCTGATTCGACTTTGAAGCATATGGACCTCGTCTGGAAATTTAATCACGCACTTCTACCGTTCAATTCCTGCTCACGGAGATTTTTTTTTCTTCATGATTTGACGATGAATTATGATGACCTTGACAAGGAATTTGATGACGCGGATCTACCACACGGTTGGTTCTTACGAAGATTTTATTCGGTCTATTTCTCTTTTTTTTTAAATTGGAGCCCTTTGTTCACCAATAAAATCAAGCAGGTCCAAAAATCGTGTTGTTTCACGCCCGATCCTCGATGACCAATAACAGTTTGTGCGAGAAAGGAATGTTCACCGAGCTGCTGTATGCAACAATAAATCGTGACTTCACCGAAGCAGGGGCTCAAATGCAGATTTGGCTAGTATGCGTATACATGTCACGTATATGAGCTCGAGTGAGTGCCAAACATGTCCCGCGGGAGGGGGGAGGTGCGTGGTATCGTGTACAAAAGAGAGTACGTGCGTATATACCTGTATATACCTACGTACTCGAGCCTTTGTAGATATAGAGTGATCGAACGTATGTATGTATGCATGGAAGTCGAAGGTTGCGTGAGCGGGGGGGGGGAAGAGCAAGGTAGGATAAGGACAGGAGAGAGAGAGCGAGAGAGAGAGAGAGAGAGAGAGAGAGAGAGAGAGGGAGTGAGGATGTTGGTTGAACGGCGGAAGGGTTGCGTATCCACGCGCATCATAATTCAATTATCGGGGCATCCAATGTACACACGCATTGGTAAGCTCCATGGAATAATGATCGTATCGATCCCTCCGTCTCGCTCACTTCGCTATCTCCTCGTAGGTCTGTTACCCTGCAACGATGACCCAGCTCCGATGGGTACTTCCGCATTCGTCCTGTGCAGAGACTCCCACAATGAACGCCTCTGATGATGGAGAGAGCCAGAGAGAGAGGGAGTGCGAGGTACCTTAAGTACCATTAGCGTCGCAGTGAGAAGAAACTAGCCCCAAAGGATCAACGGAGACCGAAAGAGAGAATTGAAGGCAAAAGAGAGAGCACGGTAAAGAGCCAGAGAAGATCAAGAGAGGAGAAAGGGAGAGAGAGAGAGAGAGGGGGGTGGAGAGGTGGAGAGGATGGGACAAGCATCAGCGTTGAAGGTAGGATCGATCGGGATTCCCCGTTTGAAACTTGAATTTCGAATGTATACGAAGTACACTATTCTCGTATACGTGAAATTGCCATATAGTAGACCGACAACCTTCTCTCATCTGACACCACCAGCCGAAGGCTTCAAACACCACAAACACACACATTCACAAACGCGTATATACAAACATGCCTATACTATAAATATATGTCGTCCCTTCTAGGGTTCCATCTATCCTGGAATTTCCCTGTTTGTTTGTGGGTATATCCATACAGATATGTACACGCAAAGACCGGAAAATTACAGAATAGATGGAACCCCAGAAAAGACGGGCCTGCGCCAAGGCACTGGAGGTCCCAGTAAAACCGGATCTCATTCTCCAACTTTGAGCCAAGACGCTCGCACCTTTTCGTTAACAAACTCTGACAGCGGCCAACTATGGTTGAAAGGACCGAATTAACTTTAGCGAAACGACGGGAGTTGCGGAATATTCGTTTAAATAATTCTTTACCCTTCCTCGTTTTCCTTCGTCCCGGTCCATTTTGCCGCTTTTACCGCAGGGCTTCTCGGGAGTTTGAAGCAATTACGACGGCTTGCCGCAGGATGTCTCACCCGTCATGGCCATTCTGACAGCAAGCAAATAACTTTAACATTCATAACCGTTGAATAAAGAGGTCGTAACAGGGCGATGAAAGAGCTGGGAACAGCATGTGATCAGGAGTGTTACGGCAGTTTGTAGGAAGAACGACCGGATGGAAGTCATGTCCGTGCGATCGACATGGGAATCCTGCGGGCATACGTAGTGAATCCCAATCGTCATTCATTCGGGTCGACCCGCAAATGTATTCCGACACCTCGTTCTTACCCTCTTTTCTCGAGTAGCAATCATCCGCCGACAAAGACGTTCGCTCTTTGGGGATTTATTTTTCCCCTCTTCCGGAAAGCTGTCAGAAATCGATTCGCAGCCTTACCGCAACGCAACGGAAGCCAACAACTCTTCTAACCACCAACTGTACCAGAACAATCGAGAGAGAGAGAGAGGGCGAAAGAAAGACCGAGGGAGATAGGAAGGTGTTCTTCCTAAAGGTTATTTTACCAGAAAGCAGACCACATCCTGGCATTCGCCAAACTTTAATTAAAGTTCTCTATAAAGTTCTGGAACGAAACAGAGTTACATCGTAATTGAATGACGCAGAAAGAATTTTTCCTCTATCCACACACTGCACAAGCTGGAAAATCGCTAACGTTGGAAAGATTTCCAGCTGCCTCATGCTGAGAGTGCAGCTGATTATTACTTTCGGAATTTTGCCTCCGGTACGGTAATATCGCGTTCGCGAGAGCAAATGCCATCAGGAATCTGGAAAAATATCAAGTGTAATCGAGCATGAAAGGTAGGGCGATTTTTGTGCAACTTGTTCCGCTGCTACGGAATGTTTGAAATTCCACTGTGGACTTGCCGTTGTACCAATGAGGGTACCGCTTCTCCTGACGCTGACACATATACGTGTACATGTGCATAGTAAGTACTATACGACTCCACACCGCCAGCAGAGTATCCTTCCACTCGACGAATCTGTGTGCCGGAGTTTGGTGACTCGATCTGACTCTCGGCTATGCGGATACATACAGAAACTGGAATATCCAGAATGTTCAAGGGGGGGTCCAAACATCGAAGGCGTCTAGACGCCTGTGAATGTGTATTCACGATCAAGTATATATGCACACATTGTAGCCATGTATGCACACATACGAGCATCTGGGCACGTATAGGCAGATGTCTTAGGACACATGTAGATGGGGAAAGGACATTTTGAAACCGTTATATATATCCAACGTTGGGTATCGGAAGATCTGACGCGATTGGGCACAATCTTTACTATTTTTATAAACGCATCGCTGATTCTGGAAACCGGATGATCTTTGAGATCGCCTTCATATACATATCCCTACACTTATCTCAACCTGATTATAAAGACGTTCAGGTGTACACCAAAATCTCAAAACCACGTTTTCCCAAATATATCCAGTGCGTGGCTTTGTACCAGGCCTTCAACGATGTCCCATTTGTAATCTGCAACATTTGGCAGAATCCACGAAAAATCAGCATTTCCGCTGATCTCTTTCATGAACGCTCTCTGGAATTTCATACGAAGGGATAGCATAAATTCTGTCTAGCTGAGAAAACAAGATTTACTTGATGTTCATTTTTTTCTTTCGATAAACTCGAACGTAATCAAATTCAAAGCTCAAAATCATTATTTAATATGATGCACCTCAATGCAAAGGATTCTTCGGATCTTGTTATGGCTTGTGGCTACAAGTTCAAACTTTAGATTCCCTGTGGGCAGATCAGTCACAGTGAGAGGAGCACGGCAAATCTTGTCCCGTGTACGGATAGCTCTTATATGTATATATATTTTACTTCAACCTATATATATATAAGTTCGAGCAAACGTAGACGGTTCACCTGGAGCACGGAGCTTCGGTGATCTCTCCGGGATGAAAGAGACACGAAATTGCGAGAACGCGGATCGGAGCACAACTCCGCGCGAGTTCAGGGTCTTCCATCAAAAACACTTTAGTGCCGTGCTACATCAAGCGCTGCCTCTCTTTAGTTTCTACTCTGGAGCTCGCCGATCCTCTCTATATACGAAAGTCTACGAGCTTGGGACCACCTGACGTCTCTCATGTCACTCGACGACGACGACGACGACGGTCTTTGCTTTATTATGCGAGGAGAATACATCCTACATGTTATATATAAGCCGGGTGAGTCGCTAGAAATTAGATGCTCGAAAAATCGTATAAATATTGAGTTTAGACAAAAGCAAGTCAGATAACATTTCAACCATAGCTCAGGATCTGCATTTCGGTCACCTGACCTCTATGATTTTCTCTTCACCCTCTCTATTTTTAAAGCTCCGATTTCACTTTTCTGTTTAATAAAACTAATGACCTTACGTGATCTTGCAACGTCCTTGACGCAAAAAAAAATATAAAATGGCAATTATCGCGTAGCTGATAATAAACAGGATATTTCCAGCAGTGATACATTATTTTTCGATCACTTAAAAAATGTTCTTCGTTATTCGCATTATTTTTATGCAATTTCTAGCTGACGTGCCTGCATTTTGCAAAACCGCGTTCTGGAGACTTAAATTATAGTGACTTCCCACACATACATTCGCATGCATGTGTGAGTGTTATAAATGACAACAATTCTGGCTTACATCGCGGATGGAATATTTTATCCTCTGGAGCCACAAAGCACGAGGCAATTACCCTGCAACGAACACCACAAAATTGCATTCTGTCCATTAGATGTTAGACTCGTCACTTGACGAGAAATTATCCTTCTCGACGACTTTGTCTCAGGGCATTTGTCAAGCAGTGGAAAAGTGTGTGAATAGAGAGGAAAAATTGAAAACAAAAGGGGGGTAGAAGAAAAACTGCAAACACATTTATCAGCGTGCAGCAGAGTGAAAAAACAATTTCACCGGATGCGCTGCATTCAATCGAGTCATTGCAGAACACACACTCGATTGGTTCGTGTAACGAACACGGATTGTTACTTCGAAGTGTCACGCTGGGGAGGTCATGAATCATTATTATGGTGGGCCGGTATGGCCGTTTTATCAGGCTGGGGCCAATAACAGTAAATACATGGCAAGTTTATCGAGCTCGGTCGAAGAAACTCGCGAGTATCCAAACCTCAGTTGCCTGCTGCACTTTTTATTTCTCTGGCTAGCGCACTCGATCTCTCCCTCTCTCTTGGTGTCCCTCTTTCTTTTTATTTTCCGTGGCCTCTCTTTCCCTTCTGTCTCCCTCGTTACTCTCAATACTCTTCGATATATCGGAGCTGACAATGCCATGAGGTATTGTTGTATTTCTTTGGTTCCAAGACGTCTCCAACTTGCCACGCTCGCGGATTGGTGTCCATGAGAGCATGGCAAGTTGGAGATGCCTTGAAACCAAATACACACACATATATATATATATATATATATATTTATATGTGTGTGTGTGTGTGTGTGAGAGAAATGACATTTTGGACCCGTTACATCCTAACAACAGTGACTATCAGACCATCTGGCTGTTGTGAGGACATTTCTCGAACTCAAATGTCCTCAAAATCACGTCTCCCCACGTGTACCTCACACACAACAATATCGGTAAGTACAAGACCCTAAAGTTCCGTCTTATTTGCCCGCAGTGTCACGAATAATGGATGTTCACACGTACACGGTACTCCCTAGAAAAAGTAACCGTGAGCACATTGACAGAAGAGTTCAAAAAGGATGGCTCTGTGAATCATAGATTTCGTGGCTTCTCAAGACTAGAGCTTGTTCGAGTTTGTTTGGGTTGGTAACTCGAGACGCGCCCAACGACGTTTCTCTGAAGAATCTACCATGATCGAGAAAAAAAATGGTAATGGACAATCAGGACGAAGACGATTTTTAATAATTGTTCCGCTGTGACAACCGGACGGACGGACACGATGGAATTATTATTCTCTCTGTATTTGGTCGCGGGAGTATCCTGAAGGAGTATATTCTTAGGGCTCTACAGTGCACTGCACGTATCGCCACGATTTGCTCGAAGTAGGACAACGTTCGCATATATGCATCGCGATTGTATCAACTCAGCAGGGTCGGCCGATGTGCAATAAATAATAGAAGTGCAGTTTGGCCATATATCGCTTCTGTAAATACCACTAGCCCCATATATATATATATATATATATATATATATGGGAAAACTTTCATCGTGTATATATATATATATATATATATATATATGATGGTAGTGGTGGACCATTTAACGTGACCATCCCAAACATCTCCGTTGCCTTCAGAGTGACGGAAAAAAATGTCAGGAGGTAATTTGATTGATTTCGAAGGGCTGCTACAGTGGTGAAAAATTCATTTTGATCAAGGTCATAGTTTTTGCGTTCTCAAGGTCATCCGAACCTTGAAATGATTTTTCACCAAAATACGTTGGTGAAAAATCATCCAACGACCTACAATATCATTTCAAGGTTATGATATCATAGGTCGTTGGATTCGTCTGAATATCAGCTACAATAGTCCAGTCATTACGTACATTCAAAAAAGAAAATGAATTTGCGCTTCTAATTTTTTAATATGTTGTAGGGGATACCTAGAAAAGCTTAACTTGAGATTGTCGACCAAGCTTTCCTAGGAGCTTTCGCCGCCATGTTGAAAAAAGGGGTAAAATTTGTTTCTCGGCAATAACTCGGCTATCCGATGAGATTTCGAAAATTTTTGTAGGACACTTTTTGTAGCTTTCTTTGTGCTCTACAATAACGCTTGAATCATTTTTAGCGTTTCATGCATCGTTATCGAGATATCGATCGATAAAGTCAAAAATTTAGGACATAATTTTGGTTTTTTGCTTTTTTTTTCTTTGGGTCTTAATAAATATGAAAAATTGTGGAATTCAATCTTGTAGAGCATATTCAGACCTACAATTTCCTTCTTGGATTTTTTTATGTTGGACAAAAATTACGATCTCCAGCGCGCCGCAAAGTCGGTGAATCCACACTCAGCGTCGAGCGAGCTGCTCGCTCGGTTGTGTCTGGATGTCGAATCGAATGGGAAATTGTTCAGGAAATTGATGGGATAAAAAATAAGTACATAGAGCAACAAATTAAGGATCACACAATAGTAATTTATTAAACAAATAATTTGTTTGTGCAGTAAAAAATATTATTTTTTTACAATACAAAATAAACAAAACAAAATAAACGGAAAGAAAAATATTTTTTTCTGCACTCGAGACACGAACGATGGACTTTTTTCATGTCTTTTTTCGCTTGGATGGTCCAGGCTGAAGATCTTCGTCCTCCGTAAACTCTTCGAGTTGTTGTGTCTGTTGAAACGTTCCACGGCCGTCGAGAGTGTTTATGTTGAAATCCGCATTATCAAATACGAATTGACTGAATGAATTTTCCAGGATTTCACTTTCAGGTCGATGAATGCACGAATTCTCGAAAATCGTCACTTCTCGATACGGTGCACTGAACCCCATTGCCGATAAAATGTTGATGAGGCTCTTGGAACCGAATTTCTTATACAGATAAGTTCCAACACCGATCTGCAGCGGAGAGAAAAAAGAACGAGGACGCACAGCCGTAATTATTGCGTGAGCAATCGATGTGCACTTTTTTTTCCACGAGTCCAGTGCGCCACGTTTATCTTTCATTATTGCTGTTGAAAGAAAAACTTGTAGAGATTCCGGAACAGCGGCTTCGACATCCCGTACAAATTCATCCGAGGGAGGATAATTTTGTTTGTCGTAAACGACGCCTCTTATGTCCTCTCGAATTATAGCAGCAGCTTCGCGAATAACTCGGAGTCGTTCCTCGTGAGAGTTCTGCTTCTTTTCCTGGTACCATTTATCCGCAAGAATTTTAAATCCGGTGTTTCGGAAACAAACGACACAATTTCGCTTTTGTTTCTCGATAATTAGAATGTCCTCGCCATATTTCGCTTCTAAATGTGCTTTAACCGTTTTTATGTGCGGAACAAAATTTCCATTTACGTGACTCATTAATTCAGTCATCGAAAACTGGCATTCGTCGGAATTTTCTTTTAGAAATGAGTAAATCCCCTCCATTGCCTCGTCGACTTTGTTACCTGTCGGTCGTCCTCTTTTCGCACCCTCCTCAGGTAGCGGGTTGTACACACGATGCATGCATTCGCGATGGTAGCGAGCTTCTACGGCGATGAGATCAGGTACCGAGCAGACACGCTTGACGATAGAAGCGGCAAATTCATCGTTACGTCCGAGCAGATATTTTAGGACGTTATCTTTCATAGACTTTTCTCGAACCGTTCGAATTGCGTGTCGTCGATGCATTGGTGTTTTTGTTTGATCGGAAAACGGTACTCCACAAAACAAACATTTATTTTTAAAATCGAAACGGTCTTCGAGCTGCTGTTGATGTTCGGGTTCCGGTTCAGGTTCAGGTTCCTGTTCTTCCGAGACTGATTTTGTTCGACGAGCGACAAACGACGCGAGTCTTTCGTTCGCATAATTCTTGTAACACGCCCTATGCACACTCACAGATTCGACACTTTCTAGCATGCGTTGATGGTCCACATGTCCTCTTTTCTCACTCACCGTCAAGAGAGTTCGAACAGCTCTTTTTTTAGCAACATAAATGTCGTCGATTAACGCTTTTTTACAAATAAAACAGTCTCCCATGGTCACAAAATTGTTGAAACACGTGTGCTCACTTCGAAAGGCTCGAGGCAACTAACCGAGATGCTACGAAAAGAAGAACACGTTTCAACACGTAGACCCTAACAAAAGGGTCCCTTTATACCTGACCCCTCCAACTCCAACGGACGCTCTATGCGGGCACTCCGTTATAACGAGTTTACAGCCAACTAGATATCGAAATTTTTGCCCAGAATATCGGAACCCTCGATTTACACTACGCACAGCAAAAACTCAACACGATACGATATACTAACTTGAGCGCGCTCGACGCTGAGCGTGGATTCACCGACTTTGCGGCGCGCTGGAGATCGTAATTTTTGTCCAACATAAAAAAATCCAAGAAGGAAATTGTAGGTCTGAATATGCTCTACAAGTTTGAATTCCACAATTTTTCATATTTATTAAGACCCAAAGAAAAAAAAAGGAAAAAACAAAAATTGTGTCCTAAATTTTTGACTTTATCGATCGATATCTCGATAACGATGCATGATACGCTAAAAATGATTCAAGCGTTATTGTAGAGCACAAAGAAAGCTACAAAAAGTGTCTTACAAAAATTTTCGAATCTCATCGGATAGCCGAGTTATTGCCGAAAAACAAATTTTAAGCGTTTTCCAAGATGGCGGCGAAAGCTCCTAGGAAAGCTTGGTCGACAATCTCAAGTTAAGCTTTTCTAGGTATCCCCTACAACATATTAAAAAATTAGAAGCGCAAATTCATTTTCTTTTATTTGCCTTTTTTTCGGACGAAATGACTGGACTACAACGTATTATTTAAAATAAACATGTTCCCATTTGAAAAATCACTGATGACCTTGAGAACGCAAAAACTAAGCCCTTCGAAATCAATCAAATTACCTTGTGACATTTTTTCCGTCACTCTAAAGTCCACGCAGATATATGGGGTGGTCGCGCTAAATGATCCACCTTGTATATATATATGAACATGGCACGATTTTTTATCATTGGTATAGATATACTCTTGTCGCGTATCGTATTCGTATACTCCACTCTACTCCATTTACTTCGCGTCTCATATCCGTTGTCGATTTCGAGAGTAGGTAAGGAACGAAACGTTTATCCGGTGTCCGCGAGGAAATACTTCCGGTATAATGCTGCCATGAAAGCATTCTTTCGCGGCCCGTTATTTGTAGATGCACATACATGCATACCCTATTTGTACATATATATTGGATGAAAAAAAAATCTTATTGTATCAGGCGGTCACCCCTTGAAATATTACTCGATAATGGAACAAAGAAGCTTATAAAAGGAGCAACCTCTAGGTTAATTCTAACAGGTGACTCATGAGGTTTTTTTTATTCTCCATTTGATTTACACGTGATAAATTTTTGTTTTTTTATTATCTCTTTTCCAGTCTCCAACTATAAGCTGCCGTTGCTATCGCATTAAATAGTGATAAATTAACGCTTTCTTTTCCAGTGCCATCCATTTTCGATACATACAATCAATGAGTGGTCTGGACCAATCAGTATGATTATTATATATAGTAAACGGATTTGTAACTCCAGATTAAAGCCTTTGTAATCATGCATTCTTTCTTTTCAATCTTCGAAACTTGTTGATCAAGATTGAAAAGAAAGAATGTATGATTACAGAGACTTTAATCTGGGGTTATAAATCCAATCACTATATACATATAATAATCACACTGATTGGTCCATACCACTCATTGATAATATTTATCGAAAATGGTTTGCTTTGGAAAAGAAAACGTTAATTTATCACGTGTAAATCAAATGGAGAATAAAAAACTTCTTGAGTCACATGTTAGAATTAACCGACAGACTGCTGCTTTCACGAGCTTCTATGTTTCATTATTGAGTAATATTTCGAGAGTTAAGAGCCCGAATCGGGAAGTTTTTTTTTTTTTGGGCCAGTCTAATCTACACACACACACAATGATATATGTACATATATGCACACTATTAATATATGTACAAATGATGTGTATTATATATATATATATATATATATATATATATATATATATATTTGATGGTAAATAAGAGCGCATCTTGCTGTTTTGAGAAAGGGTAAACCGACCAGTGAATAGACGGAAGCTGATTCATATTTGAAATAAGCAAATAATATGAATTGTCGATAAAAACTTGAGTCACTATAATTTAGCGAAAAAAATAACAGCTGTCGTTAAGGATGTTGAGTCCCTATGAAACATGTTAATGTTAATTGTTCAATAGATAGCTTCTTAATCGTCATGAAATTTTTACACGACCTCCTGAATACTTCATGTAAAAACATACCAAATTTTCAGAATTCTATCATCATTACTTCAACTTTCTTAAGGGTTGAAATAAAAAATGATAAGCAAATTCTGAAAATTTGGTATGTTTTTGTATGAAGTATTTAAGAGGTCGTGTTAAAATTTCACGACGATTAGGAAGCTCGTTATTAAAAAATTAACATTTTGTTAAGAACAATTTTTAAAAGAAATTTAAAAAAAGTTATCAATAAACTTCGTTTTGTTTCCGTTGCTTTCAGTATATTGTAGATATTATAAAATTGAGAGGTCAAAAAAAAAACTTATTGCAAAGTTACATCAGTTTCCATAAAACAACATTTAATTTGTGAATGTTAATTGTTCAATAACGAGCTTCCTAATTGTCGTGAAATTTTTACACGACCTCTGAAATACTTCATACAAAAACATACCAAATTTTCAGAATTTTATCATCATTTGCGATTTGGGACTCAACATCCTTTAAACCAATTTCTCAGTTGAATATCGGCTTTTACTCGTTATTGTGCTGCTCATCGACTAGGCCATGAGCACCATGCATTTTTCGCCGATGCATTCTGCGTACTACTGTATATATATCGTAAAATCGCGATCCCTCCACCCTTGTCGTTTTTCCTTTTAGTAGGTTTTTGAAATAGTTTTTCTTCATATTTTTATAATTCAATATGCTAATATATAATTATACTACACTGTCCCTATTCTTGTGTCTTGCCACAAAGTTGTACAACTAGGGCATAATAAAAAAAATCAATCAGCTAATCAATATCTGTCTCGCTCACATTCTTGGCTACCGTACATTTATTCTCCTATTCGTTCTGCTCTACCGGATTCATGTCTTCTCGACACGTCAGCACGAGGCATCGTGCGCGGGTGAGGCACGTATTCGAATGATAAATACGTACTCTACACCGTACCTCGAATTCGAAGGGTCCGAACGCCACAATTAAGGGAGCTTTCCAGTGTGAAATTTTCAAAAAATCGATTTTTTTTTGCTTTATCGAATAGTATACACTCTTCCGAATATTCCCTGAAATTTTCATGCCGAAATTCAGATTATTTCGGTTACTGTACAGCATTTCTTGGAAGAAGGCAACGGAGCGCTACAGCTACAGCGAAACTTTGAACGCGTTTTTCTCGAAACAGCATTTTTCAAAACGGTGTCCAACTTGGAGGGCAGAGTTTTAAAGCTATCGAGTTGAATTTTTTACACAATATTCTTAACGTCATTGTTTATCGTGCTATGGAAGCTTTTTTTTTTTTTTGACATCTTCCTATTTGTTTGTAAAAAAACTGCCAAAAAAAATGCTAAAATCGATACTTTTTGTTCAAACCGGCGCCATTTTTGCAAAATAAAAAAAAAAAAAGCCTCCATAGCACGAAAGCCAATTATATACCGATCAATAATCTTTTTGTGTTTTTTGTTTCAGATCAAAATTGTGACCCCCAACGTGGACAGCACATCCAAGTGCATTTTCTGCAACAATTGTTTCATCATTTTTATAGATATTAATTAATAAATAAATCGATCTTTAAAAAATTGTTTTGTATTCTTCAATACCCAATTAATATACAAAAAAAAACCAGACCGATTAGATTATTTTTTCTTTAAAAAAAAAAAATCGCGAAAAACAGCGATTTTTCGGGCTGTCACACTGGAAAGCTTCCTTCACTGAACGAAAATCACACGGGTATCGAGCTCGCTATTAGTGCACTCGATATACATTGACACGTGTGTGTATGAGTGGGCGTGTGCTACGGAAATCATTTCTTTCATATAGCCTTTGGTCAACGTTGTCCGTAGACCATCGGGCACTGAAAATTGTTCATTTGTGCAATACGGACTCCTGCAAAAATTCGTACGCATAGGTGGAAACGGGTAAATGCAGTATACTCGTGAATACATGGCAACGTGTGTATGAATGTGTGTGTGTGGGGGTGTGTATGCAGGTGTGTGTGTGTGTGTGCGCGCGTGTGAGTGTGTACAACTCGACTGGAAAACGTATTTCCCGAACGATCGAGTTTCACCCCCATGGCAAAAGAAGGAGTAGACAAAAAGAACGAGGTAAGAGCGAGAGAGAGAGAGAAAGAGAGAGAGAAACGAAACTGCACGTGCGTCAGGTATAAGATCTGTCCAAAGCATTTCGGGCGAATCTTCGGGATAAAAGTTGGTCCAGTTTCTGAATAGGTACAAAGGACCTTTCCAATCAATTCACTTGGCTAAACTACCTTTCTATCTCTTACTCTCACTCTTTCTCTCTCTCTCTCTCTCTCTCCCTCTCTCTCTCTCTCTCCCTCTCTCTCTTTCTCTCTCCCTCTCTCTTTCCATCTGCGCTTGCTCTCAAATTACATTGCAGGTTACGAATAAAAATTCGATAAAGACTGCAAGACGAGGAAAAGCCCGAAGGTTGAGGGCGGCCGAGCGAGCGAGAGAGGGAGAACATATCACTGCAATCAATCGACCCAAGAGTACAATCAAGCCACGGAACAGAGGGTGAAGAAAAGTTTGAGAGAGAGAGCGACAGAGGGGTCGGAGAAAAGTGAAACGTAACGTCGAAGTAGTCCGGAGGAACATTTTGAAATTGTTTTATAATCGACTTTTCCAAGCTTTAGTGGGAGAATCGGAGATTCGACAGAAGAGTGAGAGAGAGAGAGAGAGAGAGAGAGAGAGAGAGAGAGAGAGAGAGAGAGAGAGAGAGAGAGCGTGAAAGGGAAGGTGAATCTACGAGGGCTGGTTGACAAATTACGGGGCTCTGAGATTTCACCTCCTTTTCAGAGTTATCTCGGTTGAGTGCGCCCCAAACAAAGCACGGTATTCAAAATTTCGTTTGTACATAATTAATAATAATAATAATAATAATCATTATTATTAATATTAATGTAATCAATAAATATGAAAAAAAAGATAAAAATAAATATTCAAATAAATATTAAAAAATTATATTAATTATAAGTAATAATAATAGCAACCAACCTCCTACTTCCGCGCCTCCCAAAAATGGCGAACCCTACAGCGGAGTGTAGTAAATTCGAAAAAAAATGTTTGCGTAATTTCTCTCTTACTGCATCAACGGCAATTTTATTTAAATTAATTTCTTTGTCCCTTAAGCCCTACGGACCCAAGATCCCGGAAGGTCGATGCAATGTAGCATCTCGAGGCTATCGTCTCACTGATGTTTCCGGCACATCGATTTCCCTCGCCCGCTCGATGAGAGGAGAATCGAATCTTTTTGGTAAGTCGTGCTTTGAGCATGCCGGAGGCTTACAGTCGGAAAAACGCACGTGATCATTGTCCTCGCGGCACAAAAGGGGGGCCGCCCGAAAAGTACAGTGCGGATAGATTTGTATATGCACTATGAATGCACGTTTTAGTGCCAGGGTGGGGGAAAAAAATTGTATGTGCGATAAGAGAGGCCAAGTGGGTTTTCGCAACGAAATAACCGGATTCGCTTATCGCGTGGGTGGAATTTTCTATCCTGAATGGTACGTGGGTCTGAGCACAATTGAATCGATACGTGGATATAGCGATTTGTTAATGGCATGTCGATCGATGTGCTGCACAAATCTGCATTTGGCATGCTCCAACGAATGTTGTATGTGAAAACTTTTAACGCTCGTTCCTCTCGTTCCTTGGTCCCTCTTACGACGATACATACATGTGTACGCATATGTACATACAGGGTGTTAGGAAGGTCGGTGCAAAGCCTTAAGGGGGTGATAGGTCACCTCGGTAGGAACATATCTAGCTTAAGTTACCTTAGTCCAAAGTTCAAGGATTTCGAGTTATCACGGTCAGTATGGTTTTTGCGAAATTTCCGAAAATTAGTAACTAAATCGTTTATAATGTTCACACAGACAGTAATCGGTAAGTAAAAACTTATTTGCGTTTCAGCTTATGGGATAGCACCACTCTAGGATTTTGGAAAAATCTTTTTATTTTTGCTTGGAAAATACTTTAGTCATAATAAAACAATATGCAATTTGTCCTGCACCGATTTTTTTTAAGGTTCTATTATCGATATTGCCGCAGCGCCTCGGAGCGCGCGCTGAGTGCTCGTACAATTCTAAACGCGTTTTTCTCGAAACGGGAGACATTCTCTATGGGAGTACGTAGCCGTTTTTTGATTAAATGTAGCCTTTCTTTTTCATAAACAATTTATTGCTTATTTTTTGGGCAAAAAATAGATTTATTTCTTTCAAAGTGCGCCATTTTTTCAAAATTTGGTCAAATAAAGCCTTACGTAGGCCCATAGCTAATGATATATAGATTTTAATTTTTTTTTGTTTTTGTTCCAGGTCTTATACTTTACGAGAAAACCATCCTCCAATGAAGCTATTTGGAAAAATCACGTTTTTCAATATGGACTCTGTCGCCGCCATTTTGTATGAAAATAATAATAATTTTTTTTTTCATACTTTAATATGTGTTGAATAAACCCTCCCAAAAGAAATCCTATTCCTTTTTTCATACTATTAAAATAAATTATCAAAGTTAGGACTTATTTTCTAACTTATTTTCTAACGCCGCTAGAGTGGTGTTATCCCTTAATGTGTATTCAATCAACCCAACTAACTAAACGGGACGTGTTGAATAATTGAAAACTTGTCAAAAAATAAAAATACCTCTCACGTTAATGGTATTTTTTCAAAAATTGCTGGAGTTATGATTGAGCTCAGGTCGAGAAAAGTCGTTTCGAGAAAAACGCAATTGAAAGTTTTAGAATACGTAAAGCGTCGCGATTTCTGCTCTCACTGAATCCTCTGTGACTTGGTCAATTTTCAACATTTTTACTTTAACATTTTTTACATATTTTTGAATATGTATACCTATTTTGAGAAAATGCAAAAAAATCGTTTTTTCATCCGTCAAAGTGGTGTCCCTGAACGATGATGAACACGGAGACCCACTTTTCAAATCGATAAAATAATTTAATAGTTTCGCCTTTTGCGAGGCGAAATCCTTAAAGGGTCTTCTCCCTTAGGACGCTAAAAGAGGCTATTTTCATGAATTTTTTTGATCGGTTTATATTATAGATATTTATACGAAAATTGTTACACTTAATAAATACACTTTCCAAATCCACTTAAAAAAATTTTGTATGTATTTATGTAACCACAATAAACTTTATATGCGTTTTTTCTCGAAACAACGTTTTTCAACAGCTTGTTGATAAAATTTTCATAGCTACGAAACCGATCCGTATGAAATTTTAACCACATATTTTTTACAACTATAGCCGTAGCGCATATCAAGGATTTTTTTAAATTTCAATGTCTACTATCTTTTTGCCAAAAAACGGTGAAAAAACACGTTTTTTTTCGAAAAATGTTCGCCATTTTGTTATTTTTGCATATTTAAAAAATCGTATGATATGCGCTATAGCCATTAACATATTCAATCTAAAACCGTTTGATTTGTTTTTGTTTCGGATGATTCATCTCCGAGATTTCATCAACTCTCATATCAATGTCTATAATAAAAACCTATCAAAAAAATTCATGCAAAAAGCCTTTTTTAGCGTCTGATGTGAGAAGACCCCTTGAGACGATATTACGCAACGTGAAAGAAAGAAAAATCCAAAGGCAGATAGGGATCTCCGGCACGTGCTGAAAAAAAAGAGAGAGGACGATAGGGAACGGGCGACTGGCTTCGAACTGTGAACATTTCTTCATAATTACTTAAGGGGGGAAACCCCTTTAGATGCCCGAAAATGAGTCTTCTTTCATGAATTTTTTCAAAGGCGATAAAATAATCGCACCGTTTAAAATTTTGATATTATCTTATCACAACCTCCGAGTGTTAAGAAATTAAACGAAATAAATTGGGGGCGTCGTATAGTTTTCCTTTAGGCATCTTTTGAAAAACTGCTCTTGTTACAGCTCAAAAAGATATTGACCGATCTGGCTGAAGTTTTGGAAGATTTCTCACTGTAATATTGTTGGAAGGATATACCCATAAAAATATAAAAAAGTATAAAATTACAAATTAAGTACGCATTGTGATCGAATTTTCATATTTTTGACCATTTTTCCGACAAGTTTGTCGGAAAATTGTTAAATTCGCACATGATTTTATACCCGTCACTGTAGCCTAAGGCCTTAAGGGCGGGGTAAAGTTAATTCGGCGAAAAAAAGGCATGTTTTTAAGATTTTTTTTTGGCGTAGCGAATAGTGTTCGTTTATTGAAAAATTTACATATAATAAAATAACATTTGAACAACATTCTCCTAAATTTGCATTGCAAAATATTCAAAATTGAGCGAGTGAAAATTAAACCCCGGAGGCGCCTAGAAAAAAAGTTGGTTTGCGGTGTGCACCATGACTCGCAACAGAATCATCTGAAACAAAAAAATCAAAATGCATTTGTTAAAGGAGATGTTTCTCGAGGTAATGACGGGAGGATTTTTTTTTTTCGATTTTTCGATTTTTCGTAGCACTTGGGAGCCCAAAACCCGATTTTCGCTAAAAAACATCGGCTAATTTGTTGTTGAAAAATTAATAATTATTTAAAAAAAACAAAAAAGGTCTCGACAATACTTGGTGTATTATGTGAAGAAGTACTGTGCAAAATTTCAAAGTGATTGGTCCAGTAGATTTTAAGTTATCGTGCACACGGACTTCAAATATGACAAGTCTCAGAAAAACGGTTTGAAAAACGCAGAAGAGTTTGGTCGCTTAGCGCTCATTGCACATAAGTTTGAGAACACTTCTCGATTGCATAAAAATCTGAGAAAATTCATGCATATTAAAGGTACTCAAAAGATTAATTTTGCATAACAATAATTCCAAAATGTTATTAACAAAATGATGAAAAAAAAAAATTAGTCACCAAATTTCCCCGCAACCCAATTTTTTTTCGTGATTCGTTCATTTTTCTGAATACGTATGAATTTTTTCAGATTTTTCAATTATCTTTGAATTTTTAGAAATTCAAAATAAAACTCGATAATTTTCTTATACTCACTCAAAGTCGTCGATGCCAGGTCCGTAGAGCAAAAGGCTTCCATCAAGATGATCGCGAGCATCTTGTTAGCAACACTAATGTGTATACAAATATACACCACTAATGTGTATACTAATATACACCATGCCTCGAATATACATAACGGGACCGGAACAGGCCCGTTTATCAAGAAATTTATTCGGGGTCGAAAAATACAATAGCGCGCCGCGCAGCTGCCGCCCAGGTATAAAACCCGGCATGGAGCAATAGACACTCAAATACTCATAACTTGGTTAATTTTACTCCCATCAACTTGAAATTTTAACACAATATTCTTGATATATTATGCATTCGTCTAAAAAATTTAAAAAAATTAAAAAAAAAAATTTTAATACTTTACCCCGCCCTTAAACTTGATTGTCACAGTCTAATTAAAATTAATCACAAAAGCCACCCACCTGTCGAATTTTTCCTTCTCTCCCCTTCGTCGAGACTCGCTGTACACAACGATGAAGAAAGGGTGAGACGAGGGGGGCAAAAAATGTATATTCCCGAACAACAAGCAGGCAACAACTTTTTTCTCTTTGCGAGGAGCATTGAATGCACTGTGCAGCAACTCGTCTATATGTCGCTACGCCTTGCGGGACATTGCCAATCAGCTTGTCTCTCGGGATTTTCATCGGGTGTTCGACACTCCGTGGTAGATTATGTAAATTTCCAAACGTCCCCGCGTCTACCTACACGCGCAACATTGGCCGGCGAATTACTTTTCAAGCTCGTGCGTGGAGCAATGGGAATGCTTCGACGAGATTACTCACGCGGACCGGTAGGAATGGAGAAAAATCGAGCGACGTACTCGAATCTTGGGTACCTTCGCACTCGAGGAATCTACGCCTCGGCTATGGAGTAATGGAAATATGAGCCCATACGTGGAGAATTGCCGAGAGATTGGAGTAGACTCGTCTTCCACCTGGGTCTGCTATTTCAAAATTTGAAATGTCCCTGCACTAAGGCCGGACATTCGTGAAAAATTCCGGACATTAAAAAAAAAAACTACGGCAAAAATTGTTGAAAACCACTTTATCACATGTGAAGCTGTTTACCAAATTATTTTTTTTTAATCACGGGCTTTTCAATCAAAGCTCGGCGTGAAAAAAATACGAGAATCATCAATTTTTTTTACGTGGTTACATGAGTTTCGAAGCCATCAAAAAGCATATTTTCTCTATTACAAAAAAATATAATATATAGATTACTTTATTCAAAATGTTGCGCACATAAGAGAGCAACATTTCAACAATATTTTGAAAAGTTTTCCAAAAATTTGGGCAATTTAGCCGATGGGACTTGGTTTTCGGAGACCCCTAAAAAAAGTATCCTCACGGTGGTCAGGATAAGTCGTGATAGCTTTATCTGAAACTAAAAAACCCAATTTGTTCTGTTAGGAGATAACTAAAGCTCGTGATTGAATGAAGGCTTTTTAAAAAATTGTAATTATAATTTTTGGCAGAGGTGTATGCAAAATACTTCAATTTTTCGCTTCAAACATAACGATTTTGATGTGTTGAATTGAGGGCATTTTTTCATGAAGACTCAGGTCAGATGTTAGCTGAACTTAAAGAATCATTAGGAGTTGACCACACAACAGTTTCGAATCGTTTGAAAGCATTAGTAATAATTTTTTTAAATAAAGCATCAATTTTCACGAAAAAAAACATCGAGACCTTATTCAACATTCCAATAATTACGTATCGATCGAATCCTTGATTAGATTGGCACGAACAGTGTTACTTCCTTTTCAATCATCATCACCGTATCTACATCGGTTGCGGAAATTGTGTCTGTCATAACTATCGAAAATACCGTTCAAGCCCGTAGGCTGAAAATCAACGTAACTGAGCCGTGCTGGATGTAATATTTCTATATATGTCGTAAAGGTTGATTGGACCAATCGAACCGAGACAAAGGGGATTCGCGCTCGCTCGATAATGACTCAAAATTACAACGATAATGCTATTTGTTACGAATACGTATGGTTTGAAATAAAATTGATTTTCACGGTGAATAATGGAAGGCAAAACTTCGAAGCGTTATACAGTACGTAAAAAAAAACGTTTTTGGTCATATCTGGATAGAAATTCTGGTAAATGCGATTGAATCTGTAATGAGTCGGGCGAGGTATGTGATTACTTTATGTTATATTTTTTTGGTAAAATAAATATATGTACATCAATTAAATCAAATCAGTATATGCTAATAATAAATTCATCACAAATCTAATGGGCAATGATAAAATAATATATAACAACAACAATAATAATAATATATATATATATATATGTATGTATGTATATCTTTTGATATTAACAAATTTATATTGTTAATAACAATAGATTGAATATAATTATATTGAGTTAAGATTTCAAATTTTTAATCTTGTTCAATTTGAGTGAAATACAAATAAAAATGTGTTCGAATTCAGTTTACGGCGGCACACCACTGTGACAGCAGATAGCGCAACGATTTACGAGACTAAACTTTCAATCGCGTTTTTCTCGAAACGACTTTCCTCGACGTGGCCGGAATCATGACTCCAGTTATAGTGGTCCAATATTCAATTTGAAAAACCAAAATTCCCGGAATCCCTGTATCTAATATCGTACGTAGCCATTTTTTGTTTGATATTTAGTATTTTTAAGCCCCCGAATATGAGTTTAAAAAATCGCTAAATTTCCACTTTTTTACGCCCGCTATTTTGTCAGTTTTGTTTGGTTTTTTAACGGCTACGTATAACGAGAATTACATTTATATAAATTATGTAACTTTTTCATTCCCATTTGTCAGACCTATCATTGTCGACTTATCGATCCGGCCGCGTTGGGTCACATTTTTTATTCAGAGGCTTCATTATATCTTCATAAAATTGTTGATTTTTTATTTTTCGAAATCAAAGTTCTCACGAAATAAGTTCAACGTATGTTTAATAAAATATCCTTTTGCAGATCCCAAACAAATAATCTAGTAGACATCAAGATTCGGAAAAACTACCTTTTTCAGCCCGTCACAATGGTGCCCTCCCGCAAATTAATTTATATTAACAATATTATACATTTATATTGACAATTAAATTCAACGTATGCTTAATAAAATACCCTTTTGCAGATCCCAAATAAATAATCCAGTAGACAACGAAAATTCGGAAAAACTACCTTTTTCAGCCCGTCACAATGGTGCCCTCCCGCAAATTAATTTATATTAACAATATTATACATTTTTATTAACAATTAAGTTCAACGTATGCTTAATAAAATACTCTTTTGCAGATCCGAAACAAATAATCTAGTAAGCTGCAAAAATTCCGAAAAACGACTTTTTGCGGCCCGTCACAGTGTCCTCCCTCAAGTTCATTTATCTTAACAAACATTACATATATCCATATGCATAAATATATTTAGTCTTCGTTACTAAGAATGTCTTTGGAAAAATGACTCGTCAAACGTATCCTACTCCCACAATATTTCCTTCGTACGTGAATTACATAATAACATAAAATAATAATTTATTTTACTCATCGACGATCATATGAAAGTGAAACACCAGAATTAAATTCCTCAACAAAATGATAAACATATTCAACCGGATGAGAAACTTTTCGAAAATCAACCTTGCCATTTAAGGGTTGTATCTCAAAAAGATCGATGAATTTCCCTCGATATGCTCAATTGACAGAGTCGAACAACCCTAAACAAGTGGAGCGAAAAAATAGCGACAAGTACGGGGCAGTTCGTACTGATTTCGTGGAAAAAAAAAACAAGGAAAAAAACAAATGCTCAAAATATATATTCTCTTCGCCGCACGCAGTTTTACGAGTGCCTCGGTACAAAAGGCACGAATTCGAGCGAAATAACGAACGAGAACGAGCGGCAATATAGCTCGCCTTTTATCTCGTGCGTCATGAAGTCGGATAACGAGTTCACGGTTTTCTCCATCGCTGAGAGATTTCTCTGTGTTTAGAGGCTGGGTTATACCACGTATATATGTACTCGCGAACGCATACAGAGAAGGCGAATTTTCTTCTCTCGCGTACACACACGATATAATTCAATGTCCGTTGGCCAGCAGAATGAAAAGTCCCTCGAGGGCTCTGTATCAACTTCCCGACGTGGTTTATCCCAAGGGGCTTCTCCACCACCGCCGCCACCCCCTACGGTGCTTCTGACGAGTCGCAAGCACACACGATAGCGCATGAATTTTGCAACGGGCAAAGCCTATACAAGACGCGAGGACGCCTTTCCTAACCGAGATTATGACGTCCACTTATTTATGGTCCGATTAAGTTATGGATAATGCGCTCGGGGAAAACAACGTGGTTGGGTCACGTCGCTCTCGCTCTCTCGCTGTCCCGCGGTCTCCCCGAAATTAATTAATCAGCAACGGATCTATCTGTACATGGACGCGGACGCGGGGGACGATAGTTTTGCAACTGCGTCCAAGGATAATCCTCACGTAACGGGCTCGCCTTCTGGCAGGGGTGGAAGCTTCGGTTTTTACGGGGCTACGTGCATTTGGAAGTAAAAAAAAATCCATTTTTCAATATTTTATTGGAAACACGCGTTATGACCCGACGACAAAATATCCCCGACAAAATATCCGACGTCAGAATATCCGCAGGACAAAATATCCTCATGACAGAACATCCGCAAGACAAAATATCTGCCGATATTATATCCGCTGTCGGTAATTAAATGTTGAGGTGTTTGTTTGGTGTTTTGCTTGGTATTTTTGGGTTTGTTTGGTGTTTTGTTTGCGTTTGTTGGGTGCTTTGTTTGCGTTTGTTTGGTGTTTTGTTTGCGTTTGTTGGGTGTTTTGTTTGCGTTTGTTTGGTGTTTTGTTTGCGTTTGTTTGAGTTGGTTGCCAATCTTATATCCGCTGCCGGTAATTAAATGTTGAGGTGTTTGTTTGGTGTTTTTGGTGTTGTTTTGATGTTTTTGGTGTTTTGTTTGGGTTTGTTCGGGTTGGTTGCCGATATTATATCCGCTGTCGGTAATTAAATGTTGAGGTGTTTGTTTGGGTTTGTTTGGTGTTTTGTTTGCGTTTGTTTGGTGTTTTGTTTGGGTTTGCTTGAGTTGGTTGCCAATCTTATATCCGCTGTCGGTGATTAAATGTTGAAGTGTTTGTTTGGTGTTTTTGTTGTTGTTTTGGTGTTTTTGGTGTTGTTTAGAGTTTTGTTTGGGTTTGTTCGGGTTGGTTGCCGACATTATATCCGCTGTCGGTAATTAAATGTCGATGTGTTTGTTTGGTGTTTTGTTTGGGTTGGTTGCCAATCTTATATTCGCTGTCGGTAATTAAATGTTGAGGTGTTTGTTTGGTGTTTGTGGTGTTGTTTTAATGTTTTCGGTGTTGCTTGGTGTTTTGTTTGGGTTTATTCGGGTTGATTGCCGATATTATATCCGCTGCCGGTAATTAAATGTTGAGGTGTTTGTTTGGGTTTGTTTGGTGTTTTGTTTGGGTTTGTTTGCGTTTGTTTGAGTTGGTTGCCAATCTTACATCCGCTGTCGGTAATTAAATGTTGAGGTGTTTGTTTGGTGTTGTTTTGGTGTTGTTTGGTGTTTTGTTTGGGTTTGTTTGGGTTGGTTGCCGATATTATATCCGCTGTCGGTAATTTAATGTTAAGGTGTTTGTTTGGTGTTTTGTTTGTTTTTGGTGTTTGGTGTCTGGTGTTTTGGCGCGCAGAACACTGAAGGTTTTGCGCCGGACGAGCTTTAGGATTTTGTCTCGCGGATGTTTTGTCATGAGGATATTTTGTCTTCCGGATATTTTGTCATGAGGATATATTGTCTTTCGGATATTTTTTCCTCGGATATTTTGTCGCGGATATTTTGTCGTCGGGTCAGATGTCGCGTAGCCCTTTTATTATGTAATTGTACAGTATGTCTAGAATATTCTCTCAAAGTTTTAAGGCCTTAGGCCACAGTACCGGGTATAAAATCGTGTGCGAATTTAACGATTTTCTTCGTATGAAAAAGTGATTCACTCATCAAATTGATAACACATTTATTTAGTATGAATATCAAGCTGTTAGAAAATATATATTTTTTTTTTCGATGTACAAAATAGCCGACGACTACCATTTTCTTTTATCTGTTTTTTTTAGGCGCTCCGCAGGGTGAAATTTAGCATCCATAATTTTTTACCTAGAACAAAAAACAAAAATTTTGAGCAATCTACATTAGAATACTTAGAGAAGTACGTACGGAATTTGAAAAATATTGTTTTATTCAAAAGTTGGTGGCAGAGATGTCCATACCTCGATACTTTTGTATCGAGATACAAAAAAGATACTCGCTACAAATGTATCGAGTAGCGAATTGTTTTTCACAGACACCTTTCGCCTTCTTCTTCTCTCTATATATAACCGACAGTTAATCATAGGCAACACAACGGCACGTGAATTAAAAAAAAATTAAGATCGATGCTCATCTTGTATAGGGGAGACCGGGGCAAAACGGGATGCGGAAACAAATCACGGATTTTTTTTCAAAATTCTGTTTTTTCAAGTCATTTGGGAAAAAATATTTGTTTACCAAACAAATATGGATCATTGTATACAAACAGTAGTATTGGATACTTCTTCTTATACATACTTCTTTGCACTACGTTCCGAATCGTGAAAATCGATGACTGACTTTGAAAATTCGCCAAGAATCGAAAAATTATCCGATTCTCGTGTTCCAAGTCGCATTAGAAAAAACAATTACATTCATTCGAATAGAAGCATGATTTTACGAAAAAACGAGAATCGTTTTTTCGTGTTGTAATATTGAATTTTTGAAATTTCGATGAAAACTCAATGTGATTAGTGTTTTACAGAAAATTTGCCATAGAATTGGCCTCAAAAAGAACCCAACAGAGGAACTAAAAATTTTCCGAATTTTTTCGATCAATGCCTTTGAAAAATTAGTGAAAATCGATGGCTGACTGAAATTCCACAAAATCGAAATATCATGCGATCCTCATGATCCAAGTCGCATTTTAAAGGGTAAATGAATACAAAAAAAATAACCTCCCTGATTCCACTCGTGGAGTCCACTGGCATCGAATTTTTTTTTGGCTATTCGATACAAATGCAGCGAGTAGCGGAAGAAATTTCGCTACTCAACTCAAATGTAGCGAGTAGCGAAAAAAGATTTGCTACTCGATACAAATATAGCGAGTAGCGAAAAAAAAATCGCTACGCAATCCAAATGTAGCGAGTAGCGAAAGAAATTTCGCTACTCGATATATATGTATCAAGTAGCGAGTATCGGTCGGGACAAATTTTGGACATCTCTGGTTGTAGGTATTTGAACTTAAGAAATGAATTTTCAGTGAAAAATTTCGTTATAACTGCTCATAAACTGCTCATAAAATGAAAAGTTTTCGAATAATCAGAAATTCCATACGTACTTCTCTGCGAAATGCAATTAGGAACTGCTTTCAAGCTACAATTAGGAAATTGTACAATTAGGAAATTGTAACTGCTTGATATTCATACTAAATAGATGTATAATTAATTTTATGAGTGAATCACTTTTTCGAACGAAAAAAATTTATCAAATTCGCACATGATTTTGCAGATTTTGCGAATGGTGCAGAATGCGAATTTATGTATGTACATGCAAGTATGATCGCGGGAAAGACATATATATATATATATATACAGGGTAGCCTGAAGTGTGACGTCGAAAGGAAAATCTAGATCCAAATCACCTTCGAGAATGTTCCACGATCTTTTTTAGTTTTAAAAATAAGACCTTGATTTTAATTTTTCGAAGCTTCCCTGTAGCGTGGGTTAAACACTACTTTTCTGTCTCGTATATGTATTTTCCTTTTAGAAGTTTCAAAGTCAATTGGAAGTCATCTAGACTGATAGAAGTATGTTTAGATTTTTAAATCAAAATCTAAGGCATTTACGTCGGTGATCAGCTGATCATTTAATTATTGCTCAATAGTGCACTCCATATCGATAACATAATTTTAAAAAATCGCGACGAAAGTACACACATAAGAGAGGAAAATAAACAATACTGTATTCTCGAAAACAAAAAAGATCGCAGAACATACATTGGGGTGATTCGGATATGTGTTGATAGGAGGGATTTAGGTTTCCTTTTCGACGTCCCTTTTCGGGCCGTCATGTATATATGATCAGCACGGGAGAGGCAGCTTTGGCTTTCAATGTGTCATTTTCATTTTCGAGGCTTTAATGAAAACCAAAATGGAGCAAAATACATGTATTATATATCTGTCAATATGGATACGAGAACGAAATCGCGGGCAAAACCTCAGATATATATATATATATATATATATATATCTGAGGTTTTGCCCGCGATTTGCCCGCGATATATATATATATATAGGCTTACATGCGAGATTTCGCCCGCAGCTGCGCTCGCGTGTATTTTGGAAGGTTAGTTCCTACATACCTATACAACGGAAATGAAATTTAGGGTCGTATCTTATCAAAGTTTGCACAACAAGATTATTAGTGAAACCCACATTTTATATATTTTTTACCTAAAAAAATACGTTTTATACATTGACTATTAAATGGTCAAAATAGAAATCACAGGAAAATATCAGGGAGCTAATGATCAAAGTTAATGAAACTGCTTTACATTGAGTAATTACTGAACAGCTTCTAAATATATAAACACTGAAGAGTATCAGCTATTGTCCTTTTCAAACAAAAACCGCATTTCCTCAGTTTCCACTTGAATGACCCAGATGAAACAAAGTGCATGAAATCTCGACGCATTCGTATTTTCATGCCAAAGGTTCAGAAAAAAAAGTCGTTTCACCTTCAGTCGTTTCCACAACAACTTCCCTCAAACAGACAGACTGCGTTTCCACAAAGAATCGCAGCCTCGTTTTCCAGCCCGAACAGCCTGATTCCATCTTTTAATAATTAATTAATAATAATATTAATAATTTATTGAAGTAATATTTATATTCACATACAAGATATCATTTCCTTTTTATGAAAAAAAGCTCCGGAAGCATGAGCGTTTGAATGTACAGAATTGTGCTTGGTAAATTGCTTCTTCGTTATTTGATTACTCCTAAAAAACTTCCGTACAGTGTATAAACTTCGCGAGCCAAATACAGTGATGAGTAAGCAGTGTGCAACTTTCTCAATTGCGCGATTTTTTTCTCATACCCAACGAGCTCTCTCCTTTTTTTTTCATTCTACATTACTGCCGGAATTACTGCAAGAATGCTTTAAATCGCTATGGGATCGCGGGATCCGCTTTAAAATTATGCTGCACTTTCCGATTTTTTTTCTTCTTGGAAACCCCATGCTGGCCGGAAAAAACACACTGTCAAATGTCTAAATTTAGTTTAGTTAGTTTAGTTACTGAGTTTAGTTAGTCATAATAATAATGGTAATAATAATAATAAATAAATTAAATTAAATTAAATTAATAATAATAATAATAATAATAATAATTTAAAAAATAATAATAACAATAACTGACAAAAATAGAAAGAAAATTATCAGAACAATATTAATAATAATACTAATTCTCCCTAGCACAATAGAAATAAAAATAGTGTAGTTCCGGAACGGTAATAGCTCCGATTGATTTTGAAGTTCGTGTACTTGTGTATCTTGACCGGCTGATTGCGAATATGAGAGTGAAAATACCCGCAAATTGGACTTTCAAGGTCAAAACTCACAAAAACTGATTTTTTAACATTTTTTCTACTTTATTTTAGTACATGTTGATCTTGGAAAGAAATGCTCCGTATAGACGTTGCAGCCTGTAAAAAGATTGATCATTTATGTTCTATACAGTTTTTGGCTCAATCCGTTCTGTTTTGAGAAAAAATGGGATAATGCTCCAATTAGAACATTTTGCTAAACTTCATTAGTTTCGATATTATCTACTTACGCACTTTACCGCGGGAAGGTTGGAGTTTGTTTGGGTTTGTTTGATGTGCTGTGTATTATTTGGATTTGCTTGTCGTGTTGTGTGTTGTTTGGGTTTTTTTGTTGTGTTGTGGGTTGTTTAGGTTTGTTCGTTGTGTTATGTGTTTGGGTTTGATTGTTGTATCGTGTGTTTGGGTTTGTTTAACGGAGACTTTGTCCTTGATTGAGCAGCGGGAGATGTTAGCGGCTCAACATGAGCAACATGATTAGCGGTAATTATAAACACATTTGTGTAAACACATTACAAAACTTTAAACGCGTTTTTCTCGAAAACACATTTTTTTAAATGGCTGACATTCTCTTGATCGCTGTAATTAACATATCGACCTGAAATTCGGAGAGCATACGTATAAAATATGTCTTCACGGAATGACGGATCGTTTTTGGGATAGATACATTTTTGCACTTATTATTCATCTTTTTATGCGAAAAAAAACGCGAAAATTCGATTTTTTTTTAATTGCCGCCATTTTCCGAAATTTGTACTAAACGAAAAACCCATCCGTCATTCCATGACCAAAGGGTCACATATTGATAATATGCTTTGAATTTGTATTTCAGATCAACAAAGAGGGGGCAGTGATATCAGCCGTTTACCTCCCGCGATTTGAGGACCTGTTTTCACGGAGCTGCAACGGCCGCCATTTTGGTTTTTTTCAAAAAAAAAATTTTTTAACGTTCTGTATATCATGAATTAAAGCAAGAAAAAAACCGCACTCAAAAAGCTTTACTCGTTTCCTTAAAAAAAAAAAAATGTAAACACCTGAAATATGGCACTCCAAGGACAAAGTCTCCCTTAACGTGTTGTGTGTTGTTTGGATTTGTTTGTTGTGTTATGGGTTCTTTGGGTTTGTTTGTTGTGTTATGGATCGCTTGGGTTTCATTGTTGTGTTATGTGTTTGGGTTTGTTTAGTGTGTTATGTGTTGTTTGGGTTTGTTCGTCGTGTTGTGTGTCGTTCGTGTTTGGGTTTGGTTGTCGTGGGTTGTTTATTGTTTAGGTATGCGTGCGTTAGATACTATCGAAACTAATGGAGTTTAGGAAAATGTACTTGTCGGAGCGATAGCCCATTTTTCTCGAAACAGATTGGTTCTAGACAAAACTTGATACAACATAAAAGATCAATCTTTTTATAGGCTACAACTTTTGCAGGAAACGTTTTTCTCTAAGATCAGCATTTATTACAATAAAATAGAAAAACACTGAAAAATTCAGTTTTTGTGAGTTTTGACCTTGAAAATCAAATTTGCGGGTATGCTCACTATCATATTCGTGATCAGCGAGTAAAAATACATGGATACAATTCCAAATCAATCAGAGGTACGTCCTTTTCGGAACTTTGTCCAATTAGAATAATTGTGATAAGAATGACGATGATAGTAAGCAAAGAAAAACACATGACAAATTGGTGAGCGAGAAAACTTGGAATTTTGCCATATACGTGGGAACGTTCGATGTAAATACACAAGAGTCGTGAATACCTCGCGGACATATATGCCGTTTGTGAATTCGAGAATAATAATGAAATATACATTGTCGCTCGGGCCCGTTGTACATCAGCGTAAAAGTATGCGGGAAAATTTCTCGGAGAGGTTAGAACTTCAGCCCAAGGCACTCTCCTGCGGGAGCGTTACACGTGAGCAAAAAATGCGAAATATAGAAATAAGAAACGAGTACGCTAAGCGGACTACGCGAGCCCGCGAGGATTTCACGGCTCGGGGAGAGATATGACACGTTGCATTGATGTCAAAGTATCGGAAAAGTCCACGAAATGCGAGAGAATGGGGTGCGAGAGAGGAAGAGAGATATAAGAATACTCGTTTTTCTCACGCAATGACCCACGATTGAAGATCGAAGGTTTATGCAATAAAAAAATCACCGGAAAAAGTTCGAGGTTGCTCCAAAGGTGCGAGGGTGAACGGAGGAATTTCGAGGGTGGTTCGAAAGCGCAGAGGATTTCGAATTTTCATCGAATCAGGAAAAGATTAGCTTATTTTCATGATTTTTTTTAAAGGAAAGAATTCTTCACCGATTTTCAGATAAGGGGTATGCTTTATTGCTACTTTTGGCTATAACATAATATTTTTTTTATTCATGCTTGAAAATAGCGGAGATATAGAACGGGTCGCGGCTGATGTCCGGTAGCGTGAGCCGTAGCGTCGGCGGGATTAATCTGAATAATAATCAACGAAGTTTTTTCGTTTATTAACACTCGTACCTAGAATATGAACCAAGAAAAAGTGAGGAATCTTGAAAATTGATAAAGTGGTATGCTTTGGAACAAAAATATTGAATTTTCCGAAAAAATTGGCTGCATTTGGCAATAAAAACATACTTTTTCTTTTATTTTCAAAAACATTTAGAGCTATGTTTCAGGCGATAAGGTTAGAAAGATTTATACCAAATTTTATCAGTATCGGTCCATTAGTTTTTTAGCTATACGTCACGCCCGTTTTGAAAGTGCAGTTTTGAAGACCGTGCCATACGTCCGCCCTCTTTATAGATTACAATAAAAAAATACCATGTAATAGTCAAAAGTAGTATGAACCCTTTGCGGTCACATGGGGTCCAGGGGACCCCACGTACAACTTTGAGCCAAAATTACTATAAGTTGTAGACGGCCAAGGGGCTGGCCTACCATGTGCTTTGGAGTGTCGTTTGTAAGTGCTGAGTAAAAATCGGGCGGGGGCTGGGGTCGTTTTGACCCCCTTCTGATCTGCACGTATATTTTTTTTTTAACGAAGTTTGTTCAATTTGTTCTGCGTGTGATCACTCTACGTAATGTTAGAATTAATGAGAGAATGGTCAATTCCTTTACTATCAAGTTTTTTTTTAATTACTCCGCAATGCGAATTCTTTGCGACGTCCGTCTACGGTATTTAAAACTCATTACAATACTACCTGGAAAAGCATAAAACCATTCAGAATGTGCGACAAGCATAGAATTCTCATCTATGTCGACTCTGGGGGACAAACTTTATTTATTCACGATTTTTTAATATTTCTTGTATTTTTTCATATATTTTTTAAATATCTTTTAGATATATTATGTTTACATTATGGTCTCATCATTTTCCGAGCCGCTGTTGCGAACAAATTGCTCCCTTTTCACAATTATCGTTATTTTTTTGCCTCCGAAATGGGCCCTCTTCAAATATCCAAAAAAATGCCTCTTTTGAAACGCCCACTATGAAGCTATTTTTTCCTTAAATTCAAGAGTAGATATCCCAAGAGTATCACCCTAATTTTTTTTGTACTATTGAACATTGCAGGAGTTATGATTTTTTAAATAAAATTTTTATTTTCTCGCATTGATCACTTTCCTGATTTTTTCCGCCGTTTTACATGGTGGTAACGATATTATACTGAGAGTGTCACATTCTAGAAGGTTCAAACTAACACCCTGAATTTTTATAAGCCATTCGGAACAATAGAATCAACGTGGCAATCGTTTGAACATGCCTGGGGTCACACGGACCCCATGTGACCAACTGCGTTACCGACGGAGGGTGTGACCTCAAAGGGTCAAATCATGCACTAAGTCTCCAAAATGGTGAAGAAATCGTTCCTTAAAAAAAAATCATGAAAATCAGCATATTTTTTCCTTGACTAAAGGGATCTCCCCTCTTAAAGTTACCCACTCGCACAATTCGAATTTCTTCATTCGTCATAATGTCGTCATAATATCCCAAAAGAACATATTCACCCATCTTTATTCATCTAATTCATCGAAGCTTTATATTTTACCGAAATTTTGCGTTCCTTTTACTTTTCAATTGTTTTGTATGTACATGCTTCGCTATGGAGGCTACATTTTTTTCTTCATTCTCCACGTTCGCTAAATACTTTTTCTCTCTTGATGATTTTTCTTCTCTCCCATAAAATTAAACGCGTACGTGCGGTCTAACATAATATTATATTCTGGAAACAAAGCATGCAACGAGGGGAAGAAAATGCAAAAATCGTACGCGAATGTCCGAGCGTGCCAAAATTAATTCGACAAATTAGCTGTCGCTCGGCGAAATTTGCTCGCCCGCAAACAAATAGGACATACGGGCGTATCGCACACAATAACGTGAATTAAAAAAGGTACGCGCTCCCTTCCTTGCTCCGGAGAAAACGTCAATATGGTTTATGAGCGTGGTTGCCGTTTGTACAGAGCGGTCTCAAAAGTGGCGTACGGATTTTAATTTCACTTTATCCAACCATTCCTTTGTAATTGATAGAAACGAACTTTTGCTAATCAAAAAGTGCAATATTATATAAATGTATATATAATATGATTACTTTTATAAAACTTTTCTTCGGTGCGATACTGTGCATTTTTTCCATCAAGTGGAACGTAAAAAGATTATCGCTTTAATTAACATTTTTTTAAAATTAATAGCAACGAACTAATAAAAAAGTGTAATATTATATAAATGTATATATAATGAGTGACTTTTTTATTTGAAAAAGGTTCTTTTTATGTATTCGAGAAACTGGCTAAGTAAAGCGAGAATTTTATTATGTATATAGCATTTATTATTTATTATTCAAAATGGAATTTAATATGCGAGGTGGCGCGAAAAGTGACGGCCAACCGGAAAATCTAGATGCGTCGTATCAATACTTATCCGAATCATCCCATGTATGTTCTGCAATTTTTTTTAGTTTTCGAGAAAACATTTTTTATCTCTTTTGTGTACGTACTGTCCTCGTGATTTTTTTTTACTTGTCATCGTGTTGGAGTACAGTGTCAAGCGATAAACAAATTACCAACCGAGTACTAACGTGAATGCCTTAGAATTTTATCAAATTTCAAAAAACAGTTTGACGAAGATCAGCCACTAAAGTTCTGATGATAAAAAAAATACTTCATCGAGTCGAAATGACTGCCAATTTCTTTTAAAAAATCCTAACAAGGAGCATTACTTAAGTGTCAGCCTTCGATTTGGTTGAAACTCATACATGTGACGAAGCATTGAAGACCATTAGACATGTATTGTTTATCGGCGAAAAAACGGTTTAAAGAGGGCAACTCTCAAAAAAGCGTGCTGAGGGGTGATTTTGCAGTTGCAACCACGAGCAGTCCACCAATCCGAACGAAACAAAAAGCCAAATTCTTCTAACGTAAGGCGATGAAAAGTCCACTATAGAAGCATTTAAAAAATGAATTAAGGGGTGACCCGCCTTTCTTTGAGGGGTGGTTTCCTACCTGAAAACCATTTTCCACCAGTAAAACAAAATACACGAATAATACTTTTCAATGCTTTATTATATACGGGTGTATCTTACCTAGTTTTCCTTTCGTGAGCATACAGGGTGTCTCTTTCCAGGCAAAAAGCTTTTTTCTAATGTCGTGCGACAAAAATTGGCCGACATTTTCACGAGTAAAGTCCAAGGGTGAGTAAACAATGGCACAGTGCTTTCGACGTCCAAGGGCGCAGGTTCGAATCCACGTTCGCGCAAGTGGATTCAAATCCGTTGATTTTTGTTCAATTGAAATTGGAATTGAAAGTTCAACCTTTCAATTTCGAATGTTGAACCTTATCCGGTTGCCCAAATAAAGTATTAAATAATAAAAAAAAAGTCTTGGACAATATTGTCCATTGCTTACGCGAAGGATCTAAAGATCTAAAGATCCTTCGACTAAACAGCGGATAACATTGGTTAACATTTTTTATTTATTTTTTAATACCTTATTTGGGCTAACAAATAACGTTCAAAACTCAAATTTCGAAATTCAAAATTGCAAGTTGAAATCTACTTGCCCGAGTATGGACTCGAATCCGCGCACACTCTCTTGGATGCCAAAACTACTGTGCCATGGCGGTCTCACCGTTCGACTTTACTCGTGAATCTCAGCCAATTTTTGTCACACATTTAAAAAAAAAGCGTTTTGCTTGGAGACACCCTGTATGCTCACGAACGGATAACTATTAGTCAAGATACACCCTATATTGGTTTCAACAGAATCGAAAGCGAATACAAGTGAAAAAAATGCATTTTATTCGATAACCAAAAAGGTCATCAGGTGTCTAGATTTTCCTTTTAGACGTCACTTTTAGATCCACCCTGTATATATATATAATATTTATTAAAGCACCCGTAGATAAACGGGACTGCAATGGTGGAAGTTTCGGCAATACCGTACCATCCACCGGTAGATAAACCCCTCGATGGGTGGGGCACATTCACGGAAATATAATTGTCCCGGATTAACGGCGAGAAGCGATGGCGAGAGGGGAAAAAGAGGGGAATGGCGCCACGGACGGCTGAGTGGGGTGAGAGATGGTAGGAGAATGAAACGAGGTAAGCATCTAGGGAGGCAGGGGGTGAATGGGCGGGGGAAGTAGAGGGATGTAGAGTCTCGGCCGAGAATGGGGGGTTGGTGTGCGTGCCCCTACCGTGGGAGAGTGGCTCGGGATAGGGGTAGTTATAGGAGAGCCGTCGAGGAAATACCCTCATCGCAAGGGGATGGGAAAAGGGCGCCAAGCCAGTCGCATACTCGTGGGTATGGCTCACTTTTCACGGAATTACTGGTCGGAATTAAAAAAAGAGGACCTCGTAATTACCGAAGGCTAAACCTCGAGGCGCGATGGCGGCGCCGGTGATGCAGAGATAGATGCATTATCCCTCGCCCTTTTCCGTATACTACCTATTCAGCCTGACCCTTGGCCACATACCACCCCCGCAAGCCACCTGCCTCGTGTTGCATTACAATTCCCAACGGTGGTTTCTCCCTTTCTGCCCCCCCCCACCTCTCTCCCCCCTCTCTCTCTCTCTCACTCGCTCTATCTCTTTCCGTACTTTCATTTATTTTCCTGCTTAATACTTTTTTCCTTCCCTCTTCCTTTATCGTTCTCGTAGCACCCGCGCAGGTTGCGTCTTGTTGGCCCCTCGTCCTACGTGCAACTTGAAAGTGGCCGACTGCGATATGTCATTGTTACGCGCAGTTTGAGTTTGGTTCGTCTTGTTCGTGTTTACGTTGGTTTGGAAAGAGTTCGTTGGGATTTGCTTGGGTTTTCTTGGGTTTGTTTGGTTTTTTTTTAGTTTGCTCGAGAGCTGTTCTGGTAATTGTACATTGTCTCTCTAGTTGCCAGCATTCGCTACTATATTAGTTGCTACGATGTCTTCAAAGGCTGGAAAGAAACAGATGGTTTGGGTTTGTTTGGGTTTAGGTGAGAGTTGTTTTGGTTAATTGTCTATTATCTCTCTAGCTACTAAACTCCATTACTAAACTAAACTGAACTAAGCTTTATCAGTTGCTGCCACGTATTTAGAAATTTGACAGGAAGAGATGCTTTGGATTTGTTTGGATTTGTTTGAGATTTTGGGTGATAGTCCATTATCTCTCTTGTTACTGAACTTCATTGTTCTATTAGCTGCTATAATTCGGAGCCACGAGACGGTTTGAGTTCGTTTGGGTTAGCTCAAGCGTTGTTTTGGATAGGTGTCCATTGTCTCTTCAGTGACTAGCCTCTACTACTTCAGTTGCTACGACGTCTTCATAGATTCAAAAGGAAGAGCTTGGGTCTGCTTGGTTTCGCTCACGGGTTTTTTTGGGGATTTTCCATTATCTCTGTAGTCACTATCTTATATTGCTCTCTTAGTTGCTATCGTGCCTATAGCTCCGAAATTATAAGACGGTTGTGTTTGTTCGGATTCGCTCGCGAATTTTTTTGGATAGTTGTCCATTATTTCTCCAGTTACTGACGTCCATTGGTAGTCTTCATAGTCTTCACGTCTACACAGATTTGAAAGAAACAGATGGTTTGGATTTTTTAAAGACTTTTTGGACAATTACCCGTCATCTCTTTAATTACTATTCTCCATTACTTTTTCCGTTTTCACGATGTCTTCATAGGTTCGAAAGGTAGAGATGGCTCGGGTGTTTTTGGATTTGCTCAAGATTTTTTCGGGTGACTGTGCATTGTCTAGGAGTTGCTAACTTCTATTGCTCTAGTAGTTGCTAACTTCTAATGCTCTATTAGTTGCTATCGAGTCTATTGCTTCGAAACCACCCAATGGTTTGGGTTTGTTTGAGCTACCTGACGATTTTTTTTGGATAATTGTACGTTATGTCTTCAGCTACTAGCCTCTATTATCGTATTAGCTGCTACGATCTCTTCAGAGATTCGAAAGAGAACGACGATTTAGTTTGGGTTTCATTTCTATAACTTCGAAACCACGGGATGGGTAGAATTTGTTTGGGTTTGCTGGAGATTTTGTTTGGCTAACTGTCCATTATCTCCTTAGTTACTAGCCGCCATCACTCTGTTAGCTGCTACGCTGTCTTCATAGGTTCGAAAGTAAGAGATGGTTCGGGTTTATTTGTGACTTTTTTGGACAATTGACCATTATCGTTCTAGTTACCAACTCCTATTACTCTATCAGTTGCTAGGTCTTTAGTGCTTCGAAACAAAGAGATTGCTTATGTTTGTTTGGGTTTCCTCGAGTTCTTGTAATTCTGAATAATCTCTCCATCACTCAAATGCGCTAGTTACTACGGTTCGTTGGGCTCGTAAGTTTTGTTTTTCAATTAATTCGCAATCGGCACTACTGTCACTTACCTTTGCTACCTCAGTTCCTAAGCTTTCTCTGTAGCTTCGAAACAGGCAGCTCTCTCAGCTTTTAAGATCCCACCAACGTAAATGGCATATGAAAAAAGTCAAAACAAAATAAATGAAAAATAAAATAAAAAGTTGTTTCTAGGTTGAAATTATGAATTCTGCGACTTGACAGAATCGAATTTGATTTTTCGTGACAGGAGATCATTCCGCTATTGTTTCGGAATAGAATTTCATTTAATTAAGAATTTCGAATTATATCGCGCCCGATATTTTTAACATTTTTCTCGTATTTAGTCGTAGTACGAGGCGCCGCCGTTTTCGATAAAGAAGTTTGCGGCCGACTGAATTCATCGTCGTGATCAATTCACAGAGTTGCACACGGAAACAGCGTATGACGTATGAACTGGTAGCGGGAATAAAATATCTCGGGATATATATATATATATATATATATATATATATATATATATACACACAAAATACAAAGTATATGTATATATGTATATATGCCATCTTACAGGAAAAAACATTCAAACAATAAAGGGCTCTGCGCGTGTATCCTATTTCACTGTGAAATCAAAGTATATTTACTTTTATCCGGGTAAAAAAAGGAGGCCGAAAAAAAAAGTATTTAAACATTTTCGTGACTTTAATGCTCGCGCAAGTGGAAGTACGCCGCTTCGTCCTAATTCCCCTCGTATATACTTTACTTACGCTACAGTGAACTCACACTCAGCTGCAATTTGCATCAGTTTTTCTTTACTTTTCCTTTTTCCCCTTTTTTTACACGAATAGGAGGAATAAAAAAATGTTTCGTCGAATTCGGGCATTGAGGAGATGAGTGAGGAGAGGAAGAAAACGAGAGAAAAAGAGAGAGAGAGAGAGAGAGAGAGAGAGAGAGAGGCGCTCAGAGCTATTTTAATTGAGGGCTCTAAGGCCAGCACTTTTGCAACGCAAAATTGTTAAGACAAAGTTAGGCAACGTGAAAAACAATAATAATAGCGACAGACAGGACTCGTTCGATGTGTACTGAAAAAAAACGGGAGAGGACGAATAAAAAGGAGACCGGCTTCGAACTATGAACATTTCTTCATCATTACCTAAAGCACCAAATTCTGTCCAATGGCGTTTCGAAGCTATGTACCGTATCACGGCGACGTTAAATTTTATTATCACGGCCTAATTAAAATTAATCACAAAAGAGACTCCGGTCCGTCGAACTTTTCTTTTCCCTTCCCTTCGTCGCGACTCGCTGGGTACAAAAAGAAAAAAAAGGGAAAGACGAAGGGGAAAAAATGTATATTGCCGAACAACAAGCAAGGAACAAACTTTTTCTCGTTAAACCGAAAACTTCTTTTCGCACCGTGCAACCCCGAGATCGATGACGAATAAAGGATTCGTGTCTTTCAGAGCGTACGAGAATTCCTTAAGATTTCGCATGCTGAATGAAAGATTAAACAACAAAAAGAATCTTGCCGAAAGGAAGAATTATACTTTCGGTTTGTACAGGACGATCAGAATCTTTTCTGACTTTAGCAAAAATTGAAAGAAATAGAATATCGTAATGGCGATATTAATAACGATAATAATTTTATTAAGGCGGGACACCACGGTGACGGACGGAAACATTATTTTTTCGCTTTTTTTTTTAAGTATACACATTCAAGAATATGTGGAAAAATGATGAAGTTAAAATGTTGAAAATTGACCAAGTTACAGATGATTCAGTGAGAGCAGGTAGCGAAACGATTTACGTATACTAAAACTATATCAATCGCGCTTTTCGCGGAATGACTTTTTTCGACCTGGCCGGAATCATAAACTCTAGCTGTTGTCCGATTTTCATTAAAAATTACGAAAAATCCGTAATTGCGGCAGGTTTATTTGGAAACACGATTACTTACGACAAGAACCACATTTATATAGATTATAAAACTTTTGTATTTTATTTTTCAGATCAACCATTCGCAAGTTATCGATCCGACCGTTGGACCAAAGTTTTTGTACACAGGCTCAATTTTACCTCAATAAAATTAATTTTTTTTTTCTTTAAATGAAAAATTACACGAGTTTTTATACAGAAGCTCAATATCACTTCAATAACGTTAATTTTTATTTTTTTTAAATAAAAAATTACACGAAATAAGTGCAATGTTTGTTTAGTAACATACCTTTTTTTCCAAATCCCAAATAAATAATCTAGTAGACAACAAAATTTCCAAAAAACGACTTTTTTCGACCCGTCACAGTGGTGTCCTCCCTCAATAATAACACTAATAATAGCGATCATAAAATTTCATTTTTTTCCACTTATTACATTGTATAATAAGTAGATTATTTGTATAAATATTATTATATCATATTCCTTCTGTATGTAATATTAATTATACAAAATATTAACTATATATATATATATACAATAATATTAATAATAATACTAATAACATAATAATAATACTGAGAAAATTAAATAATTTCCAAGACCCATTTTTTTTTAAACATTTTCTTCTGGATTTAAATCATGCTCGCATTAATCGAATTAATTCCTTCATCCACTATGATCCCCAATTCGAGGCAACACCTCAAAAAAGGGTGGCTGTCGTTAGCCAAGAGTTGAAAGGGATGTTGAACATTTTTCGACACACTCAGCCACACGTTGAACGAGGAGGCGCCAGCCAGAATTTCATCGCGGGACTAAAAGAGCTTTACCCACTATCGCAGGGCTTTTTTCTCAAATTGTAAGAAAATTGCGGTAGATTCCTCCCCTTTTTTTTTCAATAATAAGATTTTAACAATCCGCGAGATTTTACCCGGAAGCGTGAAAATCACGCTGGATCATTTTCCACCCATAAATACTCAAATTTCGACGCGGTGGCCCAGTGAAAATTTTCAAAAGTATTCTTGAAAAAGAAAACCGTGTACGCGGAGGTCGAAGCCTGGGGGTGGCAAAGAAACAACTTGTCGTTAACTCGCGGGAATATTGCCGCTATATAAAAGCGAGGTAGGGATATCGTTGATAAAGGCGACGAAGCGCGATGAAGTGGTACGGTTCAAATGGTGGCAGCCGCTGGAGAGAGAGAAGGAGGCTGTTTATCTCGAGTGGTCCACGATAATAAGGGTTGTTGCGCTTCCGCATGTTCTTCCGTTCTCATCCTCCACTTTCATGCGCATATACAGGGGGTCCTGTTATGAATGAATTACCCTGCAACTGTCGATAGGTCAGATCATGTCCTACTACATGCTGGAATTTCAGTTTACTAAAAGTCCCACGGTTTTCGAGATAAAAATCATCTGCTTTTGGTTTTTAGCATGTTAGCAAAAGTCAGCATTTCTACCAATGCTAACTTTTTCGAGGCGGTTTAAAAAAATATTCTTGGTTATTTGTTTTATCTAGAAAAGGCTTCTTTTCGATCTTAAGGGGTTAGGCCACAGTAACGGGTATAAAATCATGTGCGAATTTAACAATTTTTTTTCGTATGAAAAAGTGATTCACTCATAAAATTAATTACGGTTCTGTTTAGTATGAATGTCAAGAGGTTAGCATTTTTTTTCTTTTCGATGTACATACTAATATTTTCTTTTGTTATCTTTTTTTAGACGCTCCGCGGCGTGACATTTGGCATCCACAATTTTGACCTCGAAAAAAAAATAAAAATTCTCGTCAATCTACATTAGAATACCTAGAGAAGAACGTACGGAATTGTAAAAATATTGTTTTATTCACAAGTTGTCGGTATTTGAATTCAAGAAATGAATTTTCAGTGAACAATTCCGTATAAAATGAAAAGTTTTCTCATAAAAGCTCATAAAATGAAAAGTTTTCGATTGAACAGAAATTCCGTACGTACTTCTCTGCGAAATGCAATTATGAACATAACTTCTAAATGTGAAGTAAATCGAGTGAAAATCGTTGAAGTTATTTTTCACGCCAATTGGAAAAAAGCTGTTTCGAGGAAAACGATCACGTCGGCCATTTTGTACATCGAAAAAAAAACAAAAAATTTCTAACAGTGAATCAATTTTTCATAGGGAAAAAAATAGTTAAATTCGCACATGATTTTATACCCGTTACTGTGGCCTATCCCCTTAAATGTTAGGGAAACTATATGAGAAAAGATCTTATGCAGAATTTTTATACAGTTTTCATACAATTTTCATACAACCCAATTCGAACATCTGACTTTGATAGGTGGCGGTGTAAACAACATGTTCTACGCATATCGTACCAATTACTTTAAGGGGTTACGTCGGTTTGAAAGCTTCAAAAAATCAATTTTTTAATATTTTTATTATTTAATAGTACAATATGCCTAGAATATGCTCTCAAAGCTTAAAGTCAATCGGGGTAAAAGTCTAGGAGAGAGAGAGAGCCTTTGGGAATTGCTCCCGTTGGGAAAGGCCGACCGGGAGCGAAAACATTAATCGCATTTTTCTCAAGACACTATTTTTTAAGTCGGTGGACACGATTTCTCAAAAAACTAATGCATCGGTCTTATTGAAATTTTGCACACGTCTTCAAAATAGCATTGAGTAGTGATTGAACGAAGGTTTTTTTCCATTACAACTAATTTTACAAGCCTATACGTAATGTAAATTGTACCAAAAATCAAAATTCAATTTTTTTTTAAGCCTTCGTTCAATCACGTGCTATACTCACCTACCAACAGAAAAAAATGGTTTTTTAATTTCAGATAAAGCTGTAATGAGTTATCCTGACCACCACGAGGACCCTTTTTTTAGGGGTCTCCGGAAACCAGGTCCCATCAGCTGAATTTCCCAAATTTTTTGATGAATAAAAAAAAAATATTGTTGAAATGTTGCTCTTTTAGGCGCTTAACATTTTGCATTAAACAATATATATATATATACTATATTTTTTAAACTAGAGTAAATATTCTCTTTTCGCTTCTAAACCCACGTAACCCCTTAAAGACATGGCTCACACGTTTACTCCGTAAAAATCCTACTGCCAAGTTCTCTCTGAGACGGATCACATTTCGGGCAAACGAAGAGAATGACGTTGATCGTCGTTCAACAGAGCGGAAGGTATTTCTTTTCTTTTTTCCAAAAAATCAACCATGTAGAAGGACTCTGGGAATCTGTAAATTAGCTGACTCTCTCGCACTCGTGGCCGCTCGGTAGGTGTGACACATGGCTTCAAAAAGTTGCCTAGTTATTGTCGATCCATATCATTGGTAGAAATGGCATGCGAAAAACAAAAGGGCAGATGATTTTTTCCAAATGATAACATAAAGCCCAAAATCCCAAAAACCGTAGGATATTTACTAAACCGAAATTCCAGCGTACAGTAGGTAGTAAATGAGCTTTATTATATCCATATGGATGATCTATAACAGGACACCCTGTATATAACCGAAGAGACGAGGCTACGAGAATCGTCCTCACAGTAGCCTATGATGCCCATACCATGTGTCCACTCCAACGCCCCCAAAATCACATTCGAACAGATGGAAGCCTTCTTATGCAAACGTAATTTCCCAGACCCTCTCCTCAAAATCAGTTCGTTGGGACCAAGAATTTAAGGACCGCCTCCGAAACAACCGGATGTGCTGGTAGTCTACCATTCGTGGAAACAGCAGGTCCAAAATATAAATTGCCCATATACATTGCTGCTGGTTCGTGTTTCCGTCTTGCGGCAACCGGGAGGGTTTTACTCATTCCACCGCAACGCCCTCTTTATCCCTGTCTCGTAGAGCTGTTCTTGTTTTGTGGCTTGCTTTTCTTTTTTTTTGTTTCGATCGTATTTTCTCCTGTTGCAGGTCCGTTTTCGGTGCCGTTAGCGTCTCTCTCTCTCTACCTCTTTCCTCTTCCCTTATTTTCGATCCTTCTCCCTCCCTTTCTCTCCCTTCGCTTGTATTAGCCTCGTTTTCCGAATCAACGACGGTTAATTGGCTCGGTGGGATAATCCAAGAGCTCATCCTGAAGCACAGCTCGTGCTGGGAGACGAGGATAGAAGGAGGTAAAAAGGAAGAGAGGAGGAGGAGGAGAGAGCGAGAGAGAGAGAGAGAGAGGGAGATCCTTTCCCACGGGAGGGCGAAAGAGGGCGAGATGGAGAAATCGCTGGTGAGAATCGTTCTGCAGCTCGCAGGACGCGAACGAGAGGAGCAAGGATGGCAAACGTACGGTTCCAAGCATTCGCACACTCTGGTACCGTCCTCAGGAACTCACCAATGAGACTGCGAAGCTTTCGCGACCACTCCACCCTCGATTTTACACACTGCTGTATTCCACGTGGAATCGCCAGCCCGTGGAGCTCATAGCGGTTCAGGCTAACGCAGAATAAACAACGTTTACTTCCTAACTGCAGGATTACACGACGCCCAAGGAATCCTGCCGAATTACTCCCGTTCGTGTTAATTTTACGCTTACACGAAAGAAATCCATCCACGCGGTGTTCAACAATATTCGATTGAATTGGCAATTGGGCGTAATTGTTTCCTGTCACCTACGCCGTAACCTCAATTCCCTTGGTGCCTTTAACGAATCCTGAGTTCAATGTAGGGGGAAGGTGTACGAGGCGATCCCGTGAGGTAAGATTGTCATTTTCAATAGCGACGAAACTAGTGTTCTTTGGTAAAACATGGCGCCCGGCACCAACAAACTTTAAGGATGTTGAGTCCCTATGAAACATGTTAAGGATGGTGAGTCCCAAATCGTAAATGATGATAAAATTCTGAAAATTTAGTATGTTTTTGTATGAAGTATTTCAGAGGTCCTGTAAACATTTCACGACAATTAGGAAGCTCGTTATTGAACAATTAACATTCACAAATTAAATGTTGTTTTATGGAAACTGATGTAACTTTGCAATAAGTTTTTTTTGTGACCTCTCAATTTTATAATATCTACAATATACTAAAAGCAACGGAAACAAAACGAAGTTTATTGATATTTTTTTTAAATTTCTTTTAACAATTGTTCTTAACACAATGTTAATTTTTTAATAACGAGCTTCCTAATCGTCGTGAAATTTTAACACGACCTCTTAAATACTTCATACAAAAACATACCAGATTTTTAGAATTTTCTTATCATTTTTTATTTCAACCCTTAAGGAGGTTGAAGTAATGATGATAGAATTCTGAAAATTTTGTATGTTTTTACATGAAGTATTCAGGAGGTCGTGTAAAAAATTCATGACGATTAAGAAGCTATTTATTGAACAATTAACATTAACATTTTTCATAGGGACTCAACATCCTTAATGTTAATTGTTCAATAAATAGCTTCTTAATCGTCATGACATTTTTACACGACCTCCTGAATACTTCATGTAAAAACATACCAAATTTTCAGAATTCTATCATCATTACTTCAACCTCCTTAAGGGTTGAAATAAAAAATGATAAGAAAATTTTGAAAATTTGGTATGTTTTTGTATGAAGTATTTAAGAGGTCGTGTTAAAATTTCACGACGATTAGGAAGCTCGTTATTAAAAAATTAACATTTCGTTAAGAACAATTTTTAAAAGAAATTAAAAAAAATTCATCAAGAAAACTTCGTTTTGTTTCCGTTGCTTTCAGTATATTGTAGATATTACAAAATTGAGAGGTCAAAAAAAAACTTATTGCAAAGTTACATCAGTTTCCATAAAACAACATTTAATTTGTGAATGTTAATTGATCAATAACGAGCTTCCTAATTGTCGTGAAATTTTTACACGACCTCTGAAATACTTCATACAAAAACGTACGAAATTTTCAGAATTTTATCATCATTTGCGATTTGGTACTCAACATCCTTAAACGCGTTTTTTCTCGAAACAACGTTGTTCGACGGTTTGTTGATAAAATCTTCGAAACTACTGAACCAATCCTTACGAAATTTTAACCACATATTATTTACAAGTATAGCTATAGCGCATAACAAGGATTTTTTAAATTTCGATGTTTACTATTTTTTGCCGAAAACGGTGAAAAAACACGTTTTTTTTTTAATTTCCGCTATTTGGTTATTTTTCAGTATATAAAAAAACGTATGATATGCGCTATCGCCATTAGCATACTAAATAAAAAAACGCTTGATTTTTTTATTTCGGATGATTTTTACGACATTTTTTTAACTACCTTTTTCGTCTATAAATAGTCACTTAAATAAATACAATTTTTTTTTAAATGTATTTCGAAAGTGTATTTATTAACAACTTTTATATCAATATTTATAATATAAGCCTATCAAAAAAATTCACGAAAAAAGCCTATTTGGCGTCTAAAGTGAGAAGACCCCTTAAGCCGATTAAAAGAAAACCAATTTTTTGGAAATTCTACAGTGGTGGTTACCCCTTGATAATTTTTCACCGCATCGCCGGTATCGTTGATCAGACCGACCTCAAAACAACTGCGTTCAGTCGCGTCTTCTCGAGTTGCAATCGCATAGCTGGCCCTTCAAGTTCGCCAGTTATTCGAAGTGACCCTCGATCGTATCAACGAATTCCACTTGCTCATCGCACATCGGACAATGAGATTTTCATTGCGATTCGCAAATTTGAGTCGGAATGTGCTTCGTACTATCCTCGAGCGAGAAATGCCTGTTCCGTCGATGAAACGAACGATCGTGACTCCCGGCGAGCGACATTCGAGGGTTTTTGGTGGCCGAGCTTTCGAAGACCTTTCGCCACACCGCGAATGCACACGAGCACACGAGCTTGCAAGCACTCGTTGTTGTATCCGTGGGTCGTTAGAAAGAGCGGATCGAGCAGTATGCAGCGCGAAAGGGTGACCGCACATTTCGTGAAATACCCCCCCCCCCCCCTCCCCCCCTCCCGTAACCAACGACCCACCGCCGCTCCGCTTTGCGCCACTAAAAGCACAGAACACCTCGCGGAAACCGCAATTCACAACACACGTTACCGTTCCACCATAGAATTCGCGTATGGAAAATACAGGCGTCATTTATAAGTCGGGTTTTTTTTGTTTTGTTTTTTCCCCGATAAGTCTTCTCTTGATTAAAATATGCGGCGAGAGATTCTCTCTTTTCAACCCTTGTTAAATAACGAGATATATGGGTCACTAACGTTTTATCGAGAGCCCTTAATTCTTCGGCTTGAAGATTTATTAGGTGTAGTAAAAAGAAATCCATTATTTTTGCTTACAATTTCATGCACCTAATATGTTTTATTATTTTATTAAAATATTTATAAAATATATGAATATAAATATATAATATAATATGTACAATATAAATATAAGGTAAATGTTCGGAAGTGGGGCTCCTGCTAGAATCAGGCTAATTTTCTTCAAGGGTTCAAACAAACCCAAACAAACCCTAAACAACCTCAAACAAACCCAAACAACCTTAAACAGTCCTTAAGAAACCCAAACAAAAATTAGCCTGATTCTAGCAGGAGCCCCACTTGCAAATATTTACCAAATATAAATATAAATAAAAAATTTTAATATTTTCACCTAATATATATTATTTTATTTCATTTAATGCCGTTGATTTAATTTGCCGTCAATTTTATGCAAAAATAATGGATTTATTTTTACTGCAACTAATATATCTTCAAGCCGAAGGATTAAGGGCTCTCGATAAAACGTTATCGAGAAAAAACACAAACCAAATATATATATATATATTTGGTTTGTGTTTTTTCTTAAACTTTATTCTGTACATTCCAGTTTGACATTCATTCAGACCTCAAAAAATACAGACAAAACTTTAAGAAAAACCACAAACCAAATATATATGTTTTTTTTGTGATAGGATTTTTCGTATACAGGGCTACTAGTTATTGGTCACGATCCAGTTAAAGGTTTGTGGGACATGTTTTCTGCTACCATATAACCTGGTAATGCTTTATGCAAGAGTAAACAATTTTCTTGAGAAATTGATACTTTTATTGGGTTTCTTAAGTGAGGGGTAGGCAACTTTGAAAATTAATTTTAAAAAACTATCGTATGGAATCGAACTTTTTAATTGTTTATAGAATGAGGGCTTAGTAAGGAAGAATTATCAACAATAAAATGAGAATAGGTTCCAAACATTTTTAAACGAGGGCTCAATACTTAGCAGGTCTTATAAATATTCTTATTTTATTGTTGATAATTCTTTGTTAGTGTATCCTCGAATTACAAATAATTAGAACATTTAATTCCGTACAGCAGTGTTTTGAATTAACTTTTAAAGTCGCCTATCCTTCAATAGAAAAAAATAATAAAAATAAGGTCTCGAAAATGGTTCGATTTTGCAGAAAGCATTACTGGGTTATTTGATAGCGGAATGTCCTGCAACCCATTTGCGGGATCGTGACCAATAACCAGTACCTTTATATACTCATAATTTGAATGATATAATATCATTATTAGATCATTAAAAAAAATTATTACTATACAGGGCTAATAGTTATTGGTCACGATCCCGTGAAAGGGTTGTAGAACATGTCATTATTTTTGTACAAATAAGGGGTAGGCAAGTACCCCTTCAAAATTAAATTTCTTATCAAAAAGTAGTAAAACAAAAAATTATAATTATATAATATTTTTTTATATATAATAAATTATTATTATGTAATAAAAAATATTTACATTATATTATAATCATTATAATGAATATGATTATTATAATATAATGTGAATATTTCTTTAATATATAATAACAACTTATTATATATAACAAACCATTATATAATTATAATTTATTTTTACTACTTTATAATTAAAAACTAAGTTTAACTACTATACAAATAAATTAGAATGTTACAGTATATATTAGGGTGTGTCGAAAAAACGATTTCGGAGCCTACCACTCTTCATTTCAATTGGTTTTCCTTCGCTTCTCGTGAAAGCAGCAGTAAATCTTGAGGGATGGCTCAATGGAGCAAAAATTCAAAAATGCCCAGGCAACCTTCAAAGCCCTCTCTTTTCGAAAAGCTATTCAAAATCATAGCAATTTTTAGTCAAAAGTGAAAGACAACGATTTTTTTGCCTCTTCCTTGCTTCCACTTCCTGTTGTAATCGAAGATTTGAAAAAAAAAACAAAAAAAAAGAATTTTCTACAACATATATAAAACCCTCAAAATTCCGTAATATCCCGCCCCAAAAAGAAACTTAAATTTGCCATACAATGAAAAGACGTTATCTAATAGTACCTCAAAAAAACTCCATTAAAAAAAGGACGGCGGTACATTTATAAATAAAACCGATCTGCTCTGTGCAAGGCCGCAATCTCATTCGGGCTCGTTCGCCTCCTCACTTAAACATCCATTCGTCTTTCGCTACGTATCTTTTTTCTTTTCACACATCCGATCTCTCTTATCGCTCGTATTTATCACCCCGCGGACCCCTCGCGGGCTTATAAAAGCGATTTTTTTTTTTCGAAAAAAAAAAGATATGCGGTACGAGCTTTCGGTGGGAACGCGAGAAAAAAGGAAGAACGTGCCTTATATCGATGCTGTACTGAAAAGATATTGGTCGGGGCCGAATGTCCGAGGCTATGCGAGCCAACAAAACAGGTCAAACATATATGTACAGGCCCGCACTCGGCTACGTGGGGGAGAATGTGAATCGAGCCGATATCGAAGTTTGGCTGATATAAGGAACATAAGGGGTAGTATGTGCTCATGCTCCGCCAGCGTGAAACGGCCATGTATATCAATGGTGATAAGCTTTAATATTACTATACATGTGTGTGTACGCATATAAGTATTTATTTATCCATAATGTTTTCGCTTTACAAAGAAAACAAATATATGCGAGTTTCTACATACAATAATAATAGTAATTAGTATTTTTATTATTTTTGTTATTATTATTAGATGTATCGAAGCTCACATTGAAGCCTGGATACCTGATAAAAATTGACCAAAAATCGATCGTTATATTCTATTATTTTTTTAATTCTATGATATTCTATTTATTGCTATTCTAGCTAATGTAATTGTTATTATAAATTTTATCCCTATTAGCAGCTTCGGTACTATTATTCGATATTAGTATTTTAAATATAGGATTATTAGGACTTTCGTTATTATTGTTGTTGTCGTTAGACTACATTCGATTGAGTCTAATTGAATTACTTAATCCGATTAAGTAAATTGTCCCAGCTTACTTGTGAGCTTTTTCAATTTACAAAAATTTTGTAAATCAAAAGTTGTAAGTGCAACTTTTGTAAGAATTTACAAAAATTGACCAACAATCGACAGTTTTATTCTATTTTATTTTTTATTTTTTATTCTAATTTATTCTACTTTATTTAAATTTTGTCTGATCGTTATAAACAATCGATTAATCGTCAACTCTGTGTCATGCGCATATGACATTAAGCCGCAGTATTCATTACTGTTATTAATGTTGCTATGATTTTCGTTTATCATCTTTAATGATAATATTATTTTTTGTTACATAATACTGATTTTTTACTATGCTTTAATATCATTATTCGATAATTAGTATATTAGATATTACATTATGAATAGTTTTAATATTATTGTTGTTATTATTGGACGTTATCGAAGCTTACATCTGAGCTCGGATAATCCATAAAAATTGGTAAACCATTGATTGTTCTATTCTATTTTATTTATTATTTTCATTCGGTTTTATTCTATTTTCTTTCTACATTAGCTGATCGATGTGAATAATTAATTATTTGTCAATTATTATAATTAATTGTTAATGCCCATATGATTATTATGAGCTGCATTTATAATCATTGTTATCAATGATTTTCATTCATTTTTGGTTCATTCATTTATGATTTTCATTCATCGTTATTATTTGTAAAACTATGTTAGCACCCTTATTATAATTCAATATTCTAAAAATGTAGGTTCGATCTGGTTTTTCATACGCAAATTAGAAAACTATCGTTTGGGTTTGTCTGGGTCGAAAATTGATGATCTCCTAACAATTGATATTTACATTTCTTTGTCCCCCGCCCCTCTCTCTCTCTCTCTTTCTCAGACTTTTTATATCGTTCACTCCCGTCCTCCCAGCCCTTCTTATAGCATCCGAGATCTGCTCAAATCCCAGCCGGGATGTTTGTGAGCAATTGTTGCATATTTAATGTTGCCTCGCTCTGAGGAAAAGAAATATATATATATATATATATATATATATATTTCTTTTATATATATATATATATATATATATATATATATATATATATATATATATATATATATATATATATATATATATAAAAGGAATATATAAAAGAGGAAAAGAAATATATATATATATATATATATATATTTCTTTTCCTCAGAGCGAGGATATATGAACATGAAGGGCGCATCATGCTACTCGATCATTTCTGAGGCTGAGAATTGGCGACGTTTATAAATAGCGGGTCAGCGATGAATCACGTGGCGCGTGTGCGACCACAACTACGGCGGCGATCGTTCAATCGGATATATCGATGAATCGATGAGAAAGCCATGGGGCCTTTTGCTTCTTATTCTCCCTTAGGAAATGACCTTTCATTCAATCTCACGCGAACTGATCGACCAGCGAACTCGTATCGGCAAAAGCGCTTCGAATTGATTTTTACAAAATGACACGCGTACAAGTGTGTGCTGCAGTTTGCTTAACCGTATCGTTCTCCCTTTTTCTTAGTCGGTGACGCCGGAAAACGACGCTTATCTCGGCACGCTGGAAGATTTTTCTCTCGGTCCGGCTTCAGCGCGATATACGAGAGAGAGGAAAAGAGAGAAAGAGAGAAAGAGAGAGAGAGAGAGAGAGAGAGAGAGAGAGAGAGAGAGAGAGAGAGAGAGAGAGAGAGAGTCCATCTCCTTTCTACCTGTTCCGGTCTGAGTTTTCAGTGCTCATAAGGAACATCACTTAAGGGGGGAAATCACAGTAGCACACAAAAAAATAGGCATATTTTCGGGAATTAATTTTGGCTGATTAAAAGTATCAATCGAAAATCTGTAAAGTAGGTTTTATAGCAATACTAAAAAAGTACAAAATGTAATTTTTTCATTAAAAAATATTTAAAAATGGCGGCTGCGCAGCATATGCCCCAAGGCGCCTATTTTTGAAAGAGTGTCGATGGCCGAAGACGTAGACTCCTTAATTTTTTACCTGGAAGAAAAAACCAACATTTTCTAGTTTCCATATAACAACAGCTAGCGAGCTACGTAGGATTTTTTCGATATATTGATTTTTCGCAAAATGGTGCATGTTTGAAAATAAAGTTAAATTTTTAACAAAAAAAACGCCATAAAATCGTCGATAAAAAAAAACTAAGCCATATAAAATAAAAAATCCTACGTAGCTCCGTGGAGAAAGATGTTTCGAAGCTACTGTCAAAATTTGAAGTCGATCAGTAAAGATTTGCTCGAGTTATGTCTTCGGCGAGCTCAAAAAAAGTGGTTTCGAGGAAAACGCGTTTAAAGTTTTAAGTACTGAGAAACCATATGAAAATTTCATATACCTCTAATCTGCAATGCCTGCACCGTACAGTCGATTTTCGTACGCAGTATCCTTTTTCGTCCCTTTTCTAACACGACTCGACGATGTGTCACTCATAATGACAATGATTTACAAATATCACTGTTTTTTATCACTATTTATGTTATATATGTATGCACGAAAGTGAAGCGTCGTGAAAAAGCGTTGTATTCAACGCAAGAAATTTGGGCACTCGGACACTTTTGCCGTATTCCATCATTTGGTATATTATTTTTAAGACCCTAAAGCACCTTTTAAGCGAATTTTTTTTTTTTTTCGAAAAATTGAAAATTTTACTGTGACTTGCCCCCTTAAACCTTTGAGTCCCTATGAAACCCCCTTAAACCTTTGAGTCCCTATGAAACATGTTAATGTTAATTGTCCAATAAAAACCTTCTTAATCGTCATGAAATTTTTACACGACCCCCTGAATACGTAATGTAAAAACATACCAAATTTTCAGAATTCTATCATCATTACTTCAACCTCCTTAAGGGTTGAAATAAAAAATGATAAGAAAATTCTGAAAATTTGGTATGTTTTTGTATGAAGTATTTAAGAGGTCGTGTTAAAATTTCACGACGATTAGGAAGCTCGTTATTAAAAAATTAACATTTTCTTAAGAACAATTTTTAAAAGAAATTAAAAAACAATTATCAATAAACTTCGTTTTGTTTCCGTTGCTTTCAGTATATTGTAGATATAATAAAATTGAAAAGTCAAAAAAAAAACTTATTGCAAAGTTACATCAGTTTCCATAAAACAACATTTAATTTGTGAATGTTAATTGTTTAATAACGAGCTTCCTGATTGTCGTGAAATTTTTACACGACCTCTGAAATACTTCATACAAAAACATACCAAATTTTAAGGATTTTATCATCATTTGCGATTTGGGAATCAACATCCTTAAGTGTCCGCCTCCGATTTTGTTGAAACTAATAAATGTGATGAATCATCGAAAACTATTAGACACGTACTTTTTTATTATCTGCGTAAAAACTGTTTTAAAGGGTGAAACAACCCCTTAAAGAAAAGCGCCTCACCCCTTAATTTAATTTATTTTAAATTATCCTATAGTGCATTTTCCGTCGTTTAACATTAGAAGAATTTTGGTTTTTACTTCATTCAGATCGATGGACTGCTTGGGGATAAAACTGCAAAACCACCCCTCGATACGCCTTTCTTTGAAGGGTGGTTCCCGCCCCATTAAAAACGCTTTTCCGCAGATAAAAAAACAGACGCGTCTAATAGTTTTCAATGCTTTATCACATATATGAGTTTTAAGGAAATAGACGGCGGACCCTTAAATGACCGTGACACTTTCTTTCCCCCACGGTTTTTCTCGTTCTTACCGCCAACTATCAATTTCAAGGCCTTTCTATCGCTATCGTCGAACCCCGGCAGATCGTCGCCCATAATTCTCATCGATCGTCCAAAATTTGTCACTGTTCGAATTTTTCTAATCACCCCTCGAAACTAAGAATTTCTTACACGCTTATTTTCTCATTCTTTTACACGTCATTCTTGAAGCGTTCTCCTTAAGCACTTTTGTGAGATTCTTCTCGTGACCAAGTCGTTCTCGTTTTGCAAGCCCGCGATTCAAATGACACAATTGCTAGCCCTTCAACGTGAGACGGATAAAAATAAAGATGCAATTTTTTATCACCGCTTCAATTGAAATTTAACAACCTTTTTCTGATTTTTTCGTCATTGAGATGGGTAGCTCATATATTGTCCTTTCTCGCTTCCCATTTCTCGTGTACGTTCTTGATGTACCGGGTGTCCCATTTTGATCTCGCACCTGATTTATCTCGAAAAATACTGCCCGGTCAAGTATTGGGTATAATAAAACTTTTACGTTTCAAAGGGGGGTCCAAAAAAATCGTTTTTTGTCCAAAATTCAAAATGACGATTAAGATAGCCGACATGGTTTTTCAGATTGGGTTCAAGAATTTCTTCTTCACCAAAAAAAATTATCAGGTCAAAACCAACAACTTTTGTAGGAAAAGTTTTTTGATAACATTCATCATTTTTAGGTTAGAAAACCATTTTTTACTATTTTAGCGGTATCCAGAATTTACCAGGTCGCGGTAAAGTCTTCAACATCCCTAGTGTAAGTGCACGTGTGTATGAGGGTGTGAAATTGTTTGGGTTCGTTCGATAACCCAAACATACCGAAACAAGGAATCGGTCTTCTCGGCTCGTCGCTTTGCTTAATGTTAAAGACTTGACCTCCTCGTGGTACATTTTGGATAGCGCTAAAATAGTAAATAATGGTACTCCAACCTAAATTTAGTCACATTATTAAACAACTTATCCTACTAAAGTTAGTTTTGGCCTGACACATTTTTTCAGTGAAGAAGAAATTCAAGACCGAATTTGAAAAAAAAACACGTCGGCCACCTTAAAGTCGCCAGTTTGGATTTTACCCAAAAGTTTACCTAAAAGTAATAGTAAGCAAGTAAAAGAAAAAAAGTAATAGTAAAAAAGTTTACCTAGAAGTAATAACCCTAAAAGTTTTATTATACTCAATACTTGATCGGAGCAGTATTCACCGAGGTAAATCAGGTATAAGATTAAAATGAATGTTTTCGATCATTTTGAACAATGGCGACATTTTTTATTACTTTGGATAATTGCAAAACTATATTAGAATTATATAAGTCATATCGTTTCTTATTTTACGAGAATATAGCTCTATAAAATTAATTATATTGTTCTAATATAACTTTGCAACTATCCAAAGTGACCGATAATTTTGCTATTTATCCGAAGCGATCGAAAACTTTTGACCGGTACTATATATGTGCGCATATATATATACGCTCACGCATAGTTGTGGAAAATTTGCCCTGTTAGTTACGCCAATTAGCACGACGGAGCTCTTTGCCTGCCTCCGATTGTTCAATCGAAGCATACCCCGAACCCGGCAAGTATTTTCCCTTGTAAAACTCGTATGCTTCTACATGCACACACATGTATACATATATACACTTGGGTTCGATACTACTCAGTTACCGAACGAGCGACCACTGAAGTTCCGTAGTATTTCCTCCCTTGCTCGTTTGCACCCCCACCCCCCGCCCTCCCTCTCGCTCGCCCTCGCTGTATTGCACATGCACATGAAAAATTATCTGAAATTCTCGCGGTGGAAAAAATTCTCACGTATAAATTGGTAACGAGGTCGCCTCTATTATTTTTTCGAACTTTTGGCGAGCTTCACCGTCACGGCAGTGGAACTTTCGCGAGCAATCGAGGCCTTTCTTTTGGGTTGATCAAAGAAAAAAACTTGAACCTGTAGAGGATAAAAGATGGTACCTTTTCATTTAATTCTATGCAGGGCGGAATATCACATTTCTTGGGAGGAGAAAGAAGTAATTAAATTGGCAGTAAAGGGAGGAAAAACAAAAAGTCATGACAATGGAGTAAAAAATAGCCAAGGGCTGGAAGTTGATGGCGTAGGAGTGACCCGTGCGACAAAATTCCTTGCGTAACTATAGCCACCCGTGCCGAAGGGACGCGCGGACATTCTCGTGTGTTCCTTTGGTATCGCAATATACATTTTTCATTCACGAGGACGAGGACGACGTGGCATGTAGGTATAAAGTCTAGTGATGCAGGTAGATTAAAATCCTTTTTCCGTACAGTGAGACAAGAGTGATTTTTTTATACTCATCCCCTCTCTCTCTCCCTCTCTCTCTCTCTCTCTCTCTCTCTCTCTTTTTCTCCGGGGTACCCGTAAAAGAAACTGAACGAGAAGCTCAAACAAACGCGCCGCATTCGTTTTTCTTCCCTCCTACTTCCTCCTCTTTTTTCTCGTTTCTTCGCTGTCTCGAGATGCACAACTGACCGAGATACGATGCAGGAAAGTCCAAAGGGGTAGGTGGAGCGAGAGGAACGAAACTCTCAAGTACGTCGAGGGGATGTTCGTGTTCGAGCATTCAAAGCTCGCGAACTTCATTGAAATACGGGAAAACAAGCTTCTTCGAAAGTACAGTGTGTAGTTTATTAGGGATGTGGCTGGCTTGTTTGCTTTTTTTCCTACACCCAATACGCAGCTCTCTCGTTTTCTTCTTTAAACTCGTGCAGGTTGTTCGTTATTTTAAATAAATAAAATCGAGTTAGTGTATTCTGTATATTTCTATCGAAAATAAACAAATTCACTGTATTCAGATATATATATATATATATAATTGAGAAATTATTTTTAAGCTTTTAATACGGCTCTTCGATTTATATTCAACTACTAGGAGTTCTGATACTTGTTCGTTTGTTCTATTTTTTTAAAGTCGAGAGCAATGTCTAAACAGCATATGTCGTACGATATTCTCATTTTTTACGAAGATGCAAAAGAATTTGCTTATTCGTTTGGAATGAATAAATGAATACACACACACACACACATATATATTGTATATAAATCACAATAGCGAAAAACTGCTCCTAATTTGTGATAAACTGTTTTTGAGATAATTTTTTTACGACATTTGCTTGATTTTTGGAAATACCGCGCACTAGATTTTTCTTCCATCAGAAAACGTTTTTCTTTGTCTTTTTTTACCTATCATAAAACATGTTTTTATTTTAAAATACGTGAAGTAATGTGTTTCCAAATACTAAGCAAAGAACTGCTCTCGTTTTGTGCTTTTTTTAACAACGTACTCTTCATTGTTATACATAGTGGGTGCAGGTTTTTTTCGTTCATTAGAATACTTGTTTGTGATTTTTTTTTTAACGTTATAAATAATTTTTCTTATAAAATTCGTAGAGTAATTTTCTCGTAACATTTAAATGAGTCATTTCAAAATTTTCCCTATCAGTACGTCCTTGTTGACAACAAAAAATGTATCTTATACGAACGTCTTTGATTCACATGCGTATATATGTGTGTGTATACACACACACGCGCGCGCACACACACCCATGTGTGTATATATATATATATGCTGGGTGTTAGGAAGGTTGATGCAAATCCTTAAGGGGGTGACAGGTCACCTCGTTAGGACCATACCTAACCGCGGTTACCTTAATTCAAAATCTAAGGATTTCGAGTTATTATGGCACGATATTTGAAAAATTTCACAAAATTAGGTACTAACTCGTTTACCTCTTATGTTAATGTTACTAAAAAAACATTAACTTAAGAGGTATTCTTATTTATTGAAAAGTTTTTAATTATTGAACACGTCTCATTTAGTTAGTTGTGTAGATACAGATTATTATATTGGTCTTTGCCGATCGAATATACATAAGCTGAGGTGCAAATAAGTTTTGAGTTACCAATTATCGTCTGTTTGAACATTATGAACGAGTTAGTACCCAAATTTGGGAAATTTTTCAAAAATCATACTTACCATAATAACTCGAAGTCCTCAGACTTTGGACTAAGGTAACCTGGGTTAGGTATGTTCCTAACGAGGTGACCTATCACCCCCCTTAAGGCTGTGTATCGACGTTCCTAACACCCTGCATATCTATATGTGTAAATGCAAAAGCAATGAAAGAATACAATAAAAAATATATTAAGACAATAAAAAAATACAATAAAAAATACAATATATATATATATATACATATATATTTATTGTATTTTTTCATTGTTTTTGCATTTACGATACGAAATATTCATACTCATACAATTGCTTTTTCGATTGCTTTTTCGCGTTGCAAAGTACCAAAATCGTGACGAAAAGATTCGGCTGCATCGTCGAATCGCGTTGAACTCGATTCCACATCCAATTGCGCACGGGGCGCTGTGACTTGAAACAGAAAACCGAAAGACGGCAAATATGCGCGTATATTTTCTCGAAGCCAATCGAGGCAGCGTTGAAAAAGAAACGAATCCTACGACGTTTACGAGGCCGTGTATGACCTAATGGTTGAACGCGACGGTGGAGCGAACGGGGTAGTGGTTGACGGGTGAGTGAAGAGAACGCGAAAGGTACTTGACTCCAATCGCGATTACCGAGCCTCGCGTATGCCGCAATATTTCGTCACCCATGCGCCCTTCATCACTTGCAATCCTACGCTCCAATTAAAAATGTTGATAATCCGAAAAGATTTTCGGCAAAGGCCCCCCCCCCACCCCTCTTAGGAGTGAGGGTGGAGAAACGAAGCTTTTTCAATTTTCGTCAACCTTTTTCGGTGGCAATTCTTCCACGGGCTTTAGCAATTCCAAACGATACACGACTTTGTACGAATATTTCTAATTGTTCGAATATTCGATTGAATAAGTTCAAACTTTTGAGGGTTTTATAATTATTAGGACGATCAAAATTTATTTATATTTATAAGGATATTCTAAGCTTATTTATATTGAGAAAGATATTTAACATTTATTTATATTTAGAAGGTTATTTGACATTTGTTTATATTTATAAGAATCTTTAAAATTTATTTATTTCATTGACAGACTGAGCCATTTTGAACCGGACGAATTTTAATCGAAATGCTGACTTCACTAATGTTGTAAATTTTCAATAATTATTTACAACATTTTAATTTGATATTTTCCGAATTTCAATTGAATTTTTTTTAACAACATTTTAATTTGATATTTTATTTTTTTGAAGATTTTAATTTGATATTTTTTTTTGTGAACATTTTAATTTGATATTTTCCAAATTTCAATTGAATTTTTTTAACAAAATTTTAATTTGATATACTTTTTTTTTTAACATTTTAATTTGATATTTTCTTTTTTTGAACAACATTTTAATTTGATATTTTCCGAATTTCAATTGAATTGAAATTCGGGAAATATCAAATTAAATTGGTGTAAAAAATTATTGAAAATTCGTTCGATTAAAATTCGTGTCAAGAAGTCTTCAAAATGTATACCTGATTATTAAAAATAAAATTCGGCCGAAGTGTTGTGCATGGCAAATGGATAAAGTATCATCCGGATCGAATCGATTCAGAGTGTCAAAATCGTATCCAGAGATAATTTTGTCAACGGAACGTTAATAAGGATATTTTGAAAATCTGCCGGAACAGAATTTTGTTTTTTTTTTTCATAGATAGATTTCATAAAAAAAAATAAAACGTCTTCATTACATTGTATCTTACGGAAATGAAAGAAATTACTTTATTTTTAATACATTTTGTCCCAAACTGTTCGGAAGAACATGAAAATATTATCTTCAAATGAAGGTAATTTTGGTTAGGTCATTATTATATACGTATTATATAATAGATATATATTATTATATATTTTTTCACAAAACACTATATGTATAATAATTATATAGCATGTATATTATTATGTAATTATTTATATACGGATAATATAAAAAATATATATTATTATAAAGTTGAAAGTAATAGTAAAAAGTGGAATGCCATATGGATCCAAAATTTGGGAATGGAAGAGGAGGAAACAAGTGGAAAAATTTCAAGCAAGGTATGCTAAAATAGTCATGGAAATTAGAGGAAGCACTCAAAACGATAGTGTGCGAATGTAAGCGAGGTGCAGGTGAATGGAAGCTGAAGCATGGAAAAGGGCCGCAAGGTATCAACCTGAAACAATGAAGATGAGGTATTGTCGGCGGCCAAAAAATGCCAAACGAAAGGAGTAAGAGCAATTACCAATGTTATTCCATCGAAATAGGGAAAATAAATAAAAGAAGCAGTGGAAAGTGTAGGTGAGGGGACAATCTGGCAAGCCGTATGAAATGGAAATGTAAGGAGGCTGGAAAGAAAAATAGAAAGAGGCGTAAAAATTAAAATACAACAAGAAATTCAATAATATTGGAGCAAAATAGATGGGCCAACATACTGCATGGAATATAACCATAGGAAAACATGTATACACATGAGAAAATATTGGCTGGACAAGATGATGCATGGAGAATTAAAAGAAACGTGGGCGAGGATAAGACACTGAATGTAGAATATGCAATTAAGCAATTGAAAATTTGAGACGTATTTTCGAGTATACGGAAGTTAAGGGAAAACTAAAGCAGAAGATGAAGGTTGTCTCAAAATGACCTAACAATTTTATTTATCAATAAAATACGAATATTTTTATGTTAATATAAAGTACAAACATGGAGGTTATGTGTGGAACACAATATTTGATAAATGGCATAAACGGCATTAACTTGTGTCACGTCGCGACCAATTGCATACAATGTATTTTTAAGCCTAATACGCACGATAGCGGCATTCTTATTTTTCGACGGATCTGAATATTTTTCTTTAGAATAAGGGCTACCACGGCGGAAATGTAGCCTATCGATATTAATATAACCAAGCGTCTCGCGTAACTTCCCACGCGAAAGCGTAGCGGCCTTAACGATATCGAGAACAAATATACAAGCGGGAAAATTTCGAACAGTCTCGTTGTAATCCGAACAGAGTCCGAGTACATCGCAGAGTGTCCTTAAGACCAAAAATACACAAAGGAAACCTTCGGGTTACAAGGATGACGAACACGTGAAGCGACACGCAAGAAATACGTGATGATATTCATAAAGACGTAAATATATAACGACGCAACGATACCGAATGCTAACGATCATCCAAGAGCGGAAAAATGTCCAAATCCTTAAAATATACACTCGCTAGGAGAAAATCCTCCGACCCAGGAAGTTGCCGCGGTCATAAAACTGCGTTGATATTTCCCATGCGGACTCGCGGGCCTCGGTCAACAAGCCCTATCTCGAGCGTGCGTTCTTGGCGCCGACAAGGCCCCTTTTTCCTCTCTGTATTTTTCCGCGCTCCAGATAAAGAAGCGCAGCTCCAATTCCTGGAAATAGAGCGACGAGCCTACGTCCTGCTCCCACTCTCTATTTTCGACCAATCAACCGAAGAGACCTATATTTAATGCCTTTTCCACCAATCCAAAAAGAATGCACCACCAAAGTGCACTTTTCCAGAGTTTTCTTCTCCCACCACCTCAGCATCCCAATTTTTCCATCATCGTTCGTAGAGGAGTGTTCCATCATCGTTCGTAGAAGTGTGTTCCATCACCACTCGTGGAGAACAGTCTTCCGACATTTTCCATCGCGTTCAGATCAGTCTTCCAACCGATTCTGTTACAATCAGATCGTAGTCTCGCAAAATCATCCATCGAATTAACTTCACTTCTTAATCTTGTTCTGACAGAATTCGAAGTGTAGTACCGGTATCATAGAGTTTCGAATATTATACATCTTCGGGTTTTGACCGAAGTGTCGTATAAACGTTTAGTCGACTCTCGCGGCCTCGAGTGCGTAAGGTAGTTCGGGTGCTGTTTACTACGCGAATATATATAAATACTCTCAGCACCCCAAAAGTCTGGTGCTGGTGACCGCTTACCGAACGCTGAGCGTGGCGTCCGTCAACTAGGCCCTTATCTGCGAGCGACAACCGATATCCTTGCGAGCGAGCGTACCTGCAGACGGATACACCCACGAACATAGCGACCAATGTAAGCTACAAATTTCATTTTATGTTAATCCGATTGTTCCCCCGACTTCACAGTTATTTTTATTGTCAATTTTTTGTATAAGTAACTTTATTAATCCAATCACTTATTTGTAATAAACCTTTAGTTAAGTTTGTACAAATTTGTCGGATTATTTCTCGATACCAAATCACTGCATGATTTCCTAATTTCAACTCATTCCAAGCACTACCCCTTTTTACCCTCATCCCGTGCTATTGCGCTTGTCGTAGGCAAAAAAGGAGGGAATCAAAAAAATATATGCCCACGTCCCTTCCCGACGTGACACTTGGAAGACATATTCTTTCATCGAAATAGTGCATTTGCCACACTGCGGGTGAAACAATGCAGTGATTGCAGACGAGGTTTCAAGGTCGAGTTTCATCAAGAGCGTGCGATTTGACGCCATTGGACTTCGTTCTTTAGGCTTTTCTGAAAGCAAAAGTGTATGCCAATGATCCACCGATCATTTCGGAGCTCAAGGAAACAATTGGACGGACCATTGATGAAATTAGCCCGCAATTATGCCAAAATGTTTTTCAAAATTTCGTCAAAATAGTGAACGTTTGCAAACAGACACGAGGCGGCCATTTATCGAATATTGTGCTTCACACATAACCTCCATGTTTGTACCTCGTATGGAAATAAAAATATATGTACTTGTCAAATGAATAATACGTTTTATTCATAAATAAAAATGTCAGGTCATTATGAGACACCCTGTAGTAAATAAACTGGAGCAAGGTTGAATAATAGCAGGGGTTTACAAATTATCCGGAAAATAGAAGCGCAACTGAAAATGCAACCGGCAAAGCAACTACGCGATTACCGTAAAACGGGGTTAAATGTTGAAGTTACTTGTCACGCCAATTAGAAAAAAGCTGTTTCGAGAAGTTTCGAGTAGTCGGCCACTTTGTACATCGAAAAAAAAAATTCTAACAGCTTGATATTCATACTGAATAGATGTGTTATTAATTTTATGAGTTAATCACTTTTTCATACGAAAAAAAAATTGTTAAATTCGCACATGATTTTATACCCGTTACTGTGGCCTAAGGCCTTAAGGGTAACGTTAACAGATGGTGTGCGAGGACACAGACTTAATCCGTTTTTTAACTTTTTTTCTATTGTCGCTCAAATTTGTTGTTCAAACTTATTATAATGTTGCTAAGGTTTATTGTGATGTTGCTCAAGTTGATTCTGATCTCAATGATATTTAAAACACTGATTAAGTGCCTATAATAGTACCCGAGGTACTTGATATTTTTTATGTAGAATGCTTCCTTAATAAAGATGACAATTTTGTTATAAAGAATCCGTGTTTTTCATTGAATTCCATGTATAATGAATTAAATTTTTTTTTTTATAAAAATGATTTCAAAGTAACCCTCAATCGTTGACTGTGATGCATTACAATGCCTTGTCAAAGAAACCCCACAGTCGAGGTTACTTTGTCCTCGACTGACGGGTAGGCCCTGAAATGGGGGTTGGGGGTGGAATTCTGATTCGATTCTTGTCAGCATTTTTGCGTCTCCGATCAACCCCTGAATTATAATTAATTTTTAAATGCAGGCGCACCTGATTGGCTTGACTTTCTTATCCATTTAATAGCCAAAGGACACTTCTATTGGGGCAAAAAAGTTGAAATTCAGGATGTTAAAAAAAAGGTACCAACAAAAAACTTTCAAAACCTGTTAAAAATAATTCCATTTGACGGTACATCAGACAATGTGAGAAATTAGCAACTAGAATAGTTACAAAAAACGAATGCAAAATTATTGATGAAAGTGAAAAGGGGCATTCGTGTAAACACCCTTAAAACGGATATACAAGGTACAATACTACTAGGATATATTATTATATATCTATTAAGGTTATTTTCATTTGTTGTTCATATCAATTTAATTTAGATCAAAACAATATTAAGGGGTTTTCTCACTTTAGACGCTAAAAAGGCTATTTTCATGAATTTTTTGATACGCAGAAAAAGAAATCGTTGAATGTGCAAAATGCATTTTGTTGTCTCGAAATTTTTTTGTTTTAACAAGTTGCTCAGACATGCTAAATAAGTTACAGTTCACACCACTATACTGTTTTGTTATGCTAATCAAAAATCAAGTTGAACGTATTTAAAGATACATTTTGTTAAACCAACTGAATTTTGGATGGATAAACGAATTTTTTTTTTCAATGTAGGTTTATATTGTAGATATTGATATAAAACTTGTTATACTTAATAAATACACTTTCGAAATACATTTTAAAAAATTCTTTGATTTATTTAAGTCACTATTTATAGACGAAAATGGAAGTTAAAAAAATATCCTGAACAACTTCAAGGGCTGCGCTGTTGATGAAATCTCGGAGATGGATCATCCGAAACAAAAAATCAAACGGTTTTAGATTCAGTATATGTTATTGGCTATAGCGCATATCATGCGATTTTTTATATATCCGAAAATGACAAAAAGGCAGACATTTTTCGAAAAAACCAAAAAAAACGTGCTTTTTCACCGTTTTTGGCCACAAAAAAATAATAAATATCAAAATTCAAAAAAATCCTCGACATGCGCTATAGCTTTAGTTGTAAAGAATAGGTGCTTAAAATTTTAAGTTTGTTGGGTTACACGAATACATTTTAAAAAATTACCTATGTAATTCGAAAGTGTATTCATTAAGTGTAACAACTTTTATATCAATATCTATAATAAATTCCTATAAAAAAAATTCACGAACATAGCTTTTTTAGCATCTAAAGTAAGAAGACCCCTTAATCGCGCTGACTTTTTTCCTTTATAATCACAATTTCGCTGTCCTTCCTTCTTCGAAAAGTACATTGAATTTTCTCCAAAATGCTAATTCCGTTCGTGAAATCCTATAGAATTTCTGATTTAAGCAAACGCCTAAAATGCTTCAGGGGAAGCGAATCCTTTCGAATCGTTTTTTACACGGTCGAGGCCCTTTCCGCGTTCCCTGTCACCTTTATCGCGCATCGGGTCTGTCGTGATCGAAGCTCGACTGCTATCTAAGAAATATTTCCGCTCCCTCCCCTCATCTGAGGCATTAAAAAAACATGGAATTCTTAAGACCCCGAGAGAGTGAGTGGGAGGAAGGGCGGGAGGGAGTCCCGTGTTTTCTCATGAATATTAATCGTCCAACGCAATTAGCTTTCTCGCGGCGGGGGACCCTCGCAAAACTGCATTAACACTTTGCTTTCTTTTATCTTTATCAGCCTCGCTATATTCCATCTCCCTTCCATCCTCGCGTTTCTTACATCCTCCATTTTTTTTTTCGTTTTTTCTATCTCGCTTCGTATATCTTTCCACTTGCCTGCTATTTACGCGACTCTGATTATCTCACCGGAGCAGTTCCCTGCTCTTTTATTCACGTCCCAGTGTGAAGCTTCCCCTCTACGCCCCTCTCGCTTCCTCATTCTAACGACCCGCTATCAACGGTGATGACTGTATATACGAATTAAAAAAATGCCAACTTTAATTCTTATTGCTAATGTCCCTTTGTTTGCCCTCGCGAGCTTTTTCGAGCCCTCACCCTTAAGGACGTTGCAACCGTCCAGTTGAGTCAAATGACGGTTTATGATTTTTATACCTTCTTTTATACTTGCTTTTCGAAGCATCTCAAGCAAGTGCATACGTGGTATAGATTTATTCGGGATGTGCTAATTGGTCATGAAATATATCATCAAAGGGCCGAATTATGCATTTTTATATTTTTATTGCGTAAATAAGAAAAACTTTTGTGTACTACTCGAGGAAGTATAACATTTTGTACCTAGTTGAAGAAGTATAACATTATCGACGATTATTATGAAAAAACTGCGTCAGCGAATGTTTTATACAACTCAAAATGAAATTATTTTGAGTAATTTGAAATGATGTCAAGGCCTTAGGCCATAGTAACGGGTATAAAGTCATGTGCGAATTTAACAATTTTTTTCGTGTGACAAAGTGATTCACTCATAAAATTAATCGCGCATCTATTTAGTATGAATATCAAAGTATTAGAAAATATATTTTTCTTTTCGATGTACAAAATGGCCGTCTCCTCGAAACTTCTCGAAACACCTTTTTTCCAATTGGCGTGACAAATAACTTCAACAATTTTCACTCGATTTACTTCAAATTTCAAAGTTATGCACCTAATTGCATTTCGCAGAGGAGTACGTACGGAAATTCTGATTAATCGAAAACTTTTCATTTTATAAGTAGTTTACGAGCAGTTATAACGAAATGTTTCACTGAAAATTCATTTCTTAAGTTCAAATACCTACAACTTTTGAATAAAACAATATTTTTAAAATTCCGTACGTACTTCTCTAGGTATTCTAATGTAGATTGACGAGAATTTTTGTTTTTTGTTCTAGGTCAAAAATTGTGGATGCTAAATGTTACGGCGTGGAGCGCCTAAAAAAAAGATAACAAAATAAAATATTAGTAGTCGGCCATTATGTACATCGAAAAAAAACATATATTTTTTCTAACAGCTTGATATTCGTACTAAATAGATGTGTAATTAATTTTATGAGTGAATCGATTTTCATACAAATTTTTTTTTTTTTAATACGCGCATGATTTTATACCCCTTACTGTGGCCTAAGGCCTTAATTAATTTTTATGTCAAGAGTGTTCGTTATTACCATTAGTTGATGTCAAATGTTGCCGAAATACGGCAACCTCGCGGACATTGAGGTTGGCAGCAATGCTCTTTATTCGCCAGCCAAGATTCGTAATCTTTCATCAAACCTTAATGGTTCAATATTGACTATTCAGCGTGGACCATTTAACGTGACCACCTCAAATATCTCCGCTGCCTTCAGAGTGACGAAAAAAATGTTCGAGTGACGAAAAGGAGGTAATTTGTTTGATTTCGAAGGGCTGACACAGGGGTGAATAGTTCATTTTTGTCGAGGTCATACTTTTTGCGATCTCAAGGTCATCAATGGTTTTTCAAATGGGAACATGTTTTTTGTTTATTCAGACGCTGTAGCTGATATTCAGATGAATTCAACGACCTATAATATCAAGATCTTGAAATGATTTTTTCACCAAAATAATATATATGTTAATAACATATGTTTTTTTCCAAATTTCATCTTCCATTGTGGCTGACGCTCCAACCCCCTTAAGACTGTTACCCCACACTTGTCGCTTCACTATTTCCGGTTCCTCGAAGGCATCATCGCCCAGAGCCACTTCGTTTTCCCAGCTGCTACCCGATCACGTTTCCAAGAGGGCACAGGGAAACTGTGGAAAACCTCTGCCGATACAGGCGGCAATATTTTCGAGTTTTCGTTGGCGTGGCATCATTGGGACCCCGCCGTAAAAACTTGCGTCCCACGCGGTAGTTAAGAAACAAAGCGAATGCGCGGTTTAGCAGTCACCCATCCAAGTAGTGGCTGAGCTTGAGGTGCGAGCTTGAGACTCTGTGAACTCAAAGTTTCGTCGGTCGTATTAATCGCTCGGAACAGAAAAATCGGCGATAATGCACTGGAATCGATCGCAGCTTTAACGTCGAGCCATCTCACGGAGCTTTTATTGGCCACGCGGCGGGGAAACGGCGACGAAGGGAGCACGAAGCTCCTACCACGTATGTCATGACGGCTGCGAGACAGAGATAAAAAAGTTTGATGCGTGAGAGCGTATAAATCGACCGGATGTAGCCATAAAAGGATCGTGAGGCAGGCGCAGTATCGATAAAAATCCAACACTACGTGCCCACGAGACACGTAACTCAACCCCGACATGATAATAATGTTAAAAGATTATAGACATTTGCGCCGTACTGCCCGATATGCACGTGCCGAGGAATTTTATTAATATTTATTAATTTAAGTGAAACATATTCGTTTAAATGGAAAATATTAATTTCATCGAAAAATATGAATTCAATTGAAACATATTAATTTCATTGAAAAATATTAATTTATATGGAAAATATTAATTTAATTGAAAAATATTAATTTGATTGGAATTTCCGGTGCTCGAGTGAGCCGTGCTGAGCTCATTAAATTATCGACAGCTATCCGACGTTCGCGAAATTTCTCGTATTAATTTTTTTTTGCATACGCAGATAGCATAAGCACGAGCTTTAGGCGGGACACCACTGTGACGGGTAAAAAAGGTCGATTTTTTTGGCATTTTCTCAAAGTCTACATATACTCGAGGGTATGTTTAAAAGGGTAAAAATTTTCAAGATAAAATACTAAAAATTGACTAACAATAAGTTACAGACGATTTTGTTACGATCGTAGCGCAATAATTTACGTATACTCAAATATTCAATCGCTTTTTTTTCTCGAAATTACTTATGTCGATCTGGCCAGGATCCTAACTCTAGCTATATTTCTAAAAAACGAAAATTTCGGTAATTGCGGTACCCATCGTTAGGCGTAGCCGTTTTATTCTGTTTTAAAATTTCGTATTTTTAAACCCCCGAAAATGAGTAAGAAATTCGCCAATATTAGGCTTTTTTAACGCCCGCCATTTCGTTTTTTTTTTTTTTAAGAACCGATACTTACAACGAGAACTATATTTATGTAGATTAGAAAACTTTTTTACTTTTGAGACTAACCATTATGCGGATCACATTTTTTGTACAGAAGCTGAACAACGTTGTTCATTTTCAATTTTCTTGAATAAAAATTTACACGAAATGAGTTTAATGTAGACTCAATAAAATACCATTTTTCTAAATTCCAAATGAAGAATCTAGTAGAGAAAAAAAAATAGGAAAAAACGACCTTTTCGGTCCGTCACAGTGGTGTCCTCCCTTGAATATCGAATAGCTTGGGATGTTTTTTAAGCCGCACGAAGAAAATAATCACTCGGATGAACGAAATTGTTCAATCACAGATGGCCAATGGAATATTTAGACGAGACCCGAAAATATTTGATTACTGACAATGAGTATTCGTTACTACGATGGAATAAATCATTTCCAAAATACCCTAACATACAATTTTTCAAATAAATAATTCGTCGTCATCCCCCAATGACAGATTTATCCAATGCAGGTAGTTATTTTCAATGTACAATTTATGCGTAGAGATACGTGTGTACGAAAATTCGAGCAACGCTACCGTCCATTTAGGGACTACGTGAGTTTGAAAATGTCAAAAAAATATATTTCTTTAAATTTTATTATCCAATAGTACAATATGTCTAAAATATTCTGCCAAAGTTTTGCGTCAATCGGAGTAAAATTCTAGGAGAGACAGCCTTTGGGAATTGCCCCCGTTCTGAACGACCAGCCGGAGCGAAAATTGTATTCACATTTTTCTAAAAACACTATTTTTGAAGTCGGTGAGCACGATTTCTCAAAAACTAATGCACCGATCTTATTGAAATTTTGCACACTTCTTCAAAATAGCATTGACTAGTGTTGGAACGAAGGGTTTTTTTAAAACTAACTTTACAAGGTTATACGTAGTGTAAATTGTACCAAAAATTGAACTATTTTGCATACAACTCTGCCAAAAATTCAAATTTCAATTCGTTTTTAAATCCTTCGTTCAATCACGAGCTATACTTATCTACTAACAGAAAAAAAATGGTTTTTTAATTTCGGATAAAGCTATCATGAGTTATCCTGACCACCACGAGGACACTTTTTAGGATTCTCAGGAAACCAGGTCCCACCGGCTGAATTTCCCAAATTTTTGGATGAAATTTTTCTCTAATATTGTTGAAATGTCGCTCTTTTATTTTTTAAACATTTTGAATAAAATCATTTATATATTATATTTTTTAAATAAAGCTAATATGCTTTTTTGACTTCGAAACCACGTAACTCCTTCAGGCCAAACAAACGAATCCAATGACGACAGATTCAGCGTAATTTCTCACGTGCCTCCCGTCACGTCGCGGGAGCAAAAAGCGTAACGTCTTCCAAAGATTTCAAGGATTGAAATGACATCGGAAAGAGTATTGGGGCTAGCGAACGTTTCAATGAGAATAGTGCAATTAGTGGCGGCGATTGGTCCGCGAGCACAGCCCTGGCTCTGTACCCAACATCGGTAAACGCTCTGAATTAGGCAACGCTGATTCGTCAGCTGTGCCACGAGTCGTTGCGTCAGGACGCGGTGGCCCTTCGCGCCAACATGGAGATACGTCAAATTCTTGTGTGGAAATTCGATCATTCGCTCATTTATATAGCCGATCGTCAAATTGTAGCGATCAATTTGCTACGCGCAAATACACCTTACAAGCTATATTGACACGGCAAATTTTTCGAGCGGTCACTCACCCCGAGCCAAATTCGCTACTGTTCCAACATTGCCTGGATTGTAAAGCGCGAAATCGTGCAATCTCGTGCACGTGTGGAATTTTCATTTGTCACGTTACTACTCCATTTAAATTGAAATAGGAGCACTCGGGAATTTGACATACCGTTAAGCTCACCCGACCGGCTAACTTTGAACATTCGTTTAAAAACGTCGCTGTATTATTTTCACGGAAATTACAGCGGTTTAAAGGGTGCCTTATTTTACTTTCAATATGAACAAAAAAATTCGAATCATTCAAAGTTGCGTAAAAATAATAATATCGATTTGTTGAAAGAGCTTTTTGCAGTTGTAAAGCTCATCTTTGAGAATCTTCCGACAAACTTAAGGCAAGACAGCACTGTGATGGGTTGAAAAACGATTTTTTTCATATTTTCCCAACGAATACATATTAGAGAATATGTTGAAAAAATTCAAGTTCAAATATTGAAAATTGACCAAGTTACAGACGATTTAGTGAGAGGAGGTAGCGCAATGATTTACGTATACTAAAACCTTAATAGTTTTATAGCAATAATTAAAAATGTTGATATATGCTATATATGATTATATATATATATATATATATATATATATATATATATATATATATATATATTTATTTATTTATTTATATATATGATGTTATTTTTATCTATATATGATGTATAATTGGTGCATATGATGTATATATATATGATTTTATATATAATTAATTTAAAACATTAATAGCAATAGCTATCATTGTGCCAAGCTGTTTTTTTTAAATTTAGTATCTTTAAGCCCCCAAATGTAAGTATAAATTTCGCCAAAATTCCATTTTTATCAATACCCGCCAGTTCGTGAAATTCTTTCTCCTCGATAAACAGCTACGTTCACCACGAGCTCAATTTATATAGATTATAAAGCTTTTTCATTCTGATTTTCCCGACCAACCATTGTCGAGTTATCGATCCAGCCGTTGGACCACATGTTTTATGCAGCGGCTCTAATGTACCTCAATAACGTTGGGAGTTTTTCACTTTTTCAAATAAAAATTTATGCAAAATAAGTTCAATGTATGCTTCATAACATACATTTTTTGCAAAACCCCAAATAAATTATTTAGTAGACAGAACAATTCGAAAAAAACGACCTTGTTCGGTCCGTGTGAGTGGTGTCATCCCTTGACGTTTATCACTTACAAGAAACATCACACGAGTATCCGCCGTCGATTTTGTTAAAACTCATACACGTGATAAGTCATTGAAATCTATTGGAATGAAACAAAAACCAAAATTCTTCTAATGTAAAACGATAAAAAAATCCGCTATATAAAAATTGAAGAAAAAAACGAAATTTATGGGTGACATGCCTTTTTTAAGGGGTCGTTTCCACCCTCAAAAACGTTTTCCCGCAGATAAAAAAAAATTCGTGTCTGATAGTTTCCAATGCTTTATAACATATATGAGTTTCAACAATATCGAAGGCGGACACTTAAGTGGTGTTCCTTCTTAGTCGGTAACTAATACAAACTTAAAGAGGTAGGATTATTACTATGAATCCAACTTTCGGATTTGAAATTTTTATATGACTTTGACGAATACTTTATGCGCCTATCGCCAAAATTTGAGATATTTTGACCGTTTAGTTTTTTCGCAATAAAACTGCAAAGTCGAGCACTTTGAGTTACCGAAGCATGTCGTCTTATGGAGACGGTCAACCGGAAGTGCGGTGATCGTGGTTTTTCTGCTCACGTATCCAACTAAACCCGTTGGAAAACTGAAATTCGATAGATTATATATAATAGATATTGTAAAAAATAAGAAAATCAATCTTCACCGTGTAGTTGAAGCACTACATTACAAGAGACTTTCAATTTCCGGTTGAAAGTGGTCAGAACGACGAAATAGCACCCACAGACTCAGCAACGTCGCCAGTGACAGCTTATGCGTTTGGCGAACATAACCCAGCTTTGTTTTGAAAGTAATTTGAATAAAAGCCGCCACAAAATATGCAAACAACAATTTATAGAGTTTTTATCATTTATCACGTATCAATAATATGTATAATTATATTCTGCCTATCGTGTTAATTCCGCTGAAGTAATTCAAGCCTATTTTCATTTGGTTTCCGGCTGATTTTTTGTCTTTTTAGTCCGTTTTTATGGTGGATATGTTAATATTATTGTTACGAAGATCACTACCGAGTCGTTGACAATCTAATTTTTCAGTTTTTATTTGTTCACGCGCTATAAATTCATGATTTACCACAGCATTTGGCACACTATAATCGATAATACGAATAATCCACATAAGTAAACATCAATCACAGCAGCTGTGGGTCAAATAAATTTAGACTCTTTTTTGACCCCGTGGATGTGATCGTACCTCCTTGAACGTGAAGCATGACTTCTGTAGGTAAATCAAATGGGGGAAAGAATGCCAAGTTTTACTTAGACTGGACTTCGGAAGGTGAAATCTTGCATATGGGATTGAGGTTGGCTAGATCGAATGCTTTGAAAATAAATATTCCTGAATTAGTTCAATTTCCTCTGACGGATTCGGCATACGAGAGTTCCTCAACCATTTATCAAGGTACCTACTCACAAGAAACATCCCTCAGGTGTCGTCCTTCTATTTTGTGGAAGCTTATATATGTTATGAAGCATTGAAAACTACCTAAGCGATACGTATTTTTTGTTATCGACGGAAAAACAATCTTCAGGGGTGAAACCAGCCCTCGAATAGGGGTGGTTCACCCCTTAATTCTTTTTTTGCGTTAACTCTCCAGTGGATTTTTCATCGCATCAGAGTAGAAGAACGTGCGTTCTTGTTTCATTGCGATCGGTCGATTGCTCGTGGGTGAAACTGCAATATAACCCCTTGACATGCCTTTTTTCGAGGGCTGGTTTTACCCCTTAAAACCGTTTTCCCGGTGATAAAAAAAATACCCGTCGCTTAGTGTTCAATGCTTCAAAACAAATATAAGTTTCAACAAAATCGAAGGACGACACCCGAGGGATGTTCCGTGTTAGAGTCGTACGATATAAATCTGCCAAAAGATACATTGCTCGGTAATAAAAATCAAAGACACAGAATATAAAAAACGCTTTCGTTGCGTTCCAACGACGCCAACTTCAACATCATTTTCATCATCCCTAATAACATTATTCAAACCACAAGGAGTTTGAATTTATTTTTCGCCACCCCCTAATAGACTTTTAATTACAGCCAAAACAATGTTTATCCACGAGCAACGTACCTTGGACCCCGCACGTTTCAATCACCAATAGTAAGCCTGGTAGCAAGTGAAACAGCATTTTTCCACACCGGAACACTTCACTCACAACGCCGTTTTTTAGCATCCCTTTTTTTCCAACCCTCAATTTTCGGACTTGCTTCCCCGTAACTCCCGTCCACGTTTAACACTGTCCACTCGCGATTCACTCGCTACGATTTTTACGTCCACATTGCAGCCTCAACTCCGTTCCAGAACCCGCGAACAACCCCGGAGCCTAATTCCGGAAAGTAGCTTTTTTAAATTAATGATACTCTCTCCCTGATTGACGATGTATTTTTCGTCCAAGCTTCACGGAGTCTGCAAGCTTTCCAAAGAGGGAGAGCGAGAGAGAGAGAGAGAGAGAGAGAGAGAGAGAGAGAGAGAGAGAGGGCGAAACGCGTTGATCTCAAGTATCGCGTTTCTTGGGGAACCGCGAGTATATCGAAACGCGAATCGACGAAGCGCGAAACGATCAAAAGTTCACCCTTGCTGTACGAGCAACCCCCTTGGGCTAGGACCAACACGATGTCAAGCTGGAAAAGTATTTATTCGTGTGGGCTCGGTCACCACGGTGGTGAGAAAAAACGAGGAAAATAAGAATGGACAAAAATATATGTATGTATCGTTGCCCGGTCTCGAGGACGCCAGTGGCGAGCTTATTTCTCCCTCTCTATCCCCTTTGCCTCCCTCATATATCTATATAAATATATATATATATATATATATATGTATATATGTACGTAACACTATCACTGCGGCTTTCCCAGACGATTTGATTAGAAGCGACGAGGTCCACCCAATTCTCACTTTTTCTTTTTACATTCTTCCCTATCCCCTATCTCCATCAATTTATTTAATTCCTACTTTTCCTTCTCCTCACCTTTTCCCTGCTTTTTACGAATTTATTCCAAATACAGCACAGTCACTTTTATTATTATGTTTATTATTATTATTGTTGTTATTATTCGGCGATTCCGAAAAAAAAAAATTTTACTTCGAGCACGCTTCCGGAAGTTCAAACCAACCTCCGAGGGCTGCAATTTTTTTGCACCCCGTTGCAACGATTTCTCTCGCGCACTGCGTTTTTCGAAAGTTTATCTTGATGTATAAATTTTTTATCCATCGGCATCGAGGAATCGGACCTTTTTCCTCGCGAGTGAAAAACGAAGGTTGGAGGGAATTGGCGATTCTTCAAAATGGCAAATCAATTCCGACTCTCCGAGCGCGAGTGTCCGGCCGGCATCCGCAAAATTTTTCCGCTTCTTCGCGCCTTATTCTTGTTTGCCAATGAGGGACGAGGGCTCCCCTCGAGCGAGACGAGAGTTGCGGTATCCGATGGTTCCGCGATTTTATCGACACTTGGCACGACCGGGCGAGTGTTCCTGCACCGCATCGTTGATACCTTTCGCCTCTTCGTCTTTCCTCCAATTCTTGCTCCTTGTTTTCGACACTTTGGCGTTGCACACCGTGCCCTATTTCGTTGCCCCCAACGAGCGGCCAATCGAAGGGCCCTAACGAAAACGCCACGGAAACGAAGAAACGAGGCAAGCCCGACGAATAAAAGTTCACGGACGGTCGACGAATTTTTCGCCACGCATCGCGTATCGTCGGCGAGGTGAACTTTACTTTTTTATGTCGTTTTTGCGCTAACGGAAAAACGACGATCGCGCGATTCTCTCATCGAGGTGACACGCGAAAATGAAAACAAAAACGATAATAAAAATTGATTAAAAAATCGTTAATTATCTTTAATATTCTTGATTAAAAATTCTCAATTTAAATAATTATCCTTCGAGGACAGGCGCGAACCCGACGATCGCTCCAAGTTCACTCTACAATCGTATCCGACCAAAGGCACTCGGAGAACGTGACCATCGAATTCGTCACACTCCGAATTTCATATCCGTCGCGCCGAACACGGAGATATATGTATATGTATATATATATATATATATATATATATATATATATATATATATATATATTTATATATGTGTGTGTTTTTTTTTCAAAACGATTCGAGGATCAGAAATAACAATTTTCGAAGTGACACCACGCAACGACCAGAGTACACCTATTTTTTTTAAATTCTTTTTTTTTTAATTGTGTTTTCGAAATATCGCACACGCAACGAGAGACAACACGCGGCGGTCGCGTATCTATCCGAGACGAACGTAGTACGTGTCGCGACGGGGCGCGAAATGATTCTGCGGCCTCTTGTTTTTGGAATGTCGCATGCGCACACGTTGCCTTGCGCCGCGAGAGGATTTATCCCGGCGGAACTGGCGCATATCCCGCGCCGCTCCGCGCGACGATCTTCCAAAGTCGACGACGGGGTCGGGGCGAGACACGGGAAATGAGGGTTGGTCGGTGCTGCCGCGGGGGTGGCTTTCACGCTCTTGTGTGGCGAGCCTATTCCTACTTACGTAAATATGTATATGTATATATATATATATATATATATATATATATATATATATATATATATATATATATATATATATATATATATATATATATATATATATGTACCGATAGTCCTGAAAACTACCAGTACATACTTTTTGTTGTATATATTTTTAATGGCTTCATATAAAGAAAAATCTTTCTGAAAAATGTTGAGAGTGATAGAACGTACGGAAATCGCTCTTAATATATGCCTCTTAAAAAAGTCCCAGAAACTGCCGTTTGACATATATATATATATATATTAGGATGGTTAAAAAAATCGATTTTTTTCTCAATCGAAAATTGAAGTATGTTAAGAAAAGGAAAATTTTGCAAAATTTGAGGGTTCTGAACAATTTTTTATTCAGTGCTCAAACGCCTTCGTCATGTATTTTTTTTTTTCATGAATAACGGAATATTAATTCGTTTTATCTCGATGCAGAAAATGTTAGTGCGTGATCGAAGAACATGGTGTTTACATAACTGAACTTCTAACAAGTGTGCGTGTTTTTTTCGGAATAATATGTTGTCTTGCAGTAAAAAAACAAGCGAAGAAATAAAATTGACGAAAAATTGAAAAAAAAACTAAAAGTCGTTTGAGCGGTACCGAAAAAAATGTTTAGACCTCTCAAATTTTTTATCAATCACTTTCTCATAACGTAGTAACATATACCGTTGGGTGAGGCGAAAGAAAAAAATAATTTTTTTAACCACCCTGAAATATATTTGCATACATATAGGGTGTATCTTAACTACTAGTTTTCCGATCGCGAGCACACGGGGTGTCTCTTTCCAAGCAAAACGCTTTTTTTTAAATATCGTGCGACGAAAAATGGTCGAGATATTCACGAGCACAGTAGGTTCGCGGGTTCCAATCAACATTCGGGCAAATGGATTTGAAATTTCAATTCTTCAAAACCTTCAAATTTTGAAATTTGAGTTTTAAACATTATACGTTAGCTCAAATAAGGCATTAAATGATAAATAAAAAATGTTAAACAAAGGTATCCGTTGTTCACTCAAAACATGTTTGGATCGTTAGATCTTTCGAGTAACGAATGGACAATATTGTCTAACACTTTTTATTTAATGTTTAATACTTTATATTTGGGCAGCCGAATAAGGTTTAAAATTCAAATTTCAACATTCAAAGTTAATAGGTTTAACTTTCAATTTCAATTTCAATTCAACAAACATCAATGGATTTGAATCCACTTGCGCGAACGTGGATTCGACCCCGCGCCGACTCGCGCTGGGACGCCGGAACTACTGTGCCATTGTTTACTCACCGTTGGACCTTACTCGTATATATCTCGGCCAATTTTTGTCACACGACATTAAAAAAAAGCGTTTTGCTTGGAAAGAGACACCCTATATGCTGACGAACGGAAAACTAGTAGCTAAGATACGCTCTCTATATCTCTATATATAAAGGTCGACCTTATCATCGAATACCTGAGATGAAATAAAAATTGAAAACCGACGTGTTTTTTTAAGTTCGAGGTTATGCATACTCCTTAATAAATCAAATTGCCAGGTCATTTTGAGACACTTTATATATATATTTGATTTATTTTTTAATTTTGATTTTGGTTTTGTGATTTAATTTTTGATTTTGGCAATTTGATTTGTTAAGAGGTATGCATATCCTTGAAGTTAAAAAAACACGTCGTTTTTCAATTTTATATATATATATATATATATATATATATATATATATATATATAGGGTAGATATATATATATATATATAGGTAGGTAGATATATATATATATATATAGGTAGGTAGATATATATATATATATATAGGGTAGATCAATAACTATTAGCACCTTGGATATCTTCGAAACTATAAGGTTCACAGACGTATTTGCTGAAATGAAATTGGACAGTACGAAAGGGGCCATCCGATAGGGATAATAGTTTTTTTGCAGGTGGAGGTACTTCGGACATTTGAAGGTCAACTCTATTTTTTTAAATAGATCGGTATGGTTTTTTTTCCTTATCATGAAAGAGGAGCTTAAATCGAGTTCAACGACCTATAACATAAGGTCATTGAAGGTCATAGAAAGTACAGAAAGGCGATAATACTCACAGTTTCGGTAGTAAATGAAATTACTATATGGTACATAATATAAGAAATCCCAAATTCCTAACTATCTTAGTTTTTTAGATAGAGCCCGTAACAAAAATTATCCAAAACTGACAACTTTGACGGTGCCCCAATTCTTTATTTTTTAAGATAAAAAATTAAAAAATCAATTTGTACTCTACTCAATGAGCTTTATACGATGACACCCCACATGCCAGAGTAAGAATTTCTTCTGCTTCGTTTTCATGTATGTGCCCTAGACTGATTCAAAATTTTTTTTTCCTTCTGGATTCTCGTGCTATTATTGGGCACTAATGAAAGAAAATTTCTCTAAAAAAATGGGCGTGGTTACTCAATTTTTAGAGGTGGCTATCTCGACTTTTTTGTATTTGAATTTTTTTTAATGAACGTATTGCATTTAAACATAGTCATGGCTTCGGATGACGGATAAAAATCACATCCAGCAGCTATTTCGTGACAAAAATAAACTCTAACAATTTGAAAAGATTGCAATATTCACAATTTAAATCCAGGTAGATCAATGACGGCGTCTGTACTACTCTGGTTATTCATGTAGATTTATTTATACGCATTAATATTTCGCACTTTTTACGAAAAATTAAATTATAATCTTTTATTCATAAATCATGTATTTACATTTTCAAAATGCTACGCTTATAAATATTTGTATTATTTAGTTCATTATTATCATCAGTTTTTGTTAAATTATCGATGATAAAACAAGTCGTCATAATAATAAGTTATTATGTTTTATTAAACAGCGTTTGAAATATTGTTTGGGCTCAATTTATCAACTGATTCATAATAATATTTTCGATTTTGTTTTCTAGGCATTCAATGTGTGTGCGATATACTTTTCTTCGTCGCAAAACAGCTGTGAAACATACTATTTCTTTATTTATTCTGTTTCCGGTATAATCTAATACCATGATCATATTTATTAAGTAAAATCATGAACAAAATAACAAAAAGTCGACATAGGTGCTACTGTTAGTGCCCAACAGTAGCATCAGAATCCAGAAGGAAATTTTTTTTTTTTTTAATCAGTCTAATGTGCCCCCATGAAGAATAGTTTCATTTAAGGATGTTAAGTCCCAAATCGCAAATGGTGATAAAATTCTGAAAATTTGGTATGTTTTTGTATGAAGTATTTCAGAGGTCGTGTAAAAATTTCATGACAATTAGGAAGCTCGTTATTGAACAATTAACATTCACAAATTAAATGTTGTTTTATGGAAACTGATGTAACTTTGCAATAAGTTTTTTTTTTGACCTCTCAATTTTATAATATCTACAATATACTGAAAGCAACGGAAACAAAACAAAGTTTATTGATACATTTTTTTTTATTTCTTTTAAAAATCGTTCTTAAGAAAATGTTAATTTTTTAATAACGAGCTTCCTAATCGTCGTGAAATTTTAACACGACCTCTTAAATACTTTATACAAAAACATACCAAATTTTCCGAATTTTCTTATCATTTTTTTTCAACCCTTAAGGAGGTTGAAGTAATGATGATAGAATTCTGAAAATTTGGTATGTTTTTACACGAAGTATTCGGGAGGTCGTGTAAAAATTTCATGACGATTAAGAAGCTATTTATTGACCAATTAACATTAACATGTTTCATAGGGACTCAACATCCTTAATTGCTAATTCAATATTCGGTCTTGGGTCAACATTCTACGCAAAATATCCAAATTTCAGGTCTGTAACTCATTCCGTTTACGAGCTTGAGACCCGTGACATACGGACGGACAGACAGCAAAGTGACAGCAATATGGCTCCGTTTTGCCCTTTCGTTACGGAACCCTAAAAAGAGAGCGGGTGAGAAAAACAGAGACGTTGTTTATTAAGGCGTTAGACCACAGCTACGGGTATAAAATCATGTGTAAATTTAACATTTTTTTTTCGTATGAAAAAATGATTCACTTTTAGTATTTTTCTTTTTCGATGTACAAAATGGCCGACTACTAATATTTTCTTACGTTATCTTTTTTTTAGACGCCCCGCAGTGTGGCATTTAGCATCCATAACTTTTTACCTAGAACAAAAAACAAAAATTCTCGTCGATCTACATTAAAATACCTAGAGAAGTACGTACGGAATTAAAAAAATATCGTTTTATTCAAAAGTTTTAGGTATTTGAACTTAAGCAATGAATTTTCAGTGAAAAATGTCGCATTAAGCTTCTCATAAAATGAAAAGTTTCCGATTGATCAGAAATTCCGTACGTACTTCTCTGCGAAATGCAATTAGGAACATAACTTTTAAGTTTGAAGTAAATCGAGTGAAAATTGTTGAAGTTATTTGTCACGCCAATTGGAAAAACGATAACAAAAGAAAATATTCGTGGTCAGCCATTTTATATATCGAAAAAAATATATACATATATTTCTTTTTTTTCTAACAGCTTGATATTCATACTAAATATACGTGTAATTAATTTGACGAGTAAATCACTTTTTCATACGTAACAAAATGGTTAAATTCGCACATGATTTTATACCCGTTACTGTGGCCTAACGCCTTAATGCCTCGAAAAATACCATCCACTCAAAAAACATCACGATACGATGAAAAAATGAAACAAAACACGCTCATGTGCGAATTGCAAGATGATGAAAGAAAAATAATGACGAGATATTTGTTTTTTACTAAACAACAAAAATGATAGAGTATCGAGGCCAAAATTGTTCCGAGTAAATGGAAGGTTATTTGGGAAGATGCAAAAGAACATTCTACGCCGTAATGGCAGTAAAATTACAAGAGTGTACTATGTAGGGAACTTGAAAGAAAATAGAAAAGAACAGCGTGAGAAAGAGAGCGAGAGAGGGATGAAGGGTGGATAGTCGTTTTATGTGTTATACGGCTGTTTTCGGTCAAGCCCTGGTGTTACATAGCAAGATGATTCTCGTATATCCCCTGGTGACCTAGTCCTTGCTTTATCGTATAAGCCAGGGTTGAAAAGCCCGACGACGTCGACATGATATGAGCGAGAAAGAGAGAGAGGGAGAGAGAGAGAGAGAGAGAGAGAGAGAGAGAGGGGGGGCAAGCGAGCGAGATGGCGAGAAACAGGAAGAAAAAGAGACGCAGAGAGCAATGGGAGGGAAAGAGCTCGTTTTCTTCTACGACAACACGTCTAAAAAAATATAACTTGTCGCGAAAAACACGAATGCATTTACACCAACGCGCACCCTCGTGGCTCAATGTCTCATTCAAAATCCAGCACCGAACGAGACCGACCGAGATGAGCGACAAGTCGAAAATTGCATTTTCCTGCCCTCGTTGTAACGAGAGCAGCAATTTGCACTATTTTGTCTTGTCACGAAAAAAATACGCGCAAATTGAAACTATTTGCACTCGTGTACTCTTTCCGACACAACGACAAAATAGGGTGAAAAGGTAGCGAAAATTGTTTCACCTATCGAGTAGAATAAATACTACAAAAATAACACTTCCATTGTAAGTAATAAAGTACTTCAATAACGCGTGAATGAAACATTAGGGGTAGTAAAAAGAAATCCATTATTTTTGCCTTCGATTTCATGCAAAAAGAATGGATTTCTTTTTACATCTAATTTACTTATAAATCAAAGGAGAATCGAACGAATACCAAACCAAACAAACCGAAACGCAACTAACCAACCCAAACCCAAACACAACCAACCAACCCAAACCCAAGCGAAGTTACAAAGGTTTTCTTCGGATGACTACGTGTAAATTATTCTTCCGGATAGTTTGTTCAACGATTTAACACATTCTATCCGGACAATATTATACGTATGTTATTCGTCTGGATACTAGCTTACACGAATCACAATAATATGTACGCCTGCTGGAAATACCGCGTGAACTGAGCCGCTATCCGGACGAATAAGATACGCTTATTCGTCCGATAACCAGACGGGGAGACACTCCGTAAATTTGAACCTACATATTCGTTTATCCATAATAATTATAATAATCCAGAAAGCTTCTTCAGCCAGTCTGGACCACATTTTTCTCTCGCGCGAAGGCCCATTCTCAGTGAATTCTTTTTTTCTCAACCCCCAATACGATCTCAGCATTTGCAAACCTGTTTTATCGCGAGGAAAAAAAATGCACCCAGCTTCGGAAATCCTTGGTGGGCGAAGCGTAGGACACTTTGTACGTGCGGACCTCGTCATAATTCACGTCCTCGTAGCAGGCGGTAATTTATACACGGGGAATTAGGGGCGGTTTCTTTTTATTTCCTTTCTTCTTCTTCGTCTTCTTCTTCCCTTTTGATGAGAAGAATTCGAGTGAAATATGTACCGTGAACTTGAGAAAGTACTCGGCGTAGCAAGAGCCCCGTGGCACGTTTCGAGCGCGACAAAGAAAAAAGCAAAGGGCGAGGAGGGATCTGTACACAAGGGTTGAAGGTGCAAAAAAAAGACGTTTTCTCCTCCCACCGACTCGGATTTCTCCGAGAGCGCGGCTATATCACAACCTGCCCTTTCCACCCTGCGAAGACGACAACGAGTACACGCATTAAAGCGCACTTCGAAGCTTCAGGGTGATTTGTAATGCAGCAAAAAAAAGCGCGAAAAAGCAACTCGAGGAAAGGACGAAGAGGAGACGCAACATTTTCTCCTTCGCACGTCCACATACGTTCGGCTGTACACGCGCACACGCGTATACTCGAAACAAACTCGAGTATCGTTTTTCCACCCTCTTTACAACCCTTGTAATCTGATAACAGCGTGACAAGAGCTGACCCACTTTCCAATGTTGCACTTCCGACTATTTATCCCGTCTCCCCTTTCGCTGAATGGATCCAACGCTACTCGAGAAAACAGGTAGACGGACGCATCACTTTTCAACCCCCTTAAAGAAGGGGGTGACTATCTCTCTGTTCCTTCTCTCTCAGCCGCCGAGTGCAACGTCCGGAAAACAATCCTGCGTAATTGAATTTTTATGTCGGTGGCAAAACGATAAAGCGTCTAATGCAGTCGAACTTCTTCGCGGGCTACATCGCTAATTTTTATTTCAAACAGACCGCGGCCAAAGCATCCTGCTCGAAGAATTATAGACGATAAATTTTACGGCCGTGTCGTGTTGACGGTTCTACCAATGTTATTATGAACGGAGGAGCTTCCATGTGCTTGGAAAAACACGGTTTATAGGTAGATGAAAAAAAAGCATTTTTCGGGTAGCTTAAGGGGTCACTTTAAACGCTAAAAGGCTATTCTCATGAATTTTTTTGATAGGTTTATATTACAGATATTGATGTAAAAGTTGTTACACTTAATAAATACACTTTCGATACACATTTTTAAAAAACAATTTTATTTATTTATCTAACCCAAATAAACTTTAAACGCTTTTTTCTCGAAACAGCGTTTTTCGACGGCTTGTTGATAAGATTTTCGAAAGTACTGAACCGATCCTTATGAAATTTTAACCACATATACTTGACAACTGTAGCTATAGCGCATGTCAGGTTTTTTTTATATTTTGATATTTACTATTATTTTGTCAAAAACGGTTAAAATACATTTTTTTTCGAAAAATGTTCGCCATGTTATTTTTGCTTACATCAAAAATCGTATGATATGCCATTAACAAACTGAATCTGAAACCGTTTGATTTTTTGTTGCGGATGATCCATCTCCGAGATTTCATCAACAGCACAGACCTACCATTTTTTAGGACATCTTTTTAACTGCCATTTTCGTCTATAAATAGTGACTTAAATAAATTTAAAAAAATGTTCAAATGTATTTCGGAAGTGCATTTATTAAGTGTAACCAATTTTATATCAACATCTATAATATAAACCTATCGAAAAAATTCATGAAGATATCCTTGAAAATGTGATGAAGAGGTCGGGATCTTACACATAATTAGTACGAAGTCTTGCTAAGTTTGAGTTTTCTTTCATTGAAAAATACTGATAAACCACATTAAATTTCTTTTTTCCGTTCAAATTAAATTTTTCTCCCATCTCAATTAAAAAAATTAACATGTACTCTTAGTATAATAACTCCACTCACATGTACTCTTAGTATAATACTGATAAACCACATTAAATTTCTTTTTTCCGTTCAAATTAAATTTTTCTCCCATCTCAATTAAAAAAATTAACATGTACTCTTAGTATAACAACAACACCTTTGCGTGACCGGATACTTTTTTGCAACTTTAAAAAGCACGCAAATGCAAAGCAATAGGAAAAAAAACTTCGATTTTCGACCCAACATTTTTTTTTACTAATTTGTTATTAACATATGGATCGACATATTGAAAAATCATCCAGCCATACGATAGCAAATATTGTAACCTCTGCTCTGTTCGAGATTAAGGATGTTGAATCCCAAATCGCAAATGATGATAAAATTCTGAAAATTTGGTATGTTTTTGTATGAAGTATTTCAGAGGTTGTGTAAAAATTTCACGACAATTAGGAAGCTCGTTATTGAACCATTAACATTCACAAATTAAATGTTGTTTTATGGAAACTGATGTAACTTTGCAATAAGTTTTTTTTATTACCTCTCAATTTTATAATATCTACAATATACTGAAAGCAACGGAAACAAAACGAAGTTGATTGATAAATTTTTTTTTATTTCTTTTAAAAATTGTTCTTAACAAAATGTAAATTTTTAAATAACGAGCTTCCTACTCGGCGTGAAATTTTAACACGACCTCTTAAATACTTCATACAAAAACATACCAAATTTTCAGCATTTTCTTATCATTTTTTATTTCAACCCTTAAGGAGGTTGAAGTAATGATGATAGAATTCTTAAAATTTGGTATGTTTTACATGAAGTATTCAGGAGGTCGTGTAAAAATTTAATGACGATTAAGAAGCTATTTGTTGAACAATTAACATTAACATGTTTCATAGGGACTCAACATCCTTAAAGTGAATCGCACGAATAGATTTCGGGATACTTCTTACACCGTCCCGTAAAACATAGTTTCGAGAAAAACGCGTAAATTGAGGATATCCCGTACTACTGTCCCTTCAAACGGAAAATCGTATTTTCTCAAACTCTACTTGACGGGTCCAGACTCAACGAAGTGCTGGAAAATGCTGGAAGCATTTATTTTCACGAAGTTCCAAGGAAAAAGCTCCAGACGTTGTCTCGCCTTCGCCCAGACAGAAGGGCGAAACTTCCAAAAAATAGATGTTGCCTCACAAGGAACATCACTTAAGTCTCCGCCGTCAATATTTTCGAAACTCGTATGTGTGATGAAGCATTAAAAACGATCAGACACGTATTTTTTTGTCTGCGGAAAAAACGGCTTCAAGGGGGAAAACCACCCCTCAGAGAAAAGCATATGAAGGGGTGGTTTTGCAGTTTCACCCACAAGCAGTCCACTAATTTGAACGAAACGATAACCAAAAATCTTCTCATGTGAAGCAAAAAAAATCCACTCCAAAATAATTGAAAATAAATTAAATTAAAGGGTGAGACGCCTTTCTTTAAAAAGCCGTTTCTCCCCTTCAAAAGTTTCTCCGCAGATAAAAAAAAGTGTCTGATGTTTCTGAGATCAAAAAAAGTTTCAATGTTTTATCACGTATATGAGTTCCAACGAAATCGAAGGTGGCCACTTGAGTGACGTTCCTCGTCAGCATCGTATTCCACCCCTGCCACCTAAATTTCAGCCACAAGAGAAAAATGTACCCAGACGCTACAATTTTGCAATATTTCATCTTTCACATGATATAATTAGCCGCCAATTCTAAACAAACATTAATATAAATTTCCCACTCAAAAACCATCCAATAGCTTTGACCTAAAAAGATTCCACATGCACCTACGCTTCATCCTCTCTCCAATCCTCACAATGCCTCGCGCAAACAAAAAATCATTATCCCCGCACAAATTAAAAGACCTCGAAAACAAAAATACATTAAAAATACCCTCAGCGCCCTCATCCCGTAAAAAAGTGCAAGATCGATACCGCGCGATCGTTTCCGTGAAAATGGAAAAATCCAATCTCCGACCTGTCATCGTGCTCTTTGTCGCATTGGAGTAAACTCGTAGCGACATTTGTTACCTTTCAGACACGAGACATTTTTAAATATTGCCGCTGTTACGATATAGGAAAAGCCCGGCGATCTCGAAATGTCTAATTTCACGTCCTCGAATCCTCCATCCCCTTGCTGTTACTCCGTTATGTCCACCCACTCTCTTCCAGCTAAAACGTATCTTCTCGCTTTACTGGCTGGTGATATACTTATATAGAGAAGATAATGGATCTGAATCAATTGTTGGAATCCTTTGATCACCTCTTCGCAGCCAAAGGCACGTTCCCAATCCCCTCTCCCCCCCCCCCCCTCTCCCTCTCCATCTGTGATAGACATTCGTTCACTTTGGAAGTATCATTTGCAGCACAATCACGAAATCAGAGACTGGACTTGGCATACGGCTTTGTGTGGATGTGTTTATGTATGCATGTATACATGTGTCCAAATTGAATGCTTGAGGAAACTACGGTATTCTATTTAATCTCTTTGTTCCACCCTTGTCTAGGCGCCATTAGTCGGGGGTGGACGCGTCTTGTGATTACAGAGCAAACTCTGTGGTCCCGATTGATACACCCACACACCCATAGATACATACGCGTATTTGCTCTATAATGACCAATTTATTTCTCCACTGCAAGACAGCCAGAACAGCGAGAGATGCTCAACTGTTGTACTATCCTGAGAGACATTCAATGACCTGGGACATGACAGAAGGAACCTTGCAGATCTCTGGACGAAGCTCATGCCTGCTAGCACATTATATGCGTATCAAAAGTCAGCGATTCGTTAAAGGGCTTACGAAAACGTGAGACATTTGAAAATATCAATTTTTGGTTTTCGGGGGACTCTTGAAATTTTACGCTTCAAAAAAATATTTTTGAAGCGTCTTGAATCTCCAGAGAATACTCTGGAGATTTAAAGACCAGCCGATTAGAATTGAGGGAGTCATAGGCCTTTGGTAGTAGGTTCCGCGAACCGGCGAATTTTGAAGGCTTTTTTCTCAAAATGACTTTTGCAAATTCGGTGATCACGATGCCTGAAGAATGACTGCACCGATCAACTTCAAATTTTACAAGTTTTTTTACATGTGAAAAAACGGTACTTGAACGGAGATTTTCTTTTTTTGATGCGTGTTTTTTTTATTGTGGAGGATTATTCCCTTAGCCGACGCCGAAGGAAAAATGTCTGATTTTCTTGATTTTTTCAGAAGAAAAGAGTTTTTCACCAATTTTTGAGAGGTAGGGTACGTTTTATTACTACTATTGGCTATTACATGGTGGCTGTTAAATTGTATTTTTTTTTTTATTAATCTTCACAAATGGCGAAGGTCCGGCACGGACAGCGGGATTAATCTGAAAAAAACCAACAAAGATTTTTCATTCATTAACACTCGTACGCAGAATACGAACTAAGAAAAAGTGGGAAATGTTGAAAATCGATTAAATGGTACGCATTGAAATAAAACGATTGAATTTTCAGAAAAAAATGGCTACATTTTTCAATATAAAGAATACTTAAAAAAAAAAAATTTTAAGATTTAGGCTCACGTTCTAGACAATAAGGTTAGAAAGATTTGTACCAAATTTTATAAGGTCCGGTCGATTAGTTTTTAAGCTATACGTGACGTCTGTTTTGAAAATGTAGCTCAGAAGACCGTGCCATACTACCGCCATTTTTAAAGATCAATTACAAAAAAATACCAAGTATCAGCCAAAAGTAGTAATAAAACATACCCTAAGTCTCAAAAATCGTGAAGAAATCTTTCCTTAAAAAAAAAACAAGGAAATCAGAGATTTGTTAAAAACGTCCCTCCCCCTTTAAAAAAAATTAAGCGTTCTTTCACCGAAAATCAATACTTTTACGTCGGACTGCAATCTTTTTTTAAAAACTAATATTTCATTAAATCCTTCGTCTGAGCACTCGATAATTTCCTGCAAAAACTAAATGCCCTTAACTTTTTGTAAACCATTGTATTTATCACATTTATAAATATTTTTCAATACAAACATTGTAAAAGACACTTAAAACCATACTTTATTATATTAAAAAAAAAGTTGCATACGTTTTTCCAAAAAAAATCACGAACATTTCTCCTTTTCCGGCCACGAGCTAGGTCAGAAACAATTTTGGAAGCGTCCTCAAAGTAGCCAGCTGTGTTGATAATCAACATTGCATAGATATGGCGGACTAAAAATCATCTTTCCTCTTATTAGAAGGGTGACTATGGAGGTAAGATTCTTTTTATCAAAGTTTTTATTAATTATATACATTATCATACAGCGTTTGGTTTTTTACGTACAGGCCAACATGGAAAACTAAACGCATGTTATCTTTGTATATATGTTAAACTTTAGCCTGGGGTTGTGTCAGCATCTCTAACTTTAATAATATTTTTCTATAGAATATGATAAAATATATCTGCGTTTTGTAAACAATGTTCATATTTATAATAGTTTTGCGTGAAAAAGTTTAATATTGGCTATAAAAAAGAACCACGCTTATAGTAATTCTTATAAATAGTAAAACAGCAAGATAATTTCACTGGTGTGAGATTTTTGTATATTCAGGCTACTTTCGGGTAAGCGTTTCTTATGTCCTAATGTGTGTGCATAAGGTAGGAAAAATATATCTAATTATTTATGTTTATTTGTCCTAATTGAGATCTTGTCAGTCTTGAGATAAGAGTCGAAAGGTCGCCATGTGTTCTGTAAGCGCCTGGCGCGGAGATTTTACGACCGAGAAAAATATGACATTTAATGGTTTTCCAAGTCCTCTGCAAAAAATAATACAGCGTATTTTTGTGATGAGAAGTATTCAGCAGAAAATAGAGCATTCTGAAAAAAAATCAAAAGTTCAGTTAGAGTACAGCAGAATGAAGATATATCAATTCGAAATACAAAACACTCCTGAAAAACTTTTTTTTTCAATTCAATTAATATCTATCTATCGCTTTAAAACGAGCTTTGATAATTTTTTTCTCAATGAAGAGATTCTAAGAAAAATGCTGCGCTGTTTCGAATTCGGATTTCAATTTTCTCCATTCTGCTGTACTCAAAATGGAATGTGGATATTTACCCCGAGAGCCGATTTTTTTCCTGGCAGATACTGCTGGTCCCGTAATATGTGATATTTTCTTTTCGAAGACGACTTAAGGGGTCTTCTTACTTAAGACGCTAAGAAAGGCTATTTTTATGAATTTTTTTGATAGGTTTATATTATAGATATTGACATAAAAGTTGTTACACTTAATAAACACACTTTCGAAATACATTTTAAAAAATTCTTTACGAACTTATGGAGCCCAAACAAACTTTAAACGCGTTTTTCTCGAAACAACGTTTGTCGACAACTTGTTGATAAAATCTTCGAAACTACTGAACCGATCCTTATGAAATTTTAACCACATATTCTTTACAACTATAGCTATAGCGGATATGAAGGATTTTTAAAATGTTGATATTTACGATTTTTTTTGCCAAAAACGGTGAAAATACACGTTTTTACGAAAAATGTTCGCCATTTTGTTATTTTTGCATTTATCAAAAATTATGATATGCGCTCTAGCTATTAGCATACTGAATATAAAACCGTTTGATTTTTTGTTTCGAATGATCCATCCTCGAGATTTCATCAACAGCGCAGACCCACCATTTTTAGGACTTTTTTTTTAAACTACCAGTTTCATCTATAAATAGTGACTTAAATGAAATAAATTTTTTTCAAATGTATTATTAAGCCCGTGCCATTCGGTCTTTAAAGTTTATTGGTATACTGCGTGCGGGGTTTTCGATCAAGGTATTCATTAAGGGGTATTTATTAAGCGTAATAACTTTTATATCAATCCCATAACATAAACCTATCAAAAAAATAAACACAGCCTTTTTTAGTGTCTAAAGTGAGAAGACCCCTTAAAAACCGTTAACAATTATATGTTTCTCGGTCGTAAAATCTCCACATAAGATCCTCGAAAAGCAGACAGCCACCTTAAAATTGCCACCCTCTATGTGTACGTGAGGTTCATTCGCCCTGTTTTTTTAAGGATGTTGAGAGTCCCTATGAAACATGTTAATGTTAATTGTTCAATAAATAGCTTCTTAATCGTCATGAAATTTTTACACGACCTCCTGAATACTTCATGCAAAAACATACCAAATTTTCAGAATTCTATCATCATTACTTCAACCTCTTTAAGGGTAGAAATAAAAAATGATAATAAAATTCGGAAAATTTGGTATGTTTTTGTATGAAGTATTTAAGAGGTCGTGTTAAAATTTCACGACGATTAGGAAGCTCGTTACTAAAAAATTAACATTTTGTTAAGAACAATTTTTAAAAGAAATAACAAAAAATTTATCAATAAACTTCGTTTTGTTTCCGTTGCTTTCAGTATATTGTAGATATTATAAAATTGAGAGGTCAAAAAAAAAACTTATTGCAAAGTTACATCAGTTTCCATAAAACAACATTTAATTTGTGAATGTTAATTGTTCAATAACGAGCTTCCTAATTGTCGTGGAATTTTTACACGACCTCTGAAATACTTCATACAAAAACATACCAAATTTTCAGAATTTTATCATCATTTACGATTTGGGACTCAACATCCTTAAATACATACGCATTGCATTTCCGCGTCAATATAGACGTTTCACATCGTGAAAGCACACTCGTGCAATACGATGGCCATCCAAACATAGGAGGGAGAAATAAAAAGACTGAAAAATAGATGGACGATGAAAGAAGAAGAAAGAAAGTACACGACTCGTACAACGACAGGGGTGGAAAGAGCTTCTGGCAAATTTTGTTGCAGCCCCACCCCTCCGCGTGCTCATCCTCCTCGCTGAGAGACTCTTCCGACCAACGCAGTATCAGCGATGTATATAACTGTGCGGAGACCAGCCTCGGGCAATCAACTTTGAAGCCCGCGAGCAGTCCGTACTGCTGTTCTTTACAATTTTTCCCTATTTTCCTTTCTCTCTCTCTCTCTCATCCCTCTCTCCCTCTCTTTCTCCTTTTCTCTCCTTCCTGGCTACTCCAGAGCATAAATACATAAAAATTGTGCGGACTCCGCGAGCTATCCACGTAGAGCCTTTTTTCCCTCGCCGTTTTCGTCCTGGACATTAATTGATATAAACGAAATTCACACTCGGCTTCGTATACACAAGAATTCCGCTCGTTTCCTCGGCTGATCAATCTCCCTCCTGACTCCTTCGCTTTCGCTCGTTTTGCCCAATCGAGCTGTTTATGAACCAAACTTTCCAGCTACGTTCATCGGATCATGATTAATCCTCAATGCAACCTAAATTCAACGTTGATGGAGTTTCGTTCCATCATTGCAGCATGCATCCAACGATCTGTCAGCCGATGACAGGAGGCGGAAAAGAAGACGATCATTGCGCAGGTGCACGTGCGAATGATCGATGCGAAACGTCATGAGGATACCGAGGAATGAAAGCAGGAGGGTGTCGATTTCGCCTCGAATACCTCGTGTGCACGCACCGTGTGTAATGCGGAACTATCAAGCCAGTCTCTCGGTGACACTCAAACACTCTTATAAATTCCCAACGCTCTTTAAATATGTGCATACATTGCCTCACGCAAGAATGTATATTTTCACACGTAGATCCGGGAAAAGGATATTTCACCCCCTCGAAATGACCCATGTAGCGTTGTGTTTACCTAAAGGGGACATCGAAGACATTGAAGCTTGCACAGCGCTGCTTATGGGGACAGCAGGCAGTCCTCGAGGTCCCCAGGCCTCGGAATACCCTCTTCCCATATGTCTCTACAGGAAGAGGTGATTTCGAGGATTTTTACGTATACGTATAAGGCAATTCAACCCCTCGACACTCGTTTTCTTCCCTCGAAACACCTTAAAGAGTATCCTATCGCGCACGAAACTAGTTTTTTTTTCCTCGCCTTATTTTCCACTCTCCGGAGCGTAGCTTTGAGAGGCAGCGTGCATATACGTATCGAGGAGTTTTACGAGAGCTGACGATCGAAGGGGCGCAATTGACAGGATGGTACAGCCAAAACGACGGATCGCTCGCACCTTCTCGCTGCGAGGTCGTAGAACGATCAACTCTCCCCACACATCCAAGGCGAAGAAACCACCCGCAGGGACTACCTACCTGTACTTTTTTTTCGAGCAGCTCGACGCTGGTGTGAACATCGAGACACGCGGAAGATACTCTCAAGACACGGGCCACACGTGAAACTTCATCTCCGTCGTCTCGCCTCATTTTACATCCGGTCGCGATGGCTCTCACCATGCCGCGAGCGAGGAGAGTCACCTCGGTTTCCACTCTTCGCTGTCACGCTGGCAAAGCTCCATCGACGCATGGAGAAGGCGTTAAGGGCGGGGTAAAGTTAATTCGGCGAAAAAAAGCATGTTTTTAAGATTTTTTTTTGGCGTAACGAATAGCGTTCGTTTATTGAAAAATTTACATACAATGAAGTAACATTTGAACAACATTCTCCTAAATTTGCATTGCAAAATATTCAAAATTGAGCGAGTGAAAATTAAACCCCGGAGGCGCCTCGAAAAAAAGTTGGTTTGGGGTGTGCACCATAACTCGCAACAGAATCATCTGAAACAAAAAAATCAAAATGCATTTGTTAAAGGAGATGTTTCTCGAGGTAATGACGGGAGGATTTTTTTTTTTCGATTTTTCGATTTTTCGTAGCACTTGGGAGCCAAAAATCCGATTTTTGCTAAAAAAAATCGGCTAATTTGTTGTTGAAAAATTAGTAATTATTGAAAAAAAAACAAAAAAGCTCTCGACAATACCTGGTGAATTATGTGAAGAAGTACTGTGCAAAATTTCAAAGCGATTGGTCCAGTAGATTTTGAGTTATCGTGCACACGGACTTCAAATATGACAAGTCTCAGAAAAACGGTTTGAAAAACGCAGAAGAGTTTGGTCGCTTAGCGCTCATTGCACATAAGTTTGAGAACACTTCTCGATTGCATAAAAATCTGAGAAAATTCATGCATATTAAAGGTACTCAAAAGATTAATTTTGCATAATAATAATTCCAAAATGTTATTAACAAAATGATGAAAAAAAAAAATTAGTCAACAAATTTCCCCGCAACCCAATTTTTTTTCGTGATTCGTTCATTTTTCTGAATACGTATGAATTTTTTCAGATTTTTCAATTATCTTTGAATTTTTAGAAATTCAAAATAAAACTCGATAATTTTCTTATACTCACTCAAAGTCGTCGATGCCAGGTCCGTAGAGCAAAAGGCTTCCATCAAGATGATCGAGAGCATCTTTTTGCGTTTGTCTACGCAAAACGAACGTCTACGTCTACGAAAAATACAATAGCGCGCCGCGCAGCTGCCGCCCAGGTATAAAACCCGGCAAGGAGCAATAGACGCTCAAATACTCATAACTTCGTCAATTTTACTCCGATCGACTTGAAATTTTAACACAATATTCTTGATATATTATGCATTCATTTTAAAAAAAAATTTTAAATGAAAAAAAAAATTCAAATACTTTACCCCGCCCTTAAGTTTCTTCCCTGCAGCCTTTCGTACGCTCATCCCTGCGGTAACTTTTCTTTTGCAGCCTGAGATGCCTAGGAGATCACACTTTGTCGGGGTGGTCCGTTTCGTTTCGGCAAATTCGTGAAATGGACGCGGAATCGTACTCTTGGTCGGTTGAGGGGTGACGAAGAGATGACTACGATTGGGGGGCATTTTTCGGTGATGATCTTTTTTAGGAAGAGAACAAACCCGAACAACGAAATGCAAGGGAGTCGAGAACGATAACGGGGTGTCCCTCTTTGGAAGCCCAATTTGAAGGGTCAAAATGATGAATTTTTTTGTAGTAGCACATTGGTTGGAATAGGTTAATTTTTTTCCAGCATGACGTACACGTGTTTGTGGTTACAATGTAATTTTTTCGGAAGGAAGTTTTTCGTGTTTTTCTCAAATGTAATCTGAAAGGAAAGCGAACAATTTTTCCTTCAATTATATACAACTGGCTACGGGTTCACGATCCATTTTTCGAAATTTCGAAAAATACGAAAAATTACAGCTTCTCCAAATAAAGCCTCATTTTTTCTCTCGAAAAACAGCATGCCGAAGCCATTGTTATTAACAAATGGTACATCCAATTAAAAAATGCGATCGTGAACCGAAAATGACTACTGTTTGAACGCTAACTGTGCAAATTCAAGTCAATAGTGTGAAAATTAGTCAAGATATCGATATGTAGTTTCGAGATAATCGCGTTGAAAGTTTTGGTACATATTTTACACGGTCTTGTGAAATATTGTCGTTTTGCCGCTAGTCAGCGATTCCGGCACCATATAAGTGTCCTTCCTCGTAATCGAGATCGTGTTGCACACCTAATCCATTCGATCTGCGGGCAGTTCGGGCCGCTTTTGAGTGTTCTTGTGCTTTGGTGTCCGCTTTCGTAACACGCGAGTCATCCTTAACCCAACGCACACTGTTCTACTAAAATAGGCGTGACTTCGTCAATTTTTAGAATTTCAGGGTTCGGTTCGTCTCAAAATGTTCTTGAAAGTTTACACTATAACACTATGCAAAAAAAACGCTCTTTTGAAGTTTCCAAAGAGGGATACCCCCTTAAGACCGTATTCTACACTGATTACAAAAATTAAGAGAACAGTAAACTTTTTAACAGTTTTCATTCATTTTTTAGTAGCTGTAACTTCGTGAAAAATGATCGTATTGTAAAAAAATGGGGTTTTAAGTAAAAAAAAAAAATGTCGGGACTGTGGACGATTTTGAAAAAAAAAATCGAAAATTTTTGCCTCGCGCTATTTCTTAGACTCACGCCGAGCGTGTTGCTTAAGGGGTTACCCCCACTTGCGATTTTGAAAAAATCGATTTTTTTTATTGCGTTTTTTTGAAGTATAAGTATCTGAGAATATGTCCTGAAAATTTCAAGTCGATCCGAACAAAATTGACTGAGATATGAGCGTTGAAAGAGAAGAATCCGTGAATTGAAGAACTGAAATTGAAACATTAAACCCGTTTTTCTCAAAATGGCATTTCTGAAGTCGGTGACCAAGATTACTCGAACACTAATGAACCGATCTTCTTGCAATTTTGCAGGCTTATTTAATACATAAAAATGTAGTCTTTAATCGTTCGATTTTTTTTTTCGAAAAAAATGGCCGTTTTATAGCCAAAAAACGGCCGTTTTTTTCGTTAAAATCGAACCATTAACTTTGACTGTCCACCATTTTGTGAGAAATGAATATTTTTTAAAATCCTTCGATTAAAGACTAGTTTATACTTATATTTGACTAAATCCATCCGCATTTTTTTTTCAGATGATCCACTTCGCCGCAATGTTGGTCACCGCAAACCGTGTATATAAAAACATTATTTCATTGACGGCCATTTGCCACTAAACAATGTAATATTTTTCAATAAAAAAATTACTGAAAGTTCTTCAAGATGTGTTCTTTAAGATGGTATATTGATCGATTTAAAAAGTTTTGTAGTTTTCTTTAAAAAAAATCATGAAAAAGGCCTTTTTTTGCGCTACAAGTGGGGGTAACGCGTTAAAAAAATGTTTACCGGTGAGATACGTAAGCTAGAGATTTCAGGCTTTAAAACTTCATTTTTTACGTTACGACTATTTTTCTTGAAGTTACAGCTATTCAAAAATCAATGAAAATATATGTAATTTTACTGTTCCCTTAATTTTTGTAATGAGTGTAGTTTGAACACATATTTTTGAGGTGACTTTTGGGAATTTAATTTAGAGAGGGGGTTGAATTTCCAGTGTTAGTATTTCATAGTTATATTTGTACATGTTTGTAGGAACATCTTACATTTTTTCAAAGCATCTTTATCGAAATTGTACATGATATTTGACGCTGCACAGGTCATGTTGTGAATTGCTTTTCTTTCGTCGGGCATTGTGATTGTGGCTGACCTTGTCTTCTGAAAAAAAAACGGTTTTTTTTAAATTCTGTTCTTTACGAATGTGGTTATCGTTTGGCCTTCCATCTTTTTCATTGTTCTATAATTATTAGTATTTTGGGCCGCGAGAAGTGAAGATTTTATTGTGAAAACCTTTTTGTTCGACGGTCGAACGATAACCACATTCGTGAAGTATAGAGTTTTTTTTAAATCGTGTGTTTCAGATGACAAGTACGGCCACGGTCACAACGCCGACGATAAAAAATGTTCGGAACATGACCTGCGCAATATCAAACATCATGTACAATTTCAAATAAAATCCTTTGGAAATATTGAAGATGTTACATCAAACATGCACAAATATAACCGTCAAATGCTGACAGTCTATATTTAAACGTTTCTTTAAATTTGATTCCCAAAAAATCACCTTGAACACGGCTGTTCACCAATGGACCTCGGATTCAAAAAGGTTTTTATTGGGATAAATATAAGGAAAAAGAACTCGTTTTTTTGTATTAAAAATGCTTAAGGCTACGTTGAACTTAAACTGGGAATTTTTGCATGTTCAACTTTTCATTTTTGCTTGGTCGACGTCCCTTCAAAGTTTACAGAGTTCAAAAAGTGCTGCATTAAGGCAACGTGAAGGATGAGCAGATGAGACACGAGTGCGAGAGAGATAGGTGAAAATTCGTTTCCAACTTTTCGTCGAGACGGCTGATATTTGGGAAAAAAGGAAAGGAGAGTTTTCCGCTCTGCTAAGGCGGGATATACATTTAGACGGGAAAACATTAGGCAATTCTGAGGGTTTTTCAAGCTAAGAAATAATTATTCTACATTTATCAAACCGTGGGTATACTTTCATAGTGAATTTAACTATACGAAAAAAATTTTTAATTCATTTATCCCGTCGACTTTGATTTGCAAAAAAATTCAAAATGTATTCGTTTGGAACATGTACAGGTTCTACTTGTTAGTAATTAAAATGAAGAAAATGCATATTTAAAAGAACACGCAAAGTCTCTATACAATTAAGATTGAAAAAGTCGTTTTTTTTTCTAATTTTTCAAAAACAATTCTCGTAAAGTAGGAGGTAGCATCATTATCAAAATTTCTACCAAATTCCAGCTCAATCGGCTTAATAGTTGTCACATAGAATTATAATTAAATTGCACTAGTTACTTGTGGTAACTAATTACTTAAGTAATCTCCTACAAAGTAATTAAATTGTCAACTGCAGTAGTCATTGTAACGGTTCATGATTAATTTAATTACTTTTAGGCCTTCTCTGTCTGACCCTCTGCGGTCTCGATTTGACCTGTGGCACGCGCTCCAAATCCGAGCGATGAGGCACAGCGTTGACGGGCTGTGACGTTTGAAGTTTTTCGAATGTCACTTTGAAACTCTGGGAAAATATTCCACGTATTTAATTCTATCGTTGAAAAAAAACTATTTTTTGATGGTTGTAAATATATGTCCCACCTTAAAAGACGGTAAAGATCTCGTCGTCTTCTGGAAAGGCAATCCAGAGACAAATGGGGAAGCTGGATACTTACCGAGAGGACGTATTTTACGTTGCCTTCAGTTTTTGTTCCTACGAAGCTTCGATGTATGAGCAACAGGGTCTGGAACTTTCATCCTTCTCGTTACCGACGTTCCATAACGTTCGAGAAAACTTTAGTGTCGTTATCGACTGATGGACAAGTAGCGGCCTGCGCGCGATCCTCAGCGACGACCGATCCATCTATGGATAAATTACCCACGACACTCTACATTACCAACAGTCGGTAATTGAGAAAACTGCTGCGACCTTACCGTTTGTCAGCCGCGCCGTGCTGAGTAATGTCAGATCGGCAATGACGCAGCTGTCTTCGCCTTTACCGTCACATCAAGTAACGTGAACCTCCGTCGATAATCAGATTTCCTTGCCGACTAACGGTAAGTGCCACGCTCCGCGTTCTCTTTCTTACCGACTGAGGAAACGGACCTCATGTCTTACCATCTCTCTTATCGACGATGGTGAAAGAGATTTTCCAGGTGTATTTCCATGAACGATTAAGCTCGGAACGGTTTAATCAGTCACCAAACTCGATAATCGTTTCGTGTGCAGCATTTACTTGTTGCTCCCGGCCGCCTCTTTGTGTATCTATAGTATCGACCTTTGGCAACCGAAGAGCCCCGGACCTGGTGAATTCAAGGGCCGTAATTACAGGAGACACGACCTTCTTCAATCAACTTCTGATGGAGTACTCAAATTTCGCAACTAACAATGTTTATTGACATTAAAAAATCTGATACTGCAAAATTTGTTATCCAAAATATAATATTTTTCTGCGCTTCACTTCGCGTTTTCCAGCATCCCATTTTTTCCCCGTCATTCGAATTTCCCACCACTACGATGAATAACGCTTCAACGAAGCCGACAGTTTTCAACGTCACTTGTTTTCGTGGCGATTTTTTTCTTTTTTTCGATGGGCCACCACCAACTCAAGAAATAATTGAACCAGTCGGTGATTTCTGGAACCATCGGTGGTCGCAATGCCTGTATACATGTGTCAGGATTTATTCGTAATCCTCACTAATTGCCCATCGAAAAAAACATACTTATATATATGTGTGTATATATATATATATATATATATATATATATATATATATATATATATATATATATATATATATAGGGTGTCCTCCTTTAACAGGTTGCACCTAGCTCGTGGACGGAAAAAAAGGAATTTTCGCGATTCCTTCTGGAAAAACGTGTGCAGGTTTTCAACATTTTTTTTTTTAACATTGAAGTACATGGTTGTACGTATCTTTTACACTTATTGTATTCAAAAATACTTATAAATGTGGTAGATTCAATGGCTTGTGCAGTGACCACTGCTGCTCACAAACAAATCATCCGAAATTTAAAAAATCAAACGCGTTTAGTTTTTGCATGTAGTTATCTAGTGCTTGGACGAAGGATTTGATGAAATATTGATTTTTGACAAAAATGGCCGCCTTCCAAAGTGAAAACATCGATTTTCGGTGAAAAAAGCTCTTTTTCGCTGAGAAAAAAAACTATGCATCGAAAGAAAAAAAAATTCCTTCGTTCGAGCACTTTGTCATATGAATAAGAAGCTTGTAAAGATTGAAGTTGATCGGTGCACTGATCTAGAGACATCATGGTCAGAGATTTTGAAACCGTCATTGTGAGCATACAGTTGGTTATGCTTGTTGCTTGGTATAACCAAATTCGATATTTTCGAAAATTTCAACGAGGTGTCAGTTCTTATGAAATGTCGCCATTACGTTTCAACTAGGACACCCGCTATGCACGCACACATACAGATTTATATATATATATATATATATATTGGGATGCTGAATAAGTTCTCGTTGCTTTTTCGTGAACATTAATTCTATATTTTAAAAAATCTTTCCTAATGCTATAAACATTTCGAAACTGTTATATTATTAACTCCTAATGATTCTGCAAGTTCATCTAGCGTCTAGCATAAGGCTTCATGAAGTAATGCCTCCAATTCAACACAACAAAATCAATATTTCTGAAGCGTCTAAACCAATCTCCGCATGTTGTTTCCAACAGAGCATGGTCGCCATAAATCTTTAACACGAATTCTGTGTGCTTCAGCTGCAGATGTTTTATTTTAATAAAGTAGTGCAGTAAAATTCCACGCAAATACTCTTTGTGGCATGAAATTTGACATGTTTAACATCATGAAAAAAAGTTGTTTACACTTCGGCGAAACGACAAACACTTAATTTCAAGCTTGCTTGAAGTACTTCATTATAGACGCATTTCCATCAAAAACTACACTCATGAAGTTCTGGTAACTATATATAACTATATATATTGGAAAAACTGGAAAAACATTTAATCGATTTTATTTCGTCCCGCGTTCAAGAGCAACGTTGTGTATAGTCCAGCTCTAGATTTATCAAGTATCAGTGACGACATAGCATGGATGCGCTATATTGAAGAGAATAAATAAAAGTAAAGTTAACAAAAACGCGGCATAAATAAACGAAAAGATTCGTTAAGGCTCCGGAGTCTGATTTGCGTCCTGGTGCATTGACCTCTCAAGTATCGAAAGCAATAAGAGACTAGTATTGAATCCAACCGGCTCGTCATTTTTCCATCTCACCTGAGCTCTTTTCATCCAATAGTTCGGGCCCATTCGGAGCTTATCTCAACCACGGAATACTAGAATCCATCGCAATATTTTTTGCGAAAGACTCTTCGCAAGATTATTTTGCCTCGATGGCTGTACGCTGATATTTCTCAATGCGAACGATGACCATCGAGAATACACTTCGGGAGATGAAAACATTTGAACGGTGAAACGGGGGTGGGTGGTCCTTTGATTGTGCTCGGGACAAAATTTGAGAAAGAGGAAGAGGGTGAGGGTGGAAGAGAAAATACAGAGACTGTAGATCCGTCATTCAGTTTAATCGTTTCCTATGCACTTCGCTGTGCCCATTGTCGGTGCCGCGGCTCCATAATAATTTAATGCCAGATATAATAAGTTACTTGCTGTCTGGCTCTCTGCAGAGCTTGCCCTATTCATCCCTGTATGAAAGCTGAAAAGCGCGCGGGACTCTTGCTCCTCGTCTGATGGCGCGATCTACTTTGCCTCTCTTTCTTTCTCTCTCTCTCTCTCTCTCTCTCTCTCTCTCTCTCTCTCTCTCTCTCTCCTCTCTCTCTCTCTCTCTCTCTCTCTCCTCTCTCTCTCTCTCTCTCTCTCTCTCTCTCTCTCCCTCTCTCTCTCTCTCTCTCTCTCTCTCTCTCTCTCTCTCTCTCTCTCTCTCTCTCTCTCTCTCTCTCTCTCTCTCTCTCTCTCTCTCTCTCTCTCTCTCTCTCTCTCTCTCTCTCTCTCTCTCTCTCTCTCTCTCTCTCTCTCTCTCTCTCTCTCTCTCTCTCTCTCTCTCTCTCTCTCTCTCTCTCTCTCTCTCTCTCTCTCTCTCTCTCTCTCTCTCTCTCTCTCTCTCTCTCTCTCTCTCTCTCTCTCACACACACACACACACACACACACACACCCACATTGTATATCTCCGTCTTCTCGCCATCTCTTTTCTCGCCGAGTTCGGCCACCCCGAATCACCCCAGCGTTCGCACCGTATCAAAGCTGGAACAGGCCAAGTGTTAACTTACGGACTTGTCTGTCTCTTGATTGGAGCAACGCGTTGAACGGCCAATCTTAATTGGTCGCGACTAATTGGAAAGACTATTACTGCTCCATTATGCAACGCGCAATTTAACCAAAGGACAAAAATATCTACGTTTACGTAAGTCATTTATGTGTAATGCAATAACGTATATTCATATATACATACATATGCAGGGTGTTAGTAAGGTCGGTGCAAACCCTTGAGGTGGTAATAGGTCACCTCGTTAGGAGCGTTTTAACCTAGGTTACCTTAGTCCCAAGTCTAAGGATTCGAGTCATCGTGGTGAGTATGATTTTGCAAAATTTCCCAAAATTAGGTACTACTCGTTCATAATGTTCAAACAGGGCAGTAATTGGTAACTAAAAATCTATCTGCGTCTTAGCTTAACCCCTTTGTTGGCAGAGGAGAATTCAACAAAAAGTGCCCAAAATGGCAGGAATTTTTTTTTATCCTGAAAACTTGTACTCTCGGGTTTTTAAGGGTGTTGATTATGAATCTGAACTCAAAATTCAGGAATTCACAATGACGAACAAATATGGCGAATGAAAATACAAATAATACAGATTGATTTAGATGAAACTCGGTACTCAAGCTTCATATATTTCCACCTATTTATTGTATTATGCTCCATGTTATCGAATACACCATGAAAAATTCCTTCGTTTTGAGTTCGGCATCACACTCAGCGTCCCCGAAAACCCCCGAGTACTAAGATTTATCCAAATCGAGCTGTTTTTTGGACTTTTGTCCGCAATTCAAAATTTTTTGAATTTTGCGTTTAGATTCGTAATAAGCGACCTCGAAAATCCAAAGTACCAATTTTTATCCAAATCGAGTAAAATTTTCAATTTCGGTCCGCCATTCTAGCGCCGCCATTTTAATTTTTCAAATTTAAAATACAGTTTCGTAATAAGTGACCTCAAAAATCCCGGAGTACTAATTTTCATCCAAATCGAGTAAAGTTATTGATTTTTTCTCCGCCATATTGGCACCGCCATTTCGAATTTCCAAATTTGACTTTCCAAATTTTGACTTCAAATTCGGATTCAGCGAGCCCAGAAACCCTCAAGTGAGGCTCCGATTTCAAATCAGAGCAAGTTGAATAGGGAAATAAACACAACGAACTAAATGGGACGTGTTGAATAACTCAAAACTTGTCAAAAAATAAAAATACCTCTTATGGTAATGGTATCTTCGAAAAAATAATATTAACATAAGAGGTAAACGAGTTAGTACCTAATTTTAGGAAATTTTCCAAAAATCATACTTACCATGATAACTCGAAATCGTTGAACTTTGGACTAAGGTAACCTAGGTTAGATATGTTCCTAACGAAGCGACCCATCACCCCCTTAAGGCTTTGCATCGACCTTCCTAACATCTCGTATTCAGGGCTGCTGGATTATTGGTCATGATCCTGTGAAAGGGTTGTAGGACATGTCTTCTGCTATCAGATAACCCAGTGATGCTTCATGCAAAAGTGAACCATTTTCGAGATATCATTATTTTTGTTTACAGGGAACGGTAGGCAACTTTAAGATTAATTTTTAAAAAGTGCTGTATGGAATTAAACTTTTTTTTATTTGTAGTTTGAGGACTCAGTATCGAAGAACTATTAAAAATAAAATAAGAGGAATATACATTTTTTGATTAGGGCTCCAAAACTCTGCAAGTTTAATATGATTCCTCTTATTTTATTGTTGATAATTCTTTGTTACTGTGTCTCTAAACTACAAATAATAAAAACAGTTCAGTCCATACAACAGTTTTTTAAAATTAATTTCTAGAGCTGCCTACCCTTCACTTTAAATAAATAATAAAAATTATAATATCTCGAAAATGGTTCACTTTTGCATAAAGCATTACTGGATTACTTGATAGCGGAACACATATCCTACAACCGTTTCACGGGATTGTGACCGATATCCAGTAGCCCTGTATATATATGTATATATAGATATATATATATATATATATATATATATATATATATATATATATATATATATATATATATATATATATAGGGTGTCCTGTTATGAATGGATAATGTCCTACTATATATGCTGGAATTTCAGTTCAGTCATAGTTCAGTTTGGTAAAAGAATTTCAGTTCAGTTCTGAGACACCCTTTATATGATCGTAAATTATTAAAGCAATCGGAAAAAAGCCTATGCATCTCTTCTTTTCGCAGTTTGAATTATAGATACATGCATATATATCCATTATCGAAGAATTTCAATTATCGGCTAAAAAATAGGGTCAGTTGAATTTCGGGATCTCCGCTATCACAAAATCTACAAAAAGTGGAAAAAGGATCCACAACGTTTCTAAAGATCACGGTAACTTCGCGCAGTCTCCTGACTAATTGAAAAGCACCAAATTGAGTTTTCTACTTGTTTGGAAATTTCGAGTCAACACGCAGTAAGGGCAGTATTATTGTCTGGAAATTTGAAAAATTCTTTTTTCTTGTTGTATATTTCGTCTCATTGTTGTATAGATCTTATTGAATACGTCTGTGAAAACCGTTCAATAATACTCCTTCAAATTAGCCGAGTTATAGAAATTATAAGGAGTACGCTCGGGGAGCGCGGTCGAGCCAAAGTAATCCTTAAGGGGGGATTGTCTTTTTTTCGCAAAATTTACCGCTTTTTGGGAATTTTTTTGTGAAGAAAGTATACAACGGAAAACTTGTGAAACTTGGCATATAGTTTTATTGATCTGTTTACTGCATACAAAAAAAATTTTAAACAATTTCATCAAAAAATCCGCCTCCCACCCCCCTCGACGCGCGATGGTCCTTTTTTGATGGTGTGTACGATTACAGCCTTCACGTTCATCCTGCAACAAAAACCCAAAAAGCATTTTACTTTAGACACATATAGCTATCGTTCGATGAAGGAAAAAAAAAAAAAATTGACGATTTGGTGACTTTTTGAACTTGAAGTATCGATTTTTCGAAAAAAATTGATCGACTTTTTGTTATAAGTAAAAAACTATTAAACGTATTGCTTTTTTGCTTCATCAAACGATAGCTATATGTCTAAACTAAAATGCTTTTTGGGTTTTTGTTGCAGGATGAACGTGAAGGCTGTAATCGTGCACACCATCAAAAAAGGACCATCGCGCGTCGAGGGGGGTGGGAGGCGGATTTTTTGATGAAATTGTTTCAAATTTTTTTTGTATGTAGTAAACAGATCAATAAAAATATATGCCAAGTTTCACAAGTTTTCCGTTGTATACTTTCTTCACAAAAAAATTCCCAAAAAGCGGTAAATTTTGCGAAAAAAAAGACAATCCCCCCTTAAACGCGTTTGTCTCGAAACTACACTTTTGAAACGGCAACCACGATATCTCGATAACCAATTGGCCGATTGTGCTCAGATTTGGTATACACCCTCAGTAGACTGTTCTTCAACGTTGGTAGCAGAATGGACTACAATTTTTTTTTTACATAATCCGTAGAATGTTAAAAAAGTAGGCAAAATTGACAATCACAGTTTAGCATGCCACCATACATTTTTTTTTTGCCAAATATGGTACCAAATGTCACAACACTCACACAGATTAACAAAATTTGGTTAGTTTGTTTATGACATTCATACAATGTCCTCAACACTGGTCCCCAATAGTGGGCATGTTCCGTTAACGGGGTATCCCTATCTGAAAACTTCAAAATATCGTTTTTTTGTATAGTGTTATAGTATGAACTGTCAAGAATATTTTAAGGGGTTATATACAGTCAGGAGGCCGAAAAAAATCGATTTTTCAAGATTTTTTCTTGAGAAGACCTTCAAATCTATTAACGTAAAAATATGTACACGTATTATGGTAACTTTTGAATCTATTTCAATATTTTTACTTGTAAAAATAATTATTTTAACAGCTGCTATAGTTGATCTAAAAAAAGGCATCTTGCGGTGAGCACGATATCTCCGGACTGGATCATCTAAAAAGAAAAAACCAAAAAATATTTCGTTAATATAATGGATTATCTTATGATTGATCGAAGAGATAAGCAAAATCGACATTTTTTGCCAAACTGGAGGCTGCTAAAAAAAATCGAGTTTTGACAAAAATGTAGGTCTTAATTGTTTATAAAATGGAAAATATTTATCGGTGGGAAAAATATTCGATTAATCACTAAAAAAATATCCTTCAAAAGATTGCGTTAAAGTTTGAGACTAAAGTTTCCGAGAAATCTTGCTCACCGACTTTAAAAACACAATTTTGAGAAAAACGCGTTTAAAGCTTCAAAAGCACTTTGCATATAGTCTGACACGTCATTTCAAATACGCGTGTAACTTCGAGAATATTCGCCGGATTGAGAAGACATTTTCTGTGTATGTACTTAAATATATACATTACAAAAAAAAAAGTTATTTTAAAAATCGTTTTTTCGAAAAATTTTACTGTATATAACCGCTTAAGACCAACCAGACGAAGTTACAATCGCCTTCGAGTTTGAAGGCGATTATCTCGAAACTCCATATCTTGACACGGCGGGATTGACATCTTGAGTAACTTTCACACTATTGACTTAAGGGAGCTTTCCAGTGTGAAATTTTCAAAAATCGATTTTTTTTTTTTTGCTTTATCGAATAGTATACACTCTTCCGAATATTCCCTGAAATGTTCATGCCGAAATTCAGATTATTTCGGTTACTGTACAGCATTTCTTGGAAGAAGGCAACGGAGCGCTACAGCTACAGCGAAACTTTGAACGCGTTTTTCTCGAAACAGCATTTTTCAAAACGGTGTCCAACTTGGAGGGCAGAGTTTTAAAGCTATCGAGTTGAATTTTTTACACAATATTCTTAACGTCATTGTTTATCGTGCTATGGAAGCTTTTTTTTTTTTTTGACATCTTCCTATTTTTTTGTAAAAAAACTGCCAAAAAAAATGCTAAAATCGATACTTTTTGTTCAAACCGGCGCCATTTTTGCAAAAAAAAAAAAAAGCCTCCATAGCACGAAAACCAATTATATACCGATCAATAATCTTTTTGTGTTTTTTGTTTCAGATCAAAATTGTGACCCCCAACGTGGACACCACATCCAAGTGCATTTTCTGCAACAATTGTTTCATCATTTTTATAGATATTAATTAATAAATAAATCGATCTTTAAAAAATTGTTTTGTATTCTTCAATACCCAATTAATATACAAAAAAAAACCAGACCGATTAGATTATTTTTGCTTTAAAAAAAAAAATCGCGAAAAACAGCGATTTTTCGGGCTGTCACACTGGAAAGCTTCCTTAAATTTGTACAGTTAGCGTCCAAACAGTAGTCATTTTCGGTTCACGATCGCTTTTTTTAATTTGATGAACCATTTGTTAATAGCAACGACTTCAGCGTACTGTTTTTCAAGAAAAAAAATGAGGGTTTCATTGGACAAGCTGTCATTTTTCGTATTTTGCGAAATTTCGAAAACTGGATCATGAACCCGTAGCCAGGTGGATATATTTGAAGAAGAAATTTTTGGTTTTCGTTTCAAATTACATTTCAGCCTGGTAGAGATCTCGCCGTTTCGAACTTCGCCGCTGGAGGACTGCAAGGCCAACTGCAGCACCACGAACACTTTGAAAGATTTTCTTCCGCAAAAAATTACATTGTAGCCACAAATATGTGTACAACATGCTGGGAAAAAATTAATTTATTCCAACCAATGTGTTACTAGAAAAAAATTCATCACTCTGACCGTTGAAACTGGGCTTCCAGACAGGGATACCCCGTTAAAAACAAATGCTTCGTTCTCCCTCTCTCTCTCTCTCTCTCTCACTCTCTCTCTCTCCGTGGGTTGTACGATCTCGGACAAACTTTCGTAGAGTGCAGTTTACGTGGGGGACCTCGATTTACCCATGTACGGGAGCAGCTTCTCGCGAAACTCGTTTGGGACTAGCGGGATTTGGGAGGACAAGAGGATGCAACGAGAATTCGACTTGTTAAGAAATAAGACTCACCGACGAAGGGGAGCAGGGTAGGATGGCTTGATATAACCTCGAAATTCGTAATGTGTCGCAGGGCATAACACATTTTAATTACGGCAATTTAAATTCAATAATTTCGGTGGTATTTTGCAAAGTGAAGAGGAGGGAAGGAGGGAGAGCCAGAGAGAGAGAGAGAGAGAGAAAGAGAGAGCTACGGAGACCCGAGCAGCTGTTCAACGAATTAGCATACTAAACTTTATCACCAACATCTCGACAAAGACGTGCCAAGACGCGGCTGAACTAATTTCGAAGATAGAATAAAGTTTTGGAAGCGGGCAGGAGAGAACAGCGTTCATCCCCCCCCCCCCCCCCTCCGTCTTGCTCACTCTTCTCTTTCCCACACTTCTCATTATTTCCGGGATTCCGATGCCCTCCCGCAAGCGCGCATCTCGCGCACCGTCTCTCTTTCTTTCGCAAAATGCGCGATAACTCGTGAGCGAATTAACGTCATCATTACTATTGATATGCCGGGTATAGTTCACCGGGATGCAAGCCGCGAGAGACACTCTGCAAATGTGATTTTACGCGAGTCACATCTGGTAATTTACAGCGAACTTCCGCGACGAGAGGACGTTTCCGGGTCGCAAAAGATTCCCGCGAAAGCAGCAACACGATTGAACATTCCGTTCGAAATTGCCAGGCCCGGCCTCGCTCTTCTCGATTCACACGCCAATTCTTCATCCACCTTCCGTGCGTTGGCACCTTTCTTCCAATTTGCCTATTTTTCGATTACAACCTTCCGTCATATGCCCTTGTGTGGTATTCCTCACCCTTTCACTTTTACCAGCTCATGCAGAAATTGTCCTAGGGGTCGAATTGGAGTACCACACTTGTACCTTCTTCCTGATAAGGATCGTAGGGGTCATCGCGTTGGACCCCTGTACCAACACGTCGCGCTGGTACATTGGTTTCTTATTAGGATTCCCAAGTGAGATCCAATGGACGAATCCAATTTGAATCCGGAAGGATTCAATAACTAATCCAATCGATAGTTGAATCGGATCCCTATACCGAAACGTCACGCTCGGACATTGGATTCTAATCGAGATTGACAATTGGAGTCCAATGTCAAAATCCAATTTGAATCCTAGAGGATTCCAGGGAGGATCCAATCGGTAATCGAATTGAATCCCTAAACCACACGTCACGCTGGTACATCGGATTCTTATTAGGATTCCCCAGTCGGATCCAATGGACGAATCCAATTTGAATGCGGAAGGATTCAATTACGAATCCAATCGATAATCGAATTGGATCCCTATAGCGAAATGTCACGCTCGGATATTGGATTATAATCGAGATTGTCATTCGGAATCCTATGTAAACATCCTAGAGGATTCCAGGAAGGATCCAATCAGTAATCGAATTGAATCCCTATGCCAAAACATCACACCCGTAGACTGGATTGTAATCGGGATTCCCCATTGGAATCCAATGGACGAATCCAATTTGAATCCGAAGGGATTCTTTATTGAATCCCTTCGTCCCTGAGACGTTTTCGTCGCATCCGCCATCTGGCGCAACCTCCTAACCCCGCGCCCGTTCAACCGGTCACCCATCCGAGCCCGATCACCCACTCAACGTCAATCACGTTCAAGCAAAGATGCACGCAATCGGAATGCCATACTTTTATCCGGAGCCTAGACTTCCCCATACCTGAACTTCCGATTTGCCTTTCTCCCGTCGAAGTCTGGCCGGAATCAACCGCCGGATTGTTGATGCTCGAGTAATTTGAGAGAAGCCGCGACGTATTCTCGCTTCGGCATCGAGCGCATATTATGTTCGATAATCCTTGGAGACGCGTGTGTTATCCATTCTTAAGCCAGGTATATACGCGTAAAAGTGGTT
>OX632358.1:42244263-42298592 GCA_951751655.1 Ophion costatus
ACAACGCAACTGGCACAGATGTTTCTTCACCGCTTGATCAAAGAAAAAATCTCGAGCGAACAATAGCAGCGGGAAAAAGATTCTCGATCGGGGAAAAATAGGATGCCGAAGATTGGGCTAGTTTTCCTTGGAGCTAACGAACTTCGGATCGACTCGAGAGTTGTATGAACGATCCTCCGATTTCCCACTGCCGATGCTTTCTTTCGATTGTATAAATTATTATGTAAATTGACAGAAAGCGACGCTTTTATTTTATTCAAACAAACTTCACGATCGCATTGATATTTACAATGGAAAAAAGCTTATCGGGGAGTTTCTTTACGTTAGATAAATCGGTTAGTGGAGGGTGCAAAAAAACCATATAAAGAGGACAGAAAGCTGACAGATAGGAGAATTTTTTCAGTCACCCATGCGTGCGTGGTAAAGCTAATGTTGAAGTATAGGTTGGGTTAAATTGATCCCAAACTATTTTGGGCTTCAAATTTGTCGAACACTGTGCACTTTTCAAAATAAAAAAATATAAGTAGCTTTTTGCCACGTTTATTCGTCGACGAGGCAGTTGGGTTGAAAAAAATTAGGAATAATTTTTCGAAAAACGCGGCTCAATTGGAAGCTGCACGTGTTGCTGCGAAACGTTAAACATGTCTCTCTTTTCTCGGTACAATTGTTAAGTTCTAATACCGTTTGAAATTTACGGAAGAACGAAAAAGTTCATTTCAGAGTTACTTTCACTATACAGTATTTGCCAAAGGATTTAAGTGTAAATACGATAGTCCTTTATATCGGTGGGTTATCGATTTCTATCGGTTCTCATGAAAACTTTATCGATCTTTAACTCGTGTTCATGAGTTTATGACTGTTTATAAATATCTTTTATAAAGTACTCAAACGTAAAAAGTATGCGAAAAAACGATAAAAAATGTCTAATTAAAGAAATAAATGTAACGAATAAATAATAAAATCAATAATTGTTACGAAATACTATTTATAAATATTATGTTATATTGTAAATATGGATAGAAATCTTGTAAATAGTACTCTTAATGTTATCCTTATAAATAATTATACATACGGGGTGTCCTGTTATTAATGGTTTTTCACACCCCATTTCTACAAATGATAACTTATTTGACCCGGATTTTTAAAAAATACTCTTGGTTATTTATTTTATCTAGAAAAGTCTCGTTTGACCTTAAATGTTAAGGAAACCTTATGAAAAACATATTATCCAGAATTATTATACAAAAATCGAACGTCTGACTTTGATAGCCTGCGGTGTAAAAAAAAAGTACTACGCATATCATATAATTACTTTAAAAAGTTGCGTAATTATTCTCGATTCATGTCATTTGTAGAAATGGCATGCGAAAAACCAAAATCGGATGATTTTTTTCAGAAACTAAAATAAAGTCCAAAATCTCGAAAACCGTGGGACTTTTACTAAACTGAAATTCCAGCATATAGTAGGCCATCATCTGACCTATGCACAGGTGCAGGCTTATCCATTCATAACAAGATACCTTGTATCTACATTGGTATGATTAAAAAAAAAAAAATTTCCTCCTGCATTCTTGTGCTACTGTTGGACACTAACAAAAGAAAATTTCCCTAAAAACATGGGCGCAGTCACTCAATTTTTAGAGGTGGCTATCTCAACTTTTCGTTATTTTTTTCATGATTTTACTTAATAAATATGATCATGGTATTAGATTATACAAACGCTGTTTAATAAAACACAATAACTTATTATTATGACGACTTATTTTATCATCGATAATTTAAGGAAAACTGATAATAATAATGAACTAAATAATAAAAATAATAAATAGTAAAAAATATAATAAATAATAAATAATAAAAATAATAAAATAATAAATAATAATACATAATAAAAATAATAAAAATAAGTGTAGCATTTTGAAAATGTAAATACATGATTTATGAATAAAAGCTTATAATTTAATTTTTTGTAAAAAGTGTGAAATGTTAATGCGTATAAATAAATCTACATGAATAACGAGAGTAGTATTGCCGCCATTATTGATCTACCTGGATTTGAGTTGTGAATATTGCAATCTTTTCAAATTGTTAGAGTTTATTTTTATTACGAAATAGCTGGTGGATATGATTTTTATCCGTAATCCGAAGCCATGACTATGCTTAAATGCAATACGTTCATCAAAAAAAATTCAAGTACAAAAAAGTCGAGATAGCCACCTCTAAATATTGAGTGACCGCGCCCATTTTTTTAGAGAAATTTTCTTTCATTAGTGCCCAACAATAGCACGAGAATCCAGAAGGAAAAAAAAATTTTTTTTGAATCAGTGTAATCTACATATATAGTGCTAATTATATATATTATGATATACTGCACATATAATTACATTAGTTAAGGCGTACCATTATAAATATCATATCGTACCGTGTACTACTGAAAGCGATGAGCGGAATAATTTTAATACGATATATACATATATATATACTTACATATACGATGACTACGAAAACGAGATCGCACCGCAATCTCGTTGTTGTCTCGACTTTCCAATAATCTCGAGTTGCGTATGTACCTCTCCGCACCGAAGAATGGTGAAAACCGTCAAAGGAAAATCGACCCTGGGAAGTGGTTCTCCAAGCTGACACGTGGACAAATTTTCTTTCTCCCCCCACCCCCATCCTCTCTCTTACATTATTTATTCCTATCGTTTTCTCTTCTTACGGGAAAAAACCGCAGTACGTTTCCTTCGAATGTACACGTACATATAGAATTCCCGAGATTCATATACCGTAACTTGCCCTTCTGTTTTCCGTACGAAATATACATATACATATTTCATTCCGGCATATGTTCGTAAAAGTTTTCCCACGTCGACATTGTGTGCGTATCAAGACCTCAAAGTTTTCTCACATGCGGACTCGCTGTACGGGCCTGTTCCTTCAACCTTTTCCTCCCATCCGCAGCCCACCGCTCGGGTATATACTCGGGATATCACATTTATAGATATACCGAAGCTTCAACTTGTTCGCTCGTTCTCAATAATGTAAACGAAAGGGAGAATAAAAAAGGAAGAAAGAAAAGAGAGAGAATTTCATCTTCATTCTTTGTGCACTGGTGACAAGATCCGTTTCCCTGTGTCCCGATGCGAAGGGCGAAATATAACGTGCACCGAGTTGTCGAATTCAATTATACAAAGGTATTCCTCGCGAAAGTGAGCGATGTTCCTTTTACTCGTCTCGTCTTTTTTATCGCCTCTACACTCCGTCGGGAAAAAGCGCGGGAACTTTGGACGAAAAAGTTGGCGCGGTAATGGCGGTAAATTTTGACGCATAATTTCGATAACAGTTGCGAGATTTCTGCGACTTCAACATTTTTCGGGACACGCCGGTGCGTTGTGAAATAAGCGCAGAGGAGGGCAATGCTCCGCGGGGGGTCTCCGAGTGGCGGGGAGCAGGGAAGTTGGGTAAAACGTGAAGGGATCTCAAAGAGCCGGAAGAGCGTACGAAGCAGCTAGAACAGGGGTTCCCAAACTTATTTTTATAACGTCCTTTTTTTTGCAAGAAAGGAGACCCCCTGTCACTTCTTCATTCATATAAGGTTAAAAAACGCCATGCCCCCTTGTATATTAAGAAGCCTCACTTGGGGGGCGGGCCCCTGGCATATCAAGACGCTTCCCTTGGGGGGCATCCCCCTATAAATCAAGACGCCTCCCTTGGAGGGGGGCCCCCTTGTATATCAAGACGCTTCCCTTGGGGGGCATCCCCCTATATATCAAGATGCCTCCCTTGGAGGGGGGCCCCCTTGTATATCAAGACGCCTCCCGTGGGGGACGCCCCCTGTATATCAAGACCCCTCTCTTGGAGGGGGGCCCCTTGTATATCAAGATGCTTCCCTTGGGGGGCATTCCCCTATATATCAAGACGCCTCCCTTGGAGGGGGGGCCCCCTTGTATATCAAGACGCCTCCCGTGGGGGGCGCCCCCCTGTATATCAAGACGCCTCTCTTCAGGAGCGCCCCCCTGTATATCAAAACGACTCCCTTGGGGGGGGGGCCCTTGGATATCAAGACGCCTCCCGAGAGGGACGCCCCCTGTATATCAAAACGACGCCCTTGGGGGGGCGCCCCCTTGGACATCAAGACTCCCTTGCCCCCCCCCCCCCACGCCAACACTTTGAAAATGAACGAACTAGAAGATCTTCTTTCGTAGTATGGAATCAAGCCGAACGAGATGCGTGATACTTGGTGAATTCCTTGCGGACACATGTTGCACGCACATCGATTCGGTTCATAATTCTCGCGGTTGCGTTTTTAATAACATGCAAATATGATTTTACAAATTCGGAGATCGTAGGTCATTTGACGTTATCGCCACGCTGTGAGCACGTATAATTGTTTGACGTTCATCCCCCTGATGTGTTCAATTCTCGGGGCAGCGGTTTGGCTCTAATATTCCCGGGTATTTAGCATCCGTTCCTAAATTCTCTCTCGCTCTATTCCCATGTTGACTTCTCAGCCTCCCTCTTCCTCTCTGTCCTTCTCCACCCTCTCACTCTCTCGCTCTCTCTCTTCCTCTCTCTTTGCCTCTGTGTGTATAAATGGCTTGGTCGGAGCTTATATCTATCTACGGAGCGATCCTCTTTAGTATGTACACTACATAACACCGATAGAGAGATCGGAGAGAAAGAGAATCAGAGAAGACAGAGACAGAGAGATGGGGAGGGAGAGAGAGAGAGAGAGAGAGAGAGAGAGAGAGAGAGAGAGAGAGAGAGAGAGAGAGAGAGAGAGAGAGAGAGAGAGAGAGAGAGAGAGAGAGAGAGAGAGAGAGAGAGAGAGAGAGAGAGAGAGAGAGAGAGGAGAGAGAGAGAGAGAGAGAGAGAGAGAGAGAGAGAGAGAGACAGAGAGAGGGAGAGAGAGAGAGAGAGAAGGGCATATACGTAAACGGCTTGGATAATAAGTCACTTACACGGATTCTGGACCTGGGGGGTTGGCCCTACGCCAGTTCTATTCGCGCTTCGGTTGTTCCGATCTATTCTATACTGGGCACGTCACACGCATGACGCTCTTAACTAAATTATGGACAAAGTAGTACGATTCCCGAGCTATACCAGCCACGTGGGCTAAAGGGATATTCACAAAGTTCGTGGAAAATTATACCCTGCGAATCTCTCTCTCTCTCTCTCTCTCTCTCTCTCTCTCTGCGCTATTGAGGCCGTGCCTTATTTTATTATGCACTCTAATATCGTATAACTCACTCTCCATACTGACCCATTTTTGTCCATGCTGTCACTTGATAATACGTATCATCGTTTAAAGCCACTAGATCAGACAAATTACCCAAATAAATTTCACCCTCCCAAGTATTATTTCCTTGAGAACGACATTTTTTCCATTAAAAAAAAACATTCGTCCCCAACATTGATGGAAAATGTTCCAGGACCACTTGGATCGTGTCGGTATTTTCAAGGGGTAGGAGGTGAGAGGAAAGACTCGCAATCGACCTACACAAACCCAAGCGAACTATCGTCGATGGTTGGACTTCAAGGTCCAACTGAACTGAGCGCTGATTGCTAGAATGACAGACTACCCATGAAAAAATGTACAACTGGTCCGACATTGGCCCAGTAATGCGCCAACTCTCCTGTATGGTTGGCCGTTCTCTGGCATGAATGTCGGTCCATTAATGGTCCGTTGTCGGAATGATATCCTCGGGCCAAGGCTGGCTACCGATATCGTACCGACGTTGGACTCAACACCGGCCCGATGGTAGTGCCAAGGTTGGCCCAAGTTACAGCCAATATCGTACCAGCGTTGGTGCTGTCGCTCGTGCCAAGGTCGGCCCAAGACTATGCCATCGTTGGTATTAAGAGCGGCCCGACGCCTGTGCCAACATTGGCCCAAGTTCAAGCCAATATCGTACCAACTTTGGTCCAGTCCATAACCAACAGTGGTACGATAATTCCCCGAGTATCGACCGATACAACTCAGGGCATTATCGGTCACTCGTGTTACAATTTTTTAGTTGTTCATTTTCATCATTTTTATCGTCCCCGTGTTCAATAATTTCTTCCACATACTCAAGAGTGTTCTCACACTCCGCTTTTTTAACATTATTTTCGAGGATTTTTTTCTCTGTCAAACATGACTCTTGATTCATGACACATTTTTCGTGCTTCAATAACAGTTTATTCCAACATAATTTTTTTCGCACTTTTTTCAGTTTATCATATCTCTTTTGTTTATTCATATTGAGAATACGGTAGGAGCATAAGGGAAAAAATTACTGTTGCACGAAAAAGCGACGATGGACGCTACTCTTTGTTCGCGGTCTGCATCGATACGACACTGAATGGCGACTGGCGGGCAATTCATAAGACACGTAACGTGGAGTGATGCCGGCTCGTGATTGGTTCAACCTATTCACGCGAACAGTCGGTTTTTCGTCGTTAGCCGATACTGTCCCGACATTGGCATATTGCGGTATGCCGAGATTACGCATGAACGTAGGACAGTTATTGGCGAACAGTATTGGCCCATGGTCGGCTCCAGTAGTCCACCCCAACAGTCGGCTCTCCATGGCAGCCGATACTGGCCCGACATTGGTATAGTACCGGTTGCCGGGATTAGAAAAGAACGCAGGACAATTAACGGCAGACAGTATTGGCCCACGGTCGGCTTCTCCGTCTACGCCAACAGTCGGCCCTAGGTCGTTAACCGGTACTGTCCCCACATCGGCTCGATGTCGGATGCCGGGCTCCGAAAAGAGGGTCGACTGAAAAATGGCAGAACCGTTGTTTCAATGTCGGGCCAACATTGGTTGCCAACAATCGGTTAGCCAGTACTGGGCCGGACATCGGCCGTATTGTTCGTGTCGGCAATTTTTTCATGGGTATGTCCCTAATCCTGATAGGGACTGCTTCGAGACTATTTTTGTCATTTCAATCCTTGCGAAGCGTAGAGAGCGAAAAAAGGTGCATTTCAAGATCCCGAGGGGCTGTAGCAGCTTGTGCCTAACCCAAACAAACTACCATCGTTGATAAGACACGAAGCTCCAACTGAGCTGAGTAATCATCCCCAGAATGACAGACGATATCCCCATCCCGGATCGGGGCAGCTTCGAGACCATTTATGCTATTCTAATTGTTGCTAAGTGCAGGAGGAAAAAAGGAAATTTGCATTTCGAGGTCCCGAGGTCCTGTAGTAGCTTTATGGTAGCCCAAACGAACCCAAAAGGAGTAACACTGGTGATCGAGCCCATAGAGCGGTTCATCTTGACTAGATTGCCAAGCAAACCAATTCAACACTGACGTCGGGCAGGCAAATCGGAGTAGACATATAGGACTCGAGTTGATTAACGTCACAGGCGTTACAATTAAATATGTCCGGACGAAATTTTAGCCGACACGGGAAACAATGAGCCTGACTGTTGCTATCGAATTTTCTATCTACATCGAGGTTGATATCCTGCATCGAAATGGATCCTTAATGAAGATAGACAAGTGGCGCGTCCGGCAATGTGGTCAAATCGATTCAGCTGCCTCTCCTGTCTTTTTCTCTCGTCCCACCCGTCACGAAAGTCCATAATTTGGGAGTATAATTTTCCTGATTCATGCAAATTCGGACGTTGATCGGGCAATTATCGATAAACCGCGAAATACGTGGTGAAACACCCCTTACTCGATGTGCCCAGAGGTCGAGTGTGTGAAACGATTGGAAAAGAATGGAAATATGCATTCGGGCGGATTTGTGAGAAGCTGCGATTGAATTCGTTGCAGCTGACGAGCCAACTGTCAGTGATATCTGCATTCAACGGTTTCGTCATTTCAGCCATATCGATGAGGATGTTTGTGGGCCTTCAAAAATGTCATGGGTGTCAAGCACGTCATTACCGCTGACTTGAGTCCTGCTCTTCCCTTTCTCTTCCTCCGTGGCTCCTTTCGTTTCGGTGGCTGAGGATCCTGCATCCTTTCGTCCGGGTACTAATGTACCACTATCTGATGGAGCTGCATAATTAAGCCGGAAACATTAGCAGCTTCGATACTCGCATCAGCGTTCTTTGCAAATCCTATTTATCCGCTTTCCCGGGGCCAGGAATATTTCACTGCGTATGCTTATTGCAGTTTCCATATTTCCATCATTATTTTCTTCAGTTATGGGTTACTTCGAGTTGCACGAGTTCGTTGCTGCGATGAGAAACAAAAGTGAAGAGCGGATCACCGGACGGCAAAATAATTCTTAATGCCCCGAAATTATGTGAATGTCTGGCTTTTCCTTCACTGACGTTTATCAATCTCGACTTCCGGATCTCTCTGATTGCTCAGAGAAGCAGCTGTATTGTTCGAAAGTGCAACCATCTCGCGAATCCTTTCATCCTGGAAATTTTCGTGTACTCGTCTCGACGGCTCATTTGACACAAAAGATTAATACTAAGCTCGAGGAAGAGACAGCGAGGATTTGCCACCACATTAATTCGTTTGTCCTTAGCCCATCCTGTTGAGGAACGAATTAAAGTGCACCGTGCGAAGGAGCGAGCATTTCCAAAATTTTCACGCTGAAAAGCTTTCTGTTGCGGTGGAAAAAGAGCCCGTGAATGTACGGAGGGACTCGGTGAATAGAGCGAAAGGAGGAGAGACCGGGAAGGAGAGAAATGGAGAGAGGAAGGAAAAAGGATAGTCCAGTGGCGTTGGAGCAGTGTGGTGGTTTTACGTCGAAACGCATCTCAATTAAGCACCCGGTTGTATGCTCGTCGCAGACGGGAATGGTGTCCATCTCCACTTTCCATGCGCAATACGCAAATGAGACAAAATTCAATCCACTTCTCTCCTGTAGATTCTAAAGAAGCATTATCGTCCCAACACACTTGGTTTTTCCAGGATGTACATAGAAGTCGCCCTAATAGCCGGAACTTTTTCGATGTCATCGTGAATGAAGTGCTTGCTGGAAAACAATGCAGACGAGAAAATTTTTCTGTCATGTTGGATACGCAAGCATTTGATTACTTGATTAATTTGAGGCAAAAATGACGAAAGCGATTGCGGATGCCACATATCGCGGATCCTCATACTAATACATCACGCTCGGACGGTGGATTCTAATCCGGATGGTCCATTGCCCGACCATGAATCCAATTCGAATCCTAAAGAATTTCCACATTATCGAACGAAATTCGATACGATTCTTGATGGATACCATAGCATTTAGTACGTTGAATTTTCAAAATCAAATATATAGATATACAAAATGAGTGGATATTCGAAAATTATAAATCTTGTCTCAAAAAGGTATAAATCGCTTAAGAAGGAAGACACCTTTAAGCGAGGAAAAAATTATTGATTTTCATGATTTTTTTGAAGGAAATATTTCTTTAAAATTTTTTAGACTTGGGGTATGTTTTATTACTACTTTTCGCTGTTACATGGTATTTTTTAAAATTAATCTTACAAATGGCAGAGGTATAGCACGATCTTTTTAGCGCGTTGCAGAGAATATTTTCGGACGGCATGACACCTAGGGCGGGATTAATCTGAAAAAAAAACCAACAGTGATTTTTCTTTGATTAAGACTCATACGCAGAATAAGAACCAAGAAAAAGTGAAGAATGTTGAAAATTGATGAAATGGCACGCTTTGAAACAAAACCATTTAATTTTTCGACAAAAATTGCTGATATTTTGCAAAAAAAAGAACCTTTTTTTAATTTTCAACAACATTTAGGTTTATGTTTTAGACAATAAGGTTAAAAAGATTTAAACTGGATGTCATCAGAACGGGTCGATTAGTTTTTTAGCTACACGGCACACCAGTTTTGAAAATGCATTTCCGGAGACCGTGCCATACCTCCGCCATTGTTAAAGATTAATTTTAAAAAATACCACGTTACGGCCACAAATAGTAATAAAAACATATTCTAATTCTGAAAAATAGTAAGGAAATCTAAACTTATAAAAATAATCATGAAAAGCAGCAATTTTTTTTCCTCGCCTAAACGTATCTCCCCTCTTTAAAAATTACGAATCACATCACTGAAAATCCACTGCATTTATCTTTTGTTCATGCATCATTTTGCTGCAGTTTAACACAATATCAGCGGCTTTTTAATATTCGTTACTTTTTACATATTTTCGATTCGGATGGTGCAGAATCCAATTAGATCTCAATGAGGGCTTCCTATGTGTGACCTGACAAATTTCTATAGACATGTGGTTACATTTTGGCCCGGCCCATCAAATTTCTGCACGCGATCACGAAAGGATTTTTTTCTCAAAGATCCAATAAATTCCGCTTCAAAATGTCAAGAAAAGTACTCAAACGACGTCAATCGGAAATAGCGCGTAATCCATTTTAAATGTTGACTCCGTACGTGCCCTATGGAATCCATATAGGGATGTAGTTGTATCTGGGGACTCCGCAAAAAATGTCTTCACTAAAGCCGCAAAAACAAAAACAACGATTATTATGCTGCTGTCAATGTCGGGTGAACGGGTCCGTTCACAACAACGCAGTGGTTCCGGGTGCCAAGAAAATTATCGATATTACGTAGATATAAGAGTAAATCGAGGGTAGCCCATAGTCCAGGATCGTTGTACGAATCGCCATCGTAAATTTCTGTTCGCTCGGTACGGGACTCGATTATTCCGTTCATGCGGGACCGCAAACTATTCTGTGTTCCCGGTACATATGGCCGGGGGTCCTCCATACGGATATAATCGACCACGGCCATTTTTCACGCTCGATCATTTTTCCGTTCCAACATTCTCGTGTGCTGCGCGGCCTCTGCCAAAACTTAAAATCCGTGTCGGAATCTTGCACCGATAACGACACAACAGAGGCTTACGCCACCAAGTTTTACCAGTACTGTAGCCGAAGAGGGGCTTCCGGTTTAGTCCGGAAAGGGCGACAGAAAGAGGGGCAAGGCTGAGAGTCAAAGAGAGTGAGAGATAAATGACCCCGAGAAGACCAACACCAACATCCTTGATGTCTAACGAAGTCCTTGCCAGCGCCGAGAGGTTCCGAAGGGCTCAAGGCAAATTTCCGAAACTTTCCCACCAGTTGGCTCTCACACGATCTCTGTGCATGCTCGTCCAGCCCCTAATATCTTGGCTACAGAGCCACGAACACCCTCGGAATACTCTTGCACGAGTGTCCTTCCTATGGCCCAGTTGATCGCGAGATCTACTCTGTTTTTTTTTGTTATTCGCAACGTGTCAATTAAGGGCGGAACACTGTGGCGGTTCGATGCGAAAATTCCATATCGACGCTGACCTGATTGATGATGATGATGAGTGATCGGATTTTATAGAAAGAACGTTGTGGAAATGTCGACTACAATAAATGAAATAAATTGCGTAAGGAAACTGGGACATGTGCATATAAATGTCTCTCACAGTTTGAAAAGTCTCTCCCAGGGGTGGTGAATGAACGGGAGAGCCAGAGGATCCTTTTACTAGGCACACACATATACGTTATGGGAAGTCCGCCTTGTGGTCATCGGAGACAAGGGAAATAGTATTTAGCGGGAGTTTCTCGTACCAACGAGTTTTGCCAGTTAAATTAGTGAGATCTGTATGTACATATGTACTTTCTGTGAACTGGGAACGTGCTGTGGACAGATGTACCGGTTTCCAAACCCTCATACACACGAGAGTTATTCCACGCAGCCTCTGTTGTCGTTGGTCAATGATGACGTACGTGGGATGAGGAGGATCGATTCTCTCTCTCTCTCTCTCTCTCTCTCTCTCTCTCTCTCTCTCTCTCTCTCTCTAGGTCTCTCTCCGGGACTATTCTGTATCCAGAGCTTTGGACACTCCACCCGGTCCAGTGTTGGTCCAACCCTGAATGACCGGGCTGAAGCAGGCATGCTCCAAGGCTCCTGTAATTAGCCGTCGTGCCCCGTTGGTCCAGGTAATTTTCTTTAATCACAAAATGAGAGGACGACGCTCACTTTGATCCCCACCCTGTGCTGTCGAAGTGTAGCCACAAGGGGAATGCTCGTTTCACGAAGTAAACTTGTTCGAGAAAGTACTCCCACATTTTGTATCGACCATAGATCAGCCATTTGCACCGTCGAACTTCAACGTCAAGAAGCTCGTAGAAGCACCTGAGCAAATGGATACTTTTGTCAACCCATTTAACTCCCTTCGGTCATTTTCGAAACCTTCCTTGGCACTTTCATTCCAAGCGTGTAAATCGCCAGCTAAAGACGTTCCGCAGCTGTCATCGAAGGCAGTCTCCAAGAAAGTTAACTGGGATGCTTGGCCTGATTTGCCTGTTTGATTCTCACAGATAAATCCTTTGAACAAAGTAATTTTGATATAAAACAGGGAATTGTCGAAGCTCCCGAGGGTTACAAAGTATGAAGCTTACTGCAAAAATATTATTTCGTCTTATAGATCCATTAATTCGATCGTCTCCGAAGTGTCAAGACCTTCTTCGACTTTCTGCTCACGAAGGGCTAGAAATCACGTACATTGGACTGCCAAAACTAGGCGTGTTTGACGTGTGTTCAAAATATGTATATAGAAGTAACATAACATAAAGGCGAGACACGCGTTGCCATGTTGATTCTACACACTTATGCATTTCGTACACTTAATGCGTTAAAATTACACGCGTGAATGTACAATTTTTACGCATTAGATTATTACACACCTTCGTAGATGTCCCCATAAACAGGACGCTTATTGGAGCACGCATAATGTGCGTAGAATCAACATACAAGACGCATATTTACATACATGGAACTAAGCAATACACGTTGATAGCAACACACGAGTAAAAATACGACGGGAAAAGCAACACCGTTTACGTGTGCTAGTTGCGAGTTATTGATCATATGTTTAAAAAATTACCTTGGTTTCGCCATCACGTGAAACTCGTCAGTTGGTTTGACATTTATTGATTGACCGGTTAACAAGACCACATTTGATCTTCAATTAACCGGTTAACGTATTCAATTAACATCTTAGTAGACACACACAAGCTCTATAATAAAAATTGAGGTAGCAGATCGCAATATATGGGTTAAAATACCGGAACCCATGGTCAACAAATCCATCGTGTGTATTTAGAAAAGACATCTATCAAAACCGTAAATATATAATTAAATTTGTAATTAATATGATTAATACAATCAACACAGCGTAATGTATAAGTAATCGTCGATAAATACATATATTTTGACGATGAAAAGCGTTGTCATTGAATTAATTTTTCCGACGCATCCCATGTGTATGCAGTACTGCAAAAAGAAGTGTGTTGTTTCTACACACGTTGAGTGTGTAAATGGCTGCAGACACTTTTTACGCGTTTTAACGTGTGTACAAAAACAACACACTGCTTTTTGCAGTATAGAGAAAGGAAGCTGAAAGAATATGATAAGCAAGCGATTTGTTGGATTCGGAGTGATCGTGGAGAGCGAGTCGAACCCGTGACGGAGAAGGATCTCCGGATATTTTGGGGTAGAAGCACCCCCCGGAACCGCTTGCCGCAACGAACCGGATGCGCAACACGGAGGAATCGGGAGAGCGACGATGCCACGAAACTTTCGTGTTTCGCGGCGACGCGAAGGAAGCTCGCACCGGGGCTCTTCGAGTTGGCGTACTGTTGAAACCGTTCCTCCCCTAGTAGTTACCCCCGTGCTGTGGACATGGCGGCAGAGAAAATTGGGGATTCCTCGGTGTTCCAGGAAAATGTCTTCTCGTTTGACGAAGACCCGATGAGGGTGGAACGGTTCGAGTCAAGAAATTTGAAGTGACGATCTTCCAGTGCTAACCAATTCAACGTTGACGATCAACCGATCGAATAGTTCAACCCCTATTTTCAAGCAGACTTTCGATCGATAGAGTCAGGTCAAATGTGGTGACCATTCGGAGAGAAATCATCTCGATCCAATTATCCTGGATCGTCATACGAGGCTGGAAGAAAAAAACAGCTGAATATATTTCCTTCGTTATTCGCATCCTTCAGTTATCAGGTTTCGTAATCGGACAAATCTCAACTCCTCGAGTTGTTATGAATTACGCAGACGATAAAATCATCCGTCTCTTTCGCTCTTTTCCGTCTATCCTTATTCACTTTGACTTTATTTTTGCTCGCTCAGAGACGGAAACGTATACTCGAGAAGGCATCGGATAGTCGGATTATCCGTATATACATATTTATACGTTATCGTTATTATATTTGTTGCTCGATAGCGAGTCGCATAATGTAATTGCATAGAGTAATTGCAACGGCATAAGCGTTCGCGACTTCGAGGACGTGAAATCGAATATTCGATGGGGGATGATTCGATGGAAGCGAGGGGTAGACTACATAACCGACGTCTGGATCATTTCCGTGACCGATTTTCCACTCCAGGTAATTCCACCGGGTACACACTCGACTGCCATAATATACAGCGATCTCTTATGGCCGACGACGAGTGGGGAAAGAGAAACGAAAAAGTACGTTTTCCAGGCAGGTTTCGATGGATCGATGGGGCGAGAGCCCTCCAAAGTGGTCGCCTAATTAGGACACGGAGCCGGCGATTTGGTTTTCCACACTGCCATTGAAGGACATCAAGCGGGACCAAAGCCTCAAGCTAGCTGGATGCTCTTGAATAGCGAATGTGCCGTTCAACCGAGCATTGTCCTCCAGCCTTTTTCGGGCACCACCGATGATGGCGAATCGGGGGAAAAGGCCACGCACAATCAACCCTTTCAGCCTGCGATCAGCTGGCGAATCAGGAATCAAGCGGTAGTCCAGGAATGCCGGGCTTTTGTCGCGCTTAACGAGCCTGCCCGTACAAACCTGAAAGGGATTTTTTTTCATTCGCCGACGAGGCTGTTTATGGTGGAATCTTCGGTTTCGCGTAAAATTCCATCGAGCGTGAAAAATGATGGAAATGGCCGCTATCGCTTTGACAGAACAAAACCACCGAAACGAAACTCCGGGCACAACAATGAGACCTCGTTTGCCGGGAGATACCCTTCGACGTTTCTCGTTGACGACATCGCGACTCTGCGAAGAATCTCCCGCGTTAATTAACACGGAGACTCTCGGCTATCGCGATTTAAACGCGGGAGAGGGAGTCCATGACAAAGATAACAGAGGCGGAAAGCCGACGAGAATGAGGGTGGCTGGAGAGGACAGAAATGCCACGCGTTCTGGCTCCCTGAATACGGTTAAAACGCATTCCAGGTGAAATCGACAGCTCCACGGTTTTCGACACCCTTCGTACAATAGTCCTCGGTCGTTGCTTTCAATCGCTATTTAGTCACTCGACACTAAATGGCAGAAGCAACAATTTAACGCGTTGTGCCTAGTTGTGACTGTCGAAAACAGCTGATTTTTGGGTTTCGTTTTAATCGTCATGAAAAAATTCTATAAAAATTTGGTATTCGAAAAAGTATGACATGAAGCACGGTCTGTCATTTTTTAATTATGTCCGGGAAGCACCACTCGAAAATGTTTTTTGCTGTGAGCATTGCCCTTCTGAGAGTGTGAGAACCGAATTTTCGAAAAAATGAACATTTTTCATTTATCAAATTCAATCAAATCAGTTTTTTTTTATAATTGCGCGTGTTCAAAGTGAGAGTCCATTTATCGAAAAAATGGGATTCAAAGTGAGAGTCCATTTTCCGAAAAAAAAACTGGGGTCAAAGTGAAAACTCATTTTTCGACAAAAAAATAGGCATTTTTCTTTTATCAAATCGGAAGTAAACATCGGAAAAAAATACTTCGATCAAATACTATATTTTTTTATCGAGACAAAGCCCTGAATATTTCAGAGAGACCGATGCAGTAATTTTTTTTGACATTTCGCTTACCGATTTTGAAAACGTACTTTCAAGAAAAAAAAAAGCGTTTGATGTTTCGAACAACGCTCCGAGCGGTCCGACGGGCGTCAACATAACGTGTCATAACAGCCTATAAATCCGTCAATTTTGATCCGATCACCTTGACATTTTTCAGGGAACGCTTATAATGTGATATACTCTCAAAATATATTGGTTTTGGAAAAGTTGATTGTTCGACTTTTACAGCTAGTCACAACCCCTTGAGGCGATGCGTAGCAAGATGCCAAAAATCGGTGGATATTTCGAAAATTGATTTTGAAAAATCTACGAATTTACTTTATTTATGGCATATCATTGCTGACCATATGAACGTAAATACCTGCCAGGTTTAAAAGAATAATACAATTAATCAACAGAATTAAGTACGATTTTTATTGTTGATATAAACGAGATTTGATTAAAACAAAAAAAAAACATGCACTGAAAAAAAAACGATTTGGGCTGACCGAATTCGTCATTGGGAAATGCCAACGAATTATTTAAAAAATGGAATGTCAGGTTGATTATTCATTCTATCGACCCAACTTTAATACTCGGTATAATCAAATATTTTAGTGTTTCGTCTCAATATTTCGCTGGCCACCTGCCAATGAACAATTTCGTTGATGGGCGTGATGTTTTTCTTCAGTTCCATTGACCATGCTCTGATGGCGACTTTGACTTTTATCAAGTTCGGCAGAAGAAACCAAAATTCTCGAATCCGTTTTTGCAATGGTTCGAGCCATGATATTTCATCAGCAAATTATTATACCCCAATCACTGCAATACGATCAACGAATAACTATCGTTTTCTCATTCCCGGTAAGACAACAGTTCGTCTTCCACATCATGCACTTCACCTAATCATCCTTTTTCCCACACTCCACAAATTTGGTTCGCGCCAATACCAAAACTGAAGCAAATCGGGCAAGTCATTCCCCAGCAATAAATTACCAATGCCTCCACCGCTTTTCCAGTATCCCAGCCATCCTGAAGACTCCAACAAGCCCTGACCATTGTGGAAAGAAAGCGACTAGAAACGATTGACCGCAATTGCGGTTGCATCGAGAAGTGTCGATTCGGCCTGGATCGTCCCGTATGCAAGTGCACGTATACGAAATGTGTAGATAGGCAAACCGTGGGAAATAAACTGTGACTCGGAGGGCACCACCTTGTATCCGTGAACGGGTGTACCAACAGCATGGTGGCGAGGGAGGGTGCCTCCTCTTGATGGTTCGAAATGCCGCTTGTTGTTGTTATCTCGAGCTGTTTCCTGGTAATTGTCTTTCCTCTTAGTCGTCGCCGGAGCGTTCACAGATGCCCCTTATCTATAGTGAATAATTCAATAACTGGGGTAGCCGAGAGAGAGCCAGAAAGATCGCGAGAAAGCGATTGGGAGGAAAAGAGATTCTGGAGAATTGCTGCCAGCGGAGGGAACAGTTTTCACGGAACTCCATCGTCAGAAAGGGGGAGAAAGGGGGAAACGGGGGCAAAGAGAGGAATTAACAACCAAAAAAAACAATACCTGAAGTTACCACGAGATTACAGCTCGAACGAGAGTCAGAGGAGTGACGCGACGTAAGGGCGGATGGAAAAAGGGAGCGAGCAATAGTGGCGGATAGGGGATGAAGCAGAGGTACACGTAGGAGTGAGCGAGTAAATAGATTGAAGATCGCGAAGGAAAGAGGAATTGGTACAGCGAAATGATTTCAAGATTCCCAACGCGAATGAGAAGATTTGGAAGTTCGTCAAACTACCCCCCCCCCCCTCTCTCTCTCTCTGTCACCCTCTGAATGCACTTGTCCTCAGAGGTATTATATGGAAAGAGCAGTAGACGGATAAGCAATGAATCGAGCTCGGTTTAGCCGAGTTAGCTGGCTTTGAAGACCCACGCAAGATAAATCGACGAGTAATAACGTGTTTGAGTCGAGACCATCGCTACCCTCCCTGTCACTCCACCCCCGCTCGGCTTTCTGTCGTTTACGTCAGCCAAACGTGACCGAAAAGCGATAGAGGATCCGGGCTCGATTTACCGTCCCGCTGCCGCGGTGAAAGAAAAATTATCATAATTCCTCGGGATCTAAAAGGAGGACAAGAAGCACAAAGCCGGTAAGAGCTTCGAGAATTCGTATATTCCGAAATAGCGTGCCAAAAACCAAATGGTTGTTCAGCCGGGTGAAAGAAAATCAGGGAGGAAAAAAATGGACCGTTGTCATTTGTCCGGGCGAACGAGGGAAGGTTGATCGTCGAATGCCACCTATCGATTCAACTTCCGGTTACCTCCGTTGCGGATATCGCGCCCTGGCTGAGAGAGAGAGAGATGACGGAAGAAGGCTCACATTCCGGAAAAAGAAGGAAAACAAACGCGGACGAAATCTTCACGCGATTGAAGGTAGTGAAGGGTGGAGGTTGACGGAGAAGATAGAAGAAAAGAGTAGCAGACTGTATGAAAGTCTAGTGTGCGTATTACACCCAGCGCGTCTTTGAATCGTTGACATTCATCATGTCGTTACTGCTGACTAGGTCGAATAACCTCCGCTCTCCGCTTTCTTCTATTCATTCATTTTCCATCCCGCTCTGCCCTCTCCGCCCTCGCTGCTTTCTCTCCCATTCGGCAAAGAGGGCTCGTGGGTAGGGGTGAAAAAAGCAATCAAACTCCTGAACGGCACTTTTTTTTCCTTCTTCTTCTATGCCACAAATTTATTTTAATTGCACTTCTATAATTGAATTTTTTCCGGCCATATAATTGCGACTAATTATTCCATAGCGGAATTGCTGCGAGTTCTTTTTTTCATGCGAACGAAAGGAAAAAAGGAGATTGGACATTTCGAGCATTAAAATGCGGACAGATGTATCGGCTGTGCACAAACGCCGATGGGGCTTCGTTCCCGTTGAGATCCCAAACGATTTATTACTTCGCAACTACCCAACCTCCCACTAATCCTTCCTTTTTGTATCTATATACACGAATTTTGAAGACACTAGAAGTTGAGGACCATTCTCATAGTAGCCAGGTCATTTGGTCACTGCAAGGACCGTCCTGTACCCTAAAATCAACGATTCCACAAAGAAAAACTGCACGGACCGTTCTTAAAACAGCCGAATAGCGAACGTTGCAAACATATAACGGTTTCGAAGCCCTGGGTCTCCATATATACGTGTCTCTGTAACATCTCTCTTTCCAGCTCGGAATCTGTCACTTTGCCCGTACTGGAACACCAACGAGGATAGTCACGGACGCCCCGACGATACTTTACATTGTAAGGAGACGCAAATTGGAGATTAGTCGGGTTGAAATTAATAGGGGAGCGTCCCTTGACAGCGCCGCGCCATGATCCGCACCTGAGCACGAAAAACGAAGCGTTAGTCCCCCAGCATCCGCTTGTCTAGAAGATCTCTCTGGAAGACGCAATGTCGAAGATTCTTTGATTTGCAACTCGCAAACTACGCAGTAACCCAAGAGACAATCACGATCGGCCGGCTGGTCAACTTAAAGCATCCAATTTGCTGGTGCAACGATCCGAAAGGATGATCAGATGCTGCAGTATCATAGCTCACAGTCCTAATGATGACGGAGAAACTTTTCTCACAAAATCTGCACTGTAGTGTTCGTAACTACGTCAATGCCTGACAGCACTGATGCTGGAAGCAAAAAGATAGAGTTGAACATCCGCAAGTGGTTGAAACGCCCACGATCTTGCGAATTCCTGATTTTCCGGAATCTAAAGTAGTATCTTATGGCTCAGCACTTCTGGACCAACAATCAATACCCAAAAATAGTTTCTCGTAAGGATAGGCTGACATGTAGATCTGACATGTAGATGACGCAATGCCGAAAATTCTTTGATTCGCGACCCGTCGACTACGCAATACTCCAAGAGGAGATTACAATCGGCAAGTTGGATAATTGCATCCATCCAATCGAATCGTGCAGCGATCCGGAACGATGATCGCTTGCTCCAGTACGGGAGCTCACATCCCTGGTGATGACGAATAAACTTTTGTCACAAAATCTGCACTGCAATTTCTGTAACTGCATCAATGTCCAACAGTCTTGACGTCTGATGCCTTGATACCTCAACAGATGCTGGAAGCAGAAAGACAATGTTGAACCTTCGCAAACGGTTGAAGCCCTATGATCTGCGAATCTCTAGTTTCCGGAATCTGAAGTAGTATCTTATGGGTCAACACTGCTGGACCAACAATCAATACCCCAGAATAGTTCCTCGCAACGATAAGCAAAACAAGCCTTGATGTTTTTTGCTCTTTCACTCTTGGGGAACGAAGGAGTGCTCGATTTGCGAAGTCCGAAGGCTGTTCTACGTATTCTTAGTTATCGAAGTTTACGATCATTGGGAGAGATGTTATTTGTCCGCGTGCACGGTGTCGTAAATGCAGGAAGGTAGAGCTCCCATCACGAAGCCAGAAACCGTGAAACGTCACGATCTACCAAAGTGAGCTATAACACGATGTAACCGGAATGTATTCAAGCTGGCGATATAGCGTACTCCCTTGCTCCGCTATCACACACCATCGCGAGTTAGGACCCATATCCACCGCTACGTCTGCGAAGCTCGATCGTACATGCACACGTATGTGCGTGAGCGTGTGCATGTGCCGGGCAGCCAACGGAGTAAAACGTACAAGAGAGAAGGACCCTCTGATTAACGATGGCCATTCGACTGGCGCGTAACGCTCGCTACCCCATTGTCTGGTACGCCAACGATGATCACTCCCTTCTCGATCATCTTTCTTTTCTCCTCGTACACGCCAGACTCCTCCGTATACGACTTATCACCTGGCGCCGTCCTTTTGCCTTTCACGGTATACCATGATACGCGTGATCTATTTTCGATCCTTCTCGCGTTACGTCCGGTCTACCATCCGGAAATCTGGACCCACATCGTCACCGACATGTACCAACCCCAGGGTAAAAGCGGCCGGGACTTCGAACAACTGCGTTAGACGATAGGTCGCGAAATTGGATTTGTTTGGATTCGATTACTTCGTCGCATGCAGATTAAAAGTTGCTTGGAACGTAGGGCATTCTTGGTACGAATTTTTTTGCAAAGCTGGAGCGGAGGATCGGTGGAGCCTTTTGGAAAATATGTCCGAAATCTTCCAATGGCATTTGTTCCTTTCTATGTCTTTTGGCATCATTTGAGGATCACTGTTCCTAGGCATTTTTGCGTATGCAGAGAGGTATCGAGTGTGATGCATTCAACGTCTGTTATATAGACCTAATATTTATCCCAGGTGATTTTGGATACTCTACGTCTTCCATTATGTTGAGTGCTGGGCCTCGAAGTTGAATGTCTTCAAAGTCAGCTTTCCTCGTACATATAGTGTGAGATTTATTAGTCATTCATTCGTCGCGCCATTTCGACAGCTTGGAATCTTCGGGAATTCGGAGCTCAGGGAATTCGTCGACAACAGCATTGCTATCCTACGTAGACCTACTGAATTATTACTTGATCCGTTTCGGGTACTATTGTAAATATGCGTTGGTGAAACGTTGTCATGTACTTTGTCCGTACTTCTGTGTATTCTCCCCCCCCTCTCCCCTCTCCCTGTCTCTCTGTGGCCCTGTCTCTTTCGTTCTTTGGCTGTTCTTCCAACTCCATTCGGCGTCCAGCTTCGATCCATTCGACTCGCTAAACTTTCGGTGGATCCTCGACGGGTCGTTCACGATCTTCTACCGGAAACACATTCGTGTCGAATAAGATTCCGAGTTCGGTGCCGATCAGAGTGCCGCAAACAGTGTACTCTAACCAAAAAAAAAATACGTAACGAGAAGTCGCCTCATTTTATCTGGAGTTCAGTAACTACCAGGAACCCCAGTAACTTCGGCCGTCCGACTGTCGTAAACGTCCCTCTGCTGCTCTTCGCTATTCTAGCGTCGGGATAATGCAATAGTTCACTAAGATAACCTTAAGTGTTTTCGAACAGTATTATTTCGGAGATTTTGAAGCGGCACCCCACAGTGACAGGTAAAAAAAAATTTCTTTGCATTTTCTCAAAGAATACACATTCAAGAATGTGTGAAATTTCAAGTGGAAATATTGAAAATTGAACGAGTTACAATTTGTAATTTGAAAAGAAAACACATATTTTTGTCATTGCAGTATACATTGTTGTACGCAGCCGTTTTTTTTGTAAGTAGTATTTTTTGAGCTTTCAAATATAAGTGGAAATGTTGCCAAAATAACAACTTTTTTAACACCCGTCAATCCAGGACATTTTTTTCTCGAAAATCCACTACGTACAACGAGAATTATATTTATATAGATTGTGAAACTTTTTCATTTTTTTTTCATATCGACCATTGTCAAGTTATCGATCCGGCCGTTGGACCACTTTTTTAGACATAGGCTCTGTTATACCTCGATAAGGTTGTGAAATTTTTTTACTATAAAAATTTACACGAAATGGGATTAATGTATACTTAAGAGAAGACATACCTTTAGGCGAGGAAAACATTGCTGAATTTCATCATCATTTTTCAAAGGAAAGATTTCTTTACCATTTTTGAGGCTTGGGGTATGTTTTATTACTACTTTTGCCCGTTACATAGTATTTCTTAAAAATATATTAATCTTTTAAAATCTGAATTACTTTCATTGAGTCAAAATCTGATTAATCTGAAAAAAAAACAACGATGATTTCTTTTCATTGGAACTCATACGCAGAATATGATCCAAGAAAACGTGAAAAATGTCGAAAATCGATAAAATGGTGCGCTTTGAGACAAAAATATTGTATTTTGGGAAGAAAAATAAATCGCTACATTTTGGAATAAAAAAATACCTTTTTCTAATTTTTCAAGAACATTTAGAGTCATATTTCAGTCGATAAGGTTAGAAAGCTCGATACCAAATTTCATGGGAATCGGTTAATTCATTTTTTCGCTATACGTCACGCCAGTTTTGAAAATGCAGTTTAGAAAACCGTGAAATACCTCGGTCATTTAGAAACATTAATAAAAGATACCAAGTAACACCCAATAGTAGTAATAAAACCACCCCTAAGTCTCAAAAATGATAAAGAAATCTTTCCTTTAAAAAAAAATCACGAAAATCAGCAAACTTTATCCTTGCTTCAAGGTGTCTCAAGCCCCCTTAGGCCCCCTCAATAACATGGCTCTTTTCCAAATCCCAAATAGATCATCCAGAAGACAAAAAAATCGTAAAAACGGCCTTTTTGACCCGTCACAGTGGTGTCTCCCTTAAAATACTTCGCTTCTGAGGCGAACAAAAAAAGATCTTCATAATTTGATGCATTTCTGCCTGCCACGGTGTCGATACTTCTAGATATCCCACGCGTCGAATATATTTATTGTTTTCCTTTATCGTGAACTATCGTCGTCGATCAACGACGCATTTCATTCGCCAAGTTTTGCGAAAGAAATAGATTTTTAATTCAACAATATAGAATTATGCGAGTACCTAACGCGGTCCACGGGGATCCTTGCGCTTTGGTTTTGTTAACCAAATTCAAGTAACGAGCACGTGTACCGTTATTTTTCAAATATTTTTGACGCTAACTAACGGGGAGCGTGGAAATTGTGGGTGCAAGTCGGGCAGGTCCGTCCGTGGAGTTTCCCGTTCACCATTTCACCAACTCTCGCGCTTTCTCTCTCTCTCTCCCACGCTCATTTTCAAAGATATAAATCACGAAACTTGCCTACGTAATGCAGCTGGTAAGCAAAGGCAAAGCGAGACTGGCATCGTGTTTGATGGTGCCGCTCTCTGCTCTTTCCTCTCTCACCCTCTCACCCTCTCTCTCGCTCCCTTGGTTGCTGGTATCAGGGCTGAGCAGTTGCTGGAACGAACAACGCGGAACACCCAACATAGATCCTCACTGCACTCGACGTACAACGTATACGCTAGACGCACCCTGTAGCGGCAGAAAACGACAACGTGCTGCAACCCTTTCCCCAAACGCGCGTACAACAATCATCCCTCTTCCGAGACACTGCGAGCCACCAAAAAAAATCATCCCTAGACACGCTTTTTCGATCATTTTTTCCCCCTTTTTTACACGATTGAAACGGCGGAGATTTATTGATCATTTTGTCCGCTGCAGACAATTTTTTAGTGCAAAAAAGTATGCTAATTATCTGCCCTCGAGACCCAATACAAATTTGGAAAATGAAAAAATACATTCAGCCCACGTGAAGAAATTTTCGTTTCTTTTTCCTTCTTTTTTTTACACGATCGAAACGGCGGAGATTTATCGATCATTTTGTCCGCTGCAGAAAGTTAATGAGTGCAAAAAAAGTATACTAAATATCTGCCCTCGAGCCCCAATAAAAAAACGAAAAAAAAAAAGACATTTTGGGCTCGTGAAGAAATCGCGTGTGATTTTTATATTCGAAAATCGTTGTCAGGCGTTCAAGTCGATATTGATTGTAATTATGAATATAGAAGGCAATTTAATGAACCATAATTTGTATATTATTTATTATATTGTATTTATGAAATATCAAAATAATAATTCCCTTATCGAAAAATCGTAATCAGGCCCAAGAGCCTTGAAAATCCCCGCTTCAGATTTTCTTCGCGTCAGACATTCATTATTTTTTAACAATCCTAATAATCCTGAGACTGTACAATGCTCGGATCGTTGTGCAATTCTTCGCAATTAAAATGCATTTTCATTATGGAAGGGTATCAATTTATTTTCGAACGATGCACGATTCGCGTAACGGGATTTGTAACGGAGCTTTCATTTGTTTGTCATTACCGATGGTTTTCTCGGAGATCGGTCGTCACCCAGCGAGAACACGTTGCCCTTTTGCACGCTCGTCGTTGCACAACCGTATAACGAATATACATCGCTCACCACGGCGAACGATGGCATTTAAACGATATAATTGCCATAATGCTCGCGGCAATTCTCACCGCACGAATTTCATGCAATAGAGTTTGAAAATATATAATATCTCAACGATAATGGCCAATTGATTGATCTATTGATGGGCATAGGAACCCCTTGACATCTCTGTAGATATACAAGTTATTTTTCGACTTTTACAACGCGGCACAACCCCTTAATATATTTATATTTAGAGATATAGAGATATTATATTATTATATTATATTATAATTATAATTACCATATTATATTAAGGCGCTATGCCTAGTACTAAATGTCGAAAAATAACTTTCGGCGGCGGGGATTGAGAACGAAACCATCTTTGTATGCGAAAATTGCCAATAACTCGTGGCCCATCATTCTCCCAACGCCGTTCCATCTTGCTCCGCATACGGGGTAAAATTGGAAAAATAAAAGTTTAATTCAAAATATATATTACATAATTATATAACTATACATTATATTATAAATTATATATATTATATTATATACTATATATTATATAATTATATAACAATCAGAAAGGCTGATATTTTTGCTTCCAAAACGAAAAGATTAATAAATATTGATCAGTTTAAATAATAATTAATGTTGACTGACTCATATATGAGGGATTCAACGTCAATTCAGCCACTTTTTCTTCGACCATCTCAGATCTGCCCCATAATTGGTTATATCAAAGTACTACTAAAAGACATTCTATGTGAATTTTTTCAGATTTTTTAATTCAACATTTTAGATAATGCCGTTTTTTTCCCAAATGAACGTATCTTGGAAACTAAAAGTAACTGAAAAAAATGTTTGTACATAAAAGTTGTAGTTTTGTGTTAGCTTTCGAGCGGATGACTTGAAATAATTTTTACGTTCCTAACGTTGATTTTTTGCCAAAAAAGGGGGAAATTATTTTTTTATTCAAAAACGGCTATTTTTTTGGCTGAAAAAATTACAGAGTCTTCCAGTGTGTCCGACGATATCGCAAAAAAAATCGCCAGAGTGGCACGGATCGAGGTTTTAGGGTAAAAAAAATGAAACCACTGTCACGTCCTGAGGGGACGTGGGCATATGTTTTATCGCGGTTCCCTCTTTTTAGCCTACGCCTAGCGCAATAGCTCGGGATGAGGGTGAAAAAGGGAAAGGTGCATGCAAAGATGGGAATGACGCAGTGACTCGATTAAGAAATAAATTGATCTATGGAAATAATTAACAATTTGGGATTTATTGAAATTAACCAATTTAGTTAATTTCGTCAACGTGAAAATACATAGAGGTTCGCTTACATTTATGATGCGCCGTGGATACGATAATCGGTTTACAGCGGTTGAGTTTGGGCCTCCGCAGATAGGTCGGACCCCTCGGTTGCGCACACTCGGTGGTAATGTTGAATTTACACGTTGATACAAGTTTTTACACATGCGAGTTTCACACATACACATTCAACGTAGACAGTTAAATGATTTCTTACAGTTCGCGTTTTTATGAGGAACAATTTCGAAGTTCAAGTTTCGCGTTTGCTGTCAGGAGACAGATGTTCTACTTATTCCGATGAAAGTTGTTGGGAGACTGTTCTCTACGAGTGGTGATGAAACACACTGACTTGATGATTTTCTTCTTCTAGGATGTAGGAAAAATTGGGATGCTGAGGTGGTGGGAGACTGGCCCCCTGGGAGTGTGCATATTTGGGGGTGCATTCTTTTGGATTGGTGGAAAATATGTATAAGTTGAAATGAGAGTGGGAGCGAGGAGTAGGTTGCGATAGCCACACCCGTCGCTCTATTTCCGGGAATTGGAGCTGCGCTTCTTTATCTGGAGCGCGGAAAAATATAGACGAAAAAGGGGCCTTGTCGGCGCCAAGAACGCACGCTCGAGATAGGGCTTGTTGACCGAGGCCCGCGAGTCCGCATGGGAAATATCAACGCAGTTTTATGACCGCGGCAACTTCCTGGGTCGGAGAATTTTCTCCTAGCGAGTGTATATTTAAAGGATTTTGACATTTTCCGCTCTTGGCTGGTCGTTATAATTCGGTATCGTTGCGTCGTTATGTATTTACGTTTTTACGAATATCATCACGCATTTCTTGCGTGTCGCTTCACGTGTTCGTCATCCTTGTAACCCGAAGGTTTCCTTTGTGTATTTTTGGTCTTAAGGACACTCTGCGATGTACTCGGACTCTGTTCGGATTACAACGAGACTGTTCGAAATTTTCCCGCTTGTATATTTGTTCTCGATATCGTTAAGACCGCTACGCGTTCGCGTGGGAAGGTATGAGCAACGTTTAGTTATATTATTATGGATAGGCTACGTTTCCGCCGTGGTAGGCCTAACTCTAAAGAAAATATTCAGATCCGTCGAAAAATGAGAATTCCGCTATCGTGCTATTAAGCTTAAAAATACATTGTATGCATTTGGTCACGACGTAACACCACACAAATTAATTTTTTTATACCGGAACCTCGGTCCGTGCCACTCTGACGATTTTTTTGCGATATCGTCAAACATACTGTAAGACTCTATAATTTTTTCAGCCGAAAAAAAACCGCTGTTTTTTAATAAAAATTTCCCCCTTTTTTGGTAAAACATCAGCGTTACCGGAACGTCAAAATTATTTGAAATATTCTGCTCGAAAGCTAACACAAAACTACAACTTTTATGTACAGATATTTTTTTCAGTTACTTTTAGTTTCCGAGATATATTCATTTGGAAAAAAACGGCATTTTTCAGAATGTTGAATTAAAACATTTGAAAACATTCACATAGAATGCCTTTTAGTAGTACTTTGATATAACCAATTATGAGGCAGATCTGAGATGGTCGAAAAAACAGTGGCTGAATTGACGGAGAATCCCTCATATGTATTGTTTTATTTTAACATGACCTAAGTGTTTCATCTTGCCCCTATTTACCCTACTAGATATAGCCCGTCAATGATGCAGAGTTGACATAAAAATTGCATTCCTTGCTAATGAAAAACAGGGTAAGCACGCATAATTTTCAACCGTCAATGCTAGTCAACGGATATTGAGCAAACCTCATCAAGCATACCGGAATTTCCTTTCACATATTATAAATGAATTCACACACATACACACACACACACACACACACACACACACACACACGAACATATATATATATATATATATATATATATATATATATATATATATATGCACACGTATGAGTGCCTACGTATATAGTCGCGATGCCTCTGACATTTGAGGAAACTATTCAATATATTCCCTCGTGCAATGCGCTCGAATCCTACAACCTGTCCGTAGAAACTCGATCAACTACCTTTTCCGATAGCAGCATTGTAATTTCATCGAATTCGTCGAAATTATGATCAGATGCCATTCAACCGAGTTTTATAAACATTTTTAGTCGAGCCAGGAAAATGAAAAACGGCAAAATTATTGAATTGTTCATCTTCCTTCAAGAAAGAGCTACGAATATATATGCTTTCTTTTTATTTATAACTATGTTTGAAAAAATTTATAAGCACATCGTTATTTTGGCTGAGTAGTAATTTCGTATGAAAAAAAAAGTGATGTCGCCTCGAAGCGATAAACCGAGTCGAAAAATGATTATTTTAAAAACACTAAATGACTTTAATGAGCGTACAATTTTCTGCGCATATGGCGCACGTAGCTTTATGATGAATATTTGAACGACCTGGCAGACGCTGAAATCGAGACGAATCTTGCTGTCTCGATGGATATTTTCAGCGACAAAGTTCACCCACGGACTCATTTTATCTACATACTAGAAAATTTGCAGAAACGTTAGAAACGTTTGCAGAAATTCAATTTTTTACGTTAAACAGTATGATTTTCAGTATCGTTGGTAATTTTCTAATTGAAAATTTTTTATTAACCCTCAATCTGTGAAAGTATTTGAAGCACCTTAATCCCGTGAACCTGGGTTTTTTCGTCTCCGCATTACCAAACCAACAATTGTCACGCAAAAAGAGAAAGTAGGGTTTTTGTCTTATTTTGAATGTTTCTTTTTCATTAAATATTAAGCAACCTGCGACGAAAATGATTTTGGGTAGGGCGAAAATGACCCAGGTTCACGGATTGAGGGTTGAAGTGGTAGATACGAAGGTTTGCGTAGACCCTTCGCGGTGACCACTGCTGCTTGGAAAACAATCAACCTAAAAAACATCAGACGTATTTAGTTTTTGCATGAAATTATCTAGTTCTTGGACAAGGGTTTTAGTAAAGTATTGATTTTTGAAAAAATGGCCGCAATCCAAAGTGAAAGTGCCAGTTTTCGATTTTGAAAACGGTTGCTTTTTGTTGTGCTTGATTTTGATTTTGAAAAAGTCATTAAAAAAAAGGCCTCCGAAGTTCGCAGAATCTACCTATATACATCCATGACTCTCTCAATTTTAAACGATTCGACTTGAAATTTTCAAAGTATATTCTTGAAATGTTATATTGTGAGATTCCGTCGAAAACCGAAATCGATATTTTCAAAACGGTCTACCAGCAAAGAACACCACTTCCCCCTTCGATTTTGTTGAAACTCATATGTGATAAAGCATTAAACGCTATTAGACACGTATATTTTTATCGCCAGAAAAACGGTTTTAAGGGGAGAAACTACCCCTCAAAGAAAGGGATTTCAAGGAAACATTTTGCAATTCTAACCTCAAGCAGTCCACCAATTTGAATGAAAGAAAAACCAAAATTCTTTTAATGTAAAGCGATGAAAAACCCACTACAGAAGTATCGAAAAAATTTAATCAAGGTCTGACACGTCTTTCTTTGAGGGGCGGTTTCCTCCCTTAAAACTGTTTTTCCGCCGATAAACAAAATATGCGTCTAATGGTTTTCAATGCTCCATCAAATACACGAGTTTCAACCAAATCAAAGGCGGCCACTCAAGTGATGTTCCTTATAGGAGTGAGCCTTATAGGAGTAAGTTATAGAATGAGTCGCCGGTCAGAAACAGTGACAAATAATGAGGCCTATGAAGAAGTTGAAGGTTTATTATACGCAGCAGGGATAGACGATTAGTGAAAGTATGATTTTTCTATAATAAATCTGTTGTTAAAACGTTAAACCCGTTTTTCTCGAAACAACGTTTTTGCGGTCGGCCCGGATAATAAAAATGTTTCTATCCAATCGATTGGGCTGAAATTTGGATATGCTATTCTACTCATCAATAGCTCTCGCAGGAACTAGGATCTTTTTTTTCGTCCCTAACATTCCATTTTACAGCCCGATTTCCACTAAAAAAAAATAACTTTTTTTCGAAGTCCACCATTTTATTATTTTTCAACAAAAACGTTTGACAAGCTTACAGAACAATAATATTTTTGATTTTCTTGTTTCAGATATCCTCGAGCGGCGAAATCACCGGGGCCAGCCGCCTACCCTTTTTTTGAGACGCTCACTGCTCTGCTACAAAACTATAACAAAAAATTTCAAGACAAAAGAAAATTGTAGGTCATTGAATTTTAATTTCCCCTAAAAAAATACTAGACTACGACCTTACAAAACCGTTCTCTCACAATGACCCATTCAATACCCTCACAAAGAGAACCCCACTAGTTATCCCCCTGCATATACTTCCATACCTACACTTTATTGTCACCGGAAAAAAATGGCCCCAAGAACCAAATTTATGCTCAGGTCCCATTTTTGCAGCCAACTCCATCGCAAAATTTTGATTCCCCCTAAACTGAACCAAAGACAGGACATTCCCGGACTTCCACCTATGACCGGCGAGGCTGCAAACCCGAGGGGTTGAAATAGGGCGGAAAGGGGCGATTTGGGCACGCGGGTAGTGTTTGTTGGGATTGATACGTGAGCACATGTGTGAGGTTAGCAGCCTGTATCACGTACATCCAAGCATCAAGGGATCGAGGGTTCGTAGTAGGGATGTCGAACGTAGATATGACCATCTCGGGATTGACTTGGGTATTATCACTCGAGGGCTGGTGTCACCGGTTGTTATGGACTAACGCAGACTTATGGGTGCAAGGGGAAAGGGCGCTGGGGTTCTTCAAGCTACCTAGTACAGAATGGAGTGTGTGGGCTCTGCGAGTTCGGGGCCATCAGCGTCTATACACCCGATGCTTTTATAGGGATGCTTCGCAGCACGTCACATTAACGACGAAATGGATCACGTGCGCATCCCAGCTCGTAAAGTAATACGCGCCCGGCAACGCCGGACTTTGTTTAGCTGGCGCGGCCTCCGGCGACGGGGGTTGGTAGGGGTAAGTGCACGTAAGCCGTTTCGGGATTGATCCTCGTTCGCGCATAGGTGAACTATGGTGTCATGGGCAATGTGGAAGCTGGAGAGAGATAGAAAAAGAGGACCGATGACGAGGAATCGACCATCTTTTTTCGCGTATGAACATACACGCAGGTATTTCTCGATCTCTGTATATGTTCAAGAAGAATAGAGGAAGAAGAAAACGTCATCAGAAGGGGAGGAGGCTGCTGTCTATACTTTGCTCTTTTATGGGAAGGACGACCTCGTGGATGGGCGTCCGTCTATCCTGGGTCAGGAAACAGAGAGCTTTGATACCTCGCTGTCGTCTCCCTCTTTCCCTCTTCGCTGCTCCCTCGCTCACTTACTTGTTCTCAGTCTCTGTCTTTCGGTATACTCTACCGTCGTTTGGCCATGGACCCGACAGCATCACGAGCTGACGTGGTAAATTGCAATTCGACCTTTCTCTCTTCGCCTCACGGCAAAACGACGCCCCCGAACCACCCCCTAGGTCTCCTCACCCTCTTGCCACCTTGACGTAGCGCAATCCGCACTTTTCCTACGTCCACATTACGCATACAACGGCTTTTTGCCCTCCTGTAGAAATGCTATACCCGATTCCGCCCGGACACGTTCCTGTCGGGATACGGGCGAAAACGCCTCCCCCGTGGGGATATACCTTCGTACTGTAACAATGCGTGTTGTGCAGTTATGTATGTATATATGTCTATATGGATAAAGACCCTTCTGGGCCGAGCCTACGCGTCGTGATGATGACTCACTTCCGATTCGAAATTCCTCGCGGGCGATAACGACAGCCTTGAATAACTTGTTTTGGTTTGTTAGGACTTGTTTCGGTTCCTCGAACGCGGAAGAAAGACTTGCTTGGGCGGGTTGTTTGGGTTTGGTTAGGTTCGCATGGGATTTCTTGGGTGGGAATGAGAGGGATGCTTGAAGAGCTTATTTGGGGTTGTTGGGGTTTATTGGAGTTTTGTTGGCGCGAACAAGGGCGTTGCTTGAAGGGCTCGTTTGGGTTTCATTGGGTTTTCTGGACAAAATGACAATGATATTTGGCCATCTTGTCCGGTTTTATTTGGGCTTGCATGGAACTTCTTGGGTAAAACGAAAACGCTGTTTTAGGAGGTTTCTTGAGATTGTTTAAGTTTTCTGAGCGTGAATGAGAGCTATGCTTCGATGGCTTGTTTGAATCGCGCTGGGTTGTCTAGGTGCGAATGAGAACGATATTTGGACACTTTGCCTGCGTTGATTTGGGCTTGCATGGAACTTCTTGGGTGAGAATGAAAGAGATGCTTCAGGAGGTTGCTTGAGTTTGTTCGGGGTTATTTAGGTTTGGTGAGCGTGAATGAGAGCTGAGCTTCGACAGCTTGTTTGGGTTTCGTTGGGTTTCCTAGGCGCGAATGAGACCGATATTTGGACAGCGTTGCTGGAGTAGGAACAAGAGCGATGTTTAGTGATGTTTGTTTGGATTCGTTTGGGTTCTCTCTTAGCAAGGACAAGGAAAATCCTCGATGAGCCCATTATGGATTTATCCCAGCACGCGTTCCCTCTTCTTCCTCATCAACTTTCCGATTGAAGCGTTTTGCTTTCTTCCTTTTCCATTTTTCTTTTTCATTCACACTAAATTACCTTTTATCCTTGCCAAGTCCGTGGAGCACTCGCAAACTTCCCTCGTGAAGTTGTCAAACTCGAAGGAACTTCCGCTCCCTGCTCTGCGCCTTCCTGCCGCGAATTTTTCTCCTTTATTTCCTATATAGTCCCGAATCTCCGACTTTACGATCCACCGGACGCGAAACGATTTTCGAGGCTTCGATTATGCCGCACTCTTCGTTTCCCTCAATGGAAATCGCCCTGCCAAATATCCCCCCTCCCCCGCAATTTCCATTCTTAGGTTACTGCAAGTCTTCACCCGAAAAAAGGAACTCGCGTTATTGGATTAGGCGCGAGATACGGTGCGGCTCGGCGATTAGGGAAAAAAAAAACAAATCTTTGCCCCAGCCCTTAGCCTGAGTGCTCCGGATGTATGTGGTGTCTTTTTTCCCGCTTTTCCACCCTTTGCGAGCGAATTCACTTCGTTTGTTATATAAATCACCGATGTTGCGCGGAAATGGGGGAAGCCAGAGAATCCGAAAGAGTGAGGTCCAGAGAGAGAGAGAGAGAGAGAGAGTGAGAGAGAGAGAGAGAAGCCAGCAACGACTGCGACGTCGGGTGAAAAGTTTTTGTAGCCGCGATAGGAGGCGATCCCGCGGATTCTCGTTTTTTCTTTAGTCGGGCCACTAGAAATGAGGCCAAGGGAAAGGGGGAAGGGAAGGGGAGGATGGAATAACAGCCCGAAACTCCCTCTAGTGCAAACTTGCCGAATGAATTTTTTTTCGCCGCAGAAACATAACTAATTTTGCCCAACTATATACATGAAAAATGCGAATATCCAATCGGCCAGTTTACGTCTGTTGCGTATATTTTTTTCACGAATTTTCCGCTTGTTTTTATAATTTCCTTCCAGGTTTTTTTTTTCACGGAAGTGAAAAATATACGGATACCCATTAGTCGGTGGCCGAGGCAGCCTGATGGGAAAGCATTTTTTTTGCTGAATTATATATAAATAGTTATATGTAAAAGGCAACACTTTTCAAAAGTCCCTATATAGTCGCTACTCCGTTTAATCTGAATTTATAAATGTGTAAATAAACATAGAAAGTATATTTTTAACTCGTTAATTTTACGTAATGGTGGCTATCAGAACGTCTGGCTTTTTTCAGGACGCCCTTTAAAGGAGGACACCACAGTGACATTTTTTCCGATTTTTTGCCTATAAGATTATTTATTTGGGATTTGGAAAAAAGGTTTGTTATTGAGCATACATTGGTCTTATTTGGAGTAAACTTTTTTTTTTAAACTTATAAATCAACAACGTTATTGATGTATAGTAGAAAAAATGTAGTCCAACGGCCAGGTCGATAACCTGACGATGGTTGGTCTGAAAAATAAAAATGTTAATTTTTTAAAAAAACGAAAAAAAATCACGCAACAGCGTGTTAAAAAAATGTAATTATGACGATTTTTTTTACTCATAAACGAATGCTAAAAAAAATACAAAAATTCAAACACAAAACCGCTACGTACAACGATAGTTACTCCAATTACAGAAAGTTTGGGTTTTTTTTATTGAAAATCGGACAATCATAGCTAGAGTTATGATTCCGGCCAAGTCGAGAAAAGTCAGCTCGAAAAAACCGCGATTAAAAGTTTTACTTAAACTTTCCCAATTTACAGTATTTTAACTCGACCATTTCTTCACATGTGTATTCTCTAAGAAAATGCAAAAAAATCGACTTTTCATCCGTCATAGTAGTGTCGGCCTTAATTTTTTTTCAAACGAATCCCCTTTTTTGGAAACGGGGCGGTCCTTGAAGTAACATTTGTGTAAAAAGACTGGCATTCGTCTAAAAGTGATTTCGCAGACGTGGGGGTTTCCATAGGGTTGATTATAGTGACAAAAGGCTACTATAAAGAGGGTCGAAGAAGTCGAATTTCTTCAAAAGCCTTTTTCACCATATATGTGTATGTCTGTGTGTGCATTCCACGTATTCGGCACGAAAGTCCTTGCCGAGTGTTTCACACACGTATTTATCGAAAAGTTTTGGAGGGTTTTCACGAGGATTGATGAAGTGGAGCATGAAAAGGGACAAACGACGATGCGTTTCGATTCACCCGTGCGTCCCGAGGGTCCGAACGACTTGTCGATTTTTAACCCACCCTCTCAACCCACCGGACACTCTTTCCACCGTTTTTTCAACGATCTATACGTGCAACTATATCTCGCTCATCGATCAGTTCTTCTCTCTGTCAAAATTCACGTCCGTTAAAATGAAAACAGATTTTTCGTCGAACGAAAAAATCATTTCTGCGGACCTCCCTTGGTGAATCGGGTTACGATTATTCATTTATTTTTTTTCGATTTCAATCACACAGCTTGAAATTTGTCGACGACCGTTTAAATTGACCGAGTTATTTTTTATTCGGGTTGAAAATTTCAAGTTCATTTTCACCCGCACTCACCCTCGTGTCGACAGCGGATTTGATCTCGCAGCTTCGAAAAATTGGAAAAATTGATTATTCCAGTGAATCATTGAAGGGCCTTGATCCTCGAAGTCATTTGAACTTGCAGTCTTTCCTCTTTCCCTCTGAATAAAAAATAGCAGCTCAGGGAAGTTCGGAAGAAAACTCTGTTCCGGCGAAATTGCGGTGCGATAAAGTTACGGCAAACGTCAGACGAGGAGAAAAACTATTCTGTTCGAGACCAGCGTATCGAATTATTGAGGGGTCTTATCACTTTAGACGCTCCAAAAGGCTATTTTCATGCAATTTTTTGATAGGTTTTTATTACGGATATTGATATAAAAGTTGTTACACTTAATAAATACACTTTCGAAATACGTGAAGCATTTTTTTCAAATTTATTTAAGTTACCATTTATAGACGATAATGGGAGTTAAAAAAAATGTCCAAAAAAATTGTAGGTCTGCACTGGTGATGAAATCTCGGAGATGGATCATTCGAAACAAAAAAACCAAACGGTTTTAGATTCAGTATGTTGATGGCTATAGCGCATATCATACGATTTTTGATATATACAAAAATAACAAAATGGCAGAGATTTTTCGAAAAAACAAAAAAAACGTCCTTTTTCACCGTTTTTGGGGAAGAATATAGTAAATATCGAAATTTCAAAAAATCCTTGATAGGCGCTATAGCTATAGCTGTAAATAATATGTGGTTAACATTTCGTAAGGACCGGTTTAATAGTTTCGAAGATTTTATCAACAAGCCGTCGAGAAAAACGCGTTTAAAGTTTGTTTGGGTTACATGAATACATAACATTTTCTTAAAATGTTTTTCGAAAGTGTATTTATCAAGTGTAACTTCTATATCGATATCTATAACATAAACTTATCAAAAAAATGCATAAAAGTTACCCTTTTTAGCGTCTAAAGGGAGAAGACCCCTTAACGGGGAACATATACTTAGGGGGATAAAAAGATCGCATTATCCAAAACAAAAAAATTATCCCATAGCTATACTCCTATAGCTATACTCACTGAAAATTTCATTGAAATATTCGCAAAAGTGAACGAGCTACAGCTTCTAACAGACGGCTGGGCGAGCGGTGACAGCACCTTGCTTCAAACTTTAAAATCGTTTTTTTTTTTCCAAACACTGTTTTCAAAGTTGGTGGATATGACATCTCGAGAACCAATTGATGGATTGTTTTCAAATTTATAGGAGATGCGATGAGAAACATTTAATCACCTTTAACGGTCTGACATTTAAATCGATCTTTATTTTTTGATAGTTACGTCAAAATGACCAATGTTTTCATAGATTTTTTCGGCTCGACTTTCAATTCGTCGCCACGTTGTTAAAGAAAAATTATTTCAAAAATCGACCATCGTCAACGACTCGTATTTATTATTAACTTAAATAACCCGTTTGGTTTTTAGACTTCGGATGGTCCGTTCAAGCTGGAGGGAGTCCACCGCCAAACGTGGCGAAAAAAAAGTCACCATCTGTCGGCGGCCACGTTTTTGTTGTTTTTCTGTATTTTTTGTCGATTCTTTTTGAAAACTCCCAATATATGTACCTATCTGTGTTCATAAAAATGGGTTTCTTTTTCAGCTATCGTGTTTTGAAAAAAAAATCGAAATTTGTGCTATTTTTTCGGTCTCTGGGCCCCTTAAGGGGTATTCATCTATGGAAACTTCAAAAAATCGTTTTTTTTTGCCTGTTCTCATAGTGCGAACGTTCAAGAATACTTTAAGACCAACCAGACCCTGAAATTCTAAAAATTAATGAATTTACACCTATTTTAGTGGAACACTGTGCGTCGGGGTAAGGATGACACGCGTGTAACGAAAGTGGACATCTAATCACAAAAACACTCAAAACAGGCCCGAATCTTGACTAACTTTCACACTATTGACTTGAATTTGTACAGCTAGCGTTCAAACAGTAATCATTTTCGGTTCACGATCGCATTTTTTAATTGGATGTATCATTTGTTAATAACAATGACTTCAGCATGCTGTTTTTCAAGAGAAAAATGAGAGTTTATTTGGAGAAGCTGTCATTTTTCGTATTTTTCGAAATTTCGGAAAATGGATCGTGAACCCGTAGCCAGTTGTATATATTTGAAGGAAAAATTGTTCGCTTTCGTTTCACATTACATTTGAGCCTGGTAGAGATCCCGCCGTTTCGGGCCTCGCCGTTGGAGTACTGCAACGCCAACTGCAGCACCACGAACACGGTGAAAGATTTTCTTCCGAAAAAATTACGTTGTAACCACAAACTTATGAGTACGACATGCTGGGAAAAAATTAATTTATTCCAACCAATGTGTTACTCGAAAAAAAATCATCATTCTGACCCTTCAAATTGGGCTTCCAGAGAGGAATACCCCGTTAAGATACTTCGTCAGAATGCAATAATTTTAGCGACGACGTTCCACAGTCGTTTCGAGTGTCGGTGGTCAAGGACTCCAAAAAAAAAGCTCTCGTAATAGATTCATTCTGATAGGTCGTTCGTCGAGAAATTAATGGCCCTTAATCGTTGCGTGCAAAAAAAATCTCATTTATTATCCCATACCGCGTTTGACTCTTATTTAATTGACGCGTGACCGAACCAAGAGCGATGTAGAGCGGAAGAGACGGACAGTGAAAGCGAGGGAGAGCGACGCCCGAATAAAATCGTCCTCGCCGCTGTGCTCCTCGTGCATTGTTGAACCGGGGAAGCTCCGATCGATCAAACGGAAAGCCACGAAGCGACCTAGTAATTAAGAGTTCGAGACCTTCAAGTATCTAAGACGATTTTTTCTCCACTTAAAAGCAACTCGCTCAAACGAGTGCCGAAAGATAAGTTGCTTTTTTTTTACTTTTGTTCTGCGCAATACTGGGTATATTTTCTCTCAAATACTACGTAAAAAATGATCGCTTCGAACAAGCGTTTTTTTAATTGATAGAAATTAACTTTCGCTTATCGAAAAGTCGAATATTATACAGGGCTGCTGGGTATTGGTGACGATATCGTGAAAGGGAGGCTATTTTTTCGGCTATCAAATAAGCCAGTAGTGCTTCATGCAAAAGTTTTCGAGATTTTATTTTCGAGATATTGTTATTATTTGTTTTTATTTTTTAAGGGAGGAGCAGGCGACTTTGAAATTTTTTTTTAACCCATTGTATGAAATTGAACTTTTTTTATTATTTGAGGTTTGAGGACACAGTAACGAAGAGTTATCAACTCTATAATAAGAATAATTATTAGACTCGCAGAGTTTCGGATCCCTAAACAAAAAATGTATATAGATTATTCTTATTCTATTGTTGTTAATTCTTCGTTACTGTGTCCTGAAACTACAAATAATTAAAAAGTTTGATTTCAGACAACAGGTTTTTCAATTAACTTTAGAAGTTGCTCCTCACTTTGAAAAAAATAATAAAAATAATAATATCTCGAAAAATGATTCACCTTTGCATAAAGTGGGTTGTTTGATGGTTTACGCCATTCTTTGATGGCTGGTTTTCTCCCTTAAAAACCGTTTTGTCGCCGATAAAAATAAATACGTGTCTAATCGTTTTCTATGCCTTATTGCACATATGAGTTTCAACGAAAACAAAGGCAGAAACTTAACCTTTCGTTCGCACGCTTATATTTAGCAATTTCGAAGCGATTTCGACAAACTGGATCAATTTAACCCGGATAGTACTTCATTTACGTGCCATTAACGAACCTTCGGTCCGTTTTGATTGAAAAAAAATCAAGCATGCACCTTAACCCTTCCTCGACACACTGGGTCATTGTGACTCGAACGAATGCGAAATGAAAAGTTTTCAATCATTTTTTACGACAATTCAATCTTATGCTTCCCGAGTTGTAATTAGGCAGACATATTGAGAAATGTTTAAAGTGTATCCCAGATTTTTTCTAATAAAACCCGACCGAAGGGTCGTTTAGGGCAGGTGGATGAAGCAGATACTATCCGGGTCAAATTGACCCAGTGTGTCAAAACCGTGGCCAAATATATATGTGTCAAGGAAGGCTTAAACATATCTCAATATTTCTACATGATTAAAATTCTAGAAGTGTCATGTAAAATTATGTTTTAAATTTATTGAAATTTTTCAATTTTGGAAAATTCATTTTGACTCGGAAATTTTTTACTAAAAATTGATCCCAGTCAAAATGGCCCACAAAGAACATCCTTCAGGTGACACCCTTCGATTTTGTTGAAATTTGGATATGTTATAAAGCACCGAAAAGTTAGCGATACGTATTTTTTTTCATCGGCGGAAAAACGGTTTCAAGGGGTGAAACCACCCCTCGAAAATAGGGGTGTTCTTCGTTTTTCCTCGATAACGTTATCGTTCTCATATCCAATGTATGGTACACGAAAAAATAAACATAGTTGCAATATGAATTTTTTTTATATCTCGTACCGTTAAAACGTTATCGACGAAAAACGAAAGACACCCCCATTTTGTAGGGTGCCTTTCACCCCTTAAAACCGTTTTTCCGCCGATAAAAAAATAGGTATCGCTTACTTTTCGGTGCTTTATAACATATCCAAATTTCAACAAAATCGAAGGGTGTCACCTGAGGGATGTTCCTTGCCAGTTAAGGGGTAAGGCCACTGTAAATTTTTTGAAAAATCGATTTTTTTTTATTGGCTTAAAAAATAGTTTAAACCCTCTAGAATAAGAAACAAAAAGGTCCTGTGCGAAAAAAAATTTGTTGTCCTTAGGAAATGAAGGTCGCCGCCAAGCGTGTCAAAACTTGCTCCGAAACGACTGCAATTATATCGGAGATGGCGATTCCAAAACTTTCAAAGGCATCGTGGATTCGAAGCCTTATGAAAATGTTGATGTTAAAAAAAAAGAGTGCATAGATCACGTGCAAAAAAGAATGGGCACTCGATTGAGAAACTTAAAAAAAGGAACAAAAGGTCTCGGAGGAAGAGGAAAACTCACTGCCAAATTGATTGACGAACTAAGCATTTATTACGGCTTAGCAATCCGTCGAAATTCCGATTCCATCAAAAATATGAAAAATGAGATCTGGGCAACCCTTTTTCACAAAATGTCAACGGATGAAAAGCCTCAGCACGAAAAATGTTCGGAGAATTGGTGCAGTTGGAAGAAAGCGAAAGCAGAAAATGCCTTGGATGCGTATCATCACAATCAGCCAATGAGTGAGGAGGTTTATCAAGCCATCAAACCCATCTACATGGAATTGAGCCGGGACGAGTTGCTGGAGCGTTGCTTGGGGGCCTATACTCAAAACAATAACGAAAGTTTCAACGCTACCGTTTGGAGTTTGGCCCCCAAATCATCCTCAAGCGGAAAAACTGTACTAGATATTGCGACGGATATCGCTGTTTGCATATTCAATGGCGGCCTTACCAACGTCTTGTAAATATTCAAGATGTTGGAGGTGGAAATTGGTGTACAGTTATATAATTTCTGCATCGAAGCCGACGCCAAACGCATCACGCACGCGGAGACATCTCTGAGCGACGCGGCCAAAAGTGCGCGCGCGCTCCAAAAATCAACCAGGAAAGACGAAGAAGACGAACATTTGGCTATCGAAGGACAAATGTATGGTGCTGGGATTGCAGACTAACGGTAAACATTTTTTTTAACTTCTTTTTTTAATTTTTTCCAATAAAAAACTATTCGCAAAACTTTAAACGCGTTTTTCTCGAAACATGGTTTTTCAAAATGGCACGCAGCATAACTCGAACAATTTTCATTTTTTTTACTTGAAATTTTAACCAGATGTGAACATTTACATTATCTTGAGAATGTCGATCGGAATTTTCAAGAACTTTATTTATTGATTTTTTATTAACAAAAAACTTGCCGTTTTTTTCGTCAAAAATCAATTTTTTTTTCAAACGCACGCCAAATCCACAAAAATTGATACTTTTTAAAATCCGATCGACATTCTCTAGCTATAGCCCTCCAGATTAATGATTTTTTTTTTTTTGTTCTAGATTCAAAAGTGCACCAGTGGTGCTGCGTGCCGCGGAGCCCTGGAAGCAAAACATGTCCCGGGAAGATAGCTGTGGAACCGCCATTTTGTTTTTTTTTACTGTAAAAAAATTTTATAATAAAGTTTAATGTATGCCCGATAACACCATTAAAAGTTTTTTTTCAAATACCTTCAATTTCGGGAGCAAAAAATTAGTGAAAAAACCTTTTTTTTGGGCCGTTACAGTGGCCTTACTCGTTAACGTAGATTCACGTGATGTTTTTTGTGAGGTAGCAAAATTACGAGTAAATGCTAATTCAATTCTAAAATGCTCGTACGTATCTAATTTTATTCCTCCACTGACGTGGTTAGCTGGTAAGAATTATCGTATAGCACCACTCTTCGTGACTAAGAATTTCCAATAAATTATTGCTCGTTTCGGAACAGACTTGAAAACCATCCGAGCTCACATCCAATTTTGTTACTTGACTGACGTCATAGCTCATGTTAATTATAAGCGGACTGACAGTACTACCCCGAATAGAAAGATTTTCCTGGTTGCAATATTGAACGATTTCCATTGGTGTCAACGCTCGGTTCGGAATGGCCACTCGCCCAATGCTGACACGTATGGGCTGGGGACATTTTTCGCTCTCCTTCGGGTTGGCCCGAAGTTAATGGTCTTAATGTAAATCCGCTGGTGTTTCCCATAGGTATGTCAAATGGCGTTCGCGATGCAGCATATCTTATTAGAAACAAATATTCATGTCACATACCCGGTGCCGGCTGGTGCCAAGTGTTTGAATGTTACCCTACAGTGCACGTGCGTGGCCAGAGGTAGAGAGTAAGAGAGACAGAGAGAGAGAGAGCGAAGCAGAGCCTTCGAATGTGGCTCAAAGTGAAAAAGGCTCGCACCGGATGTTCCGCTGGGTTAAGGGGGGAGATACTTTTGGCGAGGAAAGGATTTGCTGATTTTCATCATTTTTTTCTTTAGGAAAGATTTCTTCCCCATTCTTGAGACTAAGGTTATGTTTTGTTGCTACTTTTGGTTGTTGCATGGTATTTCTTGTTTTATTAATGATTAAAATTGACGAATGTAGGACCCGGTCGTCCAAACTGTATTTTCAAAACTGGCGTGACGTATTGCTGAAGAACTGATCAATCGATTCTAGTGAAATTTGGTATAAATCTTTCTAACCTTATTGTCTAAAACATGACCTTGAATGTTTATGAAAATATAAAAAAGTATTTTCTATTGCAAAATGCAGCAATTTTTTTCCCGAAAATACAGTCTTTTTTTTCAAGGCGTGCGATTTCATCGATTTTCAACATTTCTGACTTTTTCTTGGTTCATACTCTGCGTAGGAGTGATAAGGAAAGAGAAATCTCCGTTGGTTTTTTTTCGGATTAATGCTGCCGACGCTGCGTATCACGCCGTCCGATGACATCTGCCGTAACCGGTTTAGAGGACCGTTCCATGCCTCCGCCATTTTGAAAATTATAGGGTTACGTGGGTTTCGAAGCCAAAAGAAGCATATTTGCTCTATTTTGAAAAATGTAATATATGAATTATTTTATTCACAATGCTAAGCGCATAAGAGAGCGATATTTCAACAATTAAAAAAAAATCATCCAAAAATTTGGGTCATTCAGCCGGTGTGAGCTGGTTTCCGGATACCCTTAAAAAAAGTGTCCTCGTGGTGGTCAGGATAACTCATGATAGCCCTATCTGAAATTTAAAAAAGCATTTTTTTCTGACACTTGATAAGTATAGCTCGTGATTGAACGAAGGATTAAAAAAGAATTGAAATTTGAATTGTTAGCAGAATTGTATGCAAAATAGTTGGATTGTTGGTACAATTTACACTACGTATAGCCTTGTAAAATTTGTTGTAATGGGAAAAAAACCTTCATTCAATCACTATACTCAATGCTATTTTGAAGAAGTGTGGAAAATTTCAATAAGATCGGTGCATTAGTTTTTGAGAAAACGTGTCCACCGACTTCAAAAATAGTGTTTTGAGAAAACTCGATATACCCGCGTCGCTTCCGGTCGGTCTCCTAGACTTTTACTCCCATTGACTTGAAACTTTGGAAGAATATTCCAGACATGTTCTACTATTACATAAAATTTTTTTTTTATTGACTTTTTGAAGTTTTTAAACCCACGTAACCCCTTAATAAATAAAAAATATCATGTCTCAGCCAAAAGTAGTAACAATACCTACCCAAAGTCTGCAAAAATGGTAAAGAAATCCGCCCTTAAAAATGAAAACATGAAACTCAGCAAATTTTTCCTCATCTAAAGGTATCAACCCCCTTAAGCCGCCACCCCCACCCCCCACCGACTTCCAGGAGGTCAATTCTCGCATACATCTACATCCCTGACAACGGACTTGGGATCGTCTCCGAACATCGCGCGTACCATTTCGCCGGGTCGAGAAAGAGACGCGGTAAATCCGCGCTTTTACCCAATACTGGGCGATGCGAGACACAAGGCTCCCCGCCCCGTACAAGTTTAACATAATATCAGATAAATTTCACTGCTTCCTCCGTTGTTAGAAAAAAAAAAAAAAGTACGGGAGAGCAAGAGGGCTCGATAGAAAAGAGCAACAAGGACGGTGAACCTTCGACACTCCGATATTACGCGAAAACGTGCAATGGAATTCAAATATCCACATATTTTATAATCGATATTGCGAATAACATATTTCGACAATTTTTCGCTCAATCGCGAAAAATTCGTAAATTCTTCGCTTTCGCAGGAATAAAATAGGGGTTTTTTCATTCTTTTGTATTTTCGAGTCCTGTGGTTCACAGAACCGTTTGAAGGAAATTATCAAACAGAAATTAGCATATTTAAGACATTCTAGTGTAGAAATTTGAAAAAAAAAAACTACCGATATTATACAAAGTGCAACTAATTCATGACATTGAAAATGTAATCAGACTTTTCGGACGATAAAAAGCAGGTACATGTAGATAATTTGAGTTGGTTGTTATGATTTTTCAAAAAATATCGATACATTGAGGTATGAAATTGGATTCCTTTCAGTTTGTTTGGGTTTATTTGGGTTTGTTTGTAAATACGTGTTATACAATATCAACATAATAACATTAATAACATGATTAGAATTGAGTGGAGAGAAGGAATTTTCCAACCAATCATAGACATTTAGCATGTCGCAGCTCCCCCACTCTGTGACAGTGGAGTGGGGGTAGCGTCAATTGCGTGTACCATTTAGCTAACTCAAGCCCCTATACTCAGTCTACCTAAACTAACATATACAGTTTTAAAAGCATTTTCGTGCCAAAAAACGATTTTCTTGGCATTCATATAGAGTATGGACTCTTAAAAAATGTTCTCAAATTGAAATTTCGAAATTCCCAATATTTACGCAAACGAGACCAAAATTGGGCGACCGATCGGAGCTACAAACTTCAGAAGCTTCGAAATAAGCTGGAACTACTCGCAGGTAGGCACACGTTACGAGGCAGGAATCGTCGATTAATAAAACGTAACTATAACATACCATTACACCACGTATGTCACCTGGTTGCGATTGACTGAAATCGTCCTCAAAACTTTAAACGCGATTTTCTCGAAACTACTTCTTTCCATCTAGTTGACACAAAATCTCGAGTTCTATTCAACCGATTGCCTTCAAATACGGTATGGACCTTCAGAATATACCCCTCTACCGCCCCTACCTCGGGCAATGGGGAATTATTATTATTACTATAGAAAAAAAACTTTACTTTGAAAAAATGGAGCGAAAAATTACCGTTTCTCAGACAGTCGCCAATCATTTTCTTTTCTTTGGCACCTGCCACAATGACATTCTTATTGACGAAGAAAATGGAATTTATTTCTGTTCCAGATACATGGGAGCTTTGGTATTATGTCAACCGCCTTAACCCTTTTTTTCACAACCGTATTTAAAGACCGATAACGTTTTCAATTCTTATTTTTTCTGCACAATATTTTTTCTGTAAGTTCTTGAAACATCAATAAAAAAACTGTGAAAAAATAGAGGATTACAATTTTTTTTGTGTTTTTTACCGAGCTCGAAAAAACGCCCGGAATTTAGGCCTTTAGATTAGAATAGCGCCTCAATTACTGCATATATATATATATATATATATATATATATATATATATATATATATATATATATATAAGCAAAAAGGAAAATTCTGCATAAGATCTTTTTTCATTAAGTTTCCTTAACATTAAGGTTAAAAATAAGAAAACAAATAACCAAGAGTATTTTTTTTAACCTGGTCAAAAGAAGTTATCATTGGTAGAAATGGCATGCGAAAAAACAAACGCAGATGATTTGTATCTCGAAAGCCGTGGGACTTTTACTAAACTGAAATTCCAGCATATAGTAGGACTTGATCTAGCTTATCGACGGTTGCAGGATTATCCATTCGTAACAAGACATCCTATATATATATATTAGACTGACTCAAAAAAATTTTTTTTTTTATTCTGGATTCTCGTGCTATTGATGGGGACTAATGAAAGAAAATTTCTCTAAAAAAATGGGCGCGGTCACTCAATTTTTAGAGGTGGCTATCTCGACTTTTTTGTATTTGAATTTGTTTTAATGAACGTATTGCATTTAAGCATAGTCATGACTTCGGATTACGGATAAAAATCACATTCAGCAGCTATTCCGTAACAAAAATAAACTCTAACAATTTGAAAAGATTGCAATATTCACAATTCAAATCCAGGTAGATCAATAATGGCGTCTATACTACTCTCGTTATTCATGTAGATTTATTTATACGCATTAACATTTCGCACTTTTTACGAAAAATTAAATTATAAGCTTTTATTCATAAATCATGTATTTACATTTTCAAAATACTACACTTATAAATATTGTTATTATTTAGTTCATGATTATTATCAGTTTTTGTTGAATTATGGATGATAAGACAAGTCGTCATAATAATAAGTTATTATGTTTTATTAAACAGCGTTTGAAATATTGTTTGGGCTCAATTTATTTACCGATTCATAATAATATTTTTGATTCAGTTTTCTAGGGATTCGATGTGTGTACGATATACTTTTCTTCGTCGCAAAACAGCTGTGAAACGCACTATTTCCTTTATTTATTCTATTTCCGGTACAATGTAATACCATGATCATATTGATTAAGTAAAATCATGAAAAAAATAACAAAAAGTCGAGATAGCCACCTCTAAAAATTGAGTGACCGCGCCAATTTTTTTAAGGAAATTTTCTTTTATTAGTGCCTAACAGTAGCACAAGAATCCCGGAGGAATTTTTTTTTTTAAATCAATCTAATATATACATACATATATATATATATATATATCATGCTCTGCCTCTTCGTAATTACATATATATAAATGTGCGTGTGTGAACATAAGAAAGAAGTCAGATTTTCGAAAACTGGAAGCGGTTGGCAAGAGGAAGGGGGCGGCAAAAGCGATAAAGTGGAGTCTCAAGCGAGCCGAGAAATTCTCTTCACTGGCTGGATATGCCAGTTCGATGAGCCATATTTTACGCGGCCATTATGCTCAGGGTAATAAAATATAATACCGCACAATTACTGAGAGATCTCAAAGTTCGCGAAAGAAGGGAAATAAAATCAGCATAAAGCGCGGAGTGAGGGGGCACGCAGGCTGAAAAGACAAGAGAGGGAAAGGATAAGACGGAGAGAGCAAAAGAGAGAGAGGGGGGGGGAGAAAGCGAGGGACCAAATGGCGCAGGCAGACCTTAATGAAAGTACCAGTGCGGCAAAGGAAAGCGCACCGTGAGCCCTTAAATTAATTCGCGATGAATTACGTCCGTGCCAGATGTTCGGGCAGTTGTGTTTATTTATGAAGGAAGCTCTCGCGGATCGTCTTCGTACACTTCGCGTAAGATTTGCAAACCTTCCGCAGCATGCATACGTTTACATTCTGGGGGGTGGGGGTGCAGGACCGATCCATCAAAAGTCCGAGATCTCCTCCTCATTTCACTCACCTTTTCCGGCTGCCTACTCGACCTCCACGAATTATCCTTGTTCGCTTCCATATGCTGCTCGATTCGTTCGTTCTATGGGAGGCTCGATTTTTTTGTCTCCTGGCGATCAGCGATACATTTTTTTTTAACCGTGGAAAAACGAAAATCGATCGACACAATGGAGGAAAAGATTTCCATTGATTCGTTGCTGGCGCTTGACGAGAATTGCCAATAACTGGAAAGTACAATAAGCAATCGAAACTAATTCAAAACGGATCGGAAATGGAGGTACTTTCAAATTTTACCATTGCATAACAAGTGCATCAAAGCACGACACCACTCGGGTCAAGAAATCGATTTTTCACGCATTGTCAAAGTGCCGAACGTATACGTTTTTTTTTTAATTCAGTATTATTTGAACCCCCGAATATAAGTAAAAATATCGCCAAAGTTGCCCTTTTATGGACACCAGTCATTTTATGATTTTTCTTCGAAAAACGACTACGTGCAACGAGAACTTTTTTATTTTTATTTTTCAGATCAGTCATTGTGAAATGATCGATCCGGACGTTGGACCACATTTTTTATACGGAGACTCTTCTACCTCAACAACGTTGTTAATTATTAATTTTTTTAAATAAAAAAATTACAGTAAATAATTTCAACGTATACATAATAACATACCTTTTTTCCAAATTGCAAATAAATAAGCTAGTAGACAAAAAAAATTCAGAAACAACGACCTTTTTTCGGCTGGTCATAGTTGTGTCCATCCTTAAAAAAAATTTACGTTCGTAACGAGAGATTTACTAATTAAAAAAAACATCAAGTGAAGCAGAATGAGGATCGTGGCTTGTCGAGATGGAATTGGCACTAGGGAATTCGGGACGAATTGTTTCGGGACTGAGCTCCCGAATAATTGATTCGCAAACACTTTTCGCATCGGGATATTAACGTTTATTCAACGATATATGATACACCATTCTTGCATCTGTTCCACGTTTTTCTTTTGTTGTTTTTTTTTTCTTTTTAATTATCGACCACTTTACGTACGTTCTAGTCGTTCTTGCAATTTCTTAACAAAAATGCGTGCTTGTGTACGCGTACAGTGAATCGAAGAACAAAAATATATATATATATATATATATATTAAATTAAATTTAAAAAATCGGGATATATTATATATATATATATATATATATGTATATTCCGATTTTTTTTCGTACCTTGTTTTTAGTCGAAATTTTCACAAATTAGGCTGCTAAAATGCAATTAACAAAACAAGACAAACGTCACTATACAGATAGCCCTCCATTTTTTGAGGATATACATTTTATCTCTCTCTCTCTTTCTCTCTCTCTCTCTCTCTCTCTCTCTCTCTCTCTCTCTCTCTCTCTCTCTCTCACGCAAACCCGTCTACAATATTTATAACGCTATCAACCTCACCATTCGCCTAAAAACAAAAAACATCGTCGTCAACATTTATTTTCTCGCAAAATTATTTCTTTTTCTTTTTCTCCACCTATTGTCATCGATGAACGGAGCAGGAACGTTGTTAAATATTGTTCGCGGCACGTCACATTTCAGTCGCTCCAACATTCAAGCTTATTACGTTAACTATGCTTCGCTATTTTTTTCTTCCTTCCTTTCATTATTTATTATCATACAAGCGTTTCCATCAGTGATTCTCTTCGTTCGTCATTGAGATGCAGACATGAAAAATCGTATTTTTTAAAATACCTCCTAAGACGAAAAAAAAACAATGATTACGAAAATTTGAGAATCATCCAATTTTCGAAAGGAACGCTTCGAAATAAACTCGCAAGGAAAATATTAGAGAAAATCTAGTGTATTTAAAAAAATAGATTTTCCCTATCGCTTTCATATATATATATATATATATATATATATATATATATATATATATATATATATATATATATATATGTTTATTTGTATAGATAGTTCACTTACGATAAAGCTTTCCCTAATATTGTTTACTTCTCCACGTCAACGACGAAACCTGATGTAATTACCCTGACGTTCGTCGTACTGTTTCAATAATTTTTTTTTTCAAATTCTCCTGCTACTAACTTCTATTATTTCAATGCTCGTCTTTCATGCGTCATCTCTGTTCCTTTTTTTCACAGCGCACGAAAGATATGTGGAAGCTTCAAGATAATTAACAATCTTTAATGCGATGTACTTTGCATCATACTTGACTAAGCACCAGGAACATTCGTACGATTTGCGCAAGGAAAATATCCCCATTTGCAGTTTATCCATAAAACTAAAAAAAATATACAAACGAGATCATTTTTTTCTCCTCCACTCGTAACCAGATATTTATGTATGGCATACGAGAATAAATCATTTCAGTATTGTATATTTTACATCCATAATCAAAGACACCAATAAAAAATACAGGAACAAAATGAATTTTCTATATTTATTTACAATATAAATGTCTATATATATGTGTGTATATGTATTAAATAAGGAATTATTTTAAACAATCATGTGCTGAAATAATAGAGATCAAATGTACATGTGTGCAAATAAAACTCCAATGAAGAGACAGATCCAGCATGGACACCTTATGGGGACATTTACCTTATTAGCCGATTAAAAAAATAATAAAACACTAGCAAACTTCTAGTTCGATAAAATATGCTTTACACGGTACAGTATTATATCCATATACAATGATTTACATGACGCTTGCCCGCTCGTGTCGTCGTAACGAGGGCGTTTTTTAACGCCGAAGCTGCTACATTTAATTTCGTACTAAATATATATACGTATCGATATTTTTACATATATATGCATATATATATACACACGTATACAAGACTACTGGTTATTGGTCACGACCTTGTAAAAGGGTTGAATGACATGTTTTCCGCTGTCAAATGACCTAGTAATGCTTCATGCAAAAGTGAACCATTTTCGAGATATTATTTTTCGTTAAGTAAGGGACAACTTCCAAAAATTAATTTTAGAAAATGTTGTGTGGAATGGAACTTTTTTTTATCATTTTTAGTTTGAGGACAGAGTAAGAAAAAATTATCCACAATAAAATAAGAATAAACCGCAAGCCATTTTTAATTAAAGGGCCAAAACTCTGCAAATGTAATAATTATTCTTGTTTCATTGTTGACAATTCTCTGTTACTGTGTCCTCAAACGACAAATGATTTAAAAAAATTGATTTCATACAACAGCTGTTTTCAAATTAATTTTTAAAGTTACCTACCCCTCATTTCAAAAAATGATCAAAATATATCGAAAATGGTTCTTTTGCATACAGCATACTTGTGTATTTGATAGCAAAAAACATGTCCTAAAACCCTTTCAAGGAATCGTGACCAAGTAGCCCTGTAAATGAACATATTATTATAAACCGTAACGCAGCCATCTTTCGGCCTCCTACATTGATATGATCGTCCCGCAAGAATAACTGATTGATTTTTACTTTACCTTGTAAATTGAGATCGCCACGATTTGCTCAAATATGTCACACAAACGTTTTCCGATAAATTAATTAATAATATTACTGCAAAAAAAAATTCACAAAATAAAGGATAGAAAAAAGCTTGCATTCTTTGTTGTCGAAAAATATTAATCATCACCCCGCAGTTGAAAAGAAAAATGTCAAGCACGCCACGATCGTTTCGGAAAACTGCGAACGATCTATTTTTTGTATATTTATCTCACAGTGTAAGAAATACTTATTTTTACTGCACGATTGTATGGCATTTCCTACGCTTTTTCACGGCGAACGTACCAACAGGATATAAAACTCAAAAATGAGCCACAACGAAACATTGATATAGGACAATCACTCAAACCCTTTACGAAAATATTTAGAAAGTAAGGAGAATTTAAAGAATTTATAGGCTTTAAAAGTTTAATCAAATTAAAGTGTTTGGACTTTAATTAATTATGAGAAAATGACCGTTTTAGTGTGTTAAAAAAATTGAAAAAGTTTACTGAAATAATAATTGAAATTTCTGACGAAAAATTAAGAACATGGTGAATAAAAAGAACGTTCCTTTTCGATCGTTATAATTGAAGAAACGTCCGTTTGGCAAGTCACGTCGATCTACTCGTCATTTATACACCTTAAGACTTTACATTATGCACAAGCTCGTATATAGCTAAAAAATCATCAAGGCTTCTCGAGGAATCTTACACCCGACGTATCTGCAAAGAAAACGCACGACGACTGATCTGTTCGATTAAATAATAAAAACGGTACTCGCTCGTAGAATTTTGAAATGTTTCGTCACACATGCTCGAGGAAGACGAACGCGAGACCGTTGGAAACGGAATCGCGATGTGATTAATATAGAATACACATATATATCTCGTTAATCATTTTTGCAAATGTTCGTTTCACACACACCTGCATACATCCGATTTTCTTTCTCCCGTTTTTTCCTTCCAACAAAAGTGACTCATGGTGTAAGATCTTTGTATACGTACATCGAGATACAAGGATACGAGGTCCTGATACACGACGATATAAAATATTCCGAATATTCCGGCCATTCGAAATTCGATTCGTCGGAATTTATTCTCACATATATATTTTTCCTTCGATGGCAATTCTTCAAAATATTGTAGCACTGACCACCCAACGACTCGACGTGAATTGATAAATAATCGTCACCCATCGTCGCGACATTCGTCATGCGAGGTCGTACAGGAAGTGCAGGCCTATCGCATTCGTTTCCGATTAGCAATATCATTATTCAATTAATAATCTCCCTCAGACGTCCTTGGGTGACGAGATAACGTCGCGTGTGATGTTGGATTTTTTTAAGGATGTTGAGTCCGTATGAAACATGTTAATGTTAATTGTTCAATAAATAGCTTCTCAATCGTCATGAAATTTTTACACGACCTCCTGAATACTTCATGTAAAAACATACCAAATTTTCAGAATTTTACCATCATTACATCAACCTCCTTAAGGGTTGAAATAAAAAAAAATAAGGAAATTCTGAAAAATTGGTATGTTTTTGTATGAAGTATTTAAGAGGTCGTGTTAAAATTTCACGACGATTAGGAAGCTCGTTATTAAAAAATTAACATTTTGTTAAGAACAATTTTTAAAAGAAATTTTAAAAAATGTATCAATAAACTTCGTTTTGTTTCCGTTGCTTTCAGTATATTGTAGATATTATAAAATTGAGAGGTGAAAAAAAAAACTTATTGCAAAGTTACATCAGTTTCCATAAAACAACATTTATTTTGTGAATGTTAATTGTTCAATAATGAGCTTCCTAATTGTCGTGAAATTTTTACACGACCTCTGAAATACTTCATACAAAATCATACCAAATTTTCAGAATTTTATCATCATTTGCGATTTGGGACACAACATCCTTAACGTATCATTGTTTAATTACATTTATCTTCGTTTGTATATTCCGATGTTATAGCCGAGAATTGTTATGTATTTATTTTGAGGGTAAGGGCGAGACAATTTTGAGGAATGTATCGGCTGCGTGAATGTATTATGATAGTTATAAATATTGTAAATAATATATTATATATTATATGTTTATATATATATATATATATATATATATATATATATATATATATATAAACATATAATATATAATATATTAATATATAATATATATATATTGGACATTCCACACCATTTCATCTAGCCCCCGATCATTTTTGGTTTTGCTGATTTTTTTTCGGTAATATCCACACCAATTTTTTTACTTTTATCTCTTCTCCTTTAGGAGTTATGATTTTCCGAAGAATATGTCGATTTCGGAAGTTTTGGAAACGTTTAAGCCCTGATAACTCCTGAACTAATTGAGATATCGACAAATGTCACTGTATAATTATCTTTCATTTTGAAGCATATATGAAGGTGAGAAAGATGAAAAATGATCAATTGTCAATGTCAACGTTTTTTCTTTGCTTCTAAAGTGAATGCTATTTTTTTTTTAAAGATCATCGTCTTTTTTTATAAAGAAAAAAATTCTCTAAAATAGAGTGACCGATCCTATGATTTTTAAGACTAGTCTTATCGTGGGCCCATTTTTTCTTCTATTTTTTTCGAATTAATCATATTTTTTGGGAAGATTTTTATCGTTTTAATCACCAATAATGCTATTAATAATTCTGCGATTCCGAATTCGGCTTTGTCAGGCCTGAAACGGTTTATTTTTCATTTGTGCGGAATTGAACTTTGAATTTTTAATAAAAAATAATTTTTTTTTCGTTAAATTCAGCAAACGGTCGGGGTCACGGGCTAGGTGAAATGGCGTGGAATGTCCCATATATATGGGGTATATCAGCTCAACTCAGACAACTGTTTCCCTCATCATCGTTCATTATAGATTTCCTTTTTCAAACTTTTTTTTTTCAATTTCTTTCCCTCACCCTCATCTGCGACTGCAAAAATCGAAAAGTCCACTCGCGCAGTTTTCAAAATTCTGAAAAAATTCGACACGTTTCAGACCTGTTTTGTGTATTTTTCACCAAAGCTCAACTTTTTGCTTCCAATATTTGCTATTATTCTGTTGTGAGATGTTATGATTTTGAAGATGATTATTCGACAGTTTGGAAGTCAGAGTACTTTTTCGTACTTGCAAGTAAAAAAAACTTCGAACATATAATTCCGCATGAAATTCAATTCGGGTGGAATGTACATGCTAACCGAAAGAGTACTCTTCTGATTGCCAAACTGTCAAATTATCCACACAATCGAAACTTCACAAAAAAAAAAAAACCGAATGCCCAAGTTGAGCTTTGGTAAAAAAAAAATCACAAAACAGGCCTAAAACGTACCTAAATTTCTGCACAATTTAAAAAAAGACCCGAGTGGATTTTTTGTTTTTTTTTCGCCGCAAAAGGGCAAGAGGTGGATGAAATATATTGAAAAAAATACATGATTCTTTTATACCGAGAGTGAGGTTTTCCACTATGCGAACCTGTGATCAACGATGGTGAGGAAAATAGTTGTCTTGGTTGAGCGGGAATACCTCATATATACATATATATATATATATATATATATATATATATATATATATATATATATAATTTTAGAAATGAGGAGCTGGTGCCCATAATCGGACTTGTCCACATACCGCATGAGTTTTATGCCAGTGAATTTATCATATATATATATATATATATATATATATATATATATATATATATATATATATATATATATATATATATATATATTCATTTATATAAACATGTATATATAACTTCGGGGGTGATCAGGGAGTCAAATAAATTCCCAAATGTCTGCAAAAAAATTTTTTGCCACAATTTTAACTCAGAACCAACGGCCCAAAAAACATCGCACCAGAACGGATCATTTTTTCAGTTCTGTAAATAATTAT
>OX632358.1:42298792-42351292 GCA_951751655.1 Ophion costatus
GGATGACCTTGAAGTACGAAAAAAATTGCAAAACGGTGATCTGTAGAGGCAGCAGGTAGCGAACTAATGTACACAAGTGCTGTGTTTACATTATGACAGGTCGTATTGTGAAATCAACCATACACGAAAATAAAGAATAACACGAGAGTTCGCCATGAAAACAAAGGAACGCTGGAGAATGATTCGTTCAAAATCGTATCGTAAGGTGTATGACGATACTTTTGTATATGTACAATTTCAAAACATCATTTGCGTCTGAAACCATCGCTTTTTTGGTTACCTTGCTTTAATTACCGTGTTGATACTTTGCGGGTATCCCAAGGTCATCGCAGGCTCATTGTAGGTCATTGGTTTTACTTTATCGTCTACATTTTTATTGTGGCTATCATTATTATTATGATTATTACTGTTGTTGTTGTTGTTATCTACATCTATAGCTAAAAAGGGGGTTTATCGGTAAAAAAAAAAAAGTAGAGGTGACCTTGAAATCAGGTCGATAGCTCCAACTGAAATAAAGGCTAAGGATATCGAAATGTGGACTTTGACAAACCATTCAAATTTTGTCCCAGGTTTTATTGTCCAACATCAATATTGATGGGGGTTTTCGAGTGACTAACTTGTAATGGATCACCCTGTATAGATGAATGCACGTACGTATGTATGGGTATCACCCTTTTGCTCGAATAGGCCACCCCAGACATCCATTTGAAAAGTGTTAGCCTCACGATTTTACTCAAATTCGCCTTTTCTTACCCTCCGTCTCTTTTGTATATATAGGGTGTCCTGTTATGAATGGATAATCCTGCAACTGTCGATAGGTCAGATCATGTCCTACTATATGCTGAAATTTCAGTTTAGTAAAAGTCTCACGGTTTTCGAGATTGTGGGCTTTATGTTACTTTAAAAAAAACATCATCTGCTTTTGGTTTTTCGCATGCCATTTCTACAAATGATACGAATCGACAATAACTAAGCAACTTTTTAAAGTAATTGGCAGGACATGGGGAGTGCATTTTTTTGACACCGCAGGCTGTCAAAGTCAGATGTTCGAATTGGTTTGTATGAAAATTCTTCTCCTTTCTTCCTAAAATTTCCTTAATATTTAAGGTTAAGCCAGGATTGTACTTTTGACCTTTGAAACAGGCTAGATTGGAAGAAAATGATCTTCTGGAACAGTCGGAAGGTATCTTGTATGGTGCAGGCATCGCTGATTAAGCGGAAGTTAATTTTTTTTAACGCGTTTTTATCAAAAACACCTCTTTACACCGCTTAGTGCAAAAATTTCCAAAACTACCGAACCGATTGTTATGAAATTCTAGCACATATTCTGTACGGCTATATAAACCGACTGCGGTAAAATTATCTTAAAATTTTAATTTTTGCTATATTAAAATAAAACAAAAATAAAACAAAAACAGTGAAAAAAAAATACTTTTTTTTTCGCCACTATTTTATTATTTTCGCACGTACATTAACAATTTTATTTCACTCGGTTGCTAGTGTTATATTGAGCCGAAAACTTTTTTATTTTTCTGTTTTAGATGGCCCATTTTCAAGATTTTAACACCAGCGCAGACCCACCTACTAATCGAGTCACTGCATTTAAATGATGTTTTTGTGTATAAAAAGTTCATAAAATACACGACATTTTTTAAAAATGTATTTCAACAGTGTATTTATTAAGCCTAACAAACCGTATATCAGTATCTTGATTAATAATCTCATGAAAAATGCACAAATATAGCTTTTTTTCGAGCGCCCACAGTAGAATCCTGGCTCAAAGAACCCAAAGTAGAAGACTTTTCTAGATAAAACCATAACCAAGAGTATTTTTTTTAAGAATGTTGAGTCCCTGTGAAACATGTTAATGTTAATTGTTCAATAAATAGCCTCTTAATCGTCATAAATTTTTCACACGACCTCCTGAATACTTCATGTAAAAACATACCAAATTTTCAGAATTCTATCATCATTACTTCAACCTCCTTAAGGGTTGAAATAAAAAATTATAAGAATTTTCCGAAAATTTGGTATGTTTTTGTATGAAGTATTTAAGAGGTCGTGTTAAAATTTCACGATGATTGGGAAGCTCGTTGTTAAAAAATTAACATTTTGTTAAGAACAATTTTTAAAAGAAACAAAAAAATGTATCAATAAACTTCGTTTTGTTTACGTTGCTTTGAGTATATTGTACATATAACAAAATTGAGAGGTCAAAAAAAAACTTATTGCAAAGTTACATCAGTTTCCATAAGACAACATTCAATTTGTGAATGTTAATTGTTCAATAACGAGCTTCCTAATTGTCGTGAAATTTTTACACGACCTCTGAAATACTTCATACAAAAACGTACCAAATTTTGAGAATTTTATTATCATTTGCGATTTGGGACTCAACATCCTCGACCGGGTAAAAAACGGTCATCATTTGTAGAAATGACATGCGAGAAACCAAAAGCAGATGATTTTCATCGCGAAAACCCGTGGGTCTTTTACTAAGCTGAAATTTCACCATATAGTAAAACATGATCTGGACCATCGACAGTCGCAGGATAATCCATTCGTAGCAGGACACCCTGTGTATATGTGTGTATATACATATGAGTGTATATATTTTTCGCGGGGATTTCACGGTGTCGCGGGTCTCAATCTTCACTGGAGTCGCCTGAATCCAACGATCGTGACGAATGCGAGTAGCATCAAGCTAATGCGACAGCCGAAATCTCGAGTTCCAACGGATGACATACGATCGAGTCCCGAGCGTATTTTTTTATTCATTTTAACGGTCGGGGTTGGATCGGAGCCTGAGGGATAACTCACGTGTCCGTTTACGGTATTGTCAAATGGATAGAGCTTATTGTTGGGGCCGTAATTGGGGTTGGGTTTGTTGTTGTGGTTGTTACTGTTGATGGCGAGCTTGTCGGGATCGAAGGAACGAAACGCCAGCTCGTCCTCGTCGTCGTAGAAAGGCGGAGGTCCTATAGTCTGCGTCCTCGCTGGGCCCGAAATACCTGCGGACAGACGCGCGCTTGTGCAATCCTTTGAAGTTGGGGTAAATATTCGGAAGTTAGGCTCCCGCTTGAATCAGGCTAATTTTTGTTTAGGTTTGTTTGGGGTTGTTTTGGGGTTGTTTGGGGTTGTTTGGGGTTGTTTGGGGTTGTTTGGAGTTGTTTGGGGTTGTTTGGCGTCTTTTGGGGTTGTTTGAGGTTGTCTGGGTTCGTTGGAAGCGTTGAAGAAAATTAGTTTGATTGTCGCAGGAGCTCCACTTCCGAATATTTACCGAACTTGTAAATGTGGAGGGGGCATGTGGGATTTCCGGAAAGTTCGAAAAATCGATCCAGGTATGACGATTTTTGTGAAGGGCCTACCGGGCTACGGCGATTAACGGATCGTCAGTGTCAAATTTTCAAAAAATCCTTTTTTTGCATTATTTGATAATACAGACGGTTATGAGTAGACTGGTCAATTTTTGGGTTGAAATTCGAATTATTACGGGCTCAGAAAAGGGGATTTGACCAGCTGCTTTCGTCTCAAATTTTGACACAATATTGTTCACGCCATTCTTCATTTTGATACGGGAGCTTTGATATTGAATTTTCGTTTTTTTTTTTGACGAAAAACTGTCGAAAAAAATAGACTCCATGCGATACTTTGTTTCTAACCGCCGCCGTTTTGTTGACTTTTATTTTTTTTTAACCTCCAACCAAGATAGCAGCAGTGTACACCGTGAGGACGCTTTTATCGAGAATATTTTTGACCGTTAAAAAATATATATAAAAAAATAAGAATTAATGTTTTAAAATTGATTTTCTTTCCTTCATCCGTGCTTTGATTTGACATTAGAAAATCAGACTGATTAGCGTATCGTAACTATGGAGAAAAAAATCGCGAAAATCAGCTATTTTTCGACCCGATACCCTGTGATGATGCCGTAATCTTTTTATTGCGTTTTTTTTTTGACACTGTGTTTTTGGAAGGATGCAAGTCGTATTGCAAAATTTATTCGTCCGATTCACTGCAAATTCGGACAGAGTACTGTTTACACCATTTTCTATGGCATGACCGGACGATTTTTTGAAATGTTTATCCATTGGATAATGAAAAAATGATTAAAGTTCTTTTTTTTTGTCGAAAATCGATTTTTTTACAGCTTGTAATTTTCGTAGTTTCCATAAGTCGCAAAGATGGAAGGTCGTAGAGAAGTTTTATTATTATGCTGAGAGTACTTTTTTATTTATTATTTTAGAAGACCCTAAGTGCCAGAACCATCTACACCGATTGGCCATGCAATAGCGCCTTAGTTCGTTTAAATAATAAGAACTTCATTGTTTATCAATATTTTTCGATGAAAAAGTAACTCAAGCTTGGCAAGGCTTGGTATCGGTTGTGTGTAAAATTGTGACGCCATCAGTCTGTTGCTCTCATGAGAAAAAAATATAGAAAATTGACCTGTTTTTTGGGTCTTAAGCTTATGCAGACCCGTTAAGCTTTATAGAAAATAAGTTTTCTTTTACTGTGTAGAAAATACGTGTTTTGATAAATATACGGAAAACATATTCTTTCCAATATCCTTGGTGTACAGCCCTTGAGGGCTTACGTCCAATTGAATCTGTTGAAAATATCGATTTTTGGTTTTCGCCGGATTCCCAAAAAAACATTTCAAATAGATCCTCTAAAAAAATCAATTCCGTTTGATTTTTCAATTTCGGATGGTTCGTTTCCAAGCAGCAGTGGTTATCGCGAAACGAACCATTATATCTATCACATTAATAAATATTTGTCAATACAAAAATTCTAAAAGATACGAAAAACTATAGTCTTCAATCTAAAAAATATAAAACATTGAAAACCTGCACTTGTCTTCTGAGAAAAAATTCCCAAAAATTCTTCTTTTTCGCCCGTTAATGCGACATGACCGTGAAATCCGTTTCCGCGATACACCTGGAACAAATTTCCGACCTACTCGCGAGCGAAGCCGCGGGCAAACGCTTATGTACATATTATATATGTATGAGGTATTCCACGTGAATCCGGTGAACTTTTTCCCTCACGCCCGCCAATTCGATTTCTTTTTTTCATCTGATTCCATTGACTCTAAAAGACACCCTGAATTTTTTTAACATTTTTCGAAACAACCTTTAGTCAAACAAAAAATTTTTCCCAAAAAAACGTCCCGACTTAAAAATCTGAAAAAATTCCCAAAAATGCGTGATTATATATAAAGATTTTCAAGCTATCACCCGCAGTGGAAGTACGATTTTTTCGTTGGCAGTCAAAAAGTTCTGATATTAATTTCTATTGAAGTCGTATTCAGCACAGAATAAATCATACTTCCACCGCGAGTGATAGCTTGAAAATTTTTACATATAATCACGCATTTTTGGAAGTTTTTTCCGATCTTTAAATTGAGGCGTTTTTTTCGGAAAAAAAATTTTATGACTAAGGATTGTTTCGAAAAATGTAAAAACAATTCAGGGTGTCTTTTAGAGTCAGTGGAGTCAGATTTAAAAAGAGATAATAAAAATAGGTGTAATGTTGAATTTTAGAATCAAGTATTATGTTAAATAAAAGATAATATAATTTGAACACATACAAAAAAATGTTTTTAATTTATTTAAAGATGTTAAGAGACGGTGAATTTATTTAAGAGTATGAAAAGTCCTTTTTTTTACTTTTTTGAAAAAAATAACAATTTCTTGGACGATAATCACTTGAAATTCTCCAATAAAATTTTATTTTTCAACTTTTGAGGTTTCACGAGGAAATAAAAAAAATTTCATAACAAAGTTATTTAAAATCAGCAAAAATTCAACAAAAATTTTTTTATAATCAAGAAAAAAAATTAGAAGCGATTGTCATCACATCTTTTGATTAACGGGGATCATTGCAGAATTAGTTGAAGTATTTTTAGAGCAAAAAAAAAAAAAAAAACGGTCGGACTTTGAGAAAATTACGGTTTTTTCAAAAAAACTAAAATATTTCATATATCTGGGATTCTGAAAATTTTTTCATATTTTTTTTCGAAAACTACATTTAAAAACAAAAATTTTGAGAAAAAAAAGTTCCCAAACAGTCAATTTTTGAAAAAGTTCTGGCAATTTAAAAATAAAAGAGCGGTTTTTTTCAAAAATTCATAACTTTTTTTGAGTCGAGAAAAAAAATTTGAAAAAATTCTGAAAAATAACTTTCGGGGGGTAGAAAAAGATAGAAAATTTTCAGCGAAATCAAAGGGGGTCAGGTAAAAAATTTGTCGATTTGACATGGAATGACCCATATATATATATATATATGTGTGTATACGAATGCCACATGCAGCGAATCCAACCAATTGAATTTAAAAAAAATCACGAGTAGAAAGGTCTGTGTCCTGCGGGGTCGTTGAAAGGCCTCGGGTTATAAGGACAAGCATTCCCCGGAAACTTCCCTTACTATTACCGGCGGGCTATCTCCATCGTTACTCCTATATAAAGGAGCATAGTAGTAGTAGTAGTAGTAGTAGCAGTAAGAAGGAAAGTAACGCAAAGAAGATGGAAAGAGAGCATAGACGTGGCATTTATGCGAAGGTAAAGAGAAAAATATATATAGAGGGGAAGGAAATGTTGCGGAGAATGAGGAATGCGGGGTGAGGGCAAAGGAGAGAAGTCCCCAAGGCGAAAAACAATGGCGGCGAAACACTTGCGAGCTCTCACCGACGTGTATACGGTAAGTGATGCCCGAAGATGAAGAAATGGGAAAAGGAATATACATACATATATATATACACATATATATATATATATATATATATATATATATATATATATATATATATATATATATATATATATATATATAGGAGACAAACGAGAAATTCCGGTTAGAAAAGTTACTCAAATTCGTATCAGGGAGAACCGCTCGATCGGACTGTGCGACAGGGGATAAAAAAAAAGAGAAGAAAAAAGAACTCTTTCGTTCCAGGCCCCCGTTCGCCCCTCTGGCGCGTGACAGATCGCACTTTTCCTCCGAATACGTCGCGATCTATTTCTCCCTCCTTTATTATTTTCCACTTGTTTCCGAGACCTTCAAGCCCGTCTTTTTTTTCATTTCGCGCGCCAAGATCAAGACGAATTTGAGGGAGAAAATAAACGATGGTCGGAGGGGAAGGGTGAGGAGGGTAAAATTTAGCAAATCAGCCAACCGATGCAAACGCGGACGATCGATGCAGAGCGTTTTGTAGAGCTTGATTTTTTTTCTTCCCTTTTTCCTCGGCCATAGTGAGAGTGTGAAAACGACTTTTTCTTCCAATAATTGACCGCGGTATGTTTGAAATGAACGAGGGTTTTTTATTTTTCCATTCTGATTGAGGTATTCCGTTCGCGAAGGACCGTGTTTCGTGGGGCGATGACCGCGAATCATTCGTAAATTACTTAGAAAAAAAGAATCGTAAATTACTTAGAAAAGAAATCGTAAATTAATTAGAAAAAAATAATTCGCTTTGAAAAAATTAAGTCACCATCAATTATTATACTCAACGATAAACTGGAATAAAAAAGTGTTGCGCAAGTTTAGTGGATTGAGACATTTTTGCATTTTCTCTGAAAAGACGAGGCTACGAAAATTCTTTTGATCGTCGATTTTAAAAATTTTTATCATTAATATTTTAATTCAACATTCGGTGACCCGTTTTTATCGTCTTTAAGGAACTTTTAGATTTTTTTGCACGCGTCAAGACTTTATATAATGAAACTAGAGTTATTTTTAGGGTTGTCTTTTTTCGTTAAAAGTTCGGTAACTGAGCTTGGAATTTTATCAGCACACTGGAATGTATTTCTACTCGAATATAGACGAAAATCAGTTAATCGTTAAATATTCGGGTTCGTGAAAGAAATACCTTAACAATAAATTGCCTCGAGAATTCACACGATCGAAAGTGTCACGGGCGAGGAATATTGGATCAACGAAAAGAAAAAAAAACGCGAGCTTACCGTACAACCGGATACTGCTGTCCATCTCGCCCAGCGAATTCTTCGCGGCGCATCGATACTTTCCCATATCCGGAAGCTGGAGGTTCCGTATAGTCAGGACCATGCGTACCTGAAACGCCGATCTCTGAACCACCTGAACGTCGTGACGGGCACTCGTTATTATCATCTCTTCTGGAACAAATCAGCGTTCCTTTTTTCGATTATACGTATGAGCAAACGCAACTGAGCTCCGGTGCTCGTCACTGGAAAACGGACTTCCACAAGAAAACAAAAGAAAATAGAGAAAACAAAAGAGACCCGTTAGTTATTTAAAATAAAAATAAAACGTGCATTAAGGATGTTGAGTCCCTATGAAACATGTTAATGTTAATTGTTCAATAAATAGCTTCTTAATCGTCATGAAATTTTTACACGACCTCCTGAATACTTCATGTAAAAGCATACCAAATTTTCAGAATTCTATCATCATTACTTCAACCTCCTTAAGGGTTGAAATAAAAAATGATAAGAAAATTCTGAAAATTTGGTATGTTTTTGCATGAAGTATTTAAGAGGTCGTGTTTAAATTTCACGACGATTAGGAAGCTCGTTATTAAAAAATTAACATTTTGTTAAGAACAATTTTTAAAAGAAATAAAAAAAAATTTATCAATAAACTTCGTTTTGTTTCCATTGCTTTCAGTATATTGTAGATATTACAAAATTGAGAGGTCAAAAAAAAACTTATTGCGAAGTTACATCAGTTTCCATAAGACAGCATTTAATTTGTGAATGTTAATTGTTCAATAACGAGCTTCCTAATTGTCGTGAAATTTTTACACGACCTCTGAAATACTTCATACAAAAACATACCAAATTTTTAGAATTTTATCATCATTTGCGATTTGGGACTCAACATCCTTAAATAGGGAAGTAAAGGTTGACGCACTACTGCGTCAATGCCACATAGGGCACGGAATTATTTGACGCACTATTGCGTAAATGCCAACGAAGGGCTTAAGGCTTTGCACCGACCTTCCTAACCCCCTGTATATGTACATACGTTAAGAAAAAGATAAATAAATTCAAATTAAACTAAATGAAATATAAATGTGTGTGAGATAATTGTGCTATTAAAATAAAGGTGCATATATTTACATCTGCATGTATATGTACATTTAACATAACAATGTTCGTATTACAATATTATTAAACATTTTATTGTTGGGTATACCATTACTAAACGGAAGAAATTTTCGTTTATTTTTGTTCTCTGTCGTGAGAAAATAAATGGTTTAGTCGCAGCAAAAAGAATACCATTCCTCAACTCTGGTTTAATAATTGATTATCGAATTAATCTCGATTCATCTTTTTTTGTTCGAATACAAATACCGCTACATTTCGCGGAGACTTTGAACTGAATATTGGCTTTTTGCAAATAATGTTTCATCGTGAAAATCTAAAAAGTAAAAAACTTCGCATACACGTACGAGAAAAAAAATGTAATAAATTTCAATAAAACTAAATGAAATATCAATATATGCGGCATAATTTGACAATTGAAATACATGCACATATATATTTATATATACGATGAAAAAAAAATATTCGTATGACAATATCATCTGATATTCAGTTATTGGGTACACCGTTACTAAACGAACGAATTCTCGTCTATTTTTTTCCGTCGTGAGGAAGTAAATGCTGAATTTTCAGGAGAAAGAGTGCGATTCCTTGACTCTTCTTTATTTATTAATCATCAAATATTTCAATTGATCCCTTTTTCTCCGATTATCCATACCGTTACATTTTAAGAGACTTCAAACTGAATGTTGACTTTTCTAAAAAAAAAAAAATACACCGAAAAAATCCAAAAAGTAGGGAGCTCCAAATGTATGTACGTGGAAAAAAGTTTTTAAATTCAAATGAAACCGAATGAAATATAAATATACTTGAGATAATTTCTCAATAAAAATGAACGACATATTCAAAACATGCGAAATACATTTAAAAACGATATATTCTTGAAAATTTTATTTTTAGGTATACCGTTGCTAAATTACTTTCAATAAAATTGAACAAAACATGAACAATATCAAATAAAAGTAATTATGTCCATGCTCTTGAAACGTGCTCCATCGAAACGACAAAAATAGTCGTGGGCTGTTCGACAACGGCCCGGCACTGCGTCAAAAATAAATCCAGCCGTTCGATAATGGAATGACAAATGCACGAAAAAGGTGGCAGGTTTTCCTCGACCATGAGGCGCGCCTCGCTGATAAGATCAAATCGATCTCATTGAAAAAAAAAGAAGAGAAAACGCTCAATAAAAAGTTTTTCTATGCTCGTAGCCTGCGAGACCCGTGTGTGAATATTATATAGGATGTCGGTTATTTCCGGGTTACCGTTAAAAAAAGTGGTATTACACAGAACGATGAAAATGGAATAGCCTGCCAAAAAAAACGGTGACGTGGCAGGGAAGGAAATTCATGACTGGCCAACTTTTCGATGTGATGTATATTCGATTCCGCGTCCTGATAATGTAACACGTAGGCATTCACACACAGACGTACATGTAAAACGAGTCTATCCGAAACCGTAACATGTCACGAAACGGCTATTTATATATGTTTTTTTTTATCGAAAGGTAAGCCGGGAGTAAAAAAAAACATAGAAAAAGACATCGGGTCCTTTTTGCCAGAAACAGAAACACTCGCGGCCTTGTTGAGGCAATTTTTGAAACTTCGATTCTTTGAAAATTCTACAGTGGTATTACCCCTTAATAAAATGTTGACGTTGCTCCTCGTTGCATCTCGTCTAAAGCGCTTTAATGTTCGCTTTCTTTTTTAATTCTCGAACCCGATCAGGAATTGCACATGCAAAATAAATCGCGAGATTGACCAGTTTTTAAAACTAGTTGTTCGAAATAAATTGCCGTCACTTCAGTTCGAAATAGATACTCCAGAATAGATCGAATTATTCATTCATGCCCAAGGTAATTACACAAACGAATTGAATAATTAATTGTCATCGAAATGGATTGTGAAAATGGTGCCAAACGTGGAATTCATTTCGGAATTAATAATCCAACATAAATTGCGTAATTCATTCACTCGGAAACGAATTATTTGGGATCACTTAAAATATTAATTCATTCCGAAAATCATCATCCCTGAGAAATATGATAATTGATCCCGAAATTAATTATATAGAATAGATTGAACGATTAATGCCTTTGAGGAATATTAAGCACAGGCGCGAACTCACGAGTGTAAATCCAAACAAATTTATCCACTTTTTTCCCAAATTCTACGGAGACCCCTCAGAAATGAACGAGGAGCTTGAAAAAAAGACTAACGTCGAAATCTCGCGACGACGATAATTTTTTACTTTTCTCTCCTTATTTTGATTATTTTTCAACCCAAAGAGCGTAGGCCTCGCGAGTCTCGCGGGATTAATTTTTTTTCATTGTCAGCCTCCGTAGAGGAAAAACAAGAAAGTTTCGCATTCGAGGCAGTTTATCGAAACTTTCTTATCCAAAGTTTAACTTTTTGAAAATTCCTTCGCGGCGTTTTCCAGCCTCGCAACGGGACGAAGAGTTTGCAAAATTTTTGACGCGCAAGGATCTCATCAAGTTTCGGCGGGGGGAGGGGGGGGGGGGATAAAGGGAGGGAGAAAAAATGCTCCGTGACACACGATAAAATTTTCATCACGATTAACTTTTCGTGAAACTCTCTTGGCTCAATTTGATCACGAAAATAAAATATTAAGAAAATTAGATATTGAATGAAACATTGCCCCGTTTCCTTTTTCGTTGAAAAGATGAGAAGAATTTTTCACGCGCATAATTTAAAGCGTCTCTCAATATTGTCAGCCTGAAAAAAAAGCGAGGGAAAGAGAAAAAAATTAATAATTATTGTACCAAGCCGAATGAGCCAGTGCAGAAATTGTCGTAGGGATCCAATTGGATTCCCATACTTGTGCCTACTTCCAGATACGGATCCAATGAGCCATCGCATTGGATCCCCGCACTAAAACGTCACGCTCATACATTGGATCCTAATCGGGATTCCCCATTGGAATCCCGTCACAAATCCAATTTGAATCGTAAAGGATTCAACAATGAATCCAATCGGGAGTCGAATTGGATCCCCATACTAAGACGTCACGCTCGTACATTGGATTCTGATCAGGATTCCCCATGGAAATCCCGTGTACAAATCCAATTTGAATCCTCCAGGATTCAACAATGGATCCATTATTACGTCACGATCCCCACACTAAAACGTCACGCTCATGCATTGAATTCTAATCGGGATTCCCCATTGGAATCCCGTCACGAATCCAATTTGAATCGTAAAGGATTCAACAATGAATCCGATCGGTAATCGAATTGGATCCCCATACTAAAACGTCACGCTCGTACGCTGGATTCTAATCAGGATTCCCCCTCAGAATCCCTTGTACGAATCCAATTTGAATCCTAAAGGATCCCCACATTCTCGAACAGAATCCGATACGATTGTTGATGGATCCCATCGCATTCTCTACGTTGAATTTTCGCAACAAAATATATAGATATACAAAATGAGTGGATCTTCAAAAAGTATAAGTCTTATCTCAAAAAAGTATATGCTAAAAATCGTTTTGAATCACATCATTGTAAATCCACGGTAATTATCGTTTGTTATTTATTTTACTGCACTTTGACATAATGACATGAGCGGGTTATGTTTCAACACGTCGAATGTTTTTGCGTGACTTTTCACATATTTTCGATTCGAACGTGGTAAGAATTCACAAATGTCGTTCATTGGAAGCCAGTATAGATCCAATTGGATCCCAATGAGGTCTCCCTATGTGTGACGTCCCTAACAAATCGTTATAAGACACATGGCTGCATCTTGGGACTCCCCAAATGTCTTCACAGGGTCACGAAAGGATATTTATTTAAACATTTAAACAATTCAGCAGTTTAAAATTCAAACGAGGTCAATTGCAAAATATCACGTAATGCACTTCCAATGTGGACTCCCTACGTGCGTCATCTTCATCGAATCTGTGTAGGGATGTGGTAGGAATATAGGGATCTGGAAACTCCCCAAAGAATTTCCGCCCGAGGCTAGCGAGTTTCCGATCTCGAACACAAATGAAACTCATAAGGAACATAACTTAAGTGTCCGCTTTCGATCTTGTTGAAACTAATATATGTAATAAAGTATTGAAAATTATTAGACATTTTTTCGTCCGAATTATTTCGGTATTAAGATGGGCAAACCAACCCTCAAAGAAAGGCGTGTCATTATTAACCCTTCGTTGACACACGTATATTTGGCCACGATTTTGGCACACTGGGTCAATTTAAGGATGTTGAGTCCCTATGAAACATGTTAATGATAATTGTTCAATAAATAGCTTCTTAATCGTCATGAAATTTTTACACGACCTCCTGAATACTTTATGTAAAAACATACAACATTTTCAGAATTCTATCATCATTGCTTCAACCTCCTTAAGGGTTGAAATAAAAAATGATAGGAAAATTCTGAAAATTTGATATGTTTTTGTATGAAGTATTTAAGAGGTCGTGTTAAAATTTCACGACGATTAGGAAGCTTGTTATTAAAAAATTAACATTTTGTTAAGAACAATTTTTAAAAGAAATTTAAAAAAATGTATCAATAAACTTCGTTTTGTTTCCGTTGCTTTCAGTATATTGTAGATATTACAAAATTGAGAGGTCAAAAAAAAACTTATTGCAAAGGTACATCAGTTTCCATAAGACAACATTTAATTTGTGAATGTTAATTGTTCATTAACGATCTTCCTAATTGTCCTGAAATTTTTACACGACCTCTGAAATACTTCATACAAAAACATACCAAATTTTCAGAATTTTGTCATCATTTGCGATTTGGGACTCAACATCCTTACTTCATCCACCCACCACCAACAACCCTTCGGTCGATTTTTATTGAAAAACAATCAGCAATACACTTTAAACATTTCTCAAGACGTTAGGCCACAGTAACGGGTATAAAATCATGTACGAATCAAACCATTTTTTTCGTATGAAAAAGTGATTCACTCATAAAATTAATTACAAATCTATTTAGTATGAATATCAAACTGTTAGAAATGTTTTTTTCGATGGACAAAGTAACCGACTACTAATATTTCTTTTTGTTATCTTTTTTCCAATTGGCGTGACAAATAACTTCAACAATTTTCACTCGATTTACTTCAAATTTAAAAGTTATGTTCCTAATTGCATTTCGCAGAGAAGAACGTACGGAATTTCTGATTAATCGAAAACTTCTTGTTTTATGAGCAGTTTTGTACGAAATTTTTCACTGAAAATTCATTTCTCAAGTTCAAATACCTACAACTTTGGAATAAAACAATATTTTTTTAATTCCGTACGTACTTTTCGAGGTATTCTCATGTACATTAACGAGAATTTTTGTTTTTCTTGTTCTAAGAGGTACAAAATTGTGGATGCTAAATGTCACGCCGCGGAGGGCCCAAAAAAAGATAACAAAATAAAATATTAGTAGTCGGCCATTTTTTACATCGAAAAAAAAATTCTAACAGCTTGATATTCATACCAAACAGATGTGTAATTAATTTTATGAGTAAATTACTTTTTCATACGAAACAAAAATTTTTAAATTCACACATGATTTTTTACCCGTTACTGTGGCCTAACCCCTTAATATATCTGCATAATTGAAATTCCGTGGGTATAGGAACGACTTCGGCTAAGTATATAATTGTTGTGAAAAATTATTAAAAACTTTCACTTTTGGGACGGTGAGCATTTTGTTTCAAATTCGTCTGGGTCAAAATGACCCAGTGTGACAACGCAGGGTTAATTTTTTTTTCTTCAATACTTCTATACTGGTCTGTTCGTCGACCACATTGGAAAAATGTTGGTTTCTCTTTCATTTAAATCATTGTACTGTTTGTGGGCAAAACTGCAAAATCACCCCTCGACACGCCTTCCGTTGAAGGGTGTTTTCCTCCCCTAAACCCCTTCTTTCCCCGATAAGAAAACCGTGTCCAACATTTTCACCGCTTTATCACATATATGAGTTTCAACAAAATCAAAGTCGTCTTAGGTGATGTTGCTTGTCAGTAAAATTATAGCCGCCCTTATCAACGCGGGTTTTTCGCAGTTTCCCTCCGCCCCCCTGCGAATACGTTAATCCGTTGAGAAACAGTAAATCGCTGAAAATTTTGAACGAGCAAACATTTGAAATAAACCACTTGAAAGAAATTATCAAAAAAGGAAAAACTCAGTTCCCAAAAGTTTGATGGTCCCCTCACCGTTGTCCTTGACCCAATAATTGATGGACATGGGCGATGCCTCGACGAAGCATTCCAGGTCGACGTCGGTGCCCAGCGGCGCGCCGACCAGTTGATTAGGTACGTGAATTACCGGTGAAACTGCAAACCCATAAAGCGTATATAGACATACGAGTGCGAAGTGCCTCCCTCCCTCTCCCTCCATCTCTCTCTACAGCTGTCCTCTCGTCGGATTGATCTCGGATCGTGTATAGGGAGAGGCAGGTATTGAGGAAATTCCGGCAATGCCCGGGAGGCTTAACGAGAGTTTAACCGACCCCTTCGACTCTCCCGTACCCGCTGGTCCATTCGCGGTATGCGCGTCTGTGTATCGAGGCAGGCCCGAGTCGTAAAACGGCGTATTACCCGCCGTTTTACGTTCGAAACGACAGAACATACGATTGGTTTGATGTATGATAAATTGTACGGCTGGCAAGCGGTTTTAGGCCTCTCTCCGTCTTTCTCTCTCGTATAGCTTATGTCCTATTTGACAGCGATTTTTTTGTTCCTCATTGTTCGATAACGATTTGTTCCGCCCCTCGATTGTTTTTTCGTTCAGTCACTCGGCTCTTTCTTACTCGTTCATTTTCCACAATCTTTCGCGCATGCTTCCATGCTTCCGAATACTCAATAATTTGCCCCTAATTTTCAGGTCCAAATATTGGTGAATCAATCAATATTTCATTCTTCCTCTCCGTCCCTCAAGCCCCTTTTTCTTTCTCTCTTTCCGTCACTGATATGATTGCGGTATTAATTTTAATTTAAATTTCACGTTGCGAAAGAGAGAGGAAGAGAACCGAAATTAGGTATTCGTTGTCCAACTTTGCCCCAAAGTTTGCCAGGGGATAATAAATTTATCAATCGAGACAGACGCTCAGGCAGAGGATGAGAGACAGGGATAACGAGAAAGATAGATAGATATATATTAAGGATGTTGAGTCCCTATGAGACATGTTAATGTTGATTGTTCAATAAATAGCTTCTTAATCGTCATGAAATTTTTACACGACCTCCTGAATACTTCATGTAAAAACATACCAAATTTTCAGAATTCTATCATCATTACTTCAACCTCCTTAAGGGTTGAAATAAAAAATGATAAGCAAATTCTGAAAATTTGGTAGGTTTTTGTATGAAGTATTTAAGATGTCGTGTTAAAATTTCACGACGATTAGGAAGCTCGTTATTAAAAAATTAACATTTTGTTAAGAACAATTTTTAAAAGAAATAAAAAAATTGTATCAATAAACTTCGTTTTGTTTCCTTTGCTTTCAGTATATTGTAGAAATTACAAAATTGAGAGGTCAAAAAAAGACTTATTGCAAAGTTACGTCAGTTTCCATAAGACAACATTTAATTTGTGAATGTTAATTATTCAATAACGAGCTTCTTAATTGTCGTGAAATTTTTACACGACCTCTGAAATACTTCATACAAAAACGTATCAAATTTTCAGAATTTTATTATCGTTCACCCTGTCGCCTGAGCTCAAATCTGCCTGTCCATCAGTCTGTTTCCTTCTTTATATCTCTATCTCTTTTCTTCTCCCTCTTTCTCACTGTTCTTTCGTCTCTTTAGCTCTGCCCCTTCATTGTCCATCTAACTTTCTGTGTCCCTGTCGTTTTTCGTTTTATCACACACACTAATCAATAATTAACTTACAGTGAACGTTGATCGTGATGCGCTTGCTTATAGACGGCGGCACGTCATTGCGCGCTATGCAGAGATACGCCCCCATGTCGTTTCTCGACACCTTCGTCAGATGTAACTCCTCACCGCGAAATTCCTTCACCGAGATGACTGCGAACAAGAAAAAAAAAGAACGGGGCTCGATCGCTTGCCTCCTTCGCCGATTTCTCGTTGTCCGAGGATCGAACAAAACAACAGCGAGACGAAACGAAAGAAACATAAACACAAGGGCAAGAAATATTTTCCAAACGCTCGATTTCGTATTGGAGAATGGAGATAAATTATTTTTATATTCTCCGATGAAAAATTGTTTTTCATTTTGTGGGAAACTAGTGGGGAGAAAATATATAAACATTGAGTGGATCACGATTTTTTTTTTTTTTTTTTTTTCGTATGACGATGACGCGTAATTTATTCGATAACTCACTGCGCGTTTGATGGTTCGGCGAGCCCGCGGATATTGGCTCGCGGATCACGATGTTTCTGCCGTCTTCTCTCTTCCAAATAACGTGCGGGGGTGGTACGCCCTTTGCTCGACAAGTGAGCTTCACCTGTCGTGCGAAAAAGAAAAAATCCGGCTACATCGACACCGGGAACAAATCTCGAAAGGTATTCGCAGCCAACGAACGTGCAGCACTTTTCGGAATCATTTCCAATCTTTGTTTCGGATCGACCGACAAAGCTGAGTTTCACTTCGTCGTGAGTCAACCGAACCTTGATCATCGGGCTAGTTTATCTGCTGACCTACCAAATCGCGATTTAGTTATTTGATTTTTCACTGCAGTGAACTGCGGTTAGAGCCTTTGATTTTTAACGGCAACGAAACGTGGTTTAATTTTTTGATTTTTTACTGCAATGAACTGCATTTTGATTTTTTGTTTTCTACATGCAGTGAACTGCAATTTGATCCTTCGATTTTTAACTGCAATGAACTGCAGTTTGCTCTTCCGATTTTTGAGTGCAATGAAACGCGGTTTGATGTTTTGATTTTTAACTGCAATGAACTGCAATTTTATACTATGATTTTTAACTGCAATGAACTGCATTTTGATTCTTCGTTTTCTACATAGAGTGAACTGCGATTTGATTCTATGATATTTAAATGCAATAAGATGCATTTTTCATTCTTTGTTATCTACATGCAGTGAACTGCAGTTTGATCCTTTGATTTTTAACTGCAATGAACTGCGGTTCGATTCTTGATTTTTAAGTGCAATCAACTGCAGTTTGGTCCTATGACTTTTCACTGCAGTAAACTGCAATTTGAGCCTTTGATTTTCAACCACAATGAACTGTAATTAGATCCTTTGATATCTGCATTGAAACGCGGTTTGATGTTTGGATTTTTAACTGCAATGAACTGCAATTCGATCCTATGATTTTTAACTGCAATGAACTGCATTTTGATTCTTCGTTTTCTACATGGAGTGAATTGCAGTTTGATCCTTTGATTTTTAACGGCAATGAACTGCAATTAGATCCTTTGATACCTGCATTGAAACGCGGTTTGATGTTTGGATTTTTAACTGCACTGAACTGCAATTTGATCGTATGATTTTTAACTGCAATGAACTGCATTTTGATTCTTCGTTTTCTACATGGAGTGAATTGCAGTTTGATCCTTTGATTTTTAACGGCAATGAACTGCAATTTGATCCTTTAATTTTTAACTGCAATGAAACGCTTCATTTCGCCGGAAGAAATTGTATGCAGGCGAGTTTGCTTGGGTCAAATATAAATCGATCAGTAGACTGTACACATGTCCATGTTTAAACTTGTATTATTAAACATTAAATAAAGCCTTAAAATGAAACGAAGACCGACATTTAGAATTTTTTTTTAAATTGAACATGCTCACTTTCTCGCTGCTGATAGTCGACATAATATATAATAGACATAACTGATTCAGGATATTTTTTCTGTCTCTCTCACTCCCCTCCCCCCTCGCTATTAAGATATATGCAGGGTGACCTGAAAAGTGACGTCTGAAAGGAAAGTGTCCATGCCTCGTATCAATACCTATCCGAACCTACTCCTTGTATATTTTGCGATATTTTTTTTGTTGATTTTTTTGTGATAAAAACCTTTTCTTTATTTTTCCCTTTTGTGTGGATATTTTCCTTGCGTTTTTTTTTACTTGTCTTATTCTTATGATGTGCACTGTTGAGTAATAAATAAATTACTAATTAGACACTAATATAAATGCCTTATATTCTAATCAAATGTTAAGAAAATCGATTTGATAGGATCGGTCACTGAAATTGATATCTTAAAATAAATACTTATACTAGTCCAACTGACTCCCAATTGCTTTTGAAAACTTCTAAGAGAAAAGTCTAAGCACGAAAGGCAAAAAAATCAAATCCTTTACTACAGGAAAACTCGAAAAAGGTCAAATGCTTTTCTCAAAGACTACCAAAAATCGTACAACATACATGGAAGTGATTCGGATAGGTATTGAGTACGAGGCATCGAATTTTTTTTTTGGACGGCATTCGATATTACAATAAAATACACGGGAGACCGGTAGCCCCTTCCCTTTAACCCCTTCGTTGGCATTGACGCAATATTGCGTCAAATAATTCCGTGCCCTGTGTGGCATTGACGCAATAGTGCGTCAACCTTTATTTCCCTATTTAACTTGCTCCGATTTGAAATCGAAGCCTCACACGGGGGTTTTTGGACTCGCTGAATCCGAATTTGCAGTCAAAATTTGGAAATTCAAAATGACGGCGCCAGTATGGCGAACAAAAATCAAAAACTTTACTCGATTTAGATGAAAATTAGTACTCCGAGATTTTTCAGGTCGCTTATTACGAATCTGAACTTTAAATTTGAAAATTCGAAATGTCCGCGCTAAAATGGCGGACCGAAATTGAAAATTTTACTCGACTTAGATAAAAATTGGTACTCTGGGATTTTCGAGATCGCTTATTACGAATCTGAACACAAAATTCAAAAATCTTCAATGGCGGATCTAATATGGCGGACGAAAGTGCAAAAAACAGCTCGATTTGGATAAATCTTGGTACTCGGGGGTTTTCGGGGACGCTGAGTGTGATGCCGAACTCAAAATGAAGGAATTTTTCATGGTGAATTCAATAACACGAAGCATGATACAATAAATACGTGGAAATATATGAATCTTGAGTAGCGAGTTTCATCTAAATCAATCTGTATTATTTGTATTTTCATTCGCCATATTTGTTCGTCATTGTGAGCTCCTGAATTTTGAGTTCAGATTCGTAATCAGCACCCTCAAAAAATGTTCCTGTCATTTTGGGCACTTTTTGACGAATTCTCTCTGCCAACGAAGGAGTTAAATCCCAATAAAGCCCTTGGTGAAATTCAACCAATTTATTTTTCCTACCATTTTTCATGTTTTTTTGTAATCTTTTAAAATATAACCAACTCTGTCTCTCGTTATGCACGATCAAGGAAAGGCAATTAAAAGTACGACAACTAGAGGGGATTACGCGTGTAGAATAATTCACGAGCAAGAACTTGGAGAGTGATTAGTCTGGCATTATCGAAATACGTACAGTTTGATTTTCCCCGAATTCCTCGCCGATACCTCCGATCCGAATGCACCGAGGTAGAGCGTACGAGAGAACTCGATGAGCCACAATACGCAGCGAATTTTGATCCGTGTATCGCGATATTCAATTTGAGAAGCGAATGCCGAGAGAGAGAGGGAGAGAGAGAGAGAGAGAGAGAGAGAGAGAGAGAGAGAGAGAGAGAGAGAGAGAGAGAGAGAGAAACAGAACAGACTCAGTCTCATTCCATGTGTATGGATCTGGTTAGAAAATTAAAGCGATTCGCTCCTCAATCAAACAGAATTCGGCGGTTTCCACAGACCGGTGAATACCTCCGTCCAATGAATTTCATAACTCATTAGACCGAGATACTACGGCTAATACTGCTGGTACTATGCTTGCTAATTTTCACGAGACTAAACTCCGTTTCGCGAACTCGTTTGGCACTTGTTCCCGGGGGAGTTCACTCACCTGACCACCCTCGGCGATCATCACGTCCCCGGAAGTCTCGTCCGCTATGAAATCCGGCGGTACTTCGATCGAAAGAACACCCGTCTGGAGTCCGAATCATTGAAACATACAAAATTACGAAAAAGATTTTTTCTTTTCGTATCTACGATGTAGGATCATGGTTTTATGAAAATTCAGGTCTCTGAAGAACTGGATATCGCGGATTTTTCCAGCCACTGATCAGGGCCAATTATTTATTGGTAACGTTCGTTCGTATACCCTTCAGGGCTGCATCTTGTCCCTTTCACGTGCAGCTGACACTTGTCGTTTCTTCCGGTCGCTTAACGGGGTCATCCCATGTGACAGCTACTTTATTTCGTCTTTTTGGGGAATTTTTTTTTGACGAACCATTGAAACACACGATCTTTGAATTTTCACCACACGTTCATCAACATCTTTACAGTCCCTCGGAATTTCATCAACCAAAAATAACGAGTAGAATCGACTTCGCACCGTTTTGAAGACACTCGTGCGTAAAAATAAAAAAAATGAAATGACATTTTAAAATTTAAACCTCAGGCTATCGCCGGAGCTTGGATAAAGTTATAATATCGAAAATTAAGTTTTTGGAACGGTTTTGAAAGTCAAGCTCCAAGTTTGGTCACTGGTTTCCGACGTTTTCTAGTTTGAAAAACTGTGACAGATATCAGAAATATTCTAGTCCGGGTGAGAACCATCGATGTCCTGACCATACCCTACAAACTTGAGCAAAATCCGTTCAATAGTTTTCGAGATATCATGGAAGCCAATTTGAAAAATACAGTTTTGAGAAAAACGCGTTTCGACACGTTTTTCTTTTTTTTTTAATTCAAATAAACTTTTTTTAAAAACATTTAAAAAAAAAGAAACATTTTTTTTGAAGTAACTTTTAAAAAAGAACGATTTAAAAAAAATTACTTTCAAAAGTTGAAGTACGATTTACGCAAAGAAAATGTTGACTCACCATTAGCCTGCTATAGCCTGCTATTAGGTCCGTATAACACGCACACATTTTGTGCAATTTGTTGAAAAATAAATGTCTTCGATGATCCCCCTAAAATATTCTCCGCAGCCCACTAATGGCCCGCCGCACGGCAATGTCAACTGTTACCCAGCAATGACAATTATTTCGTCGCGAAAACGATTTACCAAAAAAAAAAATTCATCGATTTTCGCTCATTGGCCCCGATCGAATGACTTCACGATTCTGAGGCCGGAAATCGAAAAAGCAACGTGCCAACAATTTAGCACGTTCGCGATACCGCATCGAGAAAAAATCAGAAGGGGACGAAACGGAACCGAAGAATGAACGTTGCAACGGCAAAGATGATGTATATAAGTCGTTAAAATGGCTGAGAGACAATTAGCGTGTTTCTGGAGCTCGTGAGGCGAGCTCTAAAAATAAATAGAGGGACGTGCACACAAGTATATATAGGTACGTGTGTCGCTAATTGTTCGCTTTCTCGTACCGGAAGCCTCGCGTTTAAAGTTTTATCGGAGAACAGGACGGGCGCTTGTCGGAAGTGCGGGTCAGTTTCGAAGCGCCTGGACGGAAAAAGAGACGAGGGAATGTGAAATAGCGAGAGGGGGAGGGAGGGCGAGAGACATGGACAGCGATAGATGGAGGAAGAGCAAAAGTGAGAGAGAAAATGACCGAAAGCGAAAGGTAAAGAGAGAATAAAAAGATAAACAGAATAAGAAAGGGGATGAGAGAAAGAGTGAGAGAGAGAGAGGAAGAGGAGGAGAGAAATAGTGTAACATCGTTGCTAGAGGAGAGAACGTTTGATGACTAGCTCAAGGGAGCAATCGGAGCAGAGGACGAAAAAGTGTGCAGTGTCGTTTTATTAACGAGGTTTTTTGTTAATTAACGCGATCTTCCATCCCTGTGTGTGTCTCTCTCTCTCTCCTACTCTCCACTTGCTTCCTCACCAAAGTTTCGATCGCAGAATTGAAAACAAGCGAGGTACGGTGAGCTCTTTTTTATTCTGTCTCTGCCCCTCGACCATATATAAGGAATATAAATAAATAAAAAGTGTTAATAAAAAAATTGAAAATTATTGTGCATCGTGACTCACAGAGAAATGTGTTTATATATATATATATAGACTTCTCAGTAAGTAACGAGGCACAATTTTTTCCATATTTTTTATTTACAAAAAAAGAAAAGATATCCAAAGATATTGCGCATCGTGACTCACGGATATACATATATATATATATATATATATATATATATAAATATATATATATATATATATATATATATATATATATATATATATTTCTCCGTGAGTCACGATGCACAATAATTTTTAATATTTTTATTAACACTTTTTATTTATTTACTCCTTATATATGCTCGAGGGGCAGAGCCAAAATAAAAAAGGGCTCACCGAGCCCCGCTTTTTTCAATTCTGCGATCGAAACTTTGATAACGATGTACAATTTTTTTCCATATTTTTATTAACAAAAAAAGCAAAACATATATTTCTCCGTGAGTCACCATGTGCAATATTTTTCAAGATGTTTTTCTTTTTTTGTTAATAAAAAGATATGGAAAAAAATTGTGCATCGGTACTTACGATTCGTCGTAACATCGTTACTTCCTAAAATATATATATATATTAGGAAGGTCGATGCAAAGCCTTAGGAGGGTGATAGGTCACCTCGTTAGGAACATATCCAACCTAGGTTACCTTAGTCCAAACGGTTTCGAGTTATCATGATACGTATGATTTTGAAAATTTCCCAAAATTAGGTACTGATTCGTTTACCTCTTATGTTAGTGCTTTTTTTTTACATAACATCAACATAAGAGGTATTTTTATTTTTTGTCAAGTTTTTAATTATTCAACACGTCCCATTTAGTTGTTTGTGTGGATACAGACGATTGTATTGGTGTTTGTCCATTGAATACACATTAAGCTAAGACGCAAATAAGTTTTTAGTTACTAATTATTGTCTGTTTGAACATTATGAACGAGTTAGTACCTAATGTTGGGAAGGCAATTTTCCAAAGATCACACCTACCACGATAACTCGAAATCCTTAGATTTTTTACTAACAATAAGGTAACCTAGGTTAGATATATTCCTAACGAGGTGACCTTAAGGTACCCTTAAGGCTTTGCATCGACCTTCCTAACACTCTGTATATATACAGAGTGTATATATACAGTATATATACAGTATATATACACTCTGTATATAACACAGTTCATATACAGTATATATACACTCTGTATATAACACTCTGAATATATATATATATATATATTCGTGAGCACAATATGTGTCAATATTTTTCTTTCATTTTTAATTTTATTTTTATTTTCTGATTTGGAGCGTATACCCTTGCGACTTAACTCGAAAGACCAAGGAAGTCGACGGCCCATCGACCAGTATCGGTAACACTTTTTATTTTCCATCGATATTATCACTAACTTTTCACTAACCGTGAAAAGTGCCAGGAACATTTTTTTCAAATATTTTCCATAAAAAAAAAAAGATTTTCCGAAATTTTCTCAGCATTTACGCAGCGCGAGGCTCATCGCTCGTCACACGATCCGCCGCGGAACTTTTCCCCGAGCCCTTTTCTTCCTGGATCGATCTTAAGCCCGGAGTAAATCCAAACTCCGAGTTTCGTGTCAATTTCACGGGACCTTCTTGGAGCCCGTGGTTTTCGCCGAATTAATTTTGCTAGGGCATGATTCAATTTACTCAAGACCCAAAAGTATCAGGCGAGTTTACGAGTTCGCACGAGCTCGAGTGTGGAGAGAGAGCACGAGAGGAGGGCACGCACGAGTGATGTCTTCCACTATCGCACTTGTGAGGTTCGAGCGGGTACGCCTTCCTCTCGAGGAAGGCAAACGGCAGATAAAAAGGGTTTATGAATATATTCCGCAGCCCTCTTCAGCTGCTCCTACTCTCGACAACACAAGACCTCTTTTCCCCTTCGTGCATCAAGTTAAACTGATTACGCACTTGGCTATATGTACGCGCTTCTTCATACGATCATTGTCGACTAATGTCCCCAGCCTCCTCTTGTCTCGCAATGTTCGCGAGGGCTCGACGGTCCCCCTTTGCGAGCTGGAAAACGCGATGGGATAGATGAGAGTGACTCGAAACTTCAATCATTATAACGAAATTGTTCGGGAACGTCTTGGATGGTGAACTGCTCGAGAAACGTTGTAATGAATGGGGCCGAGCTGTGAGCCTCGAGACTCAAGTTTTAACCGTGTACAGCTGTATATACGTCGCAAAGGTTCATAAATTCCTCTACGAGAGAAACAACACATCGACCCCCTGCGTATGTACAAGAATTTATATCACCTGTGTATTAAAATTTTATTTTTTTACTTTATTTTATTTCATTTTTTCAGTTGATTTTATTTCATTTTTTCAGTTGATTTTATTTCATTCGTTTTTCATTTTATTTTATTTCAGGAAACAATGGAACAACATTCCATTTCACATTTCATTACATTTTATTTCATTTTATTTCATGTTATTTCATGTTATTTCATGTTATTTCATTTTATTTTATTTTATTGCATTTTATTTCATTTCATTTTATTTCATTTTATTTCATTTTATTTCATTTCATTTTATTTCATTTTATTTCATTTTATTTCATTTTATTTCATTTTATTTTATTTTATTTTATTTCATTTCATTTCATTTCATTTTATTTTATATTATTTTATTTTATTTTATTTTATTTCATTTTATTTCATTTTGTTCCATTTTGTTTCATTCTATTTCATTCTATTTCATTCTGAGCCATTATTTTCATTTTCTGTATTTAAATAATGTGTAGGGGTGATACACCCTTTGCTCGATAAGTGAGCTCCACATGTCTTGCAAAAAAAAAGGAAAAATATCGCTACATCAACGCCGCCAATAAATTTCGAAAGCTATTCGCATCCAACGGACGTGCAACACTTTTCGAAATCATTTCCAATTTTTGTGACAGATCAACCGACAAAACAGAGTTTCACTTCGTCGTGAGTCAAACAAACGTTGCTCCTCGAACTGATTTTTCTGTGAAGCTACCAAACCACGATTTAAGTATTTTATTTTTAACTGCGATGAACCGCAATTTGGTCCATTGATTTTTAACTGAAATGAACTGTAATTTGATCCTTTGATTTTTAACTGAAATAAACTGTAATTTGATCCTTTGATTTTCAACTGCACCAAACTGGAATTTGATCCTATGATTTTTAACTGCATTTTGATTCTTTGCTTTTTACATGCAGTGAACTGCAATTTGATCCTTAGATTTTTAACTGCAATGAACTGCAATTCAATCCTTTGATGTTTAACTGCAATGAGTTGCCATTGATATATTTAATTTTATGTTATTCTGTTTTATTTTATTGCTTATACATTATTGTCATTTATGGTAGCTCACGGTAGTCGCCGATTCGCTGAACGAGCTAACCGGATCGAGCGCGAATTTTAAACAACCTCCGGGCATGTGCATTGTTTTCAAAATGTTTTCTTCCGTGAAAAATAATGGACACAGAGACTCGCTTTGTAAGTCGATAATATGATTCAATAATTCTCGTTTATAATTTAATACTTGAAGAAAACAAAAGCCCGCGCCTGAGGAACTACTGTGCCATTATTCACTTAGCGTCGGACTTTGAACGCGAATATATCGGTCAATTTTTATCGCGCGAGGTGAAAAAAAAGCGTTTTCCTCGTAATGACACACTGTACATGCTCGCCATGAGAACTTCAATAGTTATGAATCGCCCTGCATATGCCACGCTTTTTTAACAAATACGTATATTTTTTTCAACAAATTTTTGTCAAGAATTCCTTTTTCTTAGAGCATTTTTTAACAAATATATATATATATATTCGTTTCACCATTTTTTCGAAAAAAAAAAAAAAATATATATATATATATATTTCGAAAAAATGGTGAAGTACTCGGAATAAAACTATCCCGGATCTCGTCTTAACGAAGTCGAGCAGCCTCACGTAAAATAATAACGACAATGACGTTACACTGCAATAAAGGGGTGAACGAAGGGGCGAGCCGGAGTGATAAGACGAGAACGACTGATAAACTACCAGCGTTAAAACCAACACCTCGACGCTTTATATACGATAATACAAACACCCACACACGACGTGCATACATAAAATGAGAGCCTGACAATCGCAAGGACGTAATCGAGAGTCCAAAAAAAACACGTCACGAGGGTTATTCTTCCCAAGACGTTTGCATCGATGCATATGGTGTACACATACGCAGTGGACAAAAACTACGCTTACTGTCACCGTGAGTCCTGCGTGTCTCAACTAACGAAGCAAGGATTTACCTGTCACACGCATATTCTTCATCGCTTTAGGGATGTTGACTCCCTATGAAACATGTTAATATTAATTGTTCAATAAATAGCTTCTTAATCGTCATGAAATTTTTACACGACCTCCTGAATACTTCATGTAAAAACATACCAAATTTTCAGAATTCTATCATCATTACTTCAACCTCCTTAAGGGTTGAAATAAAAAATGATAAGAAAATTCGGAAAATTTTGTATGTTTTTGTATGAAGTATTTAAGAGTTCGTGTTAAAATTTCACGACGATTAGGAAGCTCGTTATTAAAAAATTAACATTTTGTTAAGAACAATTTTTAAAAGAAATAAAAAAAAATTTATCAATAAACTTCGTTTTGTTTCCGTTGCTTTCAGTATATTGTAGATATTATAAAATTGAGAGGTCAAAAAAAAAACTTATTGCAAAGTTACATCAGTTTCCATAAAACAACATTTAATTTGTGAATGTTAATTGTTCAATAACGAGCTTCCTAATTGTCGTGAAATTTTTACACGACCTCTGAAATACTTCATACAAAAACATACCAAATTTTCAGAATTTTATCATCATTTGCGATTTGGGACTCAACATCCTTAACTTTTTCGCGCGCGAGCACACGAGCTCTCGTACAATATCGTTTCGCTCTAACGACGGTACATAGGATTGCTCACGCACTTAAGAAATAACGCGTTTCGCTCGAGATGAGATCTCGAGTGCCGACGGAAGCTCGCGGTTTCGTATACGGCTCTCTCATGTAGCGGGTGTCGGGAAAAACAAAACTTAGTCTAGGGTGCCGAACGCTTTTTCGGCGATGTCATAAGTTTTATTTTTTTTAACGTAAATACGGCCCGGTGAAAGTTTCGAAGCTTCAGTTGTATATCGTTTTCGAATTTAAGAAAAAGAGTAAATTGAAATCCAAGCAGTTGGAGGGAATTTTATGCGAAAAATTGTAAATTCAAGCGCAGTAAACGCTAAAAACTCGGTCAAAACTTTTTTTTTAACACTAAATATTTAATTGGGTAATGCTTTTTCTATCTTAGTTCTTAAGTAGTACTAGACTGAAACCATACGGGGTGATGATAGCCGAAGAAAACTTTGTATACTCCTGCTGTAAGCTAATAATTAAAATACATAAAATTATTGTTATTCAGGGCCTTAGGCCACAGTCACGGGTATAAAATCATGTGCGAATTTAACAATTTTTATTCGTATAAAAAAGTGACTCACTCATAAAATTAATTACACATTTATTTAGTATGAATAACAAGCTGTTAGAACTTTTTTTTTACAAAATGGCCGACTACTCGAAACTTCTCGATGCAGCTTTTTTCCAATTGGCGTGACAATCAACTTCAACAATTTTCACTCGATTTACTCCAAATTTTATAGTTATGTTCTTAATTGCATTTCGCAGAGAAGTACGTACCGAATTTCTGATTAATCGAAAACTTTTCATTTTATGAGCAGCTTATGAGCAGGTATAACGAAATATTTCACTGAAAATTCATTTCTTAAGTTCAAATCCCTACAACTTTTGAATAAACCAATATTTTTTCAATTCCGTACGTACTTCACTAGGTATTCTAATGTAGATTGACGAGAATTTTTATTTTTTGTTCTGGGTCAAAAATTGTGGATGCTGAATGTCACGCTGTGGAGCGCTTAAAAAAAGATAACAAAAAAAATATTAGTAGTCGGCCATTTTGTACATCGAAAAAAAAAATATATATTTCCTAACAGCTTGATGTTCATACTAAATAGATGTATAATTAATTTTATGAGTGAATCACTTTTTCATACGAAAAAAATGGTTAAATTCGCACATGATTTTATACCCGTTACTGTGGCCTAAGGCCTTAAATATTTAAAATACCGAATTACTTATTTTTGGAGTCGTCACCAGCCAATTGCCAATATTGTCACATTTTTTGCAGAAAAAGAGGAGAAGAAAAATTAATGAAATATACGATCTACAATTTTGTTTTTAATTTGCAATCTCGTTTCTTCCGTGACGTCAATCTCTCGTTGTTGGCTGGGACCGTCTTCAAAAATAAGTCATTTGATGTTGCAAATATTTAAATAACAATAATTTGATATATTTCCATTATAAATTTATTGTGTTATGTATGCAATAAATTATTATGTATGCTACATTATAAATAGGCGTTTTCAGTATTGTCTGTTTAAATACAGTATATGGTACATAATATACAGAAATGCCAAATTCCTAACTAGTTTAGTTTTTGAGATATACCCCGTAACAAAAATGGTCTACAAATCGCATCTTTGACAGGCCCCATTTTTTTATTTTTATTCTTTTTTATTTTTTAAGATATAAAATTTAAGAAAAAAAAGATAAACAAATATGTTTTTATTTTTTAAGATAAAAAATTAAAAAATATATTCGTACTCTACTCAATGAACTTTAATCATTGACACCCCTATTACTATGACAATGACACCCCTCTACTTTATAAACTTTAAACAATGACTTTGAACAATGAAACAAACTTGACTATCCAGAAGACAACTCTGTTCGAAAATTTATGAGGTTACGTTCTCTTTAAGGTTACATGTCCTTAAGGTAAAAATTCGTCAGGTACACGCACAATTGCAATATTCAAACTGTGAATCAATCACATTGCAAAACTTCGTGAATTAATCTAGCATTTATTGAGTTATCTTTTACAAAAAAAACGTCTTCCCCACAAAATTTCTCGAGCAATGTTAAACGCACGTTAAAAATCTGTCGAATAAAAAAAATTCTTCCTTTTCTTCGAATCTAACTATACTGCAGTAAGCTAAACAATTTTACTCGAAAGTACTCGCTGTATGCAATTTCCATGAATTACTTCCGATCGTTAAAGCAAAACGTTACGAGAAGGGTGGGGGGAGGGGGAAAATTCGAACGAACGGAAATTACGAAGTTGTAAGGGTTCCAGTGGCTGAAGAACCCTTGCTCATGAAAGGATTCGGTTCGCTCGATCACCGTAGATTTTCAGTTATTTATTCCAGCAGCCCAGAAGCCCGTTCGCGGAAAAAAGGGGTCTGACTAAAAACGGGTGATTCTACTTCCCAGTAGAAACGGCCTACGTGCACAGGCAGACCATCGCCGCGTTCGAATAAAAATTAATAAAATTCACCACGAATTTGAGCGACTAGAAGTGTCGTTATCGAAGCGAAGAAATTCAAAAATAAATCTCTCGTTACGCCGAAGAACGATTAGCAAAATATTTGAAAAATTTCCGCACCGTTTCCACTCGAAACGAGTCACCCTGTATGGCCGTATCTGTCAACTCTCGCCATTCCACCCGCGGGATTACAGCTCTATGGAGAATCTTTCGAGCAGCAGCAAGCTCTGTGTGAAGTTATATCTCGTCGTCGGATGGTGGGACGGAACTCTCGAAACACCGTTATCACTTACATGGGTGGATAAACTAGCTGTATTAGAACTTGGCTAATCGATTCGTTGCGCCCAGGAATAACGACAATTCTGATACGTGTCTGAGGAATTGTTCAGACTTCATTTTATATTTTTCAAGACCTTAAGCCGCTCCAGGATTTTCCAAAAATCGATTTTTTTGTTTTGTTAAAAAGGTACCTTGGTGATTATGAAATTATATTCCAAAATATTATGGGTGCAAAAAATCTCCAAGGACTCGATTTTCGAAAGTTGGTGAAGATTTAAGGTATTGAAACATTATTCATGTCGTGACTTTCTAGTAACTTTAAACGCGTTTATCTCAAAACTACATTTTGCGAGACGGCCGGACTGATAACTCAAACAAATTTCAATCGATTCACTTGAAATGTTAACTGTATATTCAGAATTACATTTTCTAAGGCATTACGTAGGACTTTTTATTATATTGCATAGTTTCTTTTTTATAAACAATTTTCTGACGATTTTCTCATGGCATTTTATACTTTTTGATTTTAGAAATGCGTCGACAAAAAACAAGATATAAAAAAAATCCTACGTACTTCTGTAGCGATTCATATATATAATCGAAAAAAGCTTTAGTGTCTTATCATAACTCAAAAATTATGAGAGCTGTTGGTCCGGCCGTTGACCTTCCAGAAAATAAAGACGTCATCGGAAAAATGCTGCGCAGCAAGCATTTTGACATGTATCGCTGTGAAAAAAATAATTTTGTATAGGCGATTACGTCAATAATAAAACCTTCATTTTGTAATTTCGATTTATTTTATGGTTTCGTTGAAAAAACATCACAAAATATGCCCTTTTTGGCCTCTAGAGTGGTCTAAGGCCTTAATTCATTTCTTCGGAAGTAAAGGTTTTTTGGATAAACTGCTTTGTTCTCGGCTGGTAATTAAAGTATTAGGGAGAACTTTTCTTCTAGCTTTCCTCAACAATGATATATATATATATGATCTTATGGGGGAAAGGCACGTTTTTCTAAAATTAAAATTAGCCATACAGACAACTGGTTAATTTCACAATTAGCAACTACAATTTTGAATTAAATGTGACAGAGAGGGAGAAAAAAGACAGTACTTTGTTCATCAAATATGACCGCAATTTTAATCCTACATTTTTCATTATTAAAGGATAAGTATATATACACAGCAACTTCAACATTACCAACGGCGAAAGGGATAATTACTTTTTAATTATAGTTTGATATGAATTAGGATGTAGAGGGAGAAAAAAAATAGTACTTTACTATTAAAATTCGATCGCAATTGTAATCGTAATGTGGGATAGACAGGGTGAAAAAAGGCCAAAACTTTAGTACGAGGTAGTCTGCTGTGAAAATAACGATCACTCGTTCTTTGCTTGAGGCAACTGAAATTGAAGCGGAAGGTCCAACATATGGTGCAGGAATCGCAGGTTGAAAGTAAACTTATGATTATCACAATGAAACTGCTAGCAAAACTTCAAACGCGCTTTTCTCGAAACTATGCTTTTCGAGACGGTGTTAACGATGTCTCGACATCTAATGAACGAATTGACTTGAAATTTGGTACACTTATTCAATATAATAGTAGTTTAGTCTTGACCGATGCTTTTCTTCTTAACATTTATTTTGATTGGTCACTAACAATAATGACGTCATTTTTTCTCGACAAAAACGAGAAAAAAATTCAATTTCTTGTTGTTGATTGAAACACAATTATAAAAAAAACTCGGTCAAGGCTTAGCCAATATTATCTATTTCAAGAAAAAACTCAGCCTTTTCATATCAAGTGGGTGGCAAAAATCAAGTACATCATCCAGCCCCTCACGTTCAAAGGTCCTCCACGAGATTATTTACAACTTCTTTAATTATCAATATATTTAAATGACATTTCGTACAAATCTTGGGTACTGTACATATAAATAAATATCGAAAGGATTTTTCAATCATCTCACTTATTTCTTCAACATTATTTTTTTTTAAATCAACCTTTTCAAATAAAACCTGATTTTGCGTCGTCACGGTCACCTAACCCCTTAATATAATGCAGCGCAATTCCAGCCCTGATTTTTTAATAATTCAAGAATAAAGTTTATGTATATTTGAGTATATATATATATATATATATATATATATATATATATATATATATATATATATATATATATATATGCAGATATACATACACTTTAGTGAAATGACAATCTGTGAAATGAAAAAAAATCGATAATTTTAAATTTAATGTTATTTGAGAAGTTTCTCAATCCCAATTGCGCTCGCATTTTATTAATAAAGTTCGCCCTTTTAATAAAAGACAAACGCAATTATAATCTCAATTGTTTCGTTGTTAAATGCGTTATGTACGTCCATCTAAACTTTTGATTATTCAAGAACTAAATAAAAATTACAATTATCATTGGGTTCGGATTTGATTGGACTTCGATTCACCGCAACATAATTGCTATCTATGGAATGAGAAAAAAATCGATAATTTTGAATTCAATATTATATTTAAGAAATTTTTTATTCACAATTGCGCTCGCATTTTATTAATCGAAATCGTATTTTCCAATGAAATACGAACGCAATCATAATATTCATTTCTTCGGTGTTAAAATGCGTTATATACGTCCCTATAACCTTTTAATCCCTCAAAAATTAACGAAAAATTAAAATAACAATTCCGTTCGTATTTTATTGAACTTCCATTTACCGCCACGTAAAAGTTATCCGTAAAATGGAGAAAAAAGGCGGCGATTTTAAATGTAATGTTATGTTTGAGAAATGTTTAATTTACAATTGCGTTTAATTTACAATTCGTTGTTAAAATGCGTTATGTACGTTCCTATAGCTTTTTAATCCTTCAAAAATTGAGGAAAAATAAAAATCATAATCCCGTTTGTATTTTATTGGACTTCCATTTACCGCCACGTAAATGCTATCTGTAAAATGGCGTAAAAAATCGGTAATTTTAAATTCAATGTTACTTTTGACAAATGTTCAATTTACAATTGCCAATTTTTTTCACTTCACAGACAGCAGTCAGTTCGTCTCAAATAAAACTTAAAGTCGAACGAAAACGAAGAAATCGTGTTTCCATCGCTGCTTGAAGCGGGGGTGAAAAAAAATGCGATGGTATGGAAAAAGCTTCGAGAATTTCGCTCGTCTCGCGATATTTGAGATATTGAGGTTCGTTCGCGGAATTTCGGAGAATTTTGGTAACAACGCGAGAGATAAGGGAAGAGTCGGCCGGAAGTGAAAACGCCGGAATCATTTTGTTGGGATTAGTCGCGGTCTCGCGGTAACGATAACGCGAGGGGACAAGGGCGGGAGGGATGAAGAAAAAGTGAGGAGCCGCGAGGGACGTTGGCGAGGCTCGAAGGGAAAGTCGAGGAAGAATGCGGAAGAACGAGCAAGAACGAGAGTATACCCGCATAAATTCAATCTGATTTCTCGACTTGCGAAACTACCCCCTCCCCCCCCCCAGCCGCCAAGCCTCGACCAAGATCCGGATGCGTCTATGTATATCGGCCCGTGAGAAATTTCGCGGACCACTTCGCGGTTAGTTCCTCTGAAAAAGTGAACGAACCCAGTCCCCGAACATCCAGACTCACAATTTAATCCCAAATTACGCTTGCCCGACGCTAATTACTTCTAAAAGTGACTTTGTCATTCTGGTAATTTTTCCGGTTTTCTCAATTTATCCTGGTTCCGATGATACTCTCGTGATTTTCGGGCGAGTTAACATTTTCTCTGCCCTCGACGAAAATGGAGCATTGAGTGAAAAAAAAAAACAACGCCCCAAACAAACAATACCAAACAAATCAACCCAAACCCAAACATACAAAGCCAAAATGATAAGCGCAAGCAAACGACCCCAAAAACAAACCCAAAAAACCTAAACCTGAACAAAACCAACCAACCCAAGGCAAACAGCAAAAAACCAAATAAACCAACCCAAACGCAAATATACCCAAATGACACAAACCCAAAAAAAACCTAAGCAAAACTAACCAACCCAAACCAAACAAACCCAAACCCAAATACAACCAAGCAACCTAAACCCAAACGAAATTATAAAGATTTTCTTCGGATGACTACGTGTAAATTATTTTTCCGGACAGTTTGCTTAACAATTTAACATTTAATCCGGACAATTGTATATACGTTATTCGTCTGGATACTAGCGTACACGAATCGCAATAATATGTACGCCTACTGGAAATACGGCGTGAACTGAGCCACTATCCGGACGAATAACGTACGCTTATTCGTCCGATAACCGGACGGGGAGACACTCCGGAAAAAAAAGTGGGCCAAGTGCGGGTCGGGCCTCGCTCTATTAGGGTTCCGTAGATGTGACGAATTAAATTTTGTTTGAACTAGATATTTAATTAAGTAATGCTTTTTTTGTCTTGCAAGGAACATCGCTCAGGTGACACCCTTCGATTTTGTTGAAATTTGGATATGTTATAAAGCACCGAAAAGTAGGCGATACGTATTTTTTTTATCGGCGGAAAAAAGGTTTTAAGGGGTGAAACCACCCCTTGAAAAAAGGCATCTCTAGGGTGGTTCACCCCTTCATTTTTTTTTGCAATGTCACTATAGTGGATTTTTCATTACTTCGGATTAGAAGAATTTTCGTTTTTGTTTCATTAAAATCGGTGGACTCCTTGTGTGTGAAACTGCTATATTACCCCTAGAGATGCCTTTTTTCGAGGGGTGGTTTCACCCTTTAAAACTGTTTTTCTGCCGATAAAAAAAAATACGTATCGCTTACTTTTCGGTGCTTTATAACATATCCAAATTTCAACAAAATCCAAGGGTGTCACCTGAGGGAGGTTCCTTCTTAGTTCTTAAGTGGTACTAATTGAAAATTTCGTGCAAATTTCAGGTCTGTAACTCATTCCGTTTACCAGCTAGTAACCCGTGACATACGGACAGACAGCAGAGTGACAGCAATAGGGTTCCGTTTTGCCCTTTGGGTACGGAACCCTAGAAAGTAATGGAAAATGATGAAATACGGTGGATGATAAAATGTTATAGAAAAAGTGAATTCTAAAATGATGAATTTTAGTCCGAAGGAAAAAAGCTGCGAATGAATTGTGAGCTTGAATTTGGGTTTGAATGGAAAAAACTATGAGGAAAGTAAAAATGTCATGTTCTTTGACATCTGGTCATGATCTTTGGCATGTAGTCTATTTTGTTGAAAAAAGTGACTAACAAATTTAAATTTTGGATTTATTTGGGTTTAAGGTTCTCGGAAAAACTCAATTCTAAATATTTCTCGAATATTCGAAAACGGGTTTTTTTACGAGAAGAAATTATGAACGAATTGAAAACTTTGGTTTGTTTGGGTTTAAGTTTGAGAATTAAATATTTTAATCTGAGTTTGGTTCATTTTCTTCGACTCCCAAGCTATTTTGTAGAAAATAAATGACTAACTAAGTTAAAACTTGGTTTCCTTTGGGCTTAAGTTTGAGAATTGCATATTTAAAATCGAGTTTTTTTCACCAGAAGAAATTATAAACGAATTTAAAATTTTGGTTTGCATGGGTTGAAGTTTGAGAATTGACTATTTAAATTTGGATTTCGTTTATTTTCTTTCGCTTGCGGACTATTTTGTAGGAAAAAAAATTACTAACAAATTATAAATATGAGATTGTTTGGGTTTGAGTTTGAGAATTGAATATTTAAAATTGAGTTCATGATTTAATTTTTCATATTTAAAATTGACCGCATGAAATTATGCGCAAAATGCAAACTTTGTTTTGTTTGGGTTTGAGTTTGAGAATTGAATATTCAAATATGGGATTGGTTTATTTTCTTTGACTTCCGGTCTATTTTGCTGAAAAGAATTACTAATGAATTAAACAGTTGAGTTTGTTTGGGTTTAAGTTTGAGAATGGAATATTCCAAATCGAGTTTTTTTACCAGAAGAAATTATGGACGAATTGAAAACTTTGGTTTGTTTGGATTCAAGTTTGAGAATTGAATATTCGAATTTGGGTTTGGTTTATCTTCTTTGACTTCCGGTCGATTTTGCTGAAAATAATTTGTTTTTAAGTTTGTTTGGTTTTAAGTTTGAGAATGGAATATTTAAAATCGAGTTTTTTCAATCAGACGAAATTATGGACGAATTGAAAACTTTGGTTTGTTTGGGTTTAAGTTAGAGAATTGAATCTTCAAATTTCGGTTTGGTTTATTTAGCCAGAAGAAATTACGATCAAATTGAAAAATGAATTTGTTTTGGTTCAATTTGGGCTTCAGTTCAATTTTCGGCTTCGCTCGTGAAATAATAAGCGAGTGAAAATCACGCGTAAGCGCAAATAGAGAAGTTACGAAAATCGACAACGAAACGCTTCAAAGCTGCTAATTCGTTGTTGCGAAACTTCACGACTGTGGAAACAATCGAATTTCCGCGATACGCTTCGTTTCTCGGTGTCGTTGGCAATTAGCACGGTCTCGCCCCAAAAACCGCGCGAGCTCGCGAAGCCCAGCAGGGGGGTAAGTGCGGTGACAAATCCGAGCCCCCGTTTATCCGCCAACGTCTGAGCTTTTGTGGTCACGGATGGGAAGAGATTGCTCCCTGCAGCCGCACGCGACACGAGTGAAAATTCGAAAAAACGCGAATCCACGAACGAGCGAGATGAGCGTGCAAAGGGCACCTGCGACTCGTGGAAACTTTGGCCGTTCGTTTTGTATGTCACTTTGGGTTCGATTTCGATTCGATTTATCTCGCGTGGAAATATTCGGAAGACTACGATTCGTCGACGTGAATATTTAATTGCCAATATTCGATCGAAGCGATGAAATTTCGCGATTACAATTTCGTCAATTTATGAATTGTCTTGAAAGGGTTATAATTGCATCTGACTGATTCGATTTCAGCAAGCAGCTGGGTCGAACACGTGCCGGAATATTGCATCGTTTTTTTTTTAAATACTATAACTGATGCGAACCGTTTCGTCGCTGCTTCATTGATGATAGAAAATATTAATTCGATTACAAATGTCGGTATCGAAGCAAGCAACGTCGAGCCCACAAAATTTTTTACTGTCCTCCCTTAGCGAGATTTCTCGAGTTCCATTTTTTTACGTAGCCAGATAGGACAAACTCGAAATTAAGGCGGGACACCATTGAGACCGGAAAAAAAACGATTTTATTTCATTTTCTCAAAGTATCGTTATTCAAGAGTAGGTCAACAAAATTTCACTAACTATCATTGTACATGGCCGTTTTGTTTTTTAATTCAATATTTTTTAAGCCCCCACATATAAGTAAAAATTTCGCCGCAATGACACTTTTTCAACACTTGCCATTTAGCGACAAAAATGAATTTCCGAAGAACGACTACGTACAGCGAGAACTACGCTTATATGGATTATAAAACTTTATTATTTTTATTTTTCCGACCAGCCATTGTCAAGTTATCGATCGGGCCGTTGGACCTCATTTTTTACAGAGGCTCTATCATACTTAAATAACATTATTTATTTTTAATTTCTTTAAATAAAATGTTACACGAAGTAAGTTCAATGGATACTTGACAAAATAGCTTTTTTCCAAATCCCAAATAAATAATATAGTAGGAGAAAAAATCGGAAAAAACGACCTTTTTGGGTCCGCCAGAGTGGGGTCCTGCCTTGATTATCGAATGGCTTGGGATTATTTTATATGCTGCATGGAGAAAAAAAAACATTTTAGTCAAAATCTTGGGTTTATTTGGGTTTGAGTTTCTCAGAAAAAAAAAGATTTTAAATATTCAATTCTCGAATATTTAGAATCGAGTTATTTTTGCCAGAAAAAATTATGAGCGAATGGAAACTTTGGTTCGTTTGGTTTTAAGTTTGCGAATTGAATATTTAAATTTGGGTTTGATTCATTTTCTTCGCCTTCGGTCTACTTTGTAGGAAAAAAACGACTAACGATATATAAACTTGAGTTTGTTAAGGTTTAAGTTTGAGAATGTAATATTTAAAATTCAGATTTTTTACTACTAGAATTTAGGAGCGAATTGGAAACTTTGGCTTTAAGTTTGAGAACTGATTATTTAAATTTGGGTTTGGTTTATTTTCTTTGACTTCCGGTCGCTTTTGTAGACAAGGAATTACTAACGAATTAAAAACGTCGGTTTCTTTGGGTTACGGCTTGAGAATTGAATATTTTAATTTGAGTTCGATGCATTTTCTTTCATTTCCGATCTACTTTGTAGGAAAAAATTACTAACGAATTATAAACTTGTATTTGTTTAGGTTTGAGTTTGCGGATTGAATATTTAAAATTGCGTTTTTTCACTGCTAGAAATCATGAACGAATTGAAAACTTTGGTTTGTTAGGGTTTAATTTTGAGAATTGAATATCAAAATTTGAGTTTGGTTTATTTCGTTGACTTCCGGTCTATTTCGTAGAAAATAATTGTCTACCCCTCATTATCGAATGGTTTGGTATTTTTTTTTTTTTTACACGCTGCACGGGTGAAATCCGTTTTTGTACCAATATTATCAACGTCGTAAAACCGGCGATCGATTGATTTCATGGACGGGTAAAATTAAACTACGCCACATTAAAATTTCATCTAAATTGAAATAATGATATTCGTACATTTCCGCACCGCAATTCGCGTTCGACGAGCTTGATTTGGCGTCGCGGTGACGAGTTTACCTTCACAAAATACATCGCGCTGTCTCATCCGCCATCAACGATATCACCGGGAGATTATTATTACCCGACGACCCGAACGATTTTATCTCCTCGTCGCGGTTCCCCCTCGAGCCTCGATTATTTATACATTCGATCAATTCAATAATCAATGGCTTGACACTCGCGCATGTTCTGTCAATCGCGCAAGTGTCACCAATTTTCGCGATTAATTCACAAAGTGCCTAAAAGCAGGATCAAAATTACTTCCGACTATGAGAAATCGTTTTCTCTGAGCATTCGCTTCTTCAATTATCCGGCCTGAATTATTATTTTTTCGTACGAATGTAATACTGACTAAAATTGAATCGAAAATAATTGTTGATCGTCGAATGAGTCAAAAATCACTCAACTTAAGGAATTTTCTTCCAAATCCAAAATAAATGCGAAGGAGATTATTTTCGGAATTATTTATCATTGAAATTTGCTGACAATCCTAATTGTGAACGAAATTTCTTTCACAAAAAAAACTGTTCAAAAATTAATTACGATCGAGTCTTCTTATAAAATCCTCGTCTCCGTAAATAATTTTCACCGAATTTCTAATAAAATTCTCTACAATAATTATTTTTAACCAAACTATATACGCTGAAAAGTCTCGCCCTACAAATACTTTTAACCAAACTCCTCCAAAATCGAATCGACTAAAATCTTCGTTCGTTCAACGAGTGAAAAATAATTAAATCAAAGAACCTTTCTTCCAAGACCAAAATAAACGCAGACCCGATTATTCTCCAAATTATTTCTCAATGCAACTCACTGAGAAGACTATTTTCCAACGCAATTTAAAAAAAAATCGCTGCACGAATTAATTACAATCGAGTTTTCCTATAAAATCCATTTTCCACGTAAAACATTTTTACCGAATTTCCACTAACGAAAGGCTTTGCAAAAAAAAATGTTCAACCAAACTGTCCGACGAAAAATCTCTCCCTACAAATACTTCTAACCAAAGTCCCCCATATGGCGAATCTGCCAACGCGAATGCTTAATCGAATATCCCTACAAACAAAATCACCGCCCCTAAATGAATTTTCCTGGAAAGTCTAGCAAAATGATTTCAACGGAATAGCCCTGCAATAAAAACCACCCCCCCCCCCTTCCAGCAATACATCGAACACAGTTCCAGAGCAAACAGAAGAATTAACAATTCCACACGACGTCCTCCATGGAAATGCGTTTTTGAAAAAATTGACAAAAACAAAGAAATTGCTGCGTAAACGAAGGATCGGTAAACATGTACCGTGTGGACACGATCTCGGGATGGCATTGTGGTATTTGATCCAGAGAACAGTTATATACGAGAGTCTAATTAATGCTCGGTATCGGAGCACGATATTGATACGTATACATCGACAGGGTTCGATGATCCCTCGTCCCTTCTTGCCGACCACCCTGCCCACCCCCGCACGCTATCCGGTCCACTGTCCGACAATCTGTGCCTCCCCGCCCCTCGGCGAAATTAAGCCGATTGACGAATTTCACTGTTCTGCTCTAAACAGCTATACGTCACGAGGGGAGAAACGAGGAGGCGAAGGGGGCGAGCGTACAGGCTGCTACTATTCCCGTCAGGATACGATAACGATGCTGACGAAATCCGAAACCAGTCACGTATACCGCCCACCTCGATTTCTCCGTAATCGCGTTCGCGGACAACCATAATCACGATTTCAAAGTCCTTCCGATCAATCGCGTTTCCAGACTTCGGTAATTCCTGCGTATTTTCACGAATCTCATAGACCGGGGGGAGGCAAACACCTCCCGATTCATTTAAGGGTAAGTATACCTTTGTGAGGGCAAAACCAAGGGTCATTTTTGAGAATTTATTTACGGGGTTACCCCCACTTGCGATTTTGAAAAAATCGATTTTTTTATTGCATTTTTTTGAAGTATAAGTATCTGAGAATATGTCCTGAAAATTTCAAGTCGATCCGAACAAAATTGACTGAGATATGAGCGTTGAAAGAGAAGAATCCGTGAATTGATGAACTGAAATTGAAACTTTAAACGCGTTTTTCTCAAAATGACATTTCTGAAGTCGGTGACCAAGATTACTCGAACACTAATGAACCGATGTTCTTGAAATTTTGCAGGCTTATTTAATACATAAAAATGTAGTCTTTAATCGTTCGATTTTTTTTTCGAAAAAAAATGGCCGTTTTATAGCCAAAAAACGGCCGTTTTTTTTCGTTAAAATCGAACCATTAACTTTGACTGTCCGCCGTTTTGTGAAAAATGAATATTTTTTAAAATCCTTCGATTAAAGACTAGTTTATACTTATATTCGACTAAATCCATCCGCATTTTTTTTTCAGATGACCCACTTCGCCGCAATGTTGGTCACCGCAAACCGTGTATATAAAAACATTATTTCATTGACGGCCATTTGCCACTAAACAATGTAATATTTTTCAATAAAAAAATTACTGAAAGTTCTTCAAGATGTGTTCTTTGAGATGGTATATTGATCGATTAAAAAAGTTTTGTAGTTTTCTTTGAAAAAAATCATGAAAAAGGCCTTTTTTGCGCTACAAGTGGGGGTAACGCCTTAAGAAAAACAAAAGGGAAATATTTACCAGTGGGGCTCCAGCTAGAAAAGGGGTTTAGAATTTTTTCACCGGGTCGATGTATTTCAGGTCACTTTGTTTATGATATTTAAGTCGGGGGAAGACAATTGCAGCCCTTATTTCAACCCCCAGACGCCTCTTTTTACTTTTTTAAAGGTATGGAGGAAACGGGTTTGGTGACATCAAGTGGGTCAAATGGCATGGGTTTGTTTGGGTATTTTTTTTATTTATTAAATTTTTTTCTCTCAATTAAAAACTTTGTAAAAAATTTTTTTTCTTAATAAAGTACCCTTCCCTCATAATAAAAACATATTTTCATACTGCAGAATAGCCCCGAACACGTGAACATTTTTTTGGAGCCGATTAGGGCTGTGGCCCCACTTGTAAATATTTACCAAACAAAACAATATTTTTCAATTCGGTTTTTTATACATGGTAGTAGTACAAATCGTAAAGTAGAAGAATTTTTTTTTCAATTCTTTTAATACAAAATGGCTTTAAACGCGTTTTTCTCGAAACTATGTTTTTAGACACGGGCGTATGCGTAGCGCCTCGAGTCTTCAATCGACTGACTTGAAATTTTAACTGTAGGTTCTTGACAACATTTTCTAATCCAGTACGTAGGATTTTTTCGATAAGTTGAAATTTATAAATTTTATGATCGATATTCGACCGACTTTTTTACGAAAAAAAATGTTTGTCTTCATATTAATGCCATTTTTTCAAAAATCAATCTTTTAAGAAACCCCTACGCACTGGACTAGTTTTTTCTACTATTCTAGTATAAAAAAAAAGGAGTTTTCTTTCATCGACTACTGCGCCGCCATTTTGTGTCAAAATAATTTTGAAAAAAAAATTCTTCTACCTTAAGACTGGTACTAACATGTATAAAAAACCGAATTTAAAAATATTGTTTTATTTTTCTTAAATAAATGTTCAAAAATGACGCTTGATTTTGTCCTCACAAAGATATATTCCCCCTTAATTAATACTTACATTTCTTAAATTTAAGGTATTTGTGGTTCTATAAATTTTGTTCCAATTTCAACCAGGCATTCTACATATCATTATGCATGTTTGAGTGAAATTTCAGAACAGTCGACTATTTAGATCAGGAGATAATAGGCTTAAAAATTGCAACTTTCAACATTGCAGGGTCTGCATTGACCGAAAGTCACATAATTCGTCGTACAATTCTATTGTGTTGACGAATTTCGAGAAAAAAATTATGTGTAGCTAAAAAACTAGTTGGGGAAAGAGAGAATAACGTTTGGATTGCCTTTACTATTTTGTTTTGCTAAAAACGCTCAGTAAAGACGGAATAATTTTCCGTAAAAAATATTTGTCCTCTATAAAAAGAAGACGTGTGGCAACACCGCAGAACATTATTGTTCAATATTTCGAGAAAAAAAAATTGTCGTGTTCCTAAAGTTAAAAACTTTTATCATAAAAAAATATTTGCGTTATGAATAATAATTTTTTATTTTGTTTATGGTATCTTCATTGGCGAATAAAAGTATTGGTTAATTCATAACAGACTAAAAACTTTGTTCGATTAAAAATTACTTCCAAATCAAAATTTGTGTTGCAGTAAATATTTTGAATATGCCGCGACAACTATATTTTACGAAAAATTATTGTGTCGAAATTTCAACGCAAACCCAGCAACGTTAAAAGTTGCAATTTTAAGGGGTGTTCTCCCTTTAGACGCTAAAAAAAGGCTTTTTCATAAATTTTTTTGAATGGTTCATATTATAGATATTGATATATAAGGGGTTACACTTAATAAATACACTTTCGAAATACATTTTAAAAAAAGTGTTTTCATTCATTTGAGTCTGTATTTATAGACGGGAATGGTAGTTAAAAAAATGTCCTAAAATAATTGTAGTTCTGCGCTGTTGATGAAATCTCAGAGATGGATAATCCGAAACAAAAAAATCAAACGGCTTTAGATTCACTATGTTAATGGCCATTAACGCGTATCATACGATTTTTAATATATGCAAAAATAACACAATAGCGGACATTTTTCGGAAAAACAAAAAAAAACGTGTGTTTTCACTGTTTTGGGCAAAGAACATAGTAAACATCAAAATTTAAAAAATCCTTGATATGCGCTGTAGCTATAGTCGCAAAAAAATATGTGTTTAAAATTTCATAAAGATCAGTTCAGTAGTTTCGAAGATTTTATCACCAAAAACGTTGTTTCGAGAAAAACGCGTTTAAAGTTTGTTTGGGTTACATAAATACATAATTTTTTTTTAAGTGTATTTCGAAAGTGTATTTATTAAGTGTAACAACTTTTATATCAATATCTGTAATATAAACCTATCAAAAAAATTCATGAAAATAGCCTTTTTATCGTCTAACGTGAGAAGACCCCCTAACACCGATTATCTCCCAGTCTAAAAAGTCAACTGTTTTGAAATTTTACTCAAACATGCATAATGGTATGAACAATGTGTAGTTAAAATTTGAAGATAATCTATAGAAATGAAGACTGTGCTAGTTCTACCTTAAATTTCAAATGGTAAATAAAAAATTGACCAAGTTCAACAAACGTGTGAGAGAAAAAAAACGTGTGAATAAAAAAATGTATACGGACGTGTACAGTTACGTTCTCTGGAGTTATACCGGGTGTCCCATTTTAATCTCACACTTGATTTATCTCGAAAAATACTCCTCGGATCGAGAATTGCGTACAATAAAACTTTCAGGGCTCAAAGGGGGACGTTGAGAAAAATATTTTTGGTCCAAAACTCAAAATGGTGACGTTAAAATGGCTGACATGTTTTTCTCGAAAGGGAACATGAATTTTTTTTACCAAAAAAATTGTCAGGTCAAAACTAACAACTTTGGTAGGTTAATTTTGTCGATAACGTTTACAATTTTTTTGTTAGAATGCCATTTTCACTATTTTAGAGCTACCCAGAGTGTACCTCGAGAAGGTAAAATCTTAAAAATTCCTACTGTAGGTCTGCGTGAGTGTGTGGGTATGACTTTGGTTAGATTTGGTTGGGCCGAGTGTCCACCTATAGAGTGGGGCAACACTCGAGCACTGCGGCCAAACAAAGCCCACTTTGCGATACAGGCAGTTGAAAAAAAATGGGGTCAAAATGATCCAGTGTGCAGCCGAAGAATTAGATAGAAATAATTCCACTGCTTATCAATATTCTTCAATTTAAAAAAACACACACACAATCGTTGCAAGACTATTTGTAAAATCCTAACCTCGTCATGCCAATATTCTCATCAGTAAAAAATATTTAAATTCGACTAGTAATATGAGCCTCAATATTATCCACTTCCGTTGATTCATAATGCCTACTTAAGACCAGCTGATCAGTCGGACTTGATCAGGTCCTAATTGAATTATGTATATATATACGTATACAGCATTTACAGGTGTAAATCGATATCAAATAACGACTAATCATGATTAAATCTGTATATATATATATATATATATCCATGCACACATACATACAAATTCGTCAATGGCTTTGGCTCACCTGGCTCTTCATGGGATCCGTGTTGATTTGGCACATGTACAAGCCGGCGTCCTCGAGTTCGACCCCCTTTATGTGAAGATTCCACATGGTATGGTCGCTCCGCGTTACGGATACCCGCGGATTATGCGTTATCACGTGATCGTGAATCGCCTGGATGGCTTTCGTGTCGGCCTTGATCCATCCGACCTACGGAAAAAAAAAATACGCACACGTCGTTGCTACGCAAAACGGATTGGGAACTCGCAATAACGACCAAAAAAAACGAGATAATAGAAGGGATACGATATTTTCCTCGTTGAAGATCCTTCGGAACGATGGTATTTAGGCGCGATGGATTTTTCAAGGGCTCAAACGAACCTCAACATTATATATATATATACATATATATATATATATATATATATATATATATATATATATATATATATATATATATATATATATATATATATAGGCGATGGTAGCGATGTTGCCGAATTTTCAATAGAAAATTTGCATCTTCCAGAAAATATTCCAAAGCCCTGAGGCGCTCAGTCGCGGAGCCGTCAAAAGCGAAAGAAAGAGAGCGAGCTATTCGCCAAAGGTACATAATGCCGGTATGTGTGTACGTAGCGCGCTTTCATAAGACCTTGTCTGCACAAGAATCACGTAGATCCGAAGGAATAAAATTCCATATGCAACTCGTGCCTAATAATATAATTTTATTGTTTTTTTTTTCTCGCGTTTACTCCCTCCCTCGTGACAAAAGAATTCTTCCTCCGGTGATATCGCGAGTTCTTTGATTTGTCATCGAAACAAGAGTGCACCGATTCGTGCGATGCGTGGATTATTTTACCGAGAGCTCGCAACGGATACGAGGACGGGAAGTTCGTGAAGGAAATAAATTTGGGCGAAAAAACAACAACCGTAGAAAAAAACTGAAAGAAACGCGAAAAATTTCACTCACCCTGTAGCCGCCGAGATGTTCGACCAGGCAAGTGAACATTGCATCCCTTCCGAGTGGTACCGTCAGATTCGCAATGGGACCACCAAATTCCGGTTGGAAGGCACCACCTTGGGAAAGAGTGTTTTTGGAGATTTGAAATGGAATCGACAGTTTTGGAGAATATCGTACGTATGGGGAATCTGAGCTTTTTTGGGCCAAAGGGGATTCTGAAGAACTCGGAGATAAAGTTCCGAAAGCCCACAACGTCCGATCAAGCTAACGTTTTGCACAAGCCTTACTTTTAATACTTTTAAACAACCCCTAAAGGCATTTTTGGCTATTCGGGATAGTTTTCGAGATATTGAATTTTTAAGTTTTTTTTTTACGCGCACCGACTATATCTATATCTGCTACGTCTCCGTCAAAATCTATACAGGGTGACCCAGAACTGAATGCGCTCCCTGAAGTGGGGGGATGGGGGTGACATTCTGAGTCGATTGATATAAGCATGTGTGGGTCTCAGATCAAACCCTGAATTATTATTGATTTTTAAAGACGGGCCAATCAGGTGCTCCCGCAGGCGCCACTGCACGCGCATATCGCTTACCGTCGTACGCCGGCTCATCGGGCGCACCTGATTGGCCCGTCTTTAAAAATGAACAATAATTCAGGGGTTCATCTGAGACCCACACATGCTTATATCAATCGGGTCAGAATTTCACCCCCAACCAACTATTTCAGGGAACGCATTCAGTTCTGGGACACCCTGTATATGTTATCGCGCTCTCCGTTTTGTCCAAACAAAAGTACCCAAACAATCCACGACAAGCAAACCCAAACAAACACGAACAGAACCCAAACAAACCCAAACCCAAAAACTATTGCGCGTCGCCGAAAATCCCCTTAGGGGGTGTCTTAAAATGTTAAAACGGTCTGTGCGAAATTTCAGCTCGATCGAACGTTGGGGATTTTCGCAACCTTACCCGATCTCGGGGTTCGTAGAGTATCGAGGGATTTGCATAAGCTTGGAATCTCAAATTATGTTTTTTCATCGCATTTGTAGCCTAGGATCCCATCGTCAATTTTGCAACAGAGTTTTTGTAATAATTGCAATAATTGGATGACGTTGAAGTTTGATGATGTGGAAGTTTGCGTTGTTGGAATGCAACGTTTTCTTTTCGTTCATTTTTTATTCATTCATTTTTGGCATTACTAAATTTTTTTTTCGTTTTTGCAAATCGAGATCGTGAATCTCTAATAAGAATATGCAAAAACGTTCGAGTGATTTTCAAAGCCTAAGTCGACCGAACAAAATTTGAGCAATTGAAAAGAATTAATTTTTGTTTCATCGTTGAATGCAATAAAAAGTGTTTTTCATCAACTGCTCTGGATTGTTTTGGCGAATCTTCGTTACGGAAAACCCTCAACCCTTTTTTAATTCGCTTATTTAGATGTCTATAATTGAAATCTGCAAAAAAAGATTGTGTAAAAAAAATAAAAATGAGATAATAAAAATATTTAAAAAAAAAAAATTTTCGTTGCATTCCCATGGTGCAAACTTCAAGACCATAAAATTGGCCGAGTTATGACGATTTTTGTCTAGGGCCACATCACCTATTCCGATACGGTGCTTTACCCTTTTTGTCTTTTGCGTTTTTCTCGAACACTATGCTTTGTGAAACAGTGTGAGTCGTATCTCGAAATCTCTTCGTCCGATTCACTTCAAATTTGAACAGAGCGTACTTTGTATCATTTTATATCGTATAACGGGTGATTTTGTTCATATGTTTATCCATTTGTTAATAACAAATTATTAAAGTCGACTTTTCCTCGACATTCGACCTTTTTCTAGACCTTGACACGTTTGTAATTTTCAAAAATTAAAAAAAGTGTCCAGTTATCCGAAGTCTCAATTATTATACCAAAAAACATATTTTATTTTTCATTCCAGATCAGCCTAGTTGCCATAACCACCTACATGAATTCCCCATATAGCAACTCCGATACTTTCTCTAAATAATAATCCTTTTATGGTTTGTAAATATTTTTCAATAACAAAATAACTCAAACTCAGCAAAACTATTTATTAATTGTCTGTAAAATCCTGACCTGGTTATCCCCATGCTCTCATCAGAAAAAAATATTGAAAATCGTTCAGGTGTTTGGACCCCAAGCCTACACAGACTCGCAAGTATAGGAACAATCACAAGAACGAGTCTTGAAATCCAACGTCTTCCAGATCACCTTTTCCTCTATACATATGAGGTATTCCACGTGAATCCGGTGGACTTTTTGTCCGGTGGACATTGACTCTAAAAGACACCCTGATTGTTTTTTACATTTTCCGAAACAACCCTTAATCAAAAAAAAACAAAATTGTCGAAAAAGAACGCCCCGATCTAAAAATCTGAAAAAATTCGCTAAGATGCGTGATTATGTGTAAAAATTTTCAAGCTATCTCCCACAGTGGAATCATGATTTTTTCTGTGCTAAAGATGACTTCAATTGAAATTAATGCGAGAACTTATTGACTGCTAACTGTTCAAGGTCCATGATTGTGATTTGGTTACTCAAAAATGGTCAAAAAAATTCATTGTGGGTAGAAAAATATTTAAGTATCCGCCCGAAGTGAGCGGTTTTTGAATTTTTCGGATTTTTTATAACGTTAATCGCTCAGAAAGCACAGAAAAAATCATACTCCCACTGCGGGTGATACCTTGCAAAATTTTACAAGTTATCACGCATTTTTTTAATTTTTTTTCGATTTTTAAATCGGGGCGTTTTTTCAGAAATTTCGCCTATGCGAGAATAGTTTTCAAATGTAATATGCACGCATCATTTTTACTATACCGCGTGAGAATCACTTTTACACTTCTATAACAAGTCTTAGAATTCCGAACTGGCAGTAAACTGCTAAACTTTTCTAGCACTCAATATTAGAATTCTGGCAACCAGTGTTAGAATTTGAGGCTCCATTTTTCTCCGTGTATGAAACCGGAATTTTTTTGTAAAAATTACACGTCTGTTTTAGAAAATGATAAAAATGAATGGAGAAGGCTTTCTGCGTCACCTTCAATTGATCCGCGAGTTCTTGTTGACTTTGAGTATCATCTTCATCCAATAAGGCTTGCAATTCGTTGTCTGCGAACTTTTTCCGTAGTTTCCCACGCTCTTCGTTTCTCACGTCAAAATCACCACTTATGAATTTTTTGAACCACTCGAAACACTGTGTTTTACCAAGAGCATGTTCACCGTATGCTTCGACAAGCATTCGATGCGATTTTGCAGCAGTTTTCTTCAAATGATAACAGAAAACATGTTTAAGGTTTTAGAAAAAAATAATCAGTGAAATAATCAGGGAACTTGGGTTGTTGTGTGTTGAAAATCTTCGTCGGCTGTTAGAGGAAGATGATGGCGTTGCGAAGCGGTCTTACGGTCCCTAAGCTGATGGCTAGCACCATCTATAGGGAAATTCCGGTTTCATACTTCTGCAAGTATGATTTTTCTAAAATTTCCCAAAATTAGGTACCTTCCTAACACCCTGTACATATACTCCCCCAAATATGTGTACGTGTGTGCAGGCGCGTAAACAGCGAGCTGAACACCGCGCATTGCAATGAAATAACCGATTTTGTCCTCGCGAATATCGGCTAGTGAAAAAAGAGAAAGGGTCGCGCCGCAAGGGTGCTCGGGCCATTGAAAGAAATCAAAGAAAAATAAAGTTTCCCTTTGAGAGAGGACAGGTGCGCGTTGAAGAGCGCCGTGGGACAAGGGCCTCGAGTGATAAAGAGAGCGAGAGAGAGAGAGAGAGAGAGAGAGAGAGAGAGAGAGAGAGAGAGAGAGAGAGAGAGAGAGAGAGAGAGAAATGGAAATGGAGTGAGTGATTTTGTGAGGATTTTCACAAACGGTGCGAGCGTGAACTGAGAAAAAGATAGAGGACTCGCTCGCACTCAATGGCTGGTGTGACTGTGAGGGTGTTCGTGCCTCGCGAAGGCAGCAGCGACGAGAAGCCGCAACGAAACGTAATAAGCGAGCCCCAAGTGAATAAGAGAATCCACCCGAGTCGGGATGAGTATCGAATAAGTGAGGAGAACGAGCGCTTTTCGAGTTGAGGTGAGAAGGTGAAAGGAAAAAAATTGGACAAGGAAGTACCGAGAGAGAGAGAGAGAGAGAGAGAGAGAGAGAGGCCGAGAAGGCAAAAAAAGCAATAAAAATAAGAAATAAAAAAGAAAAAAGAAGGACCCTCAGAGAGACGGGAATAAAACGTATAGAGCTTTCTGCTTAAGAGGTGAACGTGTGGCATGAAACGGCGGAGAGGAACAAGGAAAAGAAGAGCGCGCCGTGCCCCAAGGGCCCCCGGAATAACGGCAAAGGCAAAAGGAAGAAGAAGTACCAAAAGAAAGTGGAAGAGGCGAAAGAAGCATTGAAAAAAAAAACGAAAACAAGCATAAGGACACGAGAAGACGAAAGAGGGAAAACTAGCTTGAGAGCGGCGTAGAGAAATAAGTACACAGCCGAGCGGAAGCGCAAAAACAGCGGGGTAGTTTGGTGAATAAGAGGCTGCCGTTGTGCATCGAGGGTGGCCCGTGACACGGCGCTGTACGCCTCAGACGTGAGAACCGACAAGGTTGACCCATTTATCTCATAACAGGAATAATAGGATCTAAAAGTGTTTATAAGTAGACAATCGCCGTGGGATTTTCGAGTGTGCTCGTCTGCATACCTTGATTGTTCTTTATTTTTTACTTCGATAATTCTCTACCATTTAATTGAATATATATAACGAGTGTCTCAAGATGACCTAACATTCTTATTTACTAATAAAATTTATCGTTTATTTGAAAAGTACTAAAATAACCTCTATATATTAAATAAAATATATTTATTATTTAATATAAATTAAATTATATCCGACGTAAAAATACTATTGTAAAGGAGAAGGGAAGCACTCGTGTAAACACCCTTAAAAGGGCATACTCGGAACAAACTCTACTACTATAAATTAAATTATATTATTTGTTTATTTAATAATATATCATTGAATATAAATTAAATTATATATCATTTAACATACATTAAAATAACTTCATATATTAAAATAAAAATATTCGTTCCTTTCAAGTAAATAATACGTTTATTGATAAAATTAAATGGCAAGTCATTTTGAGACACCCTATATGTACAGGATAGACCGAAATGTGACGCCCAGAAGGAAAATCCAGAAGCCTCGTTTCAATACATATCCAAATCTCCTCCGTGGAAGTTCTACGATCGTTTGTACTTTTCGAGAAAAAAACATTTTCTATTTTTTTTTTCGAGTTTTCCCATAGGTTTTCGTGGGTTTTTCATTTATTCATCTTTTTTGTATATTTTTCTTCCGCGCGAACATTTCTTCTGAGTTGAAATTTTAGATGATATCGATTTCTCGTTTTTGACGGATTCTCAAAATATAACATTTCAAAAATATTCTCCGAAAATTTCAAGTCGATCGGTTGAAAGTTCCGCCAATCGGCGAACTTTAAACGCGTTTTTCTCAAAATTACTTTTTTTCAAATCGGGGACCACGATATCTCAAAAATCACTGCACCGATGAACTTCAAATTTTACAAACTTCTATTACATATTAAAAAGCAGTGCTTGACAAAGGAATTTTTTTCGACGCATACTTTTTTTTATCGCCGAAAATAGAGCGTTTCATTCACCGCAAAACTATATTTTCACTGTCGACTGCGACCATTTCTTCAAAAATCAATATTTTATTTAATATCTCGTCCACCATCTAGATTATTTTATGTTCGAGCGAATCTCAAACCGGCGAACTTAGAACGCGTTTTGTTTTTCAAAATGACTTTTTCAAAGTCGATAACCAGGATATGTCAAAAATCACCGCGCCGATCAACTTCAAATTGAACAAGCTTCTTTCACATATCAAGAAGCAGTGCGTGAAAAAAAAATAAAAATTTTCGATGTATAATTTTTTGTTTATCAATGCAAATAAAACGTGTTTTTACCGAAATTCGATACTAT
>OX632358.1:42358792-42736292 GCA_951751655.1 Ophion costatus
TCAGGAGAACGATCAACATCACGAGAAGAGCTTTCTCTCGAACGACCATTTTTCCGAAATCATCGGACCAACTGCGAAAAAACGATCACCATTATTCACCCAAACGATGGTAACGCAAGTTTTTCAGGAAAACAAATGTCACGCGACAAAAATTGACCGAGGTATTCGCGTTTAAAGTCCGACGCTGAAAAAACAATGCCACAGTAGTTGCTCACGTGGGATTTTTTTCTTTTTCGAGTATTGAATGATAAACGAAAATGATCAAGTCATATTATCGATTTGCAAGGCGAGTCTCCGCGTTCGTAATATTTTTACGGAAAGAAACGGTATGAAAAAAAAATCACTTGTCTGAAGGTGGATACGGAGCGACTCCATTATTTACTACTTGGACTTTGAGCACGAATATCTCGACCCACTTTTGTCGCGCGGCATTTAAAAAAAACATTTTGCTCGCAATGACACACGTTGTATGCTGACAAAGGGAACACTTATAGTTGCGATTCACCGGCTATCCAGGATGATTGGAAGTTCGACCTATTCGTTGGGAGGGTTGAACTATTGCGCAATGGTTAATAATTCACAATTTCTCCCATGGTAACCACAATCTGTAAAATTTTTTTCCGAATTTTTGAAAATTGCGCGGACGATCCTCTCGCAGCAAGCGTCCTCCATGCACACAACAAATTTCATTCCAATTGGTTGGTCCGTTTGGGAGAAAAGTTATTTCAAAATTTCGAAGTGGTCGGAGGCGTGTGGCACTGCGTCCTAACCCCTTCGTTGGTGGAGAAAATTCGACAAAAAGTGCCCAAAATGGCAGGAACATTTTTTTATCTTGAAAACTTGTAGTCTGGGGTTTTTGAGGATGCTGATTACGAATCCGAACTCAAAATTCAGGAATTCATAATGACGAACAAATATGGCGAATGAAAATACAAATAATACAGATTGATTTAGATGAAACTCGGTACTCGAGCTTCATATATTTCCATCTGTTTATTGTATTATGCTCCATGTTATTGAATTCACCATGAAAAATGCCGTCATCACACTCAGCGTCTCCGAAAACCCCCGAATACCAAGATTTATCCAAATCGAGCTGTTTTTTAAACTTTAGTCCGCCATATTAGATCCGCCATTGAAATTTTTCGAATTTCGTGTTCAGATTCGTAATAAGCGACCTCGAAAATCCCGGAGTACCATTTTTTATCTAAATTGAGTAACATTTTCAATTTATGTCCGTTATTCTAGCGCCGCCATTTTGAATTTTCAAATTTAAAGTTCACATTCGTAATAAGCAACCTCAAAAATTCCGGAGTAATAATTTTCATCTAAATCGAGTAAAGTTTTCGATTTTTGTCCGCCATATTGGCGCCGCCACTTTGAATTTCAAAATTTTGACTTCAAATTCGGATTCAGCGAGTCCAAAAACCGTCGAGTCAGGCTCCGATTTCAAATCAGAGCAAGTTAAATAGGGAAATAAAGGTTGGCGCACTATTGCGTCAATACCAACGAAGAGGTTAACCATGCGCGCCATGTCGTTGCACAGCATTTTCAGTGTACTTGCGTGGTACGTACGTTGTGCTCTCATATAATGGTGATGCCAATTTTATGGTACAATAGTGCGATCATTTTGTTTAAATAAAAATAAAATATTTTGAAAAATATTGATCCTAAGGTTTAATTATTTTGTTTACAACATTTTTGGTAAACTTGCTTTGCTGTTTCACTGAAAGTTTATTCACTTTTCTGGATATTTGAATTGAAAAACTACAATAAAACCATTGTTTAAATTAAGATAAAAAATGTATACTAAGATAAATCAGATTTTTTATAATAAAACAATCGATAATGTTTTCGGGGAAATGTTTTATTACTTGGCGTTCTTTTTTACGTTTTATACTGTACTACAGGTCGTTTGCAATAAATTAAGTCCTGTCAACTGGGGGTCGAAAATGAGGGATTTTCATACATCGCCTTTCTACGCTTTTTACTAAGGGACACTACTGAGACGGGTCTAAAGTATCGATTTTATCGCATAATCTCAAAATATACATATTTAAGAATATGTGAAAGAAATATTCAATCAAATTCGGAAAAAAAAGACCTTTTTCGGTCCGTCACAGTGGTGTCCTCCCGGAGCTTTTTTTCAAACCCGTGCAAAAGTTGATAACATTTGTACCTTCTTGAAAGGTTCATAAAATAAGTAAGTAGTTTCCTTTTCCTGATATAATAAATAATATATATATATGTATTATTTATTATATCAGGAAAAGTAAATTACTTATATTCATATATAGGAAACTATATTATATTATATAATTATATAGGAGAAAAATTATATATATATATATATATATATATATATATATATATATATATATATATATATATATATATATATATATATATATATATATATATATTTATATGATTTACTATATCCGAAATATAATATAATAGGGTTGTTCGTTTTTTATTTTTTTAAATAAAAATATACAATATGTTCAATGTATACACAATAACATACCTTTTTTCCAAATTCCAAATAAATAATCTAGTAGAGAAAATAAATTCGGAAGAAACTACTTTTCTCGGCCCGTCACAGTGGCGTCCCCTCTCAATTTTTTTCCAAACTAATGCAAAAGTTGATAACATTTGTGTCTTTATAAAAAAATCACGAAACAGGGAAGTTAATTCTGTAATTTGTATGCCGTCATACTTTTTTTTCGAGTAATACCCTTCGTTTTTTTACCAATTTGCAACAAAATAATAATTCTTGCCATCAAGATTGTTTATTTCTGAAATCATGACAGCTTTGAGGATGCATGTTTTTCAAGTAATCATGCTATTCGCCATCTTTCAAGAAAGTATCAATGGAGTGCCCAGAGTGGACTACTTTTTTTCCTATTATGTATTTACGGTAACGAATCTGGAAATTTCTTCAAAAAATCCCAAGTCCACCCTAATTCAAATACGACTCATTTTCGACCCCTAGTTGACAGGGGTTGATTATCTGCAAATGACCTCTATTATAGTCCCTATCAAGGAGTAGGTTGGATTTCCGGTCACCCCGTAGCTAAGGCACACGACTTTGGTCCTCTTGTCGCGTGGTAGCATTGTGCCTTCCCGCACATTGCCCTCGTAACTCAACGAGATCCGCGCATATATTAAATTTCTTCGGCAACACTTTTGCTCCTCGTGCAATTCACGCTCGCAGATCTCGTTGTGAAAAATGGGCGGGCGAAGGTTTGGAAAATCGTCTCGATGCGTCGCGAAAAAATATTTGGCGCATTTTCGTAATTTCCCCGAGCGATAGGCGGATCATTCGTCTCGGCGAATCGTCACCGCCAGGAAAAAGCACGTGAACGAGACGTCACAAAAATGACGTAAGGTCCTACGAGCCAGGCGAAAGAGAGGGGGGGAGAGAAAGAGGGAGGGAGGGAGAGAGAGAGCGAGAGAGAGAGAGAGAGAGAGAGAGAAAAGAAATACGACGAAAAAAAAGGAATCCACGAGAGACGGTACCTGTCCTTGACATTCGAACTAATGATCCGGATCGTTTTGCATGAGAATACGTCAGACCGGAAGCGAATGATCGATCGCGTAACCTGTGCGGCGTATAAAACGATTTTGGTGAATGCGCGCCGGGTCACGCTGGCAGGAAGCTGAGAACGATTTTTTAAGGTGGCGGAAAATTCTCCGAGCCGCGATCAGGATATTCACCGTCAATCCTCCACCCCTCGTTTCACCCTCTCGCTCTTTTCCCTTATCCGTAAATTTTCAACAGCTCCGCGAACCATTAAACGAAGAAAAAAAAAGCCGAGAGTTAACGTCAGCTGAATGAGAAGGAGATGAAAGTACCGAGTGCGAAAAAAAAACCGGTCCAATGTAGTGACATAAAAAAACGAAAGAAAAGGCGCAGCAGCGTTGCGAGAAACAAAAAAAAAACGCGAAACAAAAGGAGGAAGTAAGCGAGGGTGAATAAGGGAGAGAAATAAAAAAAGCGTCTGTATGGAAAAAAGAACGAAAAATAACGGAATACAACGGGGCGGGGGGGGGGGGAAGAAAAACGAAATTTCCGCGTCGCAACAGTGTGTCACGTTTCACGAAATTTTTGTTTCTTTTTTTACCCGGCTTTCCCCATCCTTGCGATCTCCCACCAGGGGGTGGGAGATCGCATATATATATATATATATATATATATATATATATATATATATATATATATATATATATTATATATATAGTTATATATATAGTTGACATGGCATAGCCCATATATATATATATATATATATATATATATATATATATATATATATATATATATATGGGCTATGCCATGTCAACTGCTCCGACAATTTGACATTTTTTTTTTGCTTTTTCTCCCGAGGAAGATATTCTCGCATTCGTTCAGATTTTTTTTCAGCGTCGATGTATGTGCCCGAAAGAAATTGGACCAATTCATCCCGTTACTTTTTCGGCACTTCGAACGAGATTTCAAAAAAATTTTCATACATGCACGAACCCAAAATTTCCCATAGATGTGTGTGTTTATGTACAAGGTGGCGCGAAATGTGACGTCCGAAAGAAAAAATCTCGGTGTCACATATCCGAATCACCCCCACTTATGTTCCACGATATTTAATTTTCGAGGAAAAGCATCCTTTTTTTCTCTTTTGCGTATGTACTTTCCTCGCGATTTTTTCGGACTTGTGTTATCGTCATGGAGTGCACTGTTGGGCAATAAATAAATTAGGAATTGAATACTAACGTGGATGCCTTAGATTTTCATCAAAAGTTGAGGGAGGAAAAAAGTCGTTTTTTCCGATATTTTTGGCCTACTAGATTATTTATTTGAAATTTGGAAAAAGCATGCGTTTTTAGACATACATTGGTCTTGTTTCGTGTAAGTTTTCGTTTTGAAGAATTGTAACTTAATAATGTTATTGAGGTGTAAAAGTGGCTCTGTAAAATAAAATTCAACGGCTCGATTGATAGCTTGACAACGGTTGGTTTAAATAATTAAAATAATAAAGGTTTATAATCTCTGTAAACTTAGTTCTTATTGTACGTAGCCATTTTTCGAGAAAAAAAATCATTTCCCTAAATGTCAGATGTCCAGAAAAAAGTGTAATTTTGGAAAACTTTTTACGTATATTCGGAGGCTCAAAAAATACCTAATGAAAACAGACCTACGTACAACGATAGCTACTACAATTAGGTAATTTTGATTTAATTGAAAAATGGATAGTTATAGCTAGAGTTGTGATTCCGGACAGGTCGAGAAAAGTTGTTTCGAGAAAACCGTGACTAAAAGCTTCAGTATAGGACGTAAATCGTTGCGCTACCTGCTGTTACTAAATATAGTTTGTAACTCGGTCAATTTTCAATGTTTCACTTGAATTTTTTTTCACAAATTCTTGAATATGTATACTTTAAGAAAATTCAAAAAATTAATTTTTCGGCCAATCACAACGGTGTCTCACTTTTAAAAAGTAGGGTTGATAAGTCCAGTCAGTAAATTTTAGACAATGAAAAAAATACTACTCCTAATGACTCCTCATTGCCTTGAAAGACTTCTAAAAGGAAAATACATGCACAAGAGAAATACAAAAATATAAAAACCCAAGCTACGAAAAGACTGGATAAAAATATAAAAATTATTTTTTCTCGACAGGTAATAATCATCCTAGAACATACGTGGCAGTGATTGTGATAGGTATCGGTACAAGGCATTTAGATTTTCGATTTCTCAATTACCCGAAACTTGCCATTAAATCGTCATAACTTTTTTGTTTGGGGTTGCAATAGCACCAAGCAACTTTTGTTGTATTCTGCAATGTCCGTTTATTATAAATAAATCATTATTTGATACAATTGATTTCAAGAAAATTATTCATAAGCTTCCAACGTCTTTAAAATGCGTAAATATATGAAAAATTTCAACTTCTCATTTCATTACAAAAAAAACTCCGAGCTATTTTGAACTGAGCTTTGATTTAAAAAGTTCTCTCGTTTACACCCTTTCGTTGAAATTTTGAAGTTGAAATGTTCATGCATTTACACATTTTCAAGACTGGAGGCTCAAGAGTCACATTCTTGAAACCAATTGTATCAAATAATGATTTATTTATAATAAACATACGTTGCAGAATACGATAAAAGTTATTTCGTGCTATTACAACCACAAATGAAAAAGTTATGACGATTTAAAGGCAAAATACAGAAAATTTAACAAAAACGAAAAAAAATCATAGGTCAATTACCGTGACGCTTAGGACATAAAGTCGAAAGGTGAAAAAATTAGCAAATGATCCCTCCCCCCAATACCCCAAAAAGATGTGTCACTCCATGCGCCAAACACCCTGTATGTGTAAGTGTGTATGTACGAGCAGGATATGATTTTGAAAGCATGTGATTTCGGATACCGTCCTCAAAAGAAGATGTACTAATACGCATCGTTACATAGATATAACGGGTTCAAAATGTCCTTCCATCATATATATATATATATATATATATATCAGTACATCTTCTTTTGAGGACGTAATCCGAAATCACATGCCTTCAAAATCATACACACACACACATACACACACACACATACACACACATATATATATATATATATATATATATATATATATATATATATATATATATATATATATCGTTGTCTCTCTCTTTTCCGCCAGTCCTGTTAAAACTCTACATCTGGCGCGCAAGTTTCCTCCCGTCTCATCCCAGCGTATGTATACACTAACTACATTTTTCCCTTCCTGCTCTCCCCTTCCCTCCACTTCCCCTCAGCCCGGCCAAAGCTCCGTTCCCACCTTCTCCTCACCCCAAAGCGACACTGAATTACTTTTTTTCTTGTGTACCGAAGCCACGTCCTTTTTTTCACATTCTAACCACGTTTTACGATACCTTCGAAAGCTCAACAGCATTTTTGTGGAGTATCAGCGCAATGCATTTATTTTTTTTCCGTTTTTTTTAAAGAACAGCAAGCGTGATTGGAAAAATAAGCATAGAAGGTGAAAAGGTTTTTTTGTTCCTTTTTTGAATGAAATATGTCGATGATCATAGTTGTGGGGAAGATCCGTAAATTCGTTTTTCTGTTTCTCGTTATATGGGATCGTCGAGGAGAGGCGAGGGAATTTCGAAAGGGGGGTAGAATTTTTAAGAGTTTTATTTTTTAAATAACGGTTTGAGAATTATTGAGAATTAATTGGTGCCGGTGGCGATGGGTGTCAATAATCAGGACAGCGAGAGAGAGAGAGAGAGAGAGAGAGAGAGAGAGAGAGAGAGAGAGAGAGAGAGAGAGGAGAGAGAGAGAGAGAGAGAGAAAGGAAGGGCGAGAAAAAAGAAAAAAATAAAAGAGAGGCAGGAAAAAATTGTTGTTTCTTTTTAAGGGGCTGTTCTACCGTGATGGCTAAAAAAATCAGCTATTTTTAATAATCTTTTTTGCTTTCACCTCTTGCATGAATCGGCACAAGCTTTTTTCGCTTAAAGGTACACTCTTACAGAATAGAAAACAATTTTTCGTTGTTGCATGTAAATGTATATTTATTTAACAATTTATAATCGAGTAAAGGCATGAAAAAAGTATGTTAATGGTATTGACGATTTGTGCTCTCCAGGTAACATTAAACAATAATTTTAAAAATATTGTCAATCTGCATGAGAGTTGCTATCGCCCGAACTAGAATTATTTTATATTGCAAAATAAAAAAAAATTGCATCGTTGTTTCCAAAATGTTCAAATAACACGTTTTGTAAGTGTAAGTCGAAAGTGCAAGTTACAAATATTTTTTTTATAATTCTAGTTCGGTCAATCGGGTAAAGTAGAAGCGCGCGCACCGAGCGCTTCTACTTTAAAGCGCTGTACTGAGTCGACAAAGTGAAAATCGACTTTACCAGCAATTGGACATCGATTCGATGTTAGAATAGAGTTGAAAAATGCAACAACAAAAAATTCTTTGTGATGAAAAGATCGATTTTTTCATTCCGTCACAGTAGAAGCCTCTTAAGGGGATTAAGCTACTGTGAAAATTTTTAAAAATCGTTCGCCGCTTGAAGCAAACGAAATTGAAGAGGGATTGAAGGTAAACTTATGACGACAACGATAAAACTGCTAGTAAATCGCTAAACGCGTTTTTCTCGAAACTTCATTTTTCCAAACGGTGTACGCGATTTCTCGACATCTAACGAACGGATTGACTCAAAATATTATTCAGTGTAATAGTAGTATTGACCGACGTTTTTCTTCTTAGCATTATTTATTGGTTATCGACAATAATGACGTCATTTTTCCTCGAAAAATCGAAAAAAAAAGTTCAAACATTTTTTAAAAAAAACTGTAACACGACAAAAAAATAATCTCAGTCAATTCTTAATTGTCATAATATAATAAGTCTTAATTAATCAAAGTCTTAGCCTAATGTTGACTAAGACTTTAATAGTAATACTAGTTTAGTCTTGACCAACGTTTTTCTTCTTAACATTTTTTTTTATTGGTTATTGACAATAATATGGCATTTTTCGTCGAAAAATTGAAAAAAAAGTTCAAGCCTTTTTTTAAGATTGAAAAACGATAACGAAAAAATCTCAGTTAGATCTTAGTCAATATTTCTTTTTTTCACAAAAAAAAACTAGTTTTTTCATTTCAGATCAACCGGATGATCAAAATCAAGTACACCGTTGAGCCCCTCAGGTTCAAAAGTCCTTCACGCGATTGTTTACAACTTCTCCAATTATTAACCTTTTTTTACGAAATTTGGTATGGAAGTGTTTTAACGTACATACAAATAATGGATCAAATGATTTGTCAATCACCTCACTTGATCCTTAAAAATGGATTGTTTAAAATAACCCTCATCTTCGGGTCGTCACAATAGCCCAACCCCTTAAAAATATTCGGTCGTTTAGTCATTTCTTCATTTATGAAACACTTTCGCAAATATATAAATAGCAACAGAAATGTTTGTTATCGTACGTTAATAATTTTCGAAATGGAAGACAAAGATATAAACCCAAACAAACCCAAAAATCAATGTACAGCAGTCTAAAAAATCGTGTAAAATTCGTTCAAAATATTGTTGAAAAATAATGATTTTAAATAAATATAAAGTATATTATAATTATATGAAAATTATTATTTACTTTTTATCCTTAAATAAAATGTATAATTTCTGTTTAAGTAAAAATTATACGACTAGAAAATCGTGGTGAATTCGTTGTAAAAATTGTCGAAATACAATTGGAGAGACAAAAATCTGCTGTATATAGAACGTTCTTTTCCCCAAGTCTGCTCGCGATCTTCCGGGAAGCGTCGAGACGTCAAATAATCGTCCAATTACGAAGAAACGTTAATTTATTTTGTCCGCGGATCTGCCGCGAATTTTAAAGGCGAATCAAGGATCGTGGAGCGTAAAGAAAAAGAGAGGAAAATAAAACGCGCCATTTCATTTCTCGTACATGTAAACATTCGTGTATCAAATTTCGAGCCAGCCCTCTCGCACCCTTCCCTTTTTCTTAGCTCATTTTCAAATTCCTCCTTTTTCTCCCCCCTCTCTCGCGATAATAGAATTAGACTGATATCTTTATCACCGTCTAGGACATATTTACTTTCCTCGAGTGCCACTTCACGGGAAGGTGGCGAGGCGGGAAGGGAGGAAAAAGGGAAAGGGGCAACGAGGCCAGCAGGGGGTGGCAAGGACAAGAGAGAGGCGAGTGCGCACAGCAGACATGCGAACAAACGAACAAACAGGAAGTAAGGAGAATGAACGAACAATGAGCAAAAGACAGAGTGGGAAGGAAAAAGTGACATGGCGATAAGGGTGGAGAGTGACATTAGATTAGATCAGATTAAATGTATTTATTATGCCTTGATGAAAGTTTGGCGCAATTTAATGGACAAGGATGAAAATGGGTGAAACCGTGTAACGATAAAAAATATTATCGGTAATCATGACCATAAATAAATTACGCAACGTAGCAAATTGATATGAAATAAAAGACTCTTCCTCCACTGGTGAGCAAAGAATGGCACCGGCCAGTATACAGGGTGTCCCAGAAGTGAATGCGTTTCCTGACTACGGGGGGTTGGAGGTTAAATTCTGAGTCGATTGATATAAGCATGTGCGGGTCTCAGATCAACCCCTGAATTATTATTCATTTTTAAAGGCGCGCCAATCAAGTGCGCCCGATGAGCCGGCGTACATCGGTGAGCGATACGCGCATGCAGTGGTGCCTGGCGGGAGCACCGCACCTACTCATCGGACGCACCTGATTGGCCCGCCTTTAAAAATCAATAATAATTCAGGAGTTGATGTGAGACCCAAACATGCTTATATCAATCGACTCACAATTTCACCCTCAACCCCCCCATTTCAGGAAACGCTTTCAGTTCTGGGCCACCCTATATACATATATATGTATATATATATATATATATATATATATATATATATATATATATATATATATATTTATATATATATATATATATATTCTAGATCCAAAACAAATAATTGTAATATAAAATAATGATTTTAATAATAATAATGAACTTTAATTATAAAATAATACTAAATTATTACGAAAATCGTTATTATTTTTATTATTATTATTATTATCAGTAAAATCATAATTGAAATAATAACAGTGAAACGAGATCATCTTACAAAAACAAAAAAAAGTAATAGATGGTAGCACAACGATAGAGATTATGAAAATGGGGGAAGAAAGGTGGCCGAAGAAATGCCTCAAAGAGGAGGCGAGAGGAGTACTAAATGGAAACCCAACAAAATGGGGAGAGGAAGTCGAAGAGGCAACGGAGGGAATAGGAGAGGGAAAACATATGAAGAGCCATAACAAACGACGACATAAGGGAAATGGGAAGAATAGTAGAAAGAGGGTCGAAAACAAAAGTGGACCAAGAAACCCAACAGGATCGGAGTAAAATTGAAAACTCGACATATTGCTCACAGTACAAAAGCAGGAAGTGCACCATAGGAACAGACAAGGGAGGATGTAAATGTAATGGGCGAAACAGAAGAAACTTGGGCGAGACTGAGAGATGTGAGAATGTGGGGAAGAAAGGAAATAAGGGATACACTGACAACAAATGTAGGATTTTTAAAAAGCACGTAGAAAACTCAGTGCATATATGTACGTGGGATTAAGCCAAGGATAGAGTAAAAAAAGAAATAGTAGATCTGGAAAACGGATAAGGGATAAAGAAGGAGAGCAATTGGATAGAAATATACAGACGGCGCTTAAAAAAGGAGCCTGTAACTGAACTATAGATGTACATAAAACACTTCGAGAAACTAATTCGGAAAATAGTAAACGAGGAAGCGAAGGCGAGACGAACCGAAAGGCAACACGACAATAGAATATATGTAAGAAGTGAGACAATTTTGTAGGGGCAACGTGTATGTAGGGGAGGTCTCCTATGAGTGAACACCCTGAAGGGGTATTCCTCAAATAATAAATAATACTACTACTAATACCACAACGTATTGTATTGAAAATTATAATGTAATTACGGAATCATAATAAACAATAAAAAACAATTATAAGCGAAAATGAGTAATAATGATCGGTGGTGAGAGGCGAAGTAATAATAATTAATAGACAGAGGAGGAGAGACAAAGCGGAGTAATAATTATTAATAGAAAGAGGGTGAGAAACCAGGGGAGAGAGAGCAAAAGAGAGAGAGAGAGAGAGAGAGAGAGGGAGAGTAAAACACCATTCTCGATTTATGGGATGAGGAAACTCAGGATAGCAAAGCCGTGGCAACCTAAAAGGTATAGCCCGCGGTTCACCAGGGTCCGACCACGCGACAACTCGACGAATACGACGGACAGGACGCGCAAGGACGAGAGAACCTTTGCGGTATTTGCGATCGCCCCAAGCACAAGAGAAACTCTGAACCCCCCCCCCCCCCCCCACCTACCGCTCGCGGGTCTACATCGCCGATAGATTTCTCCGTTACAATCATTGAAACATTCGATAATTCGATCGACGATCTAATTACGTATCGATCAGAACGCGATCAACTCCATATTGCCTCATCTCTGATCGTAAGTTTTTTTTTTGCATCTCTTTTCTTAAGGCGTTACCCCCACTTGCGATTTTGAAAAAAACGTTTTTTTTTATTGCATTTTTTTGAAGTATAAGTATCTGAGAATATGTCCTGAAAATTTCAAGTCGATCCGAACAAAATTGACTGAGATATGAGCGTTGAAAGAGAAGAATCCGTTCTTCGTGTAAACTGAAATTGAAACTTTAAACGCGTTTCTCTCAAAATGGCATTTCTGAAATCGGTGACCAAGATTACTCGAACACTAATGAACCGATCTTCTTGAAATTTTGCAGGCTTGTTTAATACATAAAAATGTAGTCTTTAATCGTTCGATTTTTTTTTCGATAAAAAATCGCCGTTTCATACGGGTAATAATACTTTCTTATTTTTCGCTCCAACAGGTACGATTTTTATTTCTTTTTTTTCGACACTTTTCTGCGCTACGGTTCCTCATTGTATATCGAGTATAGGGAAAAAAAGGTGCAACCTCGATGCGCTTTACTTGCTCGACGGTTCTCGGGGCGAGAGTAGGGCCCCGAGGACTGGGGAATGAGGGTACGGGAAAATTAGTGACGTTCGGCCCACGTGCGAGAAATACGAGGACGAGGCGCGCGAAAGTGCCACGTTAAAATGGAGAAGGAACAAGTTTGGAGCTTTGAAGAAAGAAAGAGAGGGGCAGAGAGAGGGGGGAGAGGGAGAGGGAGGGAGGGAGGGAGAGGGAGAGGGAGAAGGAGAGGGAGAGGGAGAGGGAGGGAGGGAGGGAGGGAGGGAGAGAGAGAGAGAGAGGGCCGTTCTTCGTAGCCAAACTACTCGCGAACATTAAGGGTCATTACAATGGCCATAAATTGCGGCCACCGTCCGCCACAATATTTATGTTATCAATTCCGAGCCTAGTCCTCTTTTTCTCTTGCTTTCTTCTTTCTCTCTCTCTCTCTCTCTCTCTCTCTCTCTCTTTTTCTCTCCCTCTCTCATTTTCCTTCTTCTATCACATTCCTCGGATATTCTCGCAGTAGAAAGAGAAAGAGAGCGACGGAGTACCAATGGCAAACATACTTAATGCCGTCGTGCACTTCGCATCGTCTTCTTTGGCCCCGCACCAGTAACAATAAAAAGTTACTGCAGAAAACGACAGAGAGAGAGAGAGAGAGAGAGAGAGAGAGAAGCCTTATAGTGCAAGCTCGTATCGCGCCATGGCGCTCTCTGTGTGTCCAGCCGCATATGGCGCTTTCCACTCTACCCAGACGACTCAAAACTCGAATAAAAGATTCAGCCTCTTTTCTATACGGCGTCGCGGACACGAGCTCTTTAATGAGGTGGAAAAAATAACGATTTGAGAGTCTTTTTAAAGGAAACTATTATTTCGTTCAGCTGTACAACTATCTAAGTTAGCGCACTCATTGCTCCATGAAAAGTGCATTCTTTCCCTATATATATATATATATATATATATATATATATATATATATATGTGTGTACGTATACCTAACGATTCAAAAGTATTTTTGACAAAAAATGCACTATTCACTAAACTATGGTGACAATACCTAATCACATTTCAATATTTATTGAGACAAACGCGATTTTGAAGACATTCGATTTCTGGGAACGTTCTCAAAATAGCCAATGAGTTAGTAGTTCACTAGTAACACAACATCGATTTTGAGAACGTTCCTATACGAAGATATATATATATATATATATATATATATATATATATATATTCACACACACACACACACATATGGTGGGTGTATGACCAGGACGCTTGGGATAGAAGAGATGCAGCTCATAAAATCGAAAGAATAAAAAGAGCAGGAGAGATGAATGGATCAAACGAACCTATAAAAGAAAACAAAAAATAAACAATAAAATACAAATTTGTAAAAAGATGAGTTTATAATTTTTCAATCAAATTCAAAACGTTCACTTTTTTCTCAACTTGTGGTGCATTCAATGTCTTTTTCTCTCCGTATATTCGTATATACATATACATATGGTAATCTGGAGAAAACGAGGAATGGAATACATCCATATTGGTATATATATATATCGTATTCACATATTTATAAAAGGTGTTGAATCCATTAAAAATTTATCAGACCTCAATTATTTTTTTCACTGTATATACATATATACATATATATATACAATATATAATACAGTATATATTTTTTACGTGTGTATTCATTTTAAAGTCTAGACATTTTTTTTTTTTTTTTTTTTTGGTACGACACTTGAACTTCTGATTTATTCTAATTCTTAACACGCTCATGAAGCCAGGCAATCGGGAAAATGCATTTTCCCGACAGCGTTCAGAATGAATGAGAAACTTTCCATCTGTTAAATATATATATATATATATATACATATATATATGTATATATATACATATATTGCTCGTCGGCATTACGCTAATAGTGGAACTTAAAACCTCATCCATCCCTTCGGATGAGTAACGCAACTACTTTTTCTCCCACCCCCTCTCTCTTCATGGCGGCGCGAAAGTACCACCGATGAAAATACCAAAGGTCATGAAAACTCGCAGCGCAAAGTATGAAGGAAATAAACTCGACCAAAAAAAAAAAAGGGAGTAAATTCACGTGCTGGAAAGGCTCGCAATTGGAAATTCAGCCTCCGTTTTTCGCGTCAGAGGAGTAAGCGTCGAGTTTGAGATAGAATTATACGTGTGAATGGTGTTTGAAGGATAAAAGTAGATTAAAAAAAAGTTCTCGAATTCCTATCCGGTATTGCGAGGAGCGTTGTGAAGGCCCATCGGTAAGCACGTGTTTGCGTGTGCGGGGGTGTCCGAACAGGAAAAGCGCCACCGTTCCACGCGCGATCACGAAACGTTTAGCCGTTGCACGAAGGAGAAAAGGAGAGAGAGAGAGAGAGAGAGAGAGAGAGAGAGAGAGAGAGGCGAGCCACGTGTACCGTTCGCTCCCCATCCAAAGAAGAGGGTACCAAAATGGCAAAAAGTAGCTCCAAATCTGGTTTGTTTTTTGTCATTTTTTTTTACACGTAATTTTCCCCACAAAAACTGGAGATTGCTCGCAACGATGAGTAACCTTCCGGTCCAATACAATCGGAAGAAATTCCCAAAAAAGGGAGAAAAACGAAAACGTGGATAATGGGAAGAAGAAATTGTAGACTCCAAATCGATGTGTTTCTTAATTAAGGCATTAGACCACAGTAACGGGTATAAAATCATGTGCGAATATAACAATTTTTTTTCGTATGAAAAAGCGTTTCAATCATAAAATTAATTACACGTCTATTTAGTATGAATATCAAGCTGTGAGAAGATATATAAATTTTTATTCGATGTACTAAATGGTCGACTAGTAATTTTTTCTTCTATCTTTTTTTTAGGCGCTCCGGGGCGTGACATTTACCATCCACAATTTTTTACCTAGAACAAAAAACAAAAATTCTCGTCAATCTACATTAGAATAGCTAGAGAAGTACATACGGAATAAAAAAAATATTGTTTTATTCAAAACTTGTAGGTATTTGAACTTAAGAAATGAATTTTCAGTGAGAAATTTCGTTATAACTGCTCATAAAGTGAAAAGTTTTTGATTAGTCAGAAATTCCGTATGTCTTTATCTGCGAAATGCAATTAGGAACATAACTTTTAAATTTGAAGTAAAACGAGTGAAAATTGTTGAAGTTATTTGTCACGCCAATTGGAAAAAAGCTGTTTCGAGAAGTTTCGAGTAATCGGCCATTTGGTACATCGAAAAAAATATATATATTTTTTCTAACAGCTTGATATTCATACTAAATAAATGTGTAATTCATTTTATGAGGGAATAACTTTTTCGTACGAAAAAAAAATTGTTATATTCGCACATGATTTTATACCCGTTACTGTGGCCTAAGGCCTTAACGCAATTGTACGAACTTTCATTTATTTTCCATCCTAACCCAAACAAAAAAATTCACGACCGCGATGTAGTCCAAACCACGGAAATCATTCGTTTTTTTATGCAGAAACGTATGCTTAAAATCTGCACCAAAAATCGCGAATTTGTCAGCCTTTTTTTCGCATTTTGGAATTTTTTTTTCGCATTTCGCAAATCCCATTTTGCATTTCACAAAAATTTTTTCCCAAAAATTCGCGAATTTGTCTTTTTTTCGCATAATCTTCCTCGTCTCCGACAGACCGGATTATTGTATTTAAAAAATAGACCCTGTCCCGGGACGAAAAAAAAACGAATACAGATATTCGGAAGAGTCGAAATAATAGATCGCGTATACTATTCAGTTTCAGCTACTCGGGCATTGTTGCTTCTCTGTAGCATTTTTTTCCTGTGCTTTCCCAGGGTATGCACGCTATTGCAGCCTCAAGAATGCACCAAATTCGGGCCACCCAGCCGCTTACATGTGTATTTATATATAACTCTCGTGTTTTCGGCAGATGGGAAAATTTTCCACGGTGGAATGCACTGGATTCGGATCATACGTCGATCGATCAGTCAAGGAAATACGGATTATTGTCTTCGTCATTATTGGCATTCGTATTATTATTAATACATTCGTTTAATAATACTTATTCATGATTTATGTATTATCATAATTTTTATCTATTTTTTTTTGTTTGGGTTTGCATGAAGTATTCGATTACTATTGATCATTATTATTCATGAATTATGTATTATTATTAGAAATCGTAGGAGAGTATATTGGTGTCACTGGTGCTATCATTGTTCTTTTACGATAATAATTAGTATCATTGTGGTTTCTATTATGGCAAGCATTGGCATGACAAGTATTACTAGTATTTATCGTATTGCTAATATTATTAGCATTAGTTACTGCTAATGCCATCATTAGCGGTACTACCATCCCAGTACTATTTATTACGATTTTTATTTTCATAAATATACTATTATTACAGTCGAACCTCCATACAATAAAATTCTCGATATAACGAAAATTTGTCCATTCCCTTCCATTAATTGCTAATTGCTTGTAAAAAAAATGCTCTAATTCAAACGTTTCTTTCGTTAAAATATATCCCCATATTTTCAATATCATACTAGTATATTTTTTTTTAAACATTTTATGGGTCATGCCTTCGGTACAACGAAACCTCAATATAACGAACTTCCCTTGGGATTCGTTATATCAAGGTTCGACTGTATATTATTTATTTGTTTATTAATCATTTATTAATAATTAATAAGTAACTGATATTTTATACATAAATATTAGTTATTTATTAATATAATTATTATGATACTATTATTATTATTATTATTGCTATTATAGTATTACATAATATTGTATGATTATAAAAATAACAATATGATAAAATCTTTGTATTATTAGTATTATACTCTTGTCGTCTACATTCAAAGACTCAAAGGGATGGTTGGAGGAATATTCCCACGAGAATTAAGATATGCAGCTAATTCGAATCTCCTGCATTTTTTAATTACGTTAGTAAGCTCCGAACTACATTGAATAGGATGATAAAAAAGTTTGTCTCTTGTCCCCCCTCTCACTCTCTCTCTTTTGCTTTTTGCAATACTCTGTCGGAGCTTGGCTTCATCGTCACTCCCTCATGAATTTCCTGATATATATATATATATATATATATATATATATATATGTATATATATATATATATATATATCGACATACTCTATATACATTTATGTGTCGGCGCAACAAATGAATCCACAACAGCCGCCCGTAACGAACAGAACTCGACCAGATCGAGTTACATAAATATCACAGCCACGTCTCGTCATTTGCGGGGGTGTCGGGAGAAAAGCGAAAGCGAAAAAAAAAGATCGGGGCTCGCGATGATTAATTTCCCTTTGTACAAGTATCCGAAGCTTGCGTGCCGTGCGAGAAAAGACCGCGATAATTAATTCCATTGTCGCTTTTTTGACAGCAGCTTTTCTTACCCGCTGTTATAATTAATCACGATTTGATAACCGTGTTTTTAATGGCGAAAAGGGGGAGCGAGAAATATAGGTTGAGAGAGAGAGAGAGGGAGAAATATTTATATAAAAAAAAAAGTATAGGTAATCATCACATATCGATCAATTTTGTACGATTTTGACAACGCGATTTGGGTTTCCTGTTAATTCCAAAGCTGGAATGTAAGCAAGACTGAAAAAATGTAGGGAAAACAGGCGCGTTCGAGCTCGACGCGACTGTATTTTTTCTTTTTTAATTTTCTTTTTACTCATTCTTTACAGCTATATGGTGTTGAAGTTTGCATCGTTGGAACGCAACGAAAATCAATTTTTTTCCGATTGCCAAAGCATTTTTAAAGTGTATTTGAGCTGCAAAAAAATTTTGGAGTATTTGAGCTGTACTTGTTGAAAAACTACAACATCAATTGGCGAGAAAATGTTTTCGATAATAATGAAAATAGAATAAGAAAAAAGAATTCTCGTTCCATCCCAACGATGCAAACGACGTACAGCTATATATCGATGAGTGAAATAAATTAAGAACAAACTCGCGTATTTTTTTCCATTTTAAGGTAAAGCGAAATGAATAAAAATATACCCGCTTATTTTCCCTTATCGTTTTTTATAGAAATTTCTTATATTTATTCTAAATCAAAAAGAAATAAGAGAAAATAAGAGAATACAATTTTTCCCTCTCTCTCTATTTCTCTCTATCTATATTTTATTACAGCAATTTCCCATTTTCTCTCAGATGAAAAACGTTTATTTTACACATACATGAGATGAGTAGAATAAAATAAACAAATAAATCCATCACGATCCTGATCTCGCCTATTCCCCCAACATTTTCTTTCCACCCCCACAATCAATCGCGACTTTTCCAGGCGCGAAAGTAAAAAAAAAAGCGTCTTCCCTCCAACCACGAAGGACTCTCGAAAATCGCGTCGATTCATATACACAATCTCCGTAATTTGTCAGGTAGTGAAAAGAAAAAAAAACTCACGTGGCTGGATCGTGCTGGAGGCAAGGAACGAGAAGACGACGACCACGATGTAGAAGAAGAAGAATAAGAAGAAGAAGATGACGAAGACGAGGAGGAGGCAAAGAGGAAGAACGAAGGAAAAGACGAAAAATACATATTCGTCTTTATCGTTGATCCGTTTATCGCACGTTCCTTACGATCGCATCGATACGTTCCGATTGTGTAGCGATCAATTGTTCCGATTAATCCAAAGTCTATATTTACGCGCGCACGTGACACAGATGCTTCGATGCACGAACGTTGCCGATACCGGCTTCGTATCGACTGACTTCCGGTCCCTCTCTCTGTGACACGGTGGGCAACCGTCTGCACCGGTTGACGCCGGTAAACTGCTCGCGACGATCCTGATCCTCCTCTGTGCTCACCCTATCGTTCGTGTTCCTCAATGTGAAGGAGCGCAAAGTAGGAGGGCGAGAGAGAAACAGGAGAAACGCGCAAACTCCACTTCTGCGGTGGAGCAACCGCGAGAGGTCTGACAAGGAAACTCCTGAGAGAAATTCAGGCTCTTCGCGAATTTCTGTGCATATGTATGTACACACGGAGCTGTCACGCACACTCAGATATATACATATATAAATAGTGTAATATATATGTATAATATAATACATATAATAATTATTATAATAATTATATATAATTATACATAGTATATTAATGATATGTATAGTATACATATATAAATATATACATAAAAAGTAGATATATACATGTATAAATGTATACATTTTAATCAGGTTTTATTTTTATTTTATATCTATATTTGATTTATTATAAAATTCATGTCTTTAAATTTCATTGTATCACATATATTTTTTTCGATTTTTAGGTAATGACGTTTTTAAGCGTTGTCATTTTCATGAATATTTACATATATATTAATATGTACATATGTAATATATATGTAAATATTCATGAGGATATTTACATTTATACATATATATGTACGAAATATTCATGAAAATTACAACGCTTAAAAACGTCATTGACTAAAAATCGGAAAAAATATATATGATATAATTACATTAAAAAAAAAGAATTGTATAATAAATCAAATATAGATATAAAATAAAAATAAAACCTGATTAAAATGCATACATTTATATATGTGTATATATATATATATATATATATATATATATATATATATATATATATATATATATATATATATATATATATATGTGTATGTATGTATTTATATGGGTGTGCGTGACAGTGCGTGATAGCATTAGGGTGGTTCAAAAAAAAAATTAATTTTTTCAGCGGTACTCAAAGCAGAATGTTATGAAACGTTATGAAACGTTATGAAACGTTATGAAACGTTATGAAACGTTATGAAACGTTATGAAAAAGTAGTTTATACAAAATTTGAGAGGTCTAAATATTTTTTAGGTAGTGCTCAAACGACTTTGAATTTCGTTTTTTTTTTCGATTTTTCATCAATTTTTTTTCTTCATTTGTTTTCTTACTCCAAAACAACATATTACTCCCAAAAAACACGCATACTTGTTAGACGTTCAGTGATGTAAAGACCGTGGTCTTGTTCATCAGGTGGTTGATATAATTTTCACAACCGAATTACATATATTGACTCTTAATCTGCAAATACAAATTGTTTATGGTAAAAAAGATATTTAAGTAAAAATGGTGTATTGTTACAGAAAAAATTAAATCAAGACTTACATTGGATCACGCACTAACATTTTCTGCATCGAGATAAAAAAAAATGAATACTCCGATAATCATGAAAAACAACATGAAAAAGGCGTTTGAGCACTAACTAAAAAATTGTTTAGAACCCTCACATTTTGCAAAACTCTCGTTTCTTAACATACTTCAATTTTCTGTTGCGAAAAGAAATCGATTTTTTTTAAACACACTAATATATATATATATAGAAAAGGCTTTTTTCCTGCTCAATAATTCGACAAACTGTTTTTTTTTGCGAAAATGTCACGTAAATTTGGCTGAAAAACATCTTACCGATTATTTCTGCACGTTATTTTATTCGCTAGCTGATTTCATATATAAATACTATAAAAAATACTAATAAAAATCCGCGGTAATAAATAATAATGGAAGAAAAATATAGAGACGAAAAACGAGGTGCTAAAATTGTTCCATATCTGTATATGAAAAGCTGCAATATAAATAGTTAAATTCGCGACTATTCCAGAAATCCCTAACGATTATTATCGGTATCAGAATACACCATGAAAATAAATACTTACTCGTACTTTGCACAGGAGACAAAAAACCCTGTTTTTTTCTCCTTCTCAAAATTTTATTAAGGAGGAAAAAAACAACTTTTCGTCTCTGTTTGTAGAATTTTATCTCCACTTTCATTAGTTATGTCTCCATTAGTCATTACTCATTTCGTCTCTATTTGTGGAAAAAACCTTTTTGTAGAATTATCGACAAATAGCGTTTTTTTTTAACATTCTCACGTAAAATTGACCAAAAGAAACATCTTCCGAATAAAGCATTACGAAGGCATTATTCATAAAGTACAAACGGCAATTGAGGGTAACACGTGTATTATTACAGATTTTCAACTCACCTTTAAATCCATTCCATTCAACCTCACTTCTCAGCTACTCGGATGGGAAAAAAATTATAAGCGGAACATAGCGAGGGCGAGAGTGAGAAAGGTTGAGTGGGACAACAGCGCAAGAGGGAGATTCGCATGAAATATATTCGTGGCAATAAAAAAAGAAACGATTATCCACGTCGCTGCGCCGTAAAGGTAGCTCCTTGGATCGCTCTTCATATCCACTATGTACCTCGCAACATCCACTCCCCTCGCCTTCCTCACGATTCGAGATATCCACTTCAACTTATATACTTTTGGAAATATACAATTCCCGAGACAACTTCTTTCCTATTTTTGGTCTCATTCTTCATCCTTCTCGCCTCGTCAGTTTTTTTCTGCCGTCCATCCATACTTATATGCCTTCCATTCGTTTCGGTCGCTCGCGAAATTGCTCACCCGTCTCTCTGCAATTAGGAGTCCGGAGATGCGATAACGCCACGTACCGCACACCCCGGATCCTCCCTTCTTTCTCTATTTCCCACCTTCCCAAACCCTCACCTTCCTAACAACCCTTTCTCTCCCTGTCTCTCTCTCCCTTTCATGTAGTCGTTTTTCCTGGCGCTGGACCGCAATAAATAAATCTAAACATATATATATATATATATATATATATATATGTGCGTGCGTGCGTGCGTGCGTGCGCGTGCGTGCGTGCGTGCGTGCGTGCGTGCGTGCGTGCGTGCGTGCGTGCGTGCGTGCGTGCGTGCGTGCGTGCGTGCGTGCGTGCGTGCGTGCGTGCGTGCGTGCGTGCGTGCGTGCGTGCGTGCGTGCGTGCGTGCGTGCGTGCGTGCGTGCGTGCGTGCGTGCGTGCGTGCGTGCGTGCGTGCGTGCGTGCGTGCGTGCGTGCGTGCGTGCGTGCGTGCGTGCGTGCGTGCGTGCGTGCGTGCGTGCGTGCGTGCGTGCGTGCGTGCGTGCGTGCGTGCGTGCGTGCGTGCGTGCGTGCGTGCGTGCGTGCGTGCGTGCGTGCGTGCGTGCGTGCGTGCGTGCGTGCGTGCGTGCGTGCGTGCGTGCGTGCGTGCGTGCGTGCGTGCGTGCGTGCGTGCGTGCGTGCGTGCGTGCGTGCGTGCGTGCGTGCTCGTGTGTGTGTGTGTGTGTGTGTGTGTGTGTGTGTGTGTGTGTGTGTGTGTGTGTGTGTGTGTGTGTGTGTGTGTGTGTGTGTGTGTGTGTGTGTGTGTGTGTGTGTGTGTGTGTGTGTGTGTGTGTGTGTGTGTGTGTGTGTGTGTGTGTGTGTGTGTGTGTGTGTGTGTGTGTGTGTGTGCGTGTAGATGTGGGCACGGCGTCTAGCTTGAATATTATCGTCTCGGGAGAGTTTCGAACGCCGTCACGACCACGTCATTTTCTTTTATGAAATGTGTATGTACATATTTTTTTGTATATGTATGTACAGAGAGGGAGAGCGAGAAAGAGCGTGAAAGGGAGGAAAGAGGGCAGAAAAGAGGAAAAGAAATTGAATGTACCACAAATTAAGAAAAACTGCAACGTTTTAAACAATTAGATTTGGAATTTATTAAGATGTTGAACAACTTCTCGCTGTTTTTTTCGTGAAAATTAATGCTTCATTTCAAAAAATCATTCTCAATGCTTTTTAATGTTTCCTAATGCTTTTCAATCATTGTGTGATCAACTCCCAATGATTCTGCAAGCTCAGCTAGCGTCTACCATGAGTCTTCACGAAGTAATGCCTCCAATTCAACACATCAAAATCATTATTTTTGAAACGTCTAAACCAATCTCTGCATGTTGTTTCCGACGGAGCATGGTCGCCGTAAGTCTCCACGAGAATTCTATGTCCGTCAGCTGCAGATTTTCTTTGAAATACAATAGTGCAGTAAAATAACCCCCAAATACTCTTATTTTGCACGAAATTTGACATGTTTAAAACTGTGAACAAAAAAGTCGTTTTCAGGTCGGCGAAATGACATACACTGAATTTCAAGCCTGCTTATAGTACTCCTTAGTAGGTGCGATACCATCTTAAACTACACGCACGCAGTTCTGGTAACGCCATATGTTGGAAAAGAACGAGATCTTATTCAACGTTCGGATGAAAAAATTACGTTTTTTTTTTATTTTTATGTGTTTTTTATTTTATGTGTTTTTTGTCTTAATCGTAATGTCGTTTGACTTAATCTTAATTTTTCATTTTATGTGTTTTTTGTATTTTGGTTTTTTCAAGTTCCCGTGAACCTTCATCTCACTCACGGTTTTTTATCCTCTCGATTTTATGAGTTGTATCGTTCTCTCTCTCTCTCTCTCTCTATATATATATATATATATATATATATATATATATATATATATATATATATATAGATATAGATATAGATATATAGAGATATAGAGATATATAGATATACATATATATAGAGAGAGAGACAGAGAGAGAGAGAGAGAGAGAGAGAGAGAGACAGAGAGAGTTGTGTATATATTCATATATAATAGGAAACGATCATTTTAAACCCGTTATATCTATGTAATGAGGATGCAACGGTCCTTGAAATGCCCTTTATATGTAAATATGCCTTCAGCCATTGACACTGTACATGGAGACTTATCGTTAAAGAAATCAAGAAAATAGACGTACAAGGAAGAATGCTGAAAATTATACAAAAAATTAACGACAAAACGATAAATGAAGTAATTACGGGGGAAGAAAAAACTGGACGTTTCAAACAATAAGAGGGGTAAGACAAAGGTGCCCTCTCAGCCCTTCGCTCTTCAGTCTCTCCATAGAAGATATGGACGCGAAAGAACGAGGGGGATACGGACATAGAAGGCGAAACAATATTTGCCCTTAAATTTGCGGAAGATATCGTGTTCTTGGCAGATGAAGAAGAGGGTCTGAGGGATATGTTGAAAACTAGAAAAATAGGTAGAAGAAAAAGAAACAAATGATGGCTAAACATAAAAACTGAAAAAAATCATCATTTTCAAAAACGAGGGTCGGAGTAAGAAAAGTCAGGAATGGAAATATAATAACCATTTTATAAGCAAGTTATTTTATAAGCGAGAAAACAGACTTTTTTCACAACTACGCCATTTTGTTAGATTTTGATATTTTTCGAAAATCCTACGTCATTGTACAGGAAATACCTTCCAGTTTAACGACGTTTTTCCTTTTTAGGTTGTAGCTACTCAATCGGCCGGAATCATGTCAGCAGTGAAGGAACGTTTTTTTTGCCGCCTTCGAAGGCAGCCCATAAGTCGCTTGGATCTCAATATTTTTCTAGGAAAAAATAATGTAATATAGGTCAAATATAGCCAAAAACATTCTTAATTTTCCGAAACATTTAAGTGAGTACTTTTCTTCGAAAAAAATCGCGAATATCGCCCAAATTTTCAGCGTTCACACTGGTATAGCCCATTAACAATCCTTCAGTCAGTTTTTATTGAAAAAAATCTGGGATACACTTTAAACACTTCTGAATATGTCGGCATAATTGACATTCGGAAAGTATAATATTGAATTGTTATAAAAAATTATTGAAATCCTTCAGTTTTAGATTTTTTTTAAATATTTCGTCCGGGTCTAAATGACCCAGTGTGTCAAAAAAGGGTTGATGATTAATTTAAAAAATACCATGTGACAGCCATAAGTCGTAATAAAACATACCCCGGGTCTCAATGGTGGGGAAATCTTTTATGTTAAAAAAAATCATGCAAAACAGCATTTCTTCCTTGCCTAAAGGTATCTCCCCCCTTAAGGTTCCCATGGACATAAATAGGAATACGCCAAGTTATATATGAAGGAAAGGAGCGGGATGTAGAGGTATAACGACGGAAACATGTCAGAGGGCGGCAAATTATTTAATGGAGATAATGAAGATGGGGGGGGGGGAGATGGGCGAAAAAATACCTCAAAGAGGAGGCGAGAGAAGTGCGAAATCGGAACCCATCAAAGTGGGGAGTAGAAGTAAAAGACGCCATGGAGGAAGGAGAGGGGGACATGTGGAGAGCGATAGCAAACGACGATGGGGGGGGGGGGATGGAAAGAATAATAGAGAGGGGTACGAAAACAAAAGTCGAACAATAAATCCAACAGGATTGGATCAAAATTGAAAAACCGACGTATGGCCATCAATACAAAAGCAGATAGAATAGCTAGACTCGGAAAAGCATTGGGAGAATGTAAATATGACAGGAGAAATAAAAGAAACTTGGGCGAGAAAGATGTGGAAATGTGGGGAGAGAAGGAAATATGGGGGTATAGTGATAATAAGTGCAGGGTTAGTCAAAAACAAATGGAAAACTTGGAACATATAAGTACGTGTAAAAAAGGTAAGGAGGGAATTCAAAAAGAAATAGTAGAAAACATGGAAAAATGTATAGAAGTCAAAGACGAAAAAGGAGCATGTGACTGAACTGTGTAGATTTATTAAGGAGTCACTTTGGACGCTAAAAAAGGCTATATTCATGAATTTTTTTTATAGGTTCATATTATAGATATTGATATAAAAGTTGTTACACTTAATGAATACACTTTCGAAATACGTCAAAATTTTCTTTTATGTATTTATGAAACCCAAACAAACTGTGAACGCGTTTTTCTCGAAACAACGGTTTTCGACGGATTGTTGATAAAATCTTCGAAACTACTGAACCGATTCTTATAAAATTTTAACCAGATATTTTTTACAGCTATAGCTATAGCATATCAAGGATTTTTTTAAAATTTTATATTTACTAATGTTTTGCCAAAAATGGTGACGAAAACACTTTTTTTCGAAAAATGTCCGACATTTTGTTGTTTATGCATATATCAAAAATCGTATGATATGCGCTATAGCCATTGAATCTAGAAACATACTGAATCTAGAAGCGTTTGATCTTTTTGTTTCGGATGATCCATCTCCGAGATATCGTCAACAGCGCAGACCTACAATTTTTTAGGACATTTTTTTAACTACCATTTAACTACCATGAATAAATAATTTTTTTGGTTTTATGTATTTCGAAAGTGTATTTATTAAGTGTAACAACTTTTATATCAATATCTGTAACATGAACATATCAAAAAAATGCATGAAAATATCCATTTTTTAGCGTCTCAAGTGGGAAGACCCCTTAAGCAATTTGAGAAACTACTTGGAAAATTGGAAAATGAGGAAACGAATGCGAGAGGAAACGAAAGGAAAAACGAAGAGGAAATGGAAGGCAAAACGACGGTAGAGTATGAGTTTGACAGTAGAGTATAAGTTTCGAAATAAGAAAATATTGTAAGGGGAAACATATATGTAGGGGGGGGGGGGCATATCTACAATATGCCTACATTGATCCAAAGACGATTCGAATGTCTTTAAAATCACCTGTCTCCATATACCAGGTGTAGAAGTATGAAAGCGGAATTTTTCGATCGCCAAACTGATGGCTAGCACCATCTATAGGGAAATTCTGGTTTCATACTTCTACACCTGGTATTCATTAGAGAAAAAGTGATTTCTCCATTCTATATTTTTATTAAAGATTATATTTACATTTATATATATAAATATGAACTTTTATAGAAATATTAAATAGAAAAAAAAACAATGTATTATAAAATAAATAAAAGGAAGTTTTCGAGACATTCGAATCGTCTTTAGATCAATGAGAGCATATTTATATATGAAAGGGCATTATTTATATGAAAGAATCAATTTTTTCTCCTCTGTCATAGCAAAAAATATAATTAAAAAACAATTCTCGCGCAAAGTGAGCCCTGAAAGTCGACTTTCAACCTAGCGCCACCCATTACCGCGCACTTTCGTAATTTATTCAACATCACACAATATTATAATACCATATTACAATATAACGACACGTACATTTAACATCATGATTCTTCACGTGTCAAATGAAAAAATAGTTGGAGAAAGCGTTGAATAACATTACCATGTGCTAAGTGTCATCAGCAATAGCAAATGCAATATTTTTATAGCATCAGAGAGCAAAAACGCGTAAGTACTCACCAGCGCGATATGCGCAGCAAACAAAATTCCAATATATTTATCCGTCCACCAAAAATCACTTTTCACTTTCGAAAACATTTCGGGAGCAGTATTTTTTATTCAAGACATGGAAAACCATCACGTTGAAAAAAAGAAATATAAAAATGCAAAAAAAAAAGACTTGTAAAACTTTTAAAAATTGACCTACAGGTCTATCACTAGTCACGAGAATTTTTTTTCACCATATACTCAGCTGTGTCGGTATGGAGTGGGATTTTTTTCAGCACCCTAATATACGTATAAATATGTCCACACACGACGATACTGGACAATCCTGTTCAGCAATTTACATACATGAAGAGCTTGGTAAACAGCGTCCATTAGATATACAGATGGCGGGAAAAAAGGTTGAACAAAAAACGGGAGAGTAAAGGAAAAAGTGGCCGCGCGTGGACGAGCCGTCGTTCGCGTATATATCCCCTCCCAATATAAGCTATGGCGAACGCGTCTCTGCAAATTCCGATGAAAAGCGCAGCAAAATTGACTCACAAAATCGTCCGCCTCGTGCTGGACCATACAAAGCCCGCCACGTATAGCGAGTGCACTCACTTGCGTCCTCGCTCGACCGGGAGACGCGTGACAATATCGGCAGTCTGTGAAAACGCCTGCACCCGTCTTTTTATTTCGATACAGCAGCTCTTCTTGCGCGGGTGGCCACCTCAACTAAGCGAATTCCATGTCCAAAGGCTCGGTGCACATCGTGCTCGTCCTTTCACCCATTTTTTCATCCGTCTTTTTTTTTAATTTTTTTCAACTAGCGACTCGTCACTTCTGTTATCAAACAAACCCAAACAAACTCACACGTACACTTACGATAGGGTTTGTTTGGGAACGGAAGTGACGAGCCGTAGAGACCTAATCCTTGTTTGGGTTTGTTTGGGTTATCGAGCAAAACCAAACAAACACACCCAAACACACACGCACTCTACACTAAAAATGTTAAAGTCTTGACCTCCTCGTGGTACATTCTGGATAGCGATAAAGTGGTAAAAAATGGCATTCTAACCAAAAAATTATGAGCTTTATCAAAAAACTTTTCCTACAAACGTTGCCAGTTTTGGGCTGACGAAGGTTTTGGTGGACAAAATTCATGATCCCATTTTGAAAAAACATGTCAGCCATCGAAACGTCGCTATATTGAATTTCGAACCAAGAAATATATTTTTTAACCTTCCCCGTTGAACCCTCAAAGTTTTATTATACTCAATAGTTGAACGGAGCAGTATTTTTCGAGATAAAACGAGTGTAAGATTAAAATGAGACACCCAGTATACACACACACACACACACACGCGCGCACACACACATGCGTATGTATGTGTGTACATGCGTGGAAAAACGCTGAGTCGATTTTCTCCACTGGATGAAAATTGGGTTACGACAAATTCGATACAGGTATTCGAGAGAGAAGAGAGAGAGAGGGTAAGACGATTTCGCCATAACGCGTGGAGCAGGATGCATCGTTTTACTGCTATATACGTATATACATATATATTCATATACAGGGTGAGCTGTCAAAAATTAGACTTTCGAAAAACGCGACGTATAGAGAAAAAATAACATGCGTTTAATATGGAGAACATTTTTATCCAATTATTTTTTTTTAACATTTTTTTTACCTAAATACAACGTCCATTACTTGATTTGAACTATTTTACGTTGTATTAATTTTTTGCCACGGAAAGACCATCCCAAGGTCGCGATAGGGCATTGGTTTGAAGTCTCAAGGTCATCCCGAGGTCTCGATAGAGACCTCGGGATGCTCGATAGGTTTGCCATGCCAAGGCCTAAGGTCTCGGTAGGCCATTGGTTTAACACGTCAAGGTCATTCCAAAGTATCGATAGGTCATTGATTTGACATGTCAAGCTCATCCCAAGGACGCCTCGATAGGGCATTGATTCGACAGGCCAAGGTCATCCCAAGGCCTCGATAAGTCCGCCCTCTCGCACATTCAAAAAAGGGGAGAGAAGGATTTCAATTATAGGGCTACCTATTTTTAAAAAGTAAATATAACCTTAAAGTTCGAGTAGAAAGAAACTGCGTTCGAAGTATAGATATTGACGATATAAACAAATGTTGCCTTTTTTTTCTAAAAACAATATTTAGGCAGGTTTTTCAGTGTCTAAGTTCTAGCGATTCACCGGGTGTACATGTTTATGTTTACATTTATATATGTCTATGTATATGTATACGTACAACGGGTGTATATTCTACGAGGAGGATCGTTGAAAACGGTAATCGAAGAGTATACACTCTCGTATCCGGCCAACGACGACGACGTCGACTAAACGACAACTCGATTCGCGACGAAAACTACAACTTTGCCCTCCAACTCTCACTCGCTGCTCTCCTTCTTTCCTTGTTACTGTCGTTCTCTTCCTCTCCCTGTCTCACGATTCAGCAGCCTTTTTCTCCTCCCCATTCAGCACAATCACCTATTGCCCACACGGGCGACAGTAATAATGGCCATGAACCATCAAGCTTCCGGTCGAGGCGGGCGCACACGTATGCTGCAGGCCACTTCACGCGGCGCGCGAACGAGGCGGGCGCCCCCTCGCGGCGCGCGTTTGTACGAATCGCCGAGTTCAGCCCCGCGCCACCTCACGGGACGCGTACACGTCCCGGAGATTTTCGATTTTCAATGAAAGCACGCTGATATCGGTATGCACATGTGCTGGTCGGTAAAGGACACACCGGGGACGATGAAAGATGCAAATCTTCAAAATCGTCGCAGAGTATCGGGAAATTTTCTTGGCGAAAACGTGGAGCGAGAAAGGAGAAACGAATTCGAACGTTTCGAGAAACGATCGCGAATCACTCCTTTGGTGTTAGGGTTGATAACGGGAAGGATCGTTTCTTTTTTTTTTTTACTTTTTTTTCACTTTCCCTCTCTTTTCGTTTTCTTGGCGATCGTTGCAATTGTCGATTATTTTTATTGGGTTTATTTTGTTTCTTGTCTGTAATTGCGCTTATATAGCGTATATTATAATATATTAAAATAATATATTGTATAATTTATTTCGACAATTTTCCGTTTTTTTTATTTCATTATTCGTTATAATTTTTGGTATATTTAATGTGCATAAAGGAGGTTACAATCAATTATTATTTTAATTTTATTTTCAATCAGGAATTTCTTCGATCTATTTTTTTTATTTGAATGCTCGAAGAATTTCAATGACAATTCCATGGTGGTTTTACAACGCTTGTTTATTTACTTCTATTCATGATCGTTTTTATTATTTTATATGAGGAGTTTCTTCGATGTATTTTTTTGAATCGAAGGTTTCGAGCATTTTATTAACAATTCCATTGTGATTTTACAACGTTTGTTTAAGTACTTTCTGTTCGTGATCATTTTCATTATTTTCGATTGGGAGTTTCTTCAATCTATTTTTTAAATTAAAGTCTTGAACCATCCGTATAACAATTCTACTGTGATTTCACGATGCTTGTTAATTTATTTTCTATTAGTTATAATTTTGAGTATGTCCTTTAATCTGCGTAAATCAGGTTACAATTCATGAACATTTTTATTATATTATATGAGGAGTTCCGGCGATGTATTTTTTTATCTACAGCTTTTTTAATGAAATGGCTTGAAGAATTATAGTAACAGTTCTATTATAATTTTACAACGCCTGTTTATTTACTTGCGTTCACTCATTGCTATTATCTCCCAATATTTGTCACTGCCTCGAGCCATTCTTGACGGCGAAAATATAAATCAATCAATTCTAGCAAGCCTTCAATTTAAAAAAGTGGTAATAATTCGTAGAAATATTCGATGAGTACCTTAAGATAAAATCGTTGAATCTAGGGGAAAAATGAGAAAAACGTTCCGTCATCTTTTCGACACTGAGCGAAAAATTGAACCTGTCAATTCGACCAGGAATTTTTTAACGATGTCTATCTACAAAGAAAACTGCATTTTTTTTTCCCCTTGTCGAATGCGCGACGTCAAAGAGGCACTTTTGTCTCCCCGATGCAAATAGCATGTGTCCGGATGTAAGATTTTCTTTTGTTTTTGAATTCTAGCGAAATGACAGAGGTGAATCTATTTAAAGATAAAAAGAACCCCCGTATGGTGGGATCGAAAAAATGCGACTTGGCAGGGCCGCGGTAATTGAAGGAACCGTGGAAACGAAATAACGCACCACCGGACACGGCCCACGTCAAGAGTCCTGTGTTTTCCTCGTGTTTCGAGCTCTATTCCGCGACTCGTCTTGCACATTTTCCGAGCGCGGAAATGTCTCGTCGAGGAAATCCCGCGATTCGTAGCACCCGTAAAACGGATCAGACGACTTTGAATAAAAAATTTTATTCCATGGAACAACAGGTGACGAAGATAAAAATGCAAAAAATTGTTTCCGCCTAATTGAAATATTTGGTGGAGTCGAGTCGTTTCGGCTTGAAATCGATATTTTCTTTCAAAACGAGCAGAACAGAAGGAAAAACGCTCAAGAATATGAAAAATGTGTCAATCTGAGAAAAAAGATTATGAGATTTTTACTTTGGTTAAAAAAAAGTGTCAAATGTTGCTTCGGATAAAAAAGACTATACAATTTATTACTGTGTTAAAAAAACTGGAGAATTTGGTATTGCTAAAATGACGGAATACGTTTTAGTATTTTTTAAAAATAAAAAATTGTTCGAAATCGTTCGAAAGTAAGTAAATTTGTTATTGTTGCGGTGAATAAAATCTGTTACTATGTAAAAAGATTACGAAATATAACATTTTGTACGAAGAATTGCAAAAATGGTTTATCGTGTAATAAAAAATAAATAAAAAACTTGCTACCTCGTGGAAAAGATTATCAAATTTGATGCCTCTCACGAAAAATTGCTAAATTAATTATCCAGTCAAAGAGTTACTACATTTTTTACTGTTAAAAAAAACTACTCAACATTTTTTTTAATCAATGTCAAAACTTTGTACAAACTTACGAAATGTTTTATTCCCCAAAACTTCACGAAATTCGTAATTTCCGTATGAAACTAAAAATAAACAGGACCAAATACATCGACGAGAGACGAGAAAAAAAATCACCTGTACTCCCAAAAATATCGAATAAAACATCGTAGCACGAAATAAAAATTTTCCCGAGTATCGACGTTCTCCGTCGTGAATTTTCGCTGTTTCGTCGCGCGTCCTGGCGAGGAAAGAAAACGAATGGAACAACGAAGGACGAAGACAACGCAAGTTTTCTCGTCTACTGCTTATGATTATATACATGGCGAGCTTGGATCTACTTTCGTATCCCGTACTTCACCGTAAAAATGGAGAGAGCGAGGTAGAGAGAGAGAGAGAAAGAGAGAGAGAGAGAGAGAGAGAGAGAGAGAGAGAGAGAGAGAGAGAGAGAGAGCACAGAGAGTGAGTGAGGAAACAAAAATCGCAAAATACTCGAGGTATGAACTCCTTTTTGCCATATCCAGAGAAAAGTCTCGTAGAAACTTCGAGGGCCTCTCCACTTTCTCTCTACACCTTGCCTTTACAGAGACCACACAAACACACACACACACACATTGGAGAGCACCGTTTTTCAGATCGAGAGGGCGCGCACGTCGGTCAGGAAAAGGAAACTCAACAAAACGTGTCTTCTTCAGGGCTAAATTTTTTTTTGTCTTCCTCTCTGCCTCCGTTTTTTGTCTGCTTCTCTTTGTATATTTCTTTACCTCGATCTCTAACGCAAGCGTCTCTCTCTCTCTCTCTCTCTCTCTCTCTCTCTCTCTCTCTCTCTCTCTCTCTCTCTCTCTCTCTCTCTCTCTCTCTCTCTCTCTCTCTCTCTCTCTCTCTCTCTCTCTCTCTCTCTCTCTCTCTCTCTCTCTCTCTCTCTCTCTCTCTCTCTCTCTCTCTCTCTCTCTCTCCCTCTCAAAAAAAAAAAAAAATTTGGTTCCCGGGCGGCGCAGTAAATGCCAGCGCGTCACCGTCATCGAAACGGAGACTGAATAAATTCCTGGGGATTTATTTATCAGTCTCCAAAAAAGCCTCAGTCTCCAAAAGCCTCCAGATTTAGTCAGTCTCCGAAAAATTCAGGGGGCAAAAAAGCAGTTCCACGCAAGAAGAACAGTCGAATGGAAAGAAATTGGAACGGGGGATTGAAAACAAAAAGAAACGGTGGGTAGAGGGGATAAAGTCTAACCCCGTTCTTTTCACCCAACATCAATGAAGTTTGTATCTGGCGCACATGGCGCGTGTGTATCCAGGTTGAGTTAGTGACGGGCGAGCTGTCGCCAGTATGTACCAGCTGTTTCGCTACTAGCCCCCCCCCCCCCCCGGTGTTAGCCACCCCCAGCCAAAGGGCCCTGCCCGTCCCTTAGCGCTGCTACGATCCTGTAGGAACCACCATGGAAATACCTTTTTCCACTGTGTTTTGGCAACGACGTACTTCCGCAGCCTCGAATTCGCGGAGAACGGCAAACGAAAAGGAGCGGAAGGGAATAAGGGACGTGGAGAAAGGGCGAAGCCGGAGACGGGGGGAGGGAGGCGGAAGACGAAAAGAGAGGAAGTGAAAAAGGAAAAGGCGGAACCGGAAAGGGAAGAAGAAAAGGAGAAAGAAGAAACGGAATTCGAAGGACAGAAAAGGAAGGAAGGAAAATGGCAAGTCGAAATAGAGAATGAAAAGAAAAAAGGGACAAGGGACATATAGAAGGCAAACCAAAAGAGGGAGAGAGAAAGAGAAATAAATATTCTTTATTGATAAATTAATTAATGTACCTTCTCATATATATATATATATATATGAGGTACCGGTGGGTAATAAGGCCTAAGTAACGAAAATCGTATTTAATAACCTCTCATGCACGCTCACAGACCCTTCTTGCACGAACACGTCGCTACAAGTTTGCAGAGGCGCGATACCCCGCTCCCCGCCGCCGGCGGTGCATCCATCATAAGACGCGGCCGAATAAAACTCGGTCTAAATAAATCGTACGTATTCTCTGTAATATTCCACTCATCTATCTAAAATCGCAGTCTTTATCTTTATTAGTACAAGCTTCGATGATCATAAATATTTGAACAACGTATCGTGGTCCAAATATATTTTATTTTGTTTTTCTTACATACGTGATCGACGGTTATTGAGGTCTACTGAATTCGACCATAGGTCTTATTATCCTCCTACTTCTTGTAGCAAAATTTGTTTGATTCATAATGTATTTTACGTTACTTTTAAGATGTTACGAATGTAAATAAATAGTACGCATATTTGTTACTAAATAATTGATCGTTATTTTTAATGCCTCGATCCCGATGCCTCCAAAGCGAGCGTTGTGGTCAGAAAACGATCTGGTGTCAGCTGTCCGAGCATTGCAAAGAGGAACTTTGAGTTCATACAAAGCTGCAGAGGATTATTGATATCAGATACCAAATATATTACGTATAGTTTGACTCTTTAAGTATGTTAAAGCCGTAGGCCTTATTATCGTACCATAGTAGAATAAGGCCTACTATCAGGGTTTTTGAAAATGTTTAATTTTGTTTTTGTTTACGGTACAAGTTACCTTTTTTGTTTATTTTTTCTAGAAACTGAACTTGAGAATTTTTTTTCGTAAGTTATGGATTTTTTTTACCGAAAAGATATACCGATCAGTTACGTTACCGGCATCCGCGTCATGTCCGGATGTAAAAAAGGAAAGATTCAGTGTGAACGCTGAAAATTTTGGTGATTTTCGGGAATTTTTTCGAAGAAAAGTACTCAATTAAATGTTTCGGAAAATTAAGAATATATTTGGCTATATTTGACCGATATAACATAATTTTTTCATAGAAAAATATTGAGATCCAATCGATTTATGCGCTACCTTCGGAAGGCGCCAAAAAAAAAAGTTCCTCCACTGCTGACATGATTCCGGTCGATTGAGTAGCTCAAACCAAAAAAGGAAAAAATGGCGTTAAACCGGAAGGTATTTTCTGTACAATGACGTAGGATTTTTGAAAAATATCAATATCTGACAAAACGGCGTAGTTATGGAAAAAAAACGTCTGTTTTCTTGCCTATAAAACGGTTGTTTTTTTCAATGCCAAATCGTCAATTTTTATCCAATCAAAAATATCCTACGTCATTGTAGAGCAAATATATTCAAGAGTACTCAGTTCAAGTTTCAAGTCAATCGGATAATTGCTCTTTGAGTTACAGTGTCAGCAAATTTGAAAAATCTCGCTTCGAGAAAAACGCGCGAGATTTAATGATCGCATTTTATACCTACGAGCGGTTGCTCTTTGGAAGGCTGCCATTCGGGGAGTATAAGAGATGCGGCCTTGAAATTTTTACAGGATATTCTTGAAAGTATAAACTGTCGAAAAAGGCAAAAAAAATCGATTTTTTTCAAAGCGTCACACTGGTATAACCCCTCAAGCCAAGGAGAAAATCAAAAAAGAAATAGTAAATAGAAAGCCTGGAAAAATGAATGGGAGCCGAAGAGCGAGAACAAAATCAACAGGAAGATGCAAATGGTGCTGAAAAGGAATCCTGTGAATCAACTGTGGATATTTATTAAGCACTTCGAGAAATGAATTCGAAAAATTGTAAATGAGGAAACGGAGGCGAGAGGACACTAAAAGTAAAACAACAGTAACGTATAAGTTTAGACGTAAGAAAATATTGTAAGGGGAAACTATGAATATATGTAGGGGGATCTTCCACGTGAACAACCTAAAAGGGTTATACTTGGAATAATCAAACTACGATCATTAATGTACATAAAGTGTATATAAAATATATTGTATATTGTATATTGTAAATTGTAAATTGTAAATATATTGTAAATATATTGTAAAATATAAATGTATATTAAATGTATATAAAAATAAATATGTATATAAAATATATTAATGTATATATCATATTATAAATATACATTCGTATTGTGAGATATTATAATTATTTTATATCTTAAGGGGGTATCTCTCTCTGGAAACTTCAACAAATCATTTTTTTGCATATTGTTAAAGTGTGAACTTCGAAGAATATTTTAAGACGAACCGGGCCCTGCAATTCTAAAAGTTGACGAAGTTGATTGACGGCGGTATTGATATATTGAGTAACTTTCGCACTATTGACTTGAATTTGCACAATTAGCGTTCAAACGATTCTCATCGTCAGTTCACCATCGGATTTTTTAACTGGATGAACCATTTGTTAATGACAATGACTTTAGCATGCTGTTTATCAAGAGATAAATGAGGTTTTCTTTGGAGAACCTGTCATTTTTCGTAATTTCCGAAATTTCGAAAACTGGATCGTGAACCCATAGCCGGTTGGATATATTTGAAGAAAAAAATGTTCGTTATCGTTTCATATTACATATGAGCCTGGTAAAGATCCCGCCGTTTCGGGCCTCGCCCCTGGAGGACTGCAACGCCAACTGCGCCAGAACGAACACTTTGAAAGATTTTCTTCCGAAAAAATTACATTGTAACCACAAACATGTGAACAACATACCGGGGACAAATTAATGTATTCCAACCAATGTGTTACTAGAAATAAAATCATCATTCTGACCCTTCAAATTGGGCTTCCAGAGAGGGATACCCCGTTAAGAATAAGTTTTGCAAATAAATCTTCGTCCCTCTCACCCCCTCGCTCCACCGCTCTACCTGATATTTTCCTTTATCCCACGATCTTCTATCCACAAGTAAATTCTTTACCACAAATTTATTTACAAATACTCGTAACAGCTCATCTACCTTTCTATCGATCTATCTCATCCGTTCTATCCCCCTCGGCCTCTATCTATTGATCCATGATGACGTTGAAGTTTGCATCATTGAAACGCAACGGAAATTGATGTTTTTCCAATTGCACTAATTTTATTTCGCCGATTTTGGCTGTGGAAATCATTCAAACGTTTTTACGTATTCTTATCAGAGATTTACGACTTCCATTTGCAGGAAAAAGCTTGGGTAATGATAGAAAAAAAGAAATGAATAAAGCAAAAAAATCTTTGCATTCGAAGGATGCAAACCTCAACGTCGTGATCTATCTCTTATATCTTGTATCCTTCTCTCTCGCTCTCTCTTTCTCTATCTTTATCTCTCTGCTCCCTCGCCGCCTTATCTTCTCTTCCATTTTGTCCCTGCTCTTTTCCCACCTCAACAAGCTTCATAGACGCATTCAAGTACGCATAAATACACACGGCCCAAACTCGCGTTTTTCACCGCACTTGCCCTCTTCCTCGTCCTTATCGCTAGATCTACCACACGCCAGCGAGATAAAAAAGAAAGAAAAAAAAAAGCTGCGAACTTTTCCGGACGAACTGCTGCGTCGAATGCAGAAAAGCCCAGGCACGAACGATGCTTTTCAGGTCCTTCATGAAAGCTCTCCCTCCCCTCTCTCTCTCTCTCTTACTCTCGTTACACGTCATTATTATTGCGTCACGCGGCGAAGACGCGGCTCGACGAAGGAAAAAAATCAATGAAATCTCGAGCAAATTGATTGGAACGAATGGTCACGTATTTTTTGGTTATAAAAAAACTCGAGCCGGCGTTGGAATAGGAGGGGGGGGGGGGGGTTGTGAGTGGAATGAGATACTTCTCCTTTTTCAACACGGATTCGAACAGCAATTTGTCTATCCCGCGCGTTACATCCTCTCTGTCGTCAAAGAAAATTGGAATTGCTTCAATCAAACAAAATTCATTCGGTCGAGTGTGAACACGTGAATAATTGTGATACTAACGAGTCACCATCCGTTCCAAATGATTTCGTTATTGCGCGTCTTTTTGTTTGCCGAGAAAAAATGGATAACACAAAAACGACCGAGTAGTGGAGAAAAATAGAAAAGATACCATGCATGAGAATAATTGTTGTAAATGGAGAGTAAACATGTGGTGCGGAGAATTTCGGGGGACGTTTTACTATTTTCTTCCAATTTTTCTATATCTATATTTTATATTATATTATAATATTATTATAATATAATATTATAATCCAATTATAATATTATAATCCAATTTTCCTATATCTATATCTATATTTTTCTATATTTTTTTATACACACACATCGGGAAAAAGAGGCTTTCGACGGCTTGTTGATAAAATCTTCGAAACTACTGTACCGATCCTTATGAGACGTTAACCACATATTCTATACAACTATAACTATGGCGCATATCAAGGATTTTTTTGATTTTCATGTTTACAATTTTTTGCCATAAACGGTGAAAAAACACGTGTTTTTCTTGCCTTTTTTTTAATGTCCGTCATTTTGTTATTTTTGCATATATAAAAAATCGTATGATATCCGCTATAGCCATTAACATACTGAATCTCAATTCGTTTGATTTTTTGTTTCGGATTATCCATCTCCGAGATTCCATCAACAGCGCGGACTGACTATTTTTTAGGACATTTTTTTAACTACCATTTTCGTCAATAAATCGGGACTGAATTAAATAAATAAAAGAATGTACGTATTTCGAAAGTGTATTTATTAGGTGTAGCAACTTTTATATAAATATCTATAGTATAAACCTATCAAAAAATTGATGAAAATAGCGGTTTTTAGCGTCTAAAGTGGGAAGATGGATTAATCACGTCAGCCTGTATTACGGAACAGTCTCTAACTGGGGTTTCAATAGTTCAATACCAAGCAAAATGCAGGTAAGTCGTAGGGCTTTGTTCACTTTGTTCGCAACTAAGAATCTTGACAACTTTTCACTGAAGAGTACACACATGATGTGCTTGCTCTTCAATGAAACGCTGCATAAGAACTTTTGAAACCTCAATAATAGCCTGTTCGTTGCTGCAGACCGACGTCATTATTAAGACAAGATAAAACAATCGATGCGAATGAGATTACAAGCGTGTAATGAAAGTGGTGGCCACGTTTGAGCACCTTTCATACGAGTAAGTGTTTGCACCGTTCTAATCTATTCTAGGCTACAATCATTGAAATTTCTTTTTTTATCGATTTTTTCGGACTGAATCTTGATCCAACATCTTGAAATATGGCGTGTGACTTTATTTTTACTTCCTTGATAAAATTCTGAAAGAAAACTGGTGTCATTATTTTTAAACATGGAGGTGACCTTGAAATCTCCGAAGGGCTTCCACCTGGATGAACCTTGTAGCCATTACTCTATTACCCTCTTCGAACTATGCAATTTTTGCAGGAAAAGTTTTCTCCTAAGTCTGATAGGTTGGAAAAGGTTTCTACTGCTAACAGCTGTTGCCTCGCCCGGTCGATTAATATTTATTTACAATACATCCATTTTTTTATATTCCAATAAATCTTTTTTATTTTTATAATTCATATTTATATGGAGTACAATTTATGTTTAATAAATAATATTTGTATGAAAGTTAATCTTATATTAATTCATTTCTTTATCTTCACACACATATATATATATATATATTAGGGTGGTTCAAAAAAAAATTAATTTTTTTATCGCGAAACTCAACGGAAAAGGTTACGACGCTATGAAGAAGTAATTCATACAAAATTTAAGAAGTCTAAACAATTTTTTACGAAGTGCTCAAACGACTTAATTTTTTTTTTTTCGATTTTTCGTCAATTTTTTTTTCATTTGTTTCCTTACTCCAAAACAACATATTACTCCAAAAGAACGCGCATACTTGTTAGACGTTCAATGGTGTAAACACCGTGTTCTTGTTTATCAAGTGGTTCATATAATTTTCGCAACCGAATTACATATATTAATTCTTAATCTGCAAATACCAATTGTTTATGGTAAAAAAAATATTTAAATAAAAATGGTGTATTGTTGCAGGAAAAATTAAATCAAGACTTCCGTTGGATCACGCACTAATATTTTCTACATAGAGATAAAAAAAAATTAATACTCCGATAATCATGAAAAAAAAAAACATGAATAAGGCGTTTGAGCACTAACTAAAAAATTGTTTAGAACCCTCAAATTTTTCAAAACTTTCTTTTTCTTAACATACTTCAATTTTCCGTTGAGAAAAAAATCGATTTTTTTAACCACCCTAATATATGCATATATATATATATCCTTTCCCTATAAATATATAGATATATAAGCACCCGCACGTACAGACCCATAATGATGTACGGAATCAAATAAATACACGTATACGTAGGTCGGCGACGCCGGCGCACATAAATGGTCGAGCCCGTACGTACACAAAACGTCCCGCGGTACGTACGTACGTACATATGCGACGCCTAGTTTACGACGAAACGCACATTGTCCAAAAGTTACGGTCGGTACTAGAAATGTCCTGACGGTAAGGGGTAAATCGTGGCTCACAAATCGGCCGTAGTACGTCGCCGTGTGCGTTTGTATGTATGTGTAGGGAGGGGGGGGGCGCGTTACTTCGTCGTCGCGGGTGTTCGACTCGGGAACTCGTTGCTCTTGTGGCGGTCCAGGAGCGCCGTAGCGCGGTGGCGTTTTGTACTACACACGAATACGAGCGGCAGGGCCTCGTTGACTTTCCGCCCGTATGTACACCGTGCCACATGCTGCTTCGTTTCGCGCTACGTGCCTGCACAGCGCACATGCGGTCGTGTACGTTTATGCGCGAGAGTACGCGAAACGGACAAGACACATCGAGGCCACAAGCGGCGCGCGACTGTGACATCCATACCGCCATAGGAAACGCCACAACATTGTCGTTTCAAGCTCGCGATGTGAAGCCTTTGCGTTTTATGGTGTTGTGTTCGCTGGAGAGAGAGAGAAGGAGCGAGCGAGCGAGAGGGGGGGGCGAGAGAAGGGAGAGAAACAAAGGGCTTTGTGCGGCGTATGACGTATCGGATATCGCGGCAAGCCAATGACAACAGAGAGAAATCCAAATCCAGCGATAATTAATCCCCACGGAAAACCCTCGTCGATCCAGATACCGGAGGATCATCTCCGGACGTCACGCTACGGAAGTTATCAAGAACATAGTGGAATTTGGAGATTCTGATTCGGAAAATCTTCATCAGAATTTGATCAGTGCTTGGATCGTTGAGAAGAGAGCCCTCGAGGCGAGAAACTGTACCGCGTGGCATGCGAGTCCGAGGTGATGAAGTTTCCGGACATTTATCAGGAGCGAACGATATTTGGGGAGAAGAAAATCGTCGAGCTCTGCGTCGGTGAATTCTACCCAGATGCTTTTCCACAAAAACTCAAACGCTCATGAGAAAACTCGCTCCGAATATTTGTGAGGTTATGTTGAGCTTGAACGTGCCCTTGATCATGCCCCGTGTAAAAAAGCCAAAACATCCGAGAACCTTATTTTCACAGTGGTGGTCACTTCTTCAAAACTGATTTTTGAAAAATGACTCAACGTTTTTGTCCACCTATACTTGAGGTGGATTTCTATCGGTTTCGTATTCAGCTCGGCAGCTCGACGAAATGGAGGCTTATGTGGAAAGCAAAGAAGGGTTCTTTTTCCTTCGGTTGAGGGGAAAGAGGACTTTTTTTGGTTTCTGCGCGATAAGCGGTATCGTTTTTCGGACAATATGCGGCGGGACTTTCGGGTCTCGGTTTATGTACAAATAAAAGGCGGGAAAATAATGTACACGAAGGAAGATGCGGTAGGAAATAGTACACGTCTGACAGAGAAGGCACATAGAGAGGGAAAGAGAGTTTGATATATATACCACAGCTTGAGGCTTTCTTCTCACCTTCGCAATCGTTTTCTCGCGCGTGTCTTCGCAATCTCAACGATTTCCGCAGCTCGAGGCGTGATGAAGAAAAAAAAAGCGCGAGCAATAAAAAAAGGACCTTCTTAAAAATGAGAACAAAAAGATCGAAGAATAACTCGAATTGAAGCGAGAGGAAAAATGTTTCATGTATTTTTCATGCAAGTATATTATTTGTCGGTTTGCGTGTATATATATATATATAGTAAGCGGAAAAAGTGTATTCAACGTGAAGAAATTTTCTAGGCGTTCACACCCGTCCGCAAGGGCGACTATTCAAGAGAAAAAAAGAGAGAATTTTTTCCTTTAAATACGCCTAGGTCTCGCGGTTTCCGTTCATTGTTCTTCTCGCACCGGTTGGCGTACCAACAGAGGTAGTTTTCTTTTTCTTTTCTCTTTATCGCGTCACCGAAAGGAGAACAGTAGGTTTTTTCACTCTTGCAGGACGGAGCAGTCGTACGATTGAAAAGTGCGTTTGAGGTCGTTGATTATGCCTCCTTTTCTTTAATATTGAAGAAGTCGAGAAAAAAACAAAGAATTTCCAGTTACATTTTTCACTTCGTTTTTTTAAGTTCCGTTTCCACCCCTTGAAAGTATCGCCATTGGGGGGGTCTTTCTTGCACGTGCGTAAACATCAACGTGTGTGACTGGCATACGCGGTCGCGCCGATTTCGCATCGTTCTTTGTCATGCCTAATCCAGAGTGGTGCGGAGAAGGGCAAGGGGAGGGGGTGCGGGCAGAGACGAGTAGTATATCTAGTCAACATCAACGTATGAGGACCACCGCGGTACCGTAGATATTCCATTAGAGGGGATATAGTTTTTAATACCGGGCCATTCGAAGGGAGCGTGTTTGCCAATGCGAAAATGCGGAGTGTGCATCATCACTTGTGTGTGGTGGTCTTCGCGGGGCTGATATCTCTCTCTCTCTCCCTCCCCCTCTCGCACACACGTATCATTTTCGTCGCCGTAAGGGAAAAAACTGCAAAACTGCACTAAACCGCGAGAGGGCGCTGCGCGACGAGCGGGAGAGCAGACGACGAGAGCTGACGCGGGACCGAGGAGCAGCGCGAGATAAAGAAGGCCGAGCAATGTGATCGTTTCGTCGCCAGGGTGGGAGCAAGGAGCAGGCACGGGGCGGGGGTGAAGCTTCAAACACGCGGGAAAGGGCGCGTAGATGTGCGAGGAGGCGGACGATAGAGGGCGCTGCGACGGTCCACGACACGACGGCGCACAATGCGGCAGGAGAAGAGTCGGTGCGGCGCGGAGGGGGGGGGAGGAATTAATCGCTGAAATCTGGGTACAATGTAAAAGAGTCTCCCAGCCCCGCCGATCCGGCCGGGCGAGTCGTCGTCGCCGTCGTTGGTTATGAAAGAGATGGAGCAAAAAAAGCAAGCAACGTAACGCCATCGTGTCTCGCAGGTCAGCGTGGGACGGGACGACTACCGAGACGGCAGAGAGGGTCGGAGAATGGTTGAAAAAAAAGTGAAAGAAAAAAATTGCGGAAAAACGTCGAGGTACCTATGACTCGACCGCGAAGGCATAAGTCAGCGATTTCCTACGGAACATTGAGTCCGGACGGACGAGAGACAGAGGAGGGGAGAAACCTCGCCACAAACACGAACATCGCGTCAAACACACACACACACACGCACACACACGTTTTCACGCACTGTTACAACACACCAAATGGAAACTCGCGTAACGTTGGGCGCTAAGCACACACACACACACACACAAAGTGACAGAAGTCATGAGCGAGAAATTCCAGAATGGTGGGGGGAGAGAGATATGGAGACAGAGACAGGAAGAGCTTTGCAGAAGTGCAATATCGTACAGCTTTGGGTGTACGATATGTGTGCGTGCGTGCGTGCGTGTGCGTGCATGCGTGTGCGTGCGGCGCGTGCGTGCGTGCGTGTGCGTGCGTGCGTGTGCGTGCGTGCGTGCGTGCGTGCGGGCGTGCGAGCGAGCGTGCGTGCGTGCGTGCGTGCGTGCGTGCGTGCGTGCGTGCGTGCGTGCGTGCGTGCGTGCGTGCGTGCGTGCGTGTGCGTGCTTGCGTGTGCGTGCGTGCGTGCGTGCGTGTGCGTGCGGCGCGTGCGTGCGTGCGTGTGCGTGCGGCGCGTGCGTGCGTGCGTGTGCGTGCGTGCGTGTGCGTGCGTGCGTGCGTGCGTGCGGGCGTGCGAGCGAGCGTGCGTGCGTGCGTGTGCGTGCGTGCGTGCGTGCGTGCGTGCGTGCGTGTGCGTGCGTGCGTGCGTGCAAGCGTGCGTACGTGCGTGTGCGTGCGTGCGTGCGTGCGTGTGCGTGCGTGCGTGCGTGCGTGCGTGCGTGCGTGCGTGTGCGTGCTTGCGTTTGCGTGCGTGCGTGCGTGCGTGTGCGCGTGTGCGTGCGGCGCGTGCGTGCGTGCGTGCGTGCGTGTGCGTGCGTGTGCGTGCGTGCGTGCGTGCGTGCGTGCGAGCGAGCGTGCGTGCGTGCGTGCGTGCGTGCGAGCGTGCGTGCGTGCGTGTGCGTGCGTGCGTGCGTGCGAGCGTGCGTGCGTGCGTGCGAGCGAGCGTGCGTTCGGGCGCGCGCGCGCGCGTGTGTGTGTGTGTGTGTGTGTGTGTGTGTGTGTGCGCGTGCGTGCGTGCGTGCGTGCGTGCGTGCGTGCGTGCGTGCGTGCGTGTGTGGTTATATATAGACCGGGTGACAATTATAAGGTGGCCATGTGCTTTTTAAGCGATTATTCTAGTCCAGAAATTTGAAAAAATCCATTTCTCTGGCTCTTTTCTAAACTCTTAAGAATGTGTCCTCAAAAGGAAGTTAAAGAATTCCTGATTTATCTAATATTTACCAAGACTACAACAGGATCGACCGCTCGGACCTACGAATTCGAAAAGCTTCTAAAGAAGATAGAGGCGCTCGCAGGAAAGAATGAGCTTCAGAGTGACCGGCGCGAACGATCCATGCCATAGTTAGGGTTCACGAGTGGTGAAAACTACGTCTGGTTCTAGGGTTAGTTACAAAAAATATTTTATTAATTGTGTGTCGTATTCGAAATGTGTTCCTAATCTTCATTCTGCTGAACTCAAAATGGAATTTCTATTTTTAGTTCTGAAGGCTCAGTTTTTTCTGAAAAATACTACTCGTCACAAAAAGACGCAAAAAAATTTTTTTAGAGGGACTTTGCAAACCATTAAATATCATATATTTCTCGTGTAAAATCTTCGCTTTGCAATATCGTCCATTTATCTGTCGTAAAATCTCCGCACGAAACCTTCAAAAAGCACATGGTCTCCTTACAACCGTCGCTCTGCATACGCGTGTATATACAGGGTGAGGCACACAAAGTGTCACAGAGCAATAGCACTCAAACTATTGATCATACCCAAAAATGTTTCAGACAAAAGTTTCAGTGTTCGAGAAGGCCGTCATTCTGGACCAACCTATTTTTTTGCCGGTGGAGGCGCTGAAGCTACGTCAAGGTCAACTCCACTTTTTAAAATGGAACCATGTATTTTTTTTTCGATGTTATTATTACCGATTTTAAGACGAATTCAGCGGCTTACAACACGAGGTCATCGAAAAAAAATACACGGTTCCATTTTAAAAAGTGGAGTTGACCTCGACGTAGCATCAGCGCCTCCACCGATAAAAAAATAGGCTGGTCCAATATGGCGGGCTTCTCGACACTGAAACTTTTGTTTGAAACATTTTTGGATATGATCAATAGTTTGAGTGCTATAGCTCTGTACCACTTTATGTGCCTCACCCTGTATATATATACTTATATAGTAATGCAGTTTTCATATCAGCCATCCAATTAGTACAGATTCATTTGAATGAGAGACCTTTTGGAATCATTCATTTCTTCTCGTTCTTTATATTCCCTTACGCGAGACAGTCCGCACAACGTACACGTGTGTACTCAATATGAATGAGTTGTAACTATCCGGAAGCCTGCGAGAATCTTATCTAAAGCTCTATCGTCTATGAAGGGTATAATATGGCACATTTTATGTACTATATATACATATTTATGTGGTCTATACATTTTTGTGGTTTACTACGCCAAGGTGCGGTCAGACGCGTACGTCATTTCTGGAACACCGGAAAAGCCTTGGTTCACGCTACGATGCACTATGCCCTGTCTCTCTCTCTCTCTCCCTCTTACTCCTTATCCTGTGCGGCCCGCCGGAAGACTCTCCGTTATCTTCGCACCTTATATATACGGTGGAAGGTTGGACATGTGCGACGAGCGCAAAGGGATCGAAAGATGAAAGAGAGCCACGGGGAATAAAAGAGGGATGAAGAGTACGCGAGAAACATATATATATATATATATATATATATATATATATATATATATATATATATATATATATATATATATATATATATATATATATATATATATATATATATATATATATATATATATATATATATATATATATATAGAAAGAGAGCACGAGTCAAAAAAAATTAGGAGAAACATTATACTCTTATCGCTCGCGACGCGGGGAAACGTTCTTCGGTGCCATTCGTCCGGAAGGAAAGACCAGAGTCACAAATCCACGCCTATATATATATAAAATGCCTTTGCCAAAAGTATTAGGCATCCGATTTTTGGTGAGTTGGAAAAAAGTTCCTGGCATTAGCGAATTAAGGGTTGACTTTAAAACACGTGTACAAAATTATAAAATATAATGGATTTCGATTTCCTTTGCGTTGTTTTTTTGCTGCGAAAATATTTTGAAACAATGGCGATTTAACGGAGTTTCGAATACTTTTGGCTATGGCTGTTTAAGGGGTAAGGCCACTGTAATGGCCCAAAAAAAAAGGTTTTTTCACTAATTTTTTGCTCCCGAAATTGAAGGTATTTGAAAAAAAACTTTTAATGGTGTTATCGGGCATACATTAAACTTTATTATAAAATTTTTTTACAGTAAAAAAAAAAAGAAAATGGCGGTTCCACAGCTATCTTCCCGGGACATGTTTTGCTGCCAAGGCTCCGCGGCACGCAGCACCACTGGTGCACTTTTGAATCTAGAACAAAAAAAAAAAAAACCATTAATCTAGAGGGCTATAGCTAGAGAATGTCGATCGGATTTTAAAAAGTATCAATTTTTGTGGATTTGGCGTGCGTTTGAAAAAAAAAATTGATTTTTGACGAAAAAAACGGCAAGTTTTTTGTTAATAAAAAATCAATAAATAAAGTTCTTGAAAATTCCGATCGACATTCTCAAGATAATGTAAATGTTCACATCTGGTTAAAATTTCAAGTAAAAAAAATGAAAATTGTTCGAGTTATGCTGCGTGCCATTTTGAAAAACCATGTTTCGAGAAAAACGCGTTTAAAGTTTTGCGAATAGTTTTTTATAGCCAATAAAAAAAAATCGATTTTTCAAAAAATTTACAGTGGCCTTACCCCTTAAGGGTTATAGATAATCGTATGTGCGGACGGATATGTTCGTGCGCGCGCGCGCGCGCGCGTGTGTGTGTGTGTGTGTGTGTGATTTTCTTGAATGAAATCTGGCCTTCCTTGAAAATGGAAAGGGAGAAGGGTACAACCATATATGTATTACATATATGGGTACAACCAACCCTTCTCTCTCCGTTCCTCACTGTTCATCTCTTTTATCGTTACTCATCGTCTCTGTCTATCTCTCACTCTCTCTCTCTCTCTCTCCCTCTCTCTCTCTCTCTCTCTCTCTCTCTCTCTCTCTCTCTCTCTCTCTCTCTCTCTCTCTCTCTCTCTCTCTCTCTCTCTCGGTATCTGACACCCGCGGTCCTCCGCCGACCTGTGCAAAAGGATATCATCGCTCTACGGCACTTTGCGTTCCACTCTCGTGTATCCACCTCGTAATCCTCGTCTTCCCTGATAGCTCTTTCCGACGCGAGAACTAGTTGAATTTTACGCTCATACACATCGCCCGTGGTGCAAAACACGTGAATACGAAGATACACGAACGCACCGAATCGAGACGAGTTTTCTTTTGCCCCTGAGATTTCCGTCTCCATTTCTTTTTTCGCCGACAATAAAGAGCGACGCGATACGCGAGGCGCGAATAAAAAATAACACGGCGATGATTATCGAGTTATGGGGGAATGAAAAAGAAATAAAAATACTGATCGTATTGCACGAGAAGTAGCGAAAAGTGTGTGTGGGGAAGAGATCGGAGGAGGATTTTTCGAGTTCACGCAAACGTCGCGCAGGAATACCGTTTCGCGTTGGCATATAATGAGGAAACATCGCGGGGCACTCTCGCGACCGTCGCAATACGAGTTTCTCCATCTTTAGAGCGTGTGAGAGAGAGAGAGAGAGAGAGAGAGAGAGAGAGAGAGAGAGAGAGAGAGGAGAGGGGCTGAGCAAAAGAGATGGAGCGAAGGTAGGAGAGCAAGATAGAAGAGGAGTGGGAGCTATTTTTTAAAACGATGCGATGCTACGATACGATCGCCGAGACACCGTTGTTGTAGATTATACAGGAAGTCAATACAACGTTGCGAATACGCGGGAGGAGACGAAGAGGCCGCGAAAATACACCTTATCTCCAATTCTGTCTTACTCTGTCTCTCTCTCTCTCTCTCCTTCTCTCTCTCTCGGCCTTTTTTCTTACGCCTCTTTCTCCGAACGTTTCTTCACCCCGTATGAGCATCCTTGCAGCAACACTATCGGCATTAGCAAACCGCTATAATTAATATGTATATCTATATACATATGTGTGCGTGTGTGTGTGTGTGTGTGTGTGTGTGTGTGTGTGTGTGTGTGTGTGTGTGTGTCTGTGTGTGTGTGTGTGTGTGTGTGTGTGTGTGTGTGTGTGTGGGTGGGTGGGTGGGTGGGTGTGTCTGTGTTGACCCGATTCTGTTCCCTGCTCTTATCGCTCGATCATTGAGCATAAACTTGCAAATGTCTCCCGGTGCATAAGGTAAGTCAAAACAATGAGGTGGACGGGGAACAATATGTTCGTCTAAAAGACTATGACACGAGAAGTAGATACGTCGTATACGTGGGTATAAAGAGCCTCCGGAACTACGGGATGAGTGCATCGTGCCAGTCTCCCCCAAGATAGGACTCTGGCCGCGTGGAACTTATTACGCAGGTATCGTGAAATTTTCTTTTTCTCGCCCAGTATTTGCATCGCTCTTTAATAACTGCTCTTGGAGGTCACTATTCAAATGCAGCTCCACCGACACACACACACACACACACACCTGTATATGTATATTTATACATTATATATATATATATATATATATATATATATATATATATATATATATATATATATATATATATATATATATACATATATATATATAGGGTGTCCTGTTATGAATGGATAATCCTGCAACTGTCGATAGGTCAGATTATGTCCTACTATATGCTGCAATTTAAGTTTAGTAAAAATTTAAAAAAACCAAAACTGCGTGCGTGTAGTTTAAGATGGTAATGCATCTATAAAGAAGTAGGTACTATAAGCACGACGATTATCAACGACTCGTATGTATTGCTAACTTGAATAACCACCTCAGTTTTTAAATTTCGGATGGACCGTTTAAGAGATCATCACAGTGTAACGGGTCAAAAAATACCTGACTTTCGCGATTTCTTTTCAATGGTTAAAACACGCTAATCAGTCTGATTATTTTATGTCAAATCGAAGCTCTCATGAAGAGCAGAAAATACATTTTTAAACGTTTATTTTGATGGTTCTTTACATTTTTTTTTACGGATGAAAATGTCTTCGAAAAAAATGGAGTCTTCACGATGTGCACAGTTGTGGCTGTAAATATCATCTGAAAGAAAAACTTGTGAAAGGACCATCAATCAGAATGAAAGCCGCTATCTTGCTATGGAGGTGTTTTTAATCTAAGTTGACGAAATGGCGGCGGTTTCAAAAAAAAAGTATCGAGTTTGGCATATTTTTTCGAGTGTTTCATTTAAAAAACGCTTCCAGGGCGAGATAAAGAATGGCGTGAAGATGGTTGTCGCAAAATTTGAGACCGATAGCTTGAAAACTCGTCCTTTGAGAGTGTACACCGTTTTGAAAAACGACAATTCGAGAAAAACGCGTTTAAAGTTTCGAGTGTGAAGTTTTCATATAAATTGTTTACGTACGATTACGTTAGTATATAGACAGCATGTTTATAACCATCTATACTATCGGAAAATGCAAAAAGATCGATTTTTTGTAAATTGTACCCTGTGATGATCCCTCTGACACAACAACTCAAGCGAGGATGATTCTCCGAGTTCTAGTCGAAAAAATTGTTAAAATAATATTGAAAAACTACCGAAAAAATTGTCAAAATAATTTTTTTTAATTCTGAAAAAATTCCAGCTACTTCAATGTGAACCTCTGCAACTCTTTACCCTCTTGATATTTTCTCTGAAACCCCATAGTTATTGGACTACGCCTACTTTTCTAAAACATGCCTTTTTCAGCTAAAAATGAAATACTGGGACGAAAAAAAATCGTACGAAACTTTCTAAAAAAGAAAAATGTAGGTTTTGATACCCTCTTCAAGTTTGTCATGAAAAAACGAGCGAAGAAATTCGCCAGAAGTTATACGGGCAGTTTTAGGCGTAGGATAAAGCTGAAAAATAGCCATTTTCAAAAAAGCGTACCGGGACCAAAAGAATTGTAAAAAATTTTCTAAAGAGGCAAAATAAAGGTAAATTTGGCCTCTTTGAAACGCCGCTTGGGAAATGTTATAATCTTAATTTTTGAGTCCGCTATTTAACTTTTAGTGCGGCAAGAAATTTCGACTGGTGTACTCAAACTTTTGGCCGGCAGTATATATCGTATATATATAGTATATATATAGCGTGTGTGTGTGTGTGTGTGTGTAGTATACATATATATATATATATATATATATATATGTGTATATATTTATATATTTATATATTTATATATATATATACACACATATTAATCGCACAAATTTTAATGGCCCTTGATATGTATATATAGATGTACAGTAGCCAGCTGGCAAAATGAAATATTTCAGAACATTCCCCCGCGCCTTTTGTTGCAGCAAGAAAGCGTCTTCACGCAAAGAGCTCCATCCACTTACGGTTTAAAAATGCCTGTGCAACCCTCGCATCTTTAATTCTAATTAAATACCGACAGTTGCCGAGGACGCGAAACGAAGTAAATGTTTTTCCCAACGCTGGTGAAAAAGCGGGAATTTATTTGCCCCGTCTTGTATCGTGTGAATTCGGAACGTGCCGCAATCCAATGGACCGTAATTGAGGGGCCAAATTTCACTCAAGTTGAGCGCTCATGGGAAGGCTACTAACCGATTTTTTCGAAAAACTACAATCTCTCGTGTTTACGCGAACACGCGAATATTCGTCCACGATCATGCACGAGAGGAGGAAAAAAAATTCGGTAAAAGAAGACGAGCAAAAAAATGTTGATGAAAAATAAAAAAAATAAATAAAAAAAAGAAATTTGCATGCGTGGCAAAGAAAAGTGTATAAAGACTCGCAAAAGGTCCGCTGTTAACACGGATCACTGACGATAAGCTTCGCTCGCCGAGCTCTCGGACGTCCGCTATTATATACAGGATTAACGATGAAATTTAATTATTCTCCTCGCGGGCTTTTCGGCGATGGATATGAAAAAAAAACCGGCGCACCGGCTCACGGAATATCCATTGCACGAGCATATATATATTTATAAATGGGTAAGTTTTTTTCGAGGACATTCGAGTTCGAGGACCGACCTCATATTAGCCATGACGTTAAAATTCCATCGTTGGAACGCAACGATTTTATTTTTCTTCATTTTTTATCATTATCCTGAGCCTTTGTTGCCAATTGAGGTCGTCAATCTGTGATAAGAATACGTGCAAACGTTTGAGTGTTTTTGGCGGCCTGAATGTTCCGAAGGAAAATTGCAATTAAAAAAAATGATTTTTTAAACGTAAGGCCCCTGAATTACCTATGTATAAATGTAACGTAAATGTGTGTAGTGGCCACTTCGAGGGCGATCCTCGAAACAGTCAGATATGCTAAACTTTTGAATAAAACAATATTTTTCAAATTCCGTACGTACTTCTCTGGGTATTCTAATGTAGATTGACGAGAATTTTTGTTTTTTGTTCTGGGTCAAAAATTGTGGATGCTAAATGTCACGCCGCGGAGCGCCTAAGAAAAAGATAAAAGAAAATATTGGTAGTGGGCCATTTTGTACATCGAAAAAAATATATATCTTTTCTAACAGCTTGATATTCATACTAAATAGATGTGTAATTAATTTTATGAGTGACTTACTTTTTCATACGAAAAGAAATTGTTAAATTCGCACATGATTTCATACCCGTTACTATGGCCTAAGGCCTTAAATAATCAAGAAAATTATTGAACAGTATTTTCAATTCGCACGGTGCATCTCCGTGTTCATTATTTTTGCCGAAAATTTTTTTTTTTTGTTTCAGGCTACTGTGAAAATGACGAATACTCATTCGTTGCTTAAGGCAACCCACATTGAATAGGACGGCCCAACATATGATGCACGAATCACAGATTGAACGTAAATTTATTATTGCACCCATAGAACTGCTGGTATCACAGATTGAAGGTAAATCTATTATTACAACCATATAACTGTTGGTAAAACGATGGTCGAATCACAGATTGAAGGTAAATTTATTATTACAACCATAGAACTGCTGGCAAAATTTTAAAACCGTTTCTCTCGAAACTACGTGTTTCAAAACGGTGCACACGATTTATCGATATCTAATGAACACATTGACTCGAAATTTGGTACGCTTTTTCAGTGTAACAGTAGCTTCGTCTTGATCGACGTTTTTCTTCTATTTTTTTCATTAGTTATGAAGTTATGAGGTTATGAACTTATGAAGTTATGATAAAGATTAGTTATAAGACATTTTTTTTCTCGATGATTGAAACACGACGACGAAAAAAGGTCGGTCAAGTATCAACCAATGTTATCTATTGTGAGTAAAAGCTCGTCCTTGTTGTTTCAGATCAACCGGGTGGCCTAAATCAAGTACACCGTTGAGCCCCTCACGTGCAGACGGCCTTCACTAGATTGTTTGTAACTTCTTCAATTATTGATACTCGTTATAAAAATGTGGTACACAACTTTGTTAATGTACATACAAATAAATGTCCAAACGATTTTCGAACCATTTTACTCATTCCTCCAAAGTTACCTTTTTTAAACCCTCATTTTCCAGTCGTCACAGCAGGCTAATCCCTTCCGAAAAAAATACACTTGTCCGAAGGTGGATTCGAAGGTGTTTGCTACGTGAAGTTTGAACGCGGATATCTCGGTAAATTTTTACCGCATGGCATTTTTTAAAAGAGCGTTTTCCTCGCAATGACACGCCCTGTATGCTCACAAAGGAAGCCCTAATAGTTGTAAATCACCATGTATATATAACTGTATCCATTCACCCAAACCCCCTATTTACCTCATAGCTGCCAGATAGCGGGGTTGGTCGCGGCTGCGTACTTACTATGGTGAGCTACGAAAAAAAAGAAAGAAAATTCAGGAAAAATCTACTCGGACAGCGCGTGGGAGAGAAAACTCTGTAGCGGGTATGGCTCGTGTCCCTCTCTTGCCCATGGCTGTGCGAGTATAGCGAAACTTTCGTCTTGTGCGCGATATACACGCTTATTAAATTCTTATCTCGTAACTGTATTAGAGGTAAAAACTTTGGGAGTAAATAAACCGAGATTTCACCATATATCCCTATACATAGAGATCCCTTTTGGTTGCCCAATATATTCGTAATATACCGATAAATATAACGGTACTAGCAGTCGTCGTAATCGTGTTACAAATTATGACAATGGTAATCGTAATCACGATAATAATAATAATAAAATAATTAAGACAAGAATGATGCTGATACCACTAATAATAATACGGGAAACGAGGACGTAGATATACATTCAGACGGCGGAAATATCAAATATTAAATGGGAATTAAATCTATTAATCACGGCAATCGATTTAATTTGAACGGAAATGTTGGGTACTAAACTCGGCTGATCGAAATAATGTTGTGGTGAGCGGAATTAAATTCTTATTAGAATTATGCAAATTCCGTATTTATGGAACATTCAGTCGGAAGCGCACGTTCATGAAGATTTAACGGTCGTAATTTATCATGTTATTGCTATTTTCGAGTTGATTTGTTGAGGATGTTATATATATATATGACAGAGTGTCCTGATAGCCTGAATAGATATATATATATCAAAACGAACTCTAATTGTTTTTGTACATATTTGTATTTATGTATATAACAAACTATTATAATCAGTTGTTCGCCTATTGTAGGCAATATTAATGTGTGTGTGTGTGTGTGTAGATGGCGTGTAAAAATATGTACGGAAAAAAATAATTTGAAAAACATCGACTCTGATTGCCATCCTCATCGCCTTACCAGCCCCCCAAAACCCTCAACTCTAACCCTTAGCTCCCTCAGCCTAATTTCACCATACCCGAAATTATTTAAACTGCAATAATGCCTTGGAAATCACGTTAAGATAAATATAGGTAAATCGATGATACTTTCAAAACAACATTTGAAGAAAATCCTCAGAGCAGCCAGATGTGCTGATGAGCAACATTGCATAGATGTAACAAATTCAATATATTCTTTTACGTATATATCGTATTATTAGATACTTAAGCTAAAATAAAATTAAGAAACGTACCCCTCTCTCTCTCTCTCTCTCTCCCCTTCCCTTTTCTCCCTCTCTCCCTCTCTCTCTCTCGCCCGATCTCAGCCGCACCAACTGTCAAAGATTAACTTAGTACTCTCCCTCTCCCTTTTTTTCAACATCCACGGCCGCAGTCCCGATCCCTTTCAGCGTAAATTATAAAAGTAAGAAAGGAATAGCGAAAGATTTTCTCCCTGGATGCACCATAATGAGAAAAGTAATTCCAATTTAAATAATGCCCCGAAGTGTGAGCTCTCCCTAGGCAGAGGAAAATAATATCTCAACGATTCCGCTCGTTCTCGCTCGGTGAGATTCGCACAGATTCTCCACTCCGTGTCATTCATAGCCTTGCGCCAAGGGAGAAGCACGAATTTCTATGACTCCCTCCCCGTGCCTCTCGAAGCTCAAGACACGCTCGCGTCCACGTGAAATATCATTTCCTTTATTCCTGGCGATTTTCTTTTCGCCAAACATCCAAATATATGGATATATACACGTTGATTGTTCGAAACGATTTTAGATAGCCGAGTAGGGGAGGCTGGGTACGGTTGTGACAGTCGTTGTATCAGCGAAGCTATAAGGAATACCGGGGGGTGCAAGGGGAGAGATGAGCGGCGTGGCCGTCTGAACGCGTCACAGCATTGCGTCAGCCAGTGTGCGACATTAAGGGGGGATCGTCTTTTTTTTCGCAAAATTTACCGCTTTTTGGGAATTTTTTTGTGAAGAAAGTATACAACGGAAAACTTGTGAAACTTGGCATATAGTTTTATTGATCTGTTTACTACATACAAAAAAATTTTTAAACAATTTCATAAAAAAATCCGCCTCCCACCCCCCTCGACGCGCGATGGTCCTTTTTTGATGGTGTGCACGATTACAGCCTTCACGTTCATCTTGCAACAAAAACCCAAAAAGCATTTTACTTTAGACACATATAGCTATCGTTCGATGAAGGAAAAAAAAAAATTGACGATTTGGTGACGTTTTGAACTTGAAGTATCGATTTTTCGAAAAAAATTGATCGATTTTTTGTTATAAATAAAAAACTATTAAACGTATTGCTTTTTTGCTTCATCAAACGATAAAAGGATGTCAGCTGAGCATTCTGTCCAAATTTGAAGGCAATCGGTTGAATAGTTTTTGAGAAATCGTGCACACCATCAAAAAAGGACCATCGCGCGTCGAGGGAGGTGGGAGGCGGATTTTTTGATGAAATTGTTTAAAATTTTTTTTGTATGTAGTAAACAGATCAATAAAACTATATGCCAAGTTTCACAAGTTTTCCGTTGTATACTTTCTTCACAAAAAAATTCCCAAAAAGCGGTAAATTTTGCGAAAAAAAAGACAATCCCCCCTTAAGGATGTTGAGTCCCAAATCGCAAGTGATAATAAAATTCTGAAAATTTGGTATGTTTTTGTATGACGTATTTCAGAGGTCGTGTAAAAATTTCACGACAATTAGGAAGCTCGTTATTGAACAATTAACATTCACAAATTAAATGTTATCTTATGGAAACTGGGGTAACTTTGCAACAAGTTTTTTTTTTGACCTCTCAATTTTGTAACATCTACAATATACTGAAAGCAACGGAAACAAAACGAAGTTTATTGATACATTTTTTTTTATTTCTTTTAAAAATTGTTCTTAACAAAATGTTAATTTTATAATAACGAGCTTCCTAATCGTCGTGAAATTTTAACACGACCTCTTAAATACTTCATACAAAAACATACCAAATTTTCCGAATTTTCTTATTGCTGTTTATTTCAACCCTTAAGGAGGTTGAAGTAATGATGATAGAATTCTTAAAATTTGGTATGTTTTTACATGAAGTATTCAGGAGGTCGTGTAGAAATTTCATGACGATTAAGAAGCTATTTATTGAACAATTAACATTAACATTTTTCATAGGGACTCAACATCCTTAATAAAATATACCCTCATTGTCAACCTCAAAAGTGGTGAAGAAATCTTTCCTGTAAAAAAAAATCATGAAGATCGGATATTTTTACCTTGCCTAATGGTATCGTACCCCTTAAGGTATTCCTTTTATGAACCCGAATATCTAACAATCCACTGAGTTTCGTCAATAATCACATCATAAAAATGCATCCCAGTATACTGATGAAATTTCAAGCTTATTTTATTTCATTTAGCGCCACTGTAATTTACCAATAGTTCAGAAGGGCCCTACTTATGGTCCCACAAAGTACCCCCCTCCGCGAAACGAATACCTTAAGGGTTCTGCATAAGCTTGAAATTTCGAAAATGCGATTTTTCGTTCCTTTTTTTTACAGCTTAGGGTGTTAACTCCAATTTGCATAAAAGATTTTGTAAGAATTCCAAAAATCGACGGAGTTATTAGGATTTTTGTAAATGGTCGGCCCAGTGCGTGCGGCGAAGCGCCCTGCTGTGATTCACCCTTTTCGCTGCGTTTTCCTCGACAACTATGTTTTACAAAACGGTAAAAGTCCTATCTTAAAATCTATCCGTCCATTTCACTTCAAATTGTAACAGAGCATCGCTTATAACATTGTTTTAATCACACGACAGGATGATTTTTTTAATATATGTTCATTAGGGTGGCACAAATTTAAGCTCTATTTTTTCTTTTTTCTCGCCATCCAATTATTTACTTTGAAGAGGAAAAAAAATTGTCGCGAAAGCTGCGAGCGGTCAAAAAATATTTAGAGGTCACTCAAGCCTCCCAAAAATTCTCATTTTCATTAATAAATCGATTTTTTTCGTTCCCTCCTCACTCATGAATTTCGCGCTTTATAATTTTTTAATTAAGCTCGCGAAAGTCTAGCCGGCTAATGAATATTTAGTGGTCGCTCAAGAGCTTCGAAATTTCCAGTTGTCGCGAATTTTTTTTCTCTTCCCACTCATGAATTTAACACTTCGTAAAATTTTCAAAACAATTCATCCTCTTTTTCTTTAAGGAAGCTTTCCAGTGTGACAGCCCGAAAAATCGCTGTTTTTCGCGATTTTTTTTTTTAAAGAAAAAATAATCTAATCGGTCTGGTTTTTTTTGTATATTAATTGGGTATGGAAGAATACAAAACAATTTTTTAAAGATCGATTTATTTATTAATTAATATCTATAAAAATGATGAAACAATTGTTGCAGAAAATGCACTTGGATGTGGTGTCCACGTTGGGGGTCACAATTTTGATCTGAAACAAAAAACACAAAAAGATTATTGATCGGTATATAATTGGCTTTCGTGCTATGGAGGCTTTTTTTTTTTTTTTTTTGCAAAAATGGCGCCGGTTTGAACAAAAAGTATCGATTTTAGCATTTTTTTGGCAGTTTTTTTTACAAAAAAATAGGAAGATGTCAAAAAAAAAAAAAGCTTCCATAGCACGATAAACAATGACGTTAAGAATATTGTGTAAAAAATTCAACTCGATAGCTTTAAAACTCTGCCCTCCAAGTTGGACACCGTTTTGAAAAATGCTGTTTCGAGAAAAACGCGTTCAAAGTTTCGCTGTAGCTGTAGCGCTCCGTTGCCTTCTTCCAAGAAATGCTGTACAGTAACCGAAATAATCTGAATTTCGGCATGAAAATTTCAGGGAATATTCGGAAGAGTGTATACTATTCGATAAAGCAAAAAAAAAAAAATCGATGTTTTGAAAATTTCACACTGGAAAGCTCCCTTAAAAACGGATTCTTTCAATTTACCTCACACTTCTAACCCTATAAAACGGGGGACCTATAATTTTGTTTACAGACGAGAGCTTTAAAATTTTTTTTCATAAGAACAAAGATTATAATTCTTGGGTTAGTAGTGTGAGGTAATTTTGAAAAATCTGTTTCTAAAGAAAAACAATTAGTTGTTTAGAAAATTTTACAGAACGTCAAATTTATGAGTGAAAAGAGTAATAAAAGTGGCGAAAATTGGAAATTTCGAAGCTCTTGAGCGACCACTAAATATTCATTGACCATCTAGAGCTTGCGGGAGCTTAATTTTAAAATGCTAAAGCGTAAGATTCATAGGTGAGAAGTAAACGAAAAAAAAATCGATTTTTTAACGAAAATTTGAATTTTTAGGCGGCGTGAGCGACCTCTAAATATTTTGCGACCGCTCGCAGCATACGCGACAATTTTTTTCTTCAAAGTAGATAATTGTATGGTGAGAGAAAGGAAAAAAAGAGCTCAAATTTGCGCCACCCTAATGTTTATACATGTATTAAGAAACCATTAAAATTGTTTTTTTTTTGCATAAAAATCTTTGCAGCTTTCTCCGCGGAGGTGGCCATTTTCGTAATTTTCAAAATTTCAAAAAATTGCCGGCTCATACGAGTATTTTGTTATTACACTAAAAGTACATCTTTCAATTTTTTATTCCAGATGACCCTCACTGCCAGAACCACTCATACCGATTGGTAACGCAGCAATGGCGGCACTTTCCTCAAATGACGATAACTTCTCAAATAATCAACATTCTCAAAAAAAAAACTCAAACTTGGCAACACTATGTATCAATTGTCTGTAAATTTCCAACTTTCTTATCTGGATACTCTCGTCGGAAAAGAATTTCTATCAATGTCCTGGCTGTCATTTTGTTTATGATCGAAGTGTCTCCTATTATTCGCAACATCCACCTCCATACGGGCATTTTGAAAGCACATTGTGCTCGCAGCGATACGTGTACACGGAGAAAGTGCTAAAATTACCGAATGCGAAAGGCAGCCGTGAAATATTGTCAAGTTACATAGGGCAGATTGCCATCATCGAATATCTATTTGCGCTCGATATTTCGTACCGTTAACCTCTCGAGCCCCCCCCCCCCGCCCACCTCTCGTTTTTTACCTGTGTAGACCACGATGCCCGGACGAAACTAATCGAACTCGAGACCCGCTCGAGTTTTCGCATTTTCAATCAACATTAGGTTACTCCCTGCCGCTTTTCCTCTACTTGACGAAATTCCAAGGACCCCTCGTTCCTTGCGAATCCCAAAGACAAACCCACCCGTTAAAATCGAAAAAAAAAAAATGAAATTTTCTTAACAAAAAAGACTTGCCCGATTGAAAGTTTTTTTACCTTTTTTTTCACTACGCTCGTTTACTGTTTTTTTTAGGAACTATACGTTCCATTATGCGCACGTTCCAATACATATACACCTGCAGGTATATATATATATATATAGACAGGGTTCTGTTATAAGTGGATAATTCTGTAACCGTCGATAGGTCAGATCATGCCCTACTATATGCTGAAATTTCAGTTCAGTAAAAGTGCCACGGTTTTCGAGATTTTGCGCTCTATGGTATTTTTTGAAAAAAAATCATGTGCTTTTGGTTTTTCGCAAACAACTTGTTTAAGTAATTGGCACGACATGCGAAATTTCAGCATATAGTAGGGCATGATCTCACCTATGGACGGTTACAGAATTATCCACTTATAACAGGACCCTGTATATAGATATATATATATACCTGCAGGTGTATATGTATTGGAACGTGCGCATAATGGAACGTATAGTTCCTAAAAAAACAGTAAACGAGCGTAGTGAAAAAAAAGGTAGAAAAACTTTCAATCGGGCAAGTCTTTTTTGTTGAGAAAATTTCATTTTTTTTGTTTTTTTTTGTTTCATTGTTTTTTTTTTTCATTTTTTTCATTTTTTCATTGTTTTTCATTTTTTCATTGTTTTTCATTTTCATTTTCATTTTCATTCTTTCATTGTTTTTACATTTACATTGTTTGCATTACATTGTTTACATTCATTTTCATTTCATTTTCATTTTCATTTTTTCATTGTTTTTACACCGCAAGCTATCAAGTCAGACGTTCGAATTGGTTTTCATGAAAATTCTGCATAGAATCCTTCTTCATAAAGTTTCCTTAACATTTATGGTTAAAAAGAAGATTTTTCTAGATAAAACAAAGAACCAAGAGTATTTTTTTTTAACCGCGTCAAAAAAGTTATCATTTGTAGATATGGCATGCGAAAAACCAAAAGCAGATGATCTTTATCTCGAAAACCGTGGGACGTTTACTAAATTGAATTTCCAGCATATAATAGGACATGATCTGACCTATCGACAGTTGCAAGATTATCCATTCATAACAGGATACACACACACACACATATATGCGTATCTAAAGTCACTCTGACTTACTTCATCCTTGACAAGAGAGAAAATGATCCGGAACGCAAATTTCTCCAAAACCAGTGACTGGAAGGGCGCAAAAGCGTGAGGAAAACGACCTATGGTGTTCTTGCGAGCACCTCGCTCCCCTCTTCGTTTCTCGTCTTGTAAGTAATCACACAAACGTTATTCATCGCCAATCGGACTGACTGGATAATTCGTTGAAATTAATTGATAAACATAATATCTATCATTATTCTAGTAGTAATAATAACCGCAACTATAGTGATTTAATAAGACGAATGAATGATAATATCGATATAATGATAATAATAATCATTGTCATCATAGAAACAACTCTGACAATGATAACAATTATTATCATCGTAACAAGAACAACAACGATAACAACAACAATTATATGACAACAACGATAAAAATAATAATCATATAATAACAATGATAATAACACATTCATAACGTATTACTATGATTATTATTGCTTTTTTATATATTATTTTATAGTGGTCATATGCTATTATTATTGTTAATAATATTATTATTTAAGAAGAAACGGAGTGTGTTTTCTAGCGAGTCGCCTTTCCGGGCGTTTCCGCATAACCTTGGAGCGCGGATCTTCTAAAGTATCTGCCAGCAGATTTTTCACATACCGTGTAAAAAAAAGACAAAAACATTATTTTAATAGCAAGTATAGTGCAAAATAATGATAATCAATATATATTACGCTGTATAATTTTCCTCCAAACATGATTCTCCCTAACGAATAATTCACCGAGAATTAATACCACCGGATGGACTGCACTGTCAGGAAAGTTTCCATAAGCCCAGACTCGCTGAAATCCCTGTCTCTGTCCCTTTCTCACTCCCTCTCTCTCTCTCTCCCTCTGTATTCGCACGACGTTTTAATCCGCCTGTTCGACGAGTTAATTTCGAATATAGAGACGGAAAAAAGCCCGATCCGAGCTACGTGACTAATTTAGATTTTTCTTGTTCAGCTGAGGTTTGCTTCGGAAACAAATAACATTATTTCACGCAATGACAAATAATTTTGCGTGAGAATCGCTTCGAAAAAAAAAGAAAGTTAAAGGCAGCGAAATAAAGGAAGGACGATAACGAATAAGAAATAAAAGAAGAAAATGAGCGAGGAACAAATTGTGTAACCGTTGAGACGAGGGTTGCGAGGATCGTGCGCGGTAGGAAAACGCGAGATGAGCGACAGATCATCGTCCTGAATTACAGGAACGGGGTACGAACGAACGTTCGCGAGAGAGAGGAAATTAAAGGCACGTTTGCGACGTTGGGCAGTTGCTCCGACTCCTAATCGAGCATTTTCGTCGATTCGAGGGGTGGGGAAACTGGAAATATTGAAGTCAAAGGAAAAAACCATTGAAAATGAAAAAAAAAATTTTTTGAAGGTTTAAAGTAGGAGAAAAAAGTTTAAAGAAATTATTAAAAAATTGAACAAATATGAGAAATTTGAGAGAAAAAAATTGAAAGATTGAAAACGGAAAGAAAACATTATCTACTTGGAGACGAAACTTTTAGCGGTAATGACAAACTAATTTGAGGCGTTACATCTATGTAATTTGTTGAGAAATGAGACTTTTTTTGGGATTTTTTAAAGTATACTCGAAAAGCAATCAAAATGACGTTTGAGGAGTTTATCCTACATGTGTTGAAGGATACAAAAAAAAATTGATGAACAAAAAACACAAAATGGCAGCTCGGGATGACGCAGAACTTTTATGGATCAGTTTTACAACAATAAAAATCGTTTTGCTAGAGAAGCACACACTATTGTTGAAAAATGTGGTTTTCCGAAAAAATGGCAACATTTTATAATTTCAGAAATTGCTTCCGCTGAAGAAGCGGACTTGATTAGTTTGTAAAAACCAGAATTGTTGATGAATCGTAAAAATCGTGTGAGCTTCTCCAGAGAATCGATCAAAGAAGCTAAAGTCGAAATGTCAAGTAAATCGGATGAAAACTGCCCGAATGAAGCGTTCGCCCGATTTGAAAAACGTGGTTTCGAGAAAAACGTGTTTAAAGTTTGAAAACTGATTTAGGAGCAATCGTCCACGCTACTGAATCGAAACTCTCATTCGAATTCTGCGTGTACCCATACTGAGGTTTTTGATAGTAGGTCTTCAGTTGTTGGGTCGTTGTATATTTTATGTACGACTAGACTAAACGACTTGACTTAAAAATTGAGGGATGCACTACCCTAGAGATGTCTTTTTTCGAGGGGTGGTTTCACCCCTTAAAACCTTTTTTCCGCTGATGAAAAAAAATACGTATCGCTTACTTTTCGCTGCTTTATAACATATCCAAATTTCAACAAAATTGAAGGGTGTCACCTGAGGGATGTTCCTTGGCAGTAAAAGGATTTCCACGAGCTGCGTGAGACCTGATGCGGACGGACGCGTATTTCTCGAAAAGTCGTTTTTCAATACGGTGTACACTCTCAAAGGAAGAGTTTTTAAGCTGTCCCTCTCAATTTTTAACACAACATTCTTCATACCATTCCTTATCTTGCTATGGAAGCTTTTTTTATCTTCGTATTTTTTTTTAACGAAAAACTGTCGTAAAAGTAGGCTAAATTCCATACTTTTTTTTCAAACCGCCGGCATTTTGATGGTTTTCATAATCAGAAACCTCCATAGCAAGATAGCGCCTTTCGTACTGATTAATAATCATTTCACAAATTTTGTTTCAGACAAGAGTACGGCCACAACTGCGGACACCGTGAGGACTCCTTTTTTCGAAGACATTTGCAACCGTTAAAAAAATGTAAAAAAATTAACAAAAATAAACGTTGAAAAATGTATTTTCTGGTCTTCACGAGTACTTTGATTTGATATGGAAAAATCAGACTGATTAGCGTATTTTGTCCATCGAAAAAAAAATGCGGAAATCAGCTATTTTGGACCCGTTACAATGTGGTGATCCCTCAACCGACGAAAGTTACAATCTTCTCGAAACAGCATTTTGTACTAGTTTTGCCGCAATAACTCAAGAACGATTGGAGATATCGCCTTGGTTTTTTTATAATGAAGATATCAACTTTCTCTATAAAATGAACTGTCGTCTATGGAAAAAAATCAATTTATTATGATTGTTATTGCAACAAATTTCATCCTATTTTCGATGTTTTTCAAATCTTCACCGCCATTTTAAAAATTACCACGTCTCTTTAAAAATGTTTAGTTCAGTCCGTGGAAGAATATCCCCCGAAGAGACCGGCGTTTGTGAATTGGCGAAAACTTCAAACGGCCACTCGAAATCGTGCCAGCGGCAGTGCATGAGGCGCGTGGTCTTATCCGCCTACATCTCCCTTAAATATTTATATTTTCGAAACCTCAACCACTGCATTTAATAGCCAAAATTCCAATAAAAACGTTGCAAAAAAGAAAATGTATGTTGTTTCGATTATTCACAAATGCCGTTTGAATATTATTCCATTTTCTGCCTATTTTCGCTGCCTAGTCCCCTGAACTCTATTCGCGTTGCCAATTATCAATAGCCGACAAAGAGTGGTATGAAAAAATTGAAAATAGGAATATTTCGGTATGCGAATCTCGCACAAGAGGTAGAGGAGTGGGAGGGAGTAGGAGCACGAGAATAATTCCGCGTTGAGGGAGTATTGTCAAACGCTGCAGAAATGGTAGACAAATACGTTTCTCTTGAGAAGTAAATCCTCGAGGAGAGGCGGAGAAGAGAGGAATACAGGATTCATGGGGCAAGGAGGAGCAGGATGAACTAAAGAGGAACAAAGGGAGTGGAGAACTTGGGCGGTGGCTTATCTCAATGAGTTTTCGTGGGAGAGCCTAGTAAGTAAAGTAAAAATGTCTCATTCTCTCCCTTCCTGTCTCACGTTGTCTCCGCTACTCTCTCCGTGTTTTATCCCCCCCCCCCACCTCTTTCCTTCCTCTCACTCTCTTCCTTTCTCTTCGAGCCTCTGTCTCTTCTCTTCGTCTCCTTTTCTTCATGGCTGTCTTCCTCTTTCTGGCTTTTCTCTCTCTCTCTCTCTCTCTCTCTCTCTCTCTCTCTCTCTCTCTCTCTCTCTCTCTCTCTCTCTCTTCCCCCGAGGGCTAAAATGTGCATCACGCACAACCTAGAAATAACCCTCACCCCAATCAAGGTGAAGAAATCGACATCAGCCTCGAGAAACTATATATCTGGTACCAGGATCTCACGAATTATTATCGTCGATATGACCTTTATCGAAATACAATATTACATTTCCCTAATTTCTTCACATATATACATATATATATATATATATATATATATATATATATATATATATATATATATGTGTGTATATATATTATTGTGCCCATCGGCCTTTGTCGCTTTTATCAATTTTTTTGCAATATTGCATGCATCTAAAAGTGGTAGGTAAAATACTGAAAATTTAAATACATTTATATGCGTATGTATACGTGAATTTATATATATATACAAAAAGGCGATACGTCGAAATAAAATTGAATGCCCCTAGATATCTCTTTATCGATAAGTAGTCCCTTGGGCCCATACAAAGAAATGAGGAAGTAGGACAATTTACGCAAGCCAATGTACGTCAGAACAGAAAGATACAGACGAAGATAGATAGAGAGAAAGGGAGAGAGAGAGAGAGAGGGGGAGAGAGAGAGAGAGAGAGACAACAAAGGGGGTGCAAATTAGCGTGACTGCAACTTATCGATAAGGCGACGAATTAAAAATCGTTCAAGCCGCCCCCCTCGGCCCCTAGTCGGCGAATGCGCTGTTCAGAAATGAAAGGCAAAAGGTTTGCCTATTGTAAATGAAACAAAAGGAAAACAAAACTATGTTCAGTTTATAAATAAATGGACAAATTACATTTGTCACGAAATTTCCCTCTTTCTCTCTCTCTCTCTCTCTCTCTCTCTCTCTCTCTCTCTCTCTCTCTCTCTCTCGCTCTCGCTCTCTCATACCCTCTCATACACTTCCAGACGTTAAACAATAAACCTTCAACTTCACTTCCGTGAATTATTAATCTCACCGAGTACCGTTCATATCGATTGATTTATCCATTAGCAGAAAGGAATAGAATAGCAATCAATTTACCACTAAAATACGAAAACGGTAAATGAACATTTAATTCAGTGAGTATACGGCAGAAACCTGAACGTACAAAGTCTGGGCTGCAAATTCCTACGAGCCGTGACTTTTCTGTCGTGATAGGAGTGCAAATATTTGTCAATCGAACTCGGCCCAATGCTCAGCCTTTTTATCGTACTCTTAAGATACGTACTTTAGGGATGAGACTATATATATATATATATATATGTATGTATGTATATGTATATGTATATACGTAAACGGTATTACGAACTTTAATATTTCCTGCCCATTGAAAAGGACTTCCGACGACAATTAGAGGAGGAGAAGAAGCAGGGCGCAGGAAAAGGAATTTCCAAGAGGCTTTGACTACCGTGGATACTCGAGACGGACCGAAAATCCCAATGGTCAATGCCTCGTATACGTCTCGCGATCATTCGCATCCCACGGGCAATTCCAGACCAGAATTCCCCAAAGGTCTTCCCTACGAACACCAAAGGGCTCATTTTTCCATTTTTTTAAATTCTGCTATTGGGTTTTGCGGTCGAGGATGTTTTTATTCCTACTGATGCAACAAAGTTCGAAAAACTTCTACGCAAATCTTCGAGGAAAGTTCATGACAAGGCTAGCAATGTTTTTCCTATTAACAAACATTCGATTAAAATTTGCTTTTTGTTGTAGAAAAGAATGTGGTTTTTGGAGTCGACTTGTCAGCAAATCTCCCATTCTTATATGAATTGACATATGTATGTATGTATGCATATATATATATATATATATTGATCTACGGAAATTTTCACGAGAGTTTATATATTTATATATAAACCCTCTCGAAAATTTCCGTAGATCAAGGCTGTTTCTTAACAGCATCCCTATCTTTGCATTCGATCCTTGATGAAGGAGAGAGGTTACCACGACGACCATAAAGTATGGTCCGCTAAGACTCCCCGGACTTCGATGAAAGCATTCGGTGAAATTGTGGCCGATCTGTGGCTTCTCTTCGACAGGGAAACTTTGATGAACTTCCTTTACGCTCCAATCCTTGAAATATACAGGGTGGACCATTTAACGTGACCACACCAAATAACTCCGTTGCCTTCAGAGTGATTAAAACAAACCCAAACAAACCCAAAATATTTTGCTAAAAAATGATTTCAAGGTCATGATATCATAGGTCATCGGATTCATTTGAATATCACCAACAACGTCTTAATAAAAAAAAAAACTTATTCCCATTTTAAAAACCATTGATGACCTTGAGAACGCAAAAACTATGACTTTGACAAAAAAGAACTTTTCACCAGCGTATCAGCCCTCCGAAATCAATCGAATTACCTTGTGACATTTTTTTCCTCACTCTAAAGACAACGGAGATATTTGGGGTGGTCACGTTAAATAGTCCACCCTGTATACAGGGTGAGTCACGAAACACAGAACACCTGAATATCTCTGCTGGACTTGAAAATACGAAGTATGTACATATCGGAATTTGAATGGTATGGAAGAATGCTCATGGCTATCGTATTATTATTTTTCTTCATTTTTTCGGTTTTCACAAGGTCGTCAAAGTTTTTTAAAGTAATGGCATATTTTTTCCTTTCATATTGTAGCCGGCATCCAAAGGAATTCAACCATGTAACATAGTTTGACCTTCGAACGACCTTCAATCCCGAAATATTGAATAAATAATCATTCAAAGCGTAAGAGTTTTTTATTTATGTCGGTTACGCTAAATCCCTGTGAGCTGGGTTATATTCAAATGTATCACAATAACACAACAGGCCAACAGGTTTGGTGATGCCAGAAGATTCACGAAACACCTTTACCCATTCGTATGTATACAATGGTGTTTATCAGCTACTTATTACTCTGAATAACTTATTGCTATCGGATTTCCGCAGTTTCTAAAATGTCCAATCTATCAGTTTATCGATGAATGCTTGATAATGCTTCACTCTGAGGAAGAAAAGATCGACATGATGTCGATGTTCATCTTGAACGTTTAGCGTCACCGAAATAAATAAAAACTCGTCGAATTATTATTTACCTAACGTTTCTGGGTTGAAGGTCATTTGAAGGTCGTACTATATTATATGGTTGAATTCGTTCAGATGACGGCTACAATGTCCAAGGGGAAGAAAACGCCAGTTTATTTTTAATAAAACTTTGATGACCTTGAAGGAACCGAAAAAAAATATATTATGATAGTCATGTATGTTGTTCCAAACCATTCAAATTCCCATATGTACATACTCCGTATTTTCAAATCTAACAGAGATATTCAGGTGTTCTGTTTCTCGTGACTTACTCTATATATATATATATATATATATATATATATCCGCGTAGAGAGTATATATATATCTGCATGGATCAGATTCTCCTCGTCATTCGGATGGTTTAATACTCATCAGCTTAACGACGAGACGACGATGAATTATTTTTACGAAACGATAACAGCACCAAAAATTGCGAGACTCGCGGTCGAAGATCTGAATAAATGTACTTGTCAAATTAACAGTGAATGCATCGAATCTAGTTCTCGTAGAGTAAATAACGAAAAAATTCACGAGCGAGAATAAGGGAGAATAGGGCGATTGAAAAAAAACACAGAAAAAAATAAATTTGCCATTGCAGGAAAAAATGGAAAAAATGCCAAACTTGAAAATAATAAACCGAATGCAGTTTTTGCGAAATAAATTACGTACAATGTGCAGCGTGATTGCAAAACAAACCCTTCCCGTGTAATTTACGAAAATATTTTCGTATGTTGTCCGATTCGTAATTACGAAAGAATACGAGTAGATTGTTTTTACATTATTACTCTCTGCAATAATTTTCGTTTTATTATTTGCTTTCTTCTCTTCATTATTCTTTTTTATAAATGTCAATATCGTTTTACGTGAATTGTGTATTACGTATCGTTATTATTGATATTATTTTGTCATATGTGATGCCTGTACAATCCGCCCCGAAAGTATATGAGTGTATATATATATATATGTATATCCACATACGCGTGTGGACACTCGTTATCTACGAAATATTACGGTGAAGGATTTTATCGGGCGAGCCTCTCAGTTGTCGGAAACTCCCGATGATTGATAACGCGGTCCACTTTCCGCGCAGGCTTTCATAATAATTAGTCTATTAATTTCGATATTCGATCGGTCCAATCGCTTGCCATTAATTTTGTGGCTAAACAAGAAACCACTCACGAAAATCAATTATATATATATATATATATATATGTAAATGTATATGCGTTTATGTATATGTTGAGGCATTAGGCTACTGTGAAAATATCAAAACTCTCGTTCGTCGCTTGAGGCAACTCAAATTGAAGAGGAAGATCCAACATATGTTGCAGGAATCGCACTTTGAAGGTAAACTCATGATTGCACCGATGAAACTGCTAGTCAAACTAAACGCGTTTTTCTCGAAGCTATATTTTCCAAAACGATGTACATGATTTCTCAACATCTAATTACGAATCGACTTGACATATGGTACATTTATTCAGTGTAATAGTAGTTTAGTCTTGACCAAGGTGTGTCTTCTTACAATTTTTTTATTAATCATTAACAATAATGATCTAGTTTTTTTCCGAAAAATCGAAAAAGTTCGACATTTTTTTTCTGCTGATTGAAACACGGTAACAAAAAAAAAGCTTGGTCAAGTCTTAGCCAATATTATCTATTTTAAGAAAAAAAAAGTCATTCTTTATTTTAGTTCAATGGGGTGGCAGAAATCAACTTCATCGTTGAGCCCCTTACGTTCAACTTCTGTATGTAACTTCTGTAATTATCAATATGTTTTTTTATGAAATTTGGTACACAACTTTGGTAAAGTACATACAAATAAATGGCAAAACAATTTTTGAATCACATTGTGCCTTCAAAACTAATTTTTTCTAATAACCCTCATTTCCGGATCGTCACAGTAGCCTGACCCCTTAAAAGGCAGTGTTTCATAAAAGGGACAATGTCACTACCTTCGAAGAATATAAGAATAAGAATACGTTTATAGATGGTGATTCACAACTATCGGCGTTCTTTTTGTGAGCATGTAGGGTGTGTAATTGTGAGCAAAACACTGCTTTTTAAATGTCGTGTGACAAAAATTATCCGAGATATTCGCGTTTAAAGTCCACATTGTAATCAATGGCACAGTAGTTGCTAATTAGCGAAACGTGCTAGCCGGTTCGAACCAAGCTTCGAATCCATCTTCGGACAAGTTAATTTTGTTTTTTTAAATATTGTTTTCTTTTCGCTAAAAAATAATGAACACGGAGACTCGTTTTACAAATCGATAATACGAGTCAATAATTTTCGTTTATTATTAATTATTTAACCCTTCCTTGGGACACTTATACTTTGCCACGGCTTTGGCACACTGGGTCAATTTGACCCGAATAGGACTTCGCCTGCCCTTAACCTTATTGCAAAAAATCCGGGTTAAACTTCAAACATTTCCTAATATGTTTGCATCATCAAAATTGGGAAAAAAAATAAATGAAATTGTTTCAAAAAATTATTGAAAACTTTCAATTTTGGGCAAATGAGCATTTTCTTTCGAATTCGTCCGGGTCAAAATGACTCAGTGTGACATGAAAGGGTTAAAGAAAAAAACGAATTGCACACGAGCAACTACTGTGCCATTGTTCACTCACAAGAAACATCAGTTGAGGTATTCCTTTCACAAACCCGAACACTTAACATTCAACTGATTTTCGTCTATAAGCAAGTAAAAATACATCCCAATATACTGGTCAATTTCAAGGCAAAGTGCCAAATTTTTAACGAAAAATTTAGACTCCAAAAATCGGTGCATTTATACGGCACTTTGTGGAGATTATACGCTTGGCACATTTCTATCTAATAATGTGTACACTAAATAACTCTAGATGCCTGATATAAACTGCTCACACGTGCAAATAATTCTAAAAATTCCGTAACGACAATAAAAAAAGGGGGACACCAAACGTTTTCAGAAGAAATGTCAAAATGTCAAAATTTGCTAAATTTGCGCGAAATTGTTCATTCCCGTTTATCGTTGGTAAAATAATTGATTGTGACTTATTTTTATTAAGCACCGCTAAAATTTGCCAATGATTCAGAAGGGCCCTCCTTTTGGCCCTACAAAATACCGCCCTACGCGAAACGACTGCCTTTGAGTGCCGCCTTCGATTTTGTGGAAACTCACATATGTGATAAAGCATTGATAATTTTTTTTTATCGTCGGAAAAATGGTTTCAAGTGTGGAAGTCGCCGCTCAAATAAAGGCGCGTGAGCCCTAAATTTTATTTTTCTTCAATACTTCTATAGTAGATTTTTCATCGCTTCACATTGGAAGAGTCTAGGTTTTCGTTTCGTTGGCGTAACCGAAAACCGTGGGATGGGTTTTACTCGTATTCCGACAATGTGGTGGGGAAGCAGAGTTCTCCGAAGAGATGGGAGAGTAGCTTGGTAGTCTAGTAGAGGGGTAGTTGGGGCTTTTGGTTGTTTGGAAGAACGGAGTCCAGGTTGTTTGGAAGAGAGGAGTCCGCGGAAAAGAAATGTTAATTTATCTATCTATTTATAGAGGGAAACGAAGCGAGGGAGTAAATAAGGTAAATCAATATACGCGGTTGCAATTGAAATTTTAGTAAAACTGAAGAACGCTCAAAATATATATGTACAGGGGTATAAAGTTTTTCCGTCAGATCAAACAAATCATTTTTATTTGAACGGAGGAACGCTATATATATGTGTGGGTGTGTGCGTGTGCGTGCGCGCGCGCGCGCGTGTGTGTGCGTGTGTGTGCGTGCGCGTGTGTGTGTGCGTGTGTGTACAAAAGTGGGGGTCTTTCGTGAAAACGCGGTGCGCGGACGTCGTCTTCAAGCTAACGGTACCCGATCGACGGAACCTCGTACGGCAGGCTTTGTCACCTTTCGGTGGCAAGGGGTTCACCTTTCGGTGGCGGGAGGGGTGGCGGGTAGTCACCTTTCGGTGGCGGGAGAGGGGGGTCACCTTTCGGTGGCAGAGGGGTCACCTTTCGGTGGCGGGTAGTCACCTTTCGGCGGCAGGAGGGGTCACCTTTCGGTGACGGGTAGTCACCGTTCGGTGGCAGGAGGGGTCACCTTTCGGTGGCGGGTAGTCACCTTTCGGTGGCAGGGGGGGTCACCTTTCGGTGGCAGGAAGGGTCACCTTTCGGTGACAGGGGGTCACCTTGCGGTGGCGGGAGGGGTCACCTTTCGGTGGCGGGTAGTCACCTTTCGGTGGCGGGAGGGGTCACCTTCCGGTGGCGGGTAGTCACCTTTCGGTGGCGGGAGGGGTCACCTTCCGGTGGCGGGTAGTCACCTTTCGGTGGCAGGGGGGTCACCTTTCGGTGGCGGGTAGTCACCTTTCGGTGGCAGGAGGGGTCACCTTTCGGTGGCGGGTAGTCACCTTTCGGTGGCAAGGGGTTCACCGTTCGGTGGCGGGAGGGGTGGCGGGTAGTCACCTTTCGGTGGCGGGAGAGGGGGGTCACCTTTCGGTGGCAGAGGGGTCACCTTTCGGTGGCAGGAGGGGTCACCTTTCGGTGGCGGGTAGTCACCTTTCGGTGGCAGGGGGGGTCACCTTTCGGTGACGGGTAGTCACCTTTCGGTGGCAGGAGGGATCATTTTTCGGTGACAGGGGGTCACCTTGCGGTGGCGGGAGGGGTCACCTTTCGGTGGCGGGTAGTCACCTTTCGGTGGCAGGTAGTCACCTTTCGATGGCAGGAGGGGTCACCTTTCGGTGGTGGGTAGTCACCTTTCGGTGGCAGGGGGGGTCACCTTTCGGTGGCGGGTAGTCACCTTTCGGTGGCAGGAGGGGTCACCTTTCGGTGACAGGGGGTCACCTTGCGGTGGCGGGAGGGGTCACCTTTCGGTGGCGGGTAGTCACCTTTCGGTGGCGGGTAGTCACCTTTCGGTGGCGGGAGGGGTCACCTTCCGGTGGCGGGTAGTCACCTTTCGGTGGCGGGAGGGGTCACCTTCCGGTGGCGGGTAGTCACCTTTCGGTGGCAGGGGGGTCACCTTTCGGTGGCAGGAGGGGTCACCTTTCGGTGGCGGGTAGTCACCTTTCGGTGGCAAGGGGGGTCACCTTTCGGTGACGGGTAGCCACCTTTTGGTGGCAGGAGGGGTCACCTTTCGGTGGCAGGGGGGGTCACCTTTCGGTGGCGGGTAGTCACCTTTCGGTGGCAGGAGGGGTCACCTTTCGGTGACAGGGGGTCACCTTGCGGTGGCGGGTAGACACCTTTCGGTGGCAGGAGGGGTCACCTTTCGGTGGCGGGTAGTCACCTTTCGGTGGCAGGGGGGGGTCACCTTTCGGTGGCAGGGAGGGTCACCTTTCGGTGGCGGGAAGTCACCTTTCGGTGGCGGGAGAGGGGGGTCACCTTTCGGTGGCTAGTCCAGGAGGGTTCTCGACCACTTTTCAGTGAAGAAGAACTAGGTAACTCGGGGCCTCGCGCTCCGCCTTATATACCCGGCCGGAGCGGTGAATTTGCCGCCGAACTCCCGGCACGGGTCTCGGAACGCGAGACTCGTTGCGTAAGTACGATTTTTGACGTAACTGCTAGGGATCCCGAGACGCGGCGCTAATGTTGCGAGACTGGACAGAAAATTGGTATTTCGAGTTGCAGATCGCGGCGCTGGGGTTCGCGACTTGCTACAAGTATCGCGAGTGTCGCGAGTCACCGATGGCGGCGCCGGTGGTACTGTTTGAACAATTTTTTCATTCGCGGGTATAGAGCAGACGACACTTGAACCCGTAGGATTAACCTCGCAATGTGTTTTCTGACAGGTCGGTGTCCGGGTTATGATCGACGTATAATGTGTACTGTGTGAATTAGGGTAAATAAACAATTGAAAAGTGTCTTTAATTATTAATGTCGTTTTTAGATGCGATGTTTTTTGTTGCACGTTTTCTGAAGGGGCAAGGATGAAGATGACTCTAAAAAAGATTGTGCGCCAAAGTGGCGTACACTAGTTTCATTCAGATCAATGGACTGCTTGTGGGTAAAACTGCAAAATCAACCCTCGACAAGCTTTTCTTTGAGGGGTGGTTTTTCCCCTTCAAACTGTTCTTCCACCGATGACAAATAAAATGGTATATAATAGTTTTCAATGCTCTGTCACATACATGAGTTTCAACGAAATCGACGGCGGATACACAACTTATGCCAGCGTCGCACTTTGAACGTGAATATCTCGGTTGTTTTTTGTCGCACATTTAAAAAAAAGCGTTTTGGTCGCAATTACGCATCCGATATGCTCACCAGGGAACCCTGATGGGTGTGCGTGTGAAATTATATGAAGAAAATTATTTTAAAATATGAAAAAGGGGGAAAAAATGTGCGGTCGAGTCTATACGACTCGTATAAGTAAATATACGTAGAGGATTTACGAGCACGCATATGATAGCTCGAATTTCGCAAAACGTGAAAAATGTGAAAGAAGCCGAGATGGACAGGATGAGAGTTTAGGGAGAGAGAGGGAGAGAGAAAACTCAGAAATGAAAAGAACTCGAAAATGAAATTCGAAACTTTCTGAAATCTTCTTCACCATATGGAATACACTCTTTTGCAAGGAAACGTTGGTCGCTCTTCCGGTGAAATTTCACCAGCAGTGCGAAGGATGGCCCTATAAAATGCATAAAAAGAATTATTCTGGAATATATATATATATATAATATTAGGTGGGCTTGTGATTTCCAAGGGCCATGCGCGGAGGTCTTGCGACTAAGAAAAATATGATTTTCTATAGTTTTTCAAGCCCTCTTCATAAAAAGATACAGCGTATATTTTATGAGTAGTATTTGCCCGAAAAAATAAAGTATTCTGGCAAGAAACCAAAACTCCATTTTGAGTACAGCAGAATGAACATAATTAAACTCCGAATGCGAAAGCCTCTTAAAAAACGTTTTTTGTGTATCCCGTTATCGAGAAATAAATTATCAAATATGCATTTCAAATGGATGATCGGAATTTAATTCCATTTTGATAAAGTTTTTTAGGACTTTTTCGTATTCGGAATTGAAGTATCTCCATTCGGAATGTTCTATTTTTCGGCAGATACTGCTCATCACAAAAAAGGCTGTGTTTTTTTCTTCAAAGGCTGGAAAAACCATTAAGGGCTTGCACTTAGTTGAAAATTTTGCAAATATCGATTTTGTGCTTTTAACGGATTCTCAAAATATAACATTTCAAAAATGTTCTCGGGAAATTTCAAGTCGATCCGTTCAAAATTAAGGGAGTTATGGGCGTTTATAGGTAGGATCCCGCGAACTTTAAAGGCGTTATTCTCAAAATGAATTTTTGAAAATCGGTGACTACGATATGTCAAAAATCACTGCACTGATTAGCTACAAATTTCACAAGCTTCTTTCACATATCAAAAAGCAGTGCTTGAACGAAGTAATTTTTTTCCGATGAATGGTTTTTTTATCATTGAAAACAGAGGGATTTTTCACCGAAAATCGATACTGTCACTGTGGATTGCGTCCATTTTTGTCAAAAATCGATATTTCATTGAATCCTTCATTCGAGCACTAAATAATTTCATGCTAAAATAAATTGCGTTTGATTTTTTTATTGCGAGTGATTTTGTTACCGCATTTATTAATGCACAGATACCGCATTTATAAATATTTTTTTGTACAACATTTGTAAAAGATTCTCAAAACCTCACTCCTAAGGAATTTCGGGGCAATTGACAAAATATAACTATTTGACTTAAATTTATACAGTGAGTTCTTTGTCATTAACTGAATGTACTTTCAAAATTATAAATCGATCGTCTACAGCGTTTAAATAAACTTTATAATTGAAAAAACCCTTTGCAAGATCGGGAGATGCTTATACTTATCGCCGAATGGCAGTTTTACGCACGAAAAAGTGTGAAAAATGTTTAAAATTTTATGCAACACCGTCAAATTACTCATTACAGTATGAAAATTTGGTCATCAGTGTCATAATGTACTCTTTATGTTATCTGGTCATAGGTATCTCCCTAGGTGAAACAGTGTTTTTTTCACATGTGAAGTTTATAGAAACGGTGTAGCTGATCCATTTAAAATATGGAGAGTGCATTCAGCATATGGCAAAGAATTTACTGTATAAATTTGAAGCAAATGGTAACATTGTGTTATTTGTCCCGAACCTCCTTCAAAATAAAAATAAATAAATTTGTAAACCTGCACACGTTTTCCCAGAAAAAAATCACGAAAATTCCTCTTTTCTCCGGCCACGAGTGAGGTGCCAAATTTTTACTATATACCATCAGGTATCATATTTTTCTCGTTCGCAAAATCACCGCACCGGGAGCTTAAAAAACAGGCAGTATTACGATATCTGTGGCCCCTAATTCTGACCACGCATTCTTCATATTTGACTCAAAATAAGACTTTTTTCGACAGTGGTAAAAATCGAAATTTGATCCTTAAGGGGGTGAAACGGGAATTTTAAAGTTTATATGAGACGCCATATTTTTCCGTCAGATTTGCTTGAAAGTTGGTATAAATACATTCCACTAACAAATAGGTAAACATGTATCTCTTTGGGTTTATTTGGTGTATTTATGCCAACTCGAACAAACCCCAGCAAACAGAGTTAAGGGGTTAAAAGTACTACTTGACGGTCTACACGCGCCGAACAGCGAGGAAAACATATAGTGTTACATATAAAACAAATTTGGTAACTTTCAAGTAAATCTGGTCAAGAAACATGTTTTCTCATACAAACGTTAACATTCCCGTTTAACCCTCTTAAGGGTCGAATTTTAAGAAATGCTGAGATACGTGTTCAATTATTTGTGTTGTAAAGTATTTACGCCAAGTGTCAAGCAAATCTGACGAACACATATGTTGTTTCATATAAACTTTAAAAGCCATGTTGCCTCATATAAACTTTGAAAGCCCTCGTGCACCCCCTTAAGGGTTGAATTTCGATTTTTACCACTCTTGAAAAAGGCCTTAAGGTAAATGTCCCAATTATTGAACAGCTAAGGATCTGGGGGATTGAATTCGGTGAGAAAAAATATAAAATAAAGAAAAAAACCATCGCTTTCATGTTCAAATGATACTTTAATATTTTTACTTTGGAAAAATCACCCTTTAAATTATTTTTAAATGATTTCAAATGAAAAAAAAGAATAACAATGTGAAGCATGCAAATGTCCCAATTATTGAACACTGGAACTGCCTATGTCCCTAATATTGAACAGGCATGTCCCAGTTATTGAACACTCTGGAGAATTGTTTTTCCGTTCTGAAAATATTATTTTGGGTACAATATTAAGAAATAAAAGCAAAATCAAACACTTAAATAACCTTTTATTAATCATGTAAAAATACAAAAATATATATTTAGTCCCTTTTGACAGCTTTTTGGTTCATTCGCATTTGGTTTATTTTTGCTTTTCAACTCGAACTTTATTTTATTTTTATTTTCAGCTTCCTCGTTTTTATGTTCTGTTTTTGTTTGATTTTGTCGCAGCTTTCATGTTTTTCGACTCTGGCTTGATTTTCTTTTTATTTACCGCTCTGCATATAGTGCGGTTTTTACAACTTCCGCACTATATGCAGAGCGACGTCTTTTTGTCGCCATGTTTGTGCCGTTTTATCGAGAACATTTTATCCCTGAAATATCGGAGAGCAAAAAATATTGAACATTACATTCGTATTTTTAGGTTACATTGAGGTTATATTCTCTTTTTACTTTTCTTTTTATGTTTATTGCACGAAAATACAAATAAACATATATTTGACGATCTTAGAGTTATTATTAAAAGAATAAAGGTAAGTTTATTAACCGGTGCGATGGTCTAGTGGTTAGCGTGCTCGCCACTAAACCAGCGGACCGGGAGGTCGCGGGTTCTAATCCCGGTCGCGTACATTTCGTCGTGAAATATTTTTCTTCGGCATTTCGCGGCGAAATAAGACTAGTTCCACGACTGGGGGGCGAACTCGATGACCGGCTGTATTGGTATAGGTTTTCCGCAGTTTCCCTATACCCCTGACAGAAATGTCATGATGAATATAATACAGAGGGGGGGAAGTCGGCTGCGGCCGCAAGAGGGGGGGAACAGGGAGAAAGATGGAGAACAAAAAGGAGTGTGTAACAGTAATGATGGGAAAGAATAGGTAACAAACGCGAAAAGCGTGTACCTAAGGAAAAAACCAAAAAAAAAAAAAAAAAAAAAAAAAAAAAAGGTAAGTTTATTCAGGAACTTACAGTTTTTGTTTGAATAAATCCGATTGACACGATCTGTCACACGTTAACTGTCTCGATGTTTTGATGGGTTTAATGACGCCATCTTGGAGAATTCGAGTGTTCAATAATTGGGACACACGGCATTTTCTATGTCCCAATGATCGAACACCGTATTTTTTAACAAATAATTAATTAAATTTTTATTTTTTAATTGTTATTTGTGAGAAATTATCTGAGGAACCTGAAACGCCTTTACTTTTTGAGATGTGACAGTTTCTGAATTTTTCATGCCCTTACGCATGAAGCGGCGCGTCTTAGCAAAAACGATAAGCAGTTACCACGAGACGTCAAATCGGGTTACCCTTGCTGATTGAATAATATTTTTCTCTATTAATTAAAGCTTTTTTGCACAAGTAAGGTAACATTTCGATAGCTAAAAGTTCCATATATGTAATGAAATTTTTATAAATAAGTAAAAGCATGCAGGTGAATGAGAAATAATAAAAATACAAGATAGTGCTCAATAATTGGGACCTGTTCAATAATTGGGACATTTACCTTACTGTGGGTCAAATATGAAGGCTGCGTGGTCAAAATTAGGGGCCAGAGATCTCGCAATATCCCCAAAAACACGTGTTCACCTTACAATTGTCACCCTGTATACGTATATGATAATTAATATGTGTGGATGCAGAAAGATAGAGGGAGAGAGAGAGAGAGAGAGAGAGAGAGAGAGAGAGAGAGAGAGAGAGAGAGAGAGAGAGAGAGAGAGAGAGAGAGAGAGAGAGAGAGAGAGAGAGAGAGAGAGAGAGAGAGAGAGAGAGAGAGAACGCGAGAGACAAAAGAAAAAACAGAATAAGGAACATTTAAAAAAAAACAGCAAATGCAGCAAAACAGCCAAAGCACGCACGGGAGCACTATTATTTTCCAAATCACGTTCGCACCCCGGCATCGTTACCCTTATCAGTTGAGGCGCGAGGCAGAGCGGCCACGCAAACCCTCAGTCTCCACTCTCTGGCTTGGCCTGCGAGTGTACACAACCCCCGTTCCTGCGGGGAGAGAGGACGAGAAATAAAAAGGAATATTTTCCGAAGCGCGCGTTATCACTCGTGCGAATACTTGCGCGGTTGCGCGAAATTGCCTAAGCACGAGGGCGAGTCCGAAACTTTGGGCAAAAAAGTACGCGGACGCGTGCTCGTAACGGAGGTCCTGCAAGGAAAAAAAAACAATCCGTGGTGCGGTTGAGCGATTTTACTTTACGCCGCACGACGTACCTGTGCGAGAGACAACGCTTATTTTATTCTGAGATACGTTTTCCTGAATATTATTGTTGTTTTTTTTCCGTGTAACTAGCGCTGGAATTATTATTGTTGTTATCATGGTGGAACACTATTGCGACGCGTAAAATTGATTTATTTGGCATTTTCTCAAAGTATACGTATTGAAGAATGTGTGAAAGAAATGTGACCTAAAATATTAAAAATTGACCAAGTTACAGACGATTTAGTGAGAGCAGGTAGCGATTTACGTATACTAAAACTTTCCATCGCGTTTTTCTCGAAACGACTTTTTCTCGGCCTGGCCAGGCACCGGAATGTTTTTGCCTTTCGAATTAAAACGTGACGCTGCGCAAAATTATTTTTTGCTCCTGTCGCTTGCAGTCTTCCTTGGACTGTACGATCAGAAATGTTCAGCCCTGTCTAATTTCTGAAACTACACGGCTGGTGGATTCTTTTTTCTTTCCCTGATAGCTCTACGATTATGGAGTAAGCTCGTCTTTCATTTTCTTCCACGTCCGTCATTATCCGTTACTACGCCATACTTGCTAAACTTCTCACATATTTTCCTCACTGCACCTTCACTTACTACAAAGTTGATATTTAAGGAAGCTTTCCAGTGTGACAGCCCGAAAAATCGCTGTTTTTCGCGATTTTTTTTTTTAAAGAAAAAATAATCTAATCGGTCTGGTTTTTTTTTTGTATATTAATTGGGTATTGAAGAATACAAAACAATTTTTTAAAGATCGATTTATTTAGTAATTAATATCAATAAAAATGATGAAACAATTGTTGCAGAAAATGCACTTGGATGTGGTGTCCACGTTGGGGGTCACAATTTTGATCTGAAACAAAAAACACAAAAAGATTATTGATCGGTATATAATTGGCTTTCGTGCTATGGAGGCTTTTTTTTTTTTTTTTTTGCAAAAATGGCGCCGGTTTGAACAAAAAGTATCGATTTTAGCATTTTTTTTGGCAGTTTTTTTACAAAAAAATAGGAAGATGTCAAAAAAAAAAAAAAGCTTCCATAGCACGATAAACAATGACGTTAAGAATATTGTGTAAAAAATTCAACTCGATAGCTTTAAAACTCTGCCCTCCAAGTTGGACACCGTTTTGAAAAATGCTGTTTCGAGAAAAACGCGTTCAAAGTTTCGCTGTAGCTGTAGCGCTCCGTTGCCTTCTTCCAAGAAATGCTGTACAGTAACCGAAATAATCTGAATTTCGGCATGAAAATTTCAGGGAATATTCGGAAGAGTGTATACTATTCGATAAAGCAAAAAAAAAAATCGATTTTTTGAAAATTTCACACTGGAAAGCTCCCTTAAATAGGAGCTGCATTTTTCACTCGGCTTTGAGAATGACAAGCACAGGCCACATTTCCATTTACTGAAAAGAGGTTGGCATACAGCACCAGTGAATAAAAATGTCTGATTCTGACCTATGATTACGAGTTTATTTTAAATATTTGCGAAAAATCAAACATTCGTTCTACCTTGAATAATGAAAGTAATACTTACCCTCAAAACTCATTAAAACTTTTGTTTTCGCCTTTAGATCACCCGCCGTGCGAAACCGTATCGTAACTAGACGTTGCGTGGTGTGCGAATACCACAAACCGAAAAAGTTTCGTGCAGGGTCGAAATTCGATGTTAAACTGAGAAATCGGTTTTAATGACATCATTTTTTTTTTGTTAAATCATAGTGATTCTAGTCTTTATCGACAATTCATATTCTTTGCTCATTTCAAATAAAAATCAGCTTTCGTCTATTTACCAACCCCCCGTCCATTTCTCGGTCGGTTTACCTTATCTAACTTTCCTCCGAATCGCCTAAGGGGCTACATCTACCTAGGGGTCCGAAAAAAATGGCCATATTCCGAATTTTTTTCTGGGAAACGATTGGTGAAAAAGAAACGCATTTTTCATTGACACAAGGGTACACATATTGAGAGCCTTAAAAAAAATCACCAACAAATACAAAAAAACAACAAAAACATGACCGCCGGCAGATGAAATTTGTTTCGTGACGTCCGGCGGTGGACACACTCTAGCTTTAACGGTCCATCTGAAATTAACAAATCAAACGGGTTATTCAAGTTAACAATAAATACGAGTCATTGACGATCGTCAATTGTTTTAATCATTTTTTTTTAACAACGTGGCGACGAATTGAAACTCGAGCATACAAAATATATTCAAAAAGTTGTCACTTTTACGTAACTATGAAAAAATACCGATCGATTTTCATAAAGTGAGATCGTCAACGACCTTTAAATATTTCGCGTCGTATCTCCTGTAAATTTCGAGAAAAAAAACCGTCAAGTGGTGCTCGCAATATCACGTCCACCGACTTTGAAAACAGTGTTTCGAGACAAACGCGAATATGCCATTTTTTATTCATCTAGGTAGGTGTAGCCCGTTAAGGCGGGATTCTACTTTGAAACCATGAAAAAAACGCTATTTTCGTGAATTTTTTCTGAGAATACTATTAAAGATATCGATATGGGGTTTAAACTGTTCAATAAATACACTCTTTAAGTACATACAAAAAAAATTTTAAATGTATTTTATTCATTTTTTGTACACGTAAAATATGTTTAAAGCCAACACCTCGAAAAGCAGGTACCGTTGGCGTGGTCGTGAAATCTTCCCGACGGATGGTCTGAAACAAAAAAATCAAATAGTTTCATGTTCAGTATGTCTTCAGGAACCGACCTAACTAGAATATTTTATATACCTGCAAAATTAACAAAATGGCGGCTAAAATACGAAAAAAAAAAATGCGTTTTTTTTGGGTCTTTTTGTGCAATAAAAAAATAGTTCTAATCAAAATTTTAAGTTGATTGTAGTTAGTTCGGTTGGTACACACATATAGAATATGTGTTCCAAATTTCATAAGGATCGGTTCAGTACTTTTTGAGTTATCACGACCACGGTACTTGAAAATGTCGTTTCGAGAAAAACGCGTTTAAAGTTTTGGTGAGTGATAAATCGTAGAAAAAATTATCTTACCCTCAATCAGCGATGCCTGGGCCATATAATATGCCTTCGACGTGTTCCAGGTGGGTGTTTTCATCCAATTTAGCCTTTTCAAAGTTTCAAAGTAGAATCCCGCCTTAAGACCTTATGGTCGGAAAACACGGCATGTTTGGGAAGTTTTTAAAAAATACCAATGAACTAATCAAAGTGAAGCTTGGAGCTCCTATTTTACATATCTGGGGGTACTAAAATCAATATTTCATTTTCCAAAGAAACAAATACATAATGCCGGCCCAGTAACCCGTACAAAGAGAACAGCTTCGTTTAGCCTTCCACGGACCAATAATCTACTTGAGTTTTGCTAGCCAAGTATACACAATTATGAAAAAATACATTAGTTTTTGATAACTGGCACCATTTTGAGAAAAGAAAACATCGCCTTTTCATCTAAAAAAGAACCAGCCGTGCTTTGTTTATAAAAACCGTAATTGTTAATCTCGCGCGCTTCGCGAGGAAACCTATACAAGAAGCTACATTGGACGTTTGGTGTCAATCGGTTGAAGATTATAAGAGCTACGAGTCCGCCCGATTTTGAAAACATTGTATCAACAAAAACGCGTTTACAAAGTTTAAAAACAATTTTCTCTTCGGACATTATTATTCTTAGGACGTTTATACCTATCAACCATATCATACTAAGGATGTTTATACATAATTTGAGCCAATGGAAAAACGACACATTTTCTTCGTCAACGATATATAGGACCTGTAGGATATATAGTGCCTATTTTATTTATCATTTTCATGTACATATTAGCACCAATATCGAAATTACCCCGTCGCGTCCTTTTTTGCCCAGTACCGTATATATGTGTGAGTGTATATGAAGGTCTCTTCGGAGTCGTTACCCCTGTAGGTGAATCCGGATCTTCCAGCAAACTTTCCACCAGTTGGCAACGCCCAACGGCTGTGGATAGCTCGAGCAAATGGAAAAGGGGTTTAAGGAGAGTTGGAAAACGCGTGCGAAAGAGTGGATCAGCGAAAGAGAGAGAGAGGGAGGAGAGAGAGAGAGAGAGAGAGAGAGAGAGAGAGAGAGAGCCGTGCATTACTGTATACATATGAATATATGTATACAGAGGTAAGGGCAAGTTGTATAGGGGTAGGAAGGGTAAATGGGACTGGAGAGTAAATGTAGGAGAGTTACATTGCGAGAGATGGATAGATCTCGTCTCGTTGCGGTGAGTATGGACCTGTAGAAGAGAGAGAGAGAGAGAGAGAGAGAGAGAGAGAGAGAGGGAGAGAGAGAGAGAGAGAGAGAGAGAGAAGTAAAAGAGGGGAGAGAAAGAGAAATGTGGAGTGAGTACGAGGAGGCCAAGAAGCTTTAAAGATATCTTACTCCAGTATAGGGCTTTTCATGCAAAATAGCCGGAACGACGAACCCGATAACTGAAAAAAAGTGCCAAGGCCAACAAAAAAAAGTTCATGCACGAGATATCGAAAAATTGTAACAATAAAATTGTAATTGTAGCATGAAAATAGAATCAGGCGTGACCGCAGCCACGTAGAGTTGTCCGTTTTGGCTGAAACGTCCTGAACGCGAAGACGGCGATAGTTTCGGCGAAGGGAAAAAAGGGTCCGTTCGGATTGAAGAAACGCGCCTTGCAGTTCTTTCTTGTGTAGGCCTCGGCGCTCGTACTCGCCAAAAAGTCGAGCTAAAGTCAGAGAGAGAGAGAGAGAGAGAGAGAGAGAGAGAGAGAGAGAGAGAGAGAGAGAGAGAGAGAGAGAGAGAAGAATAAAACAAGCAGAGTGAGGGAGAAAGGGACAAAAAGGTAAAAAATCAGACAACACAGCGAGACAGCGAGAGAGAGAGAGAGAATTTCGGCGCAGTATCGAAGAAGCTTTTTTTCCCCCGACCGTGAAAAAATTTACGAGCATCCACCTGATGGGGTTTCCTTGCTTTCCACCATCTAATATCCTTATCCCAGGATAGGTCTCTCGACGAGTCTTCCGCGTCTATATACTCGTCATCCTGTACACGCGAGAAGAGAGACCCATAACAAAAAATGTAAACCCCCCAATATTGCGTCGAGATCGGAGCTTATCGTGACATTACTGAGGTGAGTCAGCACACATACGGGAAATAATGGGATAATGGCTTCCCCTTACCTCGAACCCTCACTCTTACACCGCATTTCTCTTCTCGGCCTCGACCCGATAAGACTAGCATTGAAATTGTCCGATGCGATTCGTCTCTTCGAATTGTGATGGTGCGTACGATAATAATCGTGCGTGGAAAAAACGTTCACAGTTATCAATAGTAGACAAAATAATCGTATTCGTCACTATCGATAATAAGGATAAATATCTGTTCATTTATAATGAATAGAGAGGGATCGAGAGAAAGGGAGAAAGAAGAGAGAGGGAAAGAGACAGAATGTAAATACTTATAAATACAGGGTGTCCTGTTATGAATGGATAATCCTGCAACTGTCAGAAGGTCAGATCATCTCCTACTATATCCTGCAATTTCAGTTCAGTAAAAGTCCCAAGGTTCTGGAGATGATAATCATCTGCTTTTAGTTTTTCACGTGCCATTTCTACAAATGATAACTGTTTTTTTACACGTTCAAAAAAAATACTCTTGGTTATCTGTTTGATCTAGAAAAGTCTTCTTTTTAACCTCAAATGTCGAGGAAACTATGTGAAGAACGAGCTTGTGCAGAATTTTCATGAAAACCAATCCGAACTTTGATAGCCTGCAGTGTAAAAAAAATATACTACGCATCTTAGTACAGCCGTACTGTCGCTGAAAATCCCCGTCATCGGTATCGGTGTGTTGAAACAACACGTAACCATGACATGTATAAAACCAACAGGCTTTGTATTGTATCTTTGCATCAATAACAGCTTACACGTAATGCCAAAAAACACACTAATTGGAACACACATAATGCACGTTGGATCCACGCAGTTGGTCCTAAACAATACACGAGTATTCATGAGTTTGGTTTTTTTGTTCCTATATTTTTCATCTCTCTCTTTCTCTCTTTCTCCCTTCATGTTCGACAAAGAGAAGTTTTTATTTTTTCCAGATTAACGGTTTACCTCACGTTTCCACCGATCTTTTTTTATCAAAAAACGATGTCGAATACGCGGAAGTGCATAAATATTTTTCGTGGAAATTGATTTCCAACGGTGCGAATCTAATGAAGTTTTTATTTTAATATTCAGTTATAAAAAAAACGTAATGCACCCCTATAGATTTTTTTGTCTAGCAATTAATCCGAAAGCCAAGTCCTATACATGTTATATATATATTATCTTCCTAAAAAAAAATCCCGATCGTTCCACCACTATTATGGTAATAATTTTCGTGCGAGAACTTTCCCTTTTTACCTTTGTGACAATTGCTGTGCATTGAAGACAGAGAAAAAATAATCTCCAACTGAGAACGGAAAATAAAGAAATTTCACATACATAAAAAAAACCTTGCCTCGTTATAAGAATAATAAATGAATACCCAACCATTCCGAATAGAAAAAATCAAATTTAAGCCTAAAAAGCTTACCCTTGATTTCATGCAAAAAATTAAAAACACTGCTCAGCGCAACGAAACGTGTAAATGTTTTCTGCCTTAAAAAATCGTATAATTCCTATCATATAGCATTTAAGAAAAAACCCTAAGATTGAATGACCGTAAAAAATGAAAATGAATTTCCCCTCGGAGCCATCCCGCGTCAAAGTTTCCACCAAACGACCAAAGGCCCAAAACTGCATTATTTAATCTTCGTGCAGAAACGCGAGAAGAGCGAGATTTGGGGTGTAATTTATCTCGGAGGAATTATTCGCCGACTGCAGCAAAAATGTTTATCACAGTCGTGAATGAGTTCGACGACACTTAAATTCTCATCCCATATATTTTACGTTTAATCTTTTCATCAAGGATTAAGTAGATCTCGAGCTGTATAATCTTCCCCCTCCCCTCCGCCCGCCGTCTGTCGGCCGCTCTTTCTTCTTCGCAGTGCACCCCCCCCCCCCCCCCCCCCAACCCGTGCTCACGGCAATCCTTCCTTGGACAAGGTTTTATTTCTCTGCGATCTTCAAAATAACATGCATTAGTCGCGAAGGCTTGAGTTTCAAGACGACTTTTGCGAACGTCCGCGGACACTGAGATCGCGATAAGACGGAAGTACTACTCGGCTGAGAGCGAGAGAGAGACAGAGCGAGAGAAAGGGAAAGAGGGAGAGTGTAGGAGAAAGAAAAAAGTAGGCAAAGATTTTGAGCGCGAGGGACATCATCGGGATTAGCATATTATTTACGCCTCACTCTCCCGCCGCCTTTTCCATCGAAGGGTCGCGAGTAAATCGAGCGCATATATATATATATATACGCACAGGCGCACAAACACCACGAAATGCGAACTAAACTTTAAATCCTCTCTTTTCGGATGGTAGTACTTTGTTCTCGCAACGACGTCTCACCTCATTAAAACCCGATGTCTGCGGAAATTCCCCTATACTAGGAGTGTCGTGTCCGCGACGTTCCGTCGTCCCTCCGTCACTCTACCCCCCTCTCTTTCTGTTTCTCTGTCGCGCCCTTCTTTCTTTTTTAGCCCGCCTTTTTTCTTCCCCGTCTTCACGTCTTATACTCGCCCTTTACATGTTTTATGTGTGTGTAAATATACAAAAGGGTGCCTCAAAATGACCTAACGTTTGAATGTCTCGATAAAACGTATTATTTATTTGAAAAGTACAAATATTTTTATTTCAATATAAAGTACGAGCATGGAGGTTATGTGTGGAACACATAACCTAAATAAATGGCCGCTTCGTCCCTGTTTGCGAACGTTCATTCTTTTTTCAATTTCAACCAAATTTTCATTAACATTTTGGCATAATTGCGGACTAATTTCATTAATGATGTGTCCAATTGCTTCGTTGAGCTCCGGAATGATATATGGATCATTGACATACACTTTTCCTTTCAGAAAACCGCAAAAAAAGAAGAGTGAGTGTTTTATTTTCGTAGTGTCGGATGTGTTCGACTTAAGAATACGTTTACTTTCCTCGGATTTAAAGATCTTTTTCTCCGTCTCTGCATTAATTATTTCATTATCTCCTTTCCATATAGTTTTTCAATATTCTTCGGACTTCTCTCAATTTCCTGTTCCTTTTCTTTTCTCCTGCGACACTTTCCTTCCCCAAAGTTCAGTATTCGTGTCAGCTGTGTACTCGTCAATCTCAGGAAGTTGAGACAATAAGCGAGCTGCTGTAATAAGCGAGTGAATCCGCTTTTTCTGTTTCTTTCGTCTTTCCTCTTGCCACACGTTCCTTCCCCTTCTCCATCGAATAATAATGATCATGGTAACTTGTACACATGTTAAGTTTTTTATAAGTTTGCTTAAATTTCGCCGACTGTTTTGTTTTTGTTCGTCGAGCCCCCCCCCCCCCCCCTCCAGGCCATCGCTCGCGCGGCTTGTTTACGTTTTGGGGACGGCATTTGCCCTTGCGACGTAGGCACGTCGCAATATATATATATATATATATATATATAATATAGCATGAAAATTATAAAATAGCCATGTTTTTTTTCAAAGCTTGCGCGGAGATTTTAAGAGCTCAGAAAAATACGATTTTTTCATGGATTTCTAAATTCTTTCAAACAAAAATCTAGCGTATCTTTGGGATAAGTAGTATCTGCCAGAAAAAATGAAGCATTCTGAAAAAAAAATTCCCTTTTGAGTACAGCAGAATGAAGAGAATACAGTGCCGAATACGAGACGTTTCTAAAAATATTTTTCTCAAATGGGATTAAATTCTATTTCTCCACTTCAAAATGCATCTTTGATTATTTTTTTTTACATACCACAACCATGTTTTCCTCGCTTGTTCGTGCGTGTAAACGGGATCTAAAAGAGGACTTTTTGGGCCTAGGCCTTAAAAGTTTCCGCATGCGCATTTCTCACGCTCATGGTGATTGAACGCCGTGTGGAACAACTGTCAGTCGTTAGATGCTGTCATCAGTCGTTAGGTCGAGGAATTACGTACGTTGAGGCGGGATTTACGAGAAGAAACACAACCTCACTTTCACGTAACAACGCGACAAAGCATCGTTGATATCGCCGCGGCATAACGAATTCATGAAAAAAATATGCTGATACATTTCAAAATTACGTGTGGTGTCGACGGGAGGTTCTCCGACCCTCCATCCCCCCTGCGGCGAGCCTGTTACAGCTTCCATGTGCGATACAGCTTTCGTGTGCAATACACCTTCTACACGTGCTTCCAGCCATATGTATTTAACAATACACCAGCTCAGAAAACATGGTTTCGTTATATATAAGTACTCGTGTAGACGGTGGAGACAGGGGCTTTCACGTAAAAGTCCCACTTTATCTCCTTGGTACACAATGTACTATTCTCCATCCAGGATACACAAAAAAAAAGGTTTCGCATTGAAAATCAAATTATCTTCATACTGCTGAGCTTACAATGGAGTTTTAACTTTTTTCTCCAGAATACTCAATTTTTTCTCGTATATACTACTCATTACAAAAATACGCTTTATTTCTTTTCGAAAGGGACTTGAAAACCCGTTTGATATCCTGTTTTCTCGGTCGCAAAAGCTCCACAGCAGACCCTTAAAAAACACATAGTCACTTTATAAGTGTTACACTTACAAAGTGACTATGTGTTTTTAAGGGTCTGCTGTGGATATATATATATATTGAAGTATTCTGAAACTGCATCGCAATTCGAAAAAACCAGTCTCCAGAAAAATAGAGCTGATAAGTCGAGAAAGAACGGCTCATATAAACCGGATGCACGGCCGTGCGCTTCGAGGTGAAAAAAGAATTATCAACTTATAGTATGTATATATAGATCGTTATTCGTATTCGTCTTTCCCGATATATACTTATATACAGGGCACCTAAAGTGTTACAGAGCAATAGCACTCGAACTATTGATCATATTTTTTATCGGTGGAGGCGCTGAAGCTACGTCAAGGTCAACTCCACTTTTTAAAATGGAACCATGTATTTTTTTATGACATTATTACCGATTTTAAGACGAATTCAGCGACCTACAACACAAAGTCATTCTAGTCACGCAAAGTATGAAAATAGTCGAAAAATCGAAAAACATCGGAATAAGCACTTTCAAAGGATCCACTAACCTTGGTTTAGGTCTACCTACAGAAGATAGTTTGCAGTGATATTCTTCTGTAACACTTTATGTGCCTCACCCTGTATATATATATATATATATACGTTCCAGAGCACGTAATTATACGGAACGTCCAACAAAGGTTGCGGAAAGGTCGCATTCACTTCAGATCTCCTTTATAAGTTCGCGAGCACTCAATTGCCCGGACTAAGATCCGACAGGATGCCTCACGGGACTCCGCAAGACTTTTTTTCTCTTGCCCTTGTTCCTCGGATTATTCTACTTTTTGGAACGGCTTTTTTCTTCCGTGCATCCAAGCTTGACCCCACGACGGCGAATTTACTCCCCACCTCTCGCATCGCCGTTTGTCTGTCAGGCTCCAACGAAAGGCGAGACAGTCGAAGAGAGACATATTTGGAGAGACACGCCAAATTACTGATGCAATCGCGTATTTTGTTACGAGATTCCTCTCTCCCCTCTCCCTATCTCTCTATCTCTAGTAGACGTTTTTGGCCTGTTCGAGACATCCGGTTACTGTTCCCATCTAATATTCGCCGCAAGAACGGGACGATTCGATTCGGGAGATAAAAACGATAAAATCCCCCCCCGATCGCAACCTGGCGATGAGCGAGGGAGTTAAAAGTTCAATTAGACGCCGCCGATTGCGGGAATAAAAAGGGCGTGTTGATGACAGAAATCCGTATAGATAAAACACGTGTACAGGACGGTGAAATGGCATCGAGTACGGTGACGCTTCGCGTCTGTTCCAACGTCAGAACGTATGAACTCTTCTGTTCGTTTTCTTTTTTCCTTTATTCAAACCTCGACCTCCTATTTTTGTTCGCATTGTCATCATTCATTGGGGTTCTGCTATTGGTTCAGCGACAATGGGCAATTTGCCCGAAAATAGCAACGGGACAATGCGAAAGAACGATTTTTATTTGTATTTTTATTAGTAAAATATTGAGGCTATAGGTTGGACTTGTGTAGCCCGGTAGCAAAGCATAACAAAACAATGGGGTACAGCTCACATGTGGCAAGTATTCAGGTGGTTGGGAAAAAATACATTTTTTCTCCTTCGAGTAACATGCTAGTTTTATCGAACATGCTGTAGCGGAGCGGTAATCGCAATTAGTTTCAACTAGTCTATTATAGTGGACCTGAGTCTATCCGGTATTTCTGTTCATGACGTTTCATATTATTTACTAATAATGAACTTATTTTTTATTGTCATTTGATACTTAAAGTTAACAAGTAACTGATAGTAGTACAAAAATAAGGTAATGTTTTAAGTGGATACGTTTTCACTATCAGGCTTTTGATGTTTACCGCCAAATGGTTGGTTACAGCAACTTTAGATCCTCTTGCCAAAACTGCTAATGAATGTAGTTATTGGATGTATAGAACCAGTATTCATGGTGCGAAAAAGGGATTTGATATAGTAGGGGGGTTTAATAACTAATTGCCTTAAGAAGGTACGATCACTTCCACGGGGTCAAAAAAGAGTCTATATTTATTTAACCCACAGCTGCTGTGATTGATGTTTGTTTATGTTGATTATTCGTATTATCGATTATAGTGTGCCAAATGTTGTGGTAAATGATGAATTTATTGCACGGGACCAAATAAAAACTGAACAATTAGATTGTCAACGACTCGGTAGTAATCTTCGTAATAATAATATTAACATATCCACCATCAAAACGGACTAAAAAGAAAAAAAAATCAGCAGGAAACCTATTAAAACAGGCTTGAATTACCTCGGCGGAATCAACACGATAGGCAGAATATAATTATACATATTATTGATACGTGATAAATGACAAAACTCCATAAATTGTTGTTTGCATATTTTGTGGCGGCTTCTATTCAAATTAATTTCAAAACAAAGCTGGCTTATGTTCGCCAAACGCATCAGCTGTTATTCGCGACGTTGCTAAGTCTTTGGGTGCTAATTCGTCGTGTTCTGACCATTTTCAACCGGAAATTGAAACTTTCTTGTAACGTAATGCTTCAACTACACGGTGAAGATTGATTTTCTTATTTTTTACAATACCTATTATATCTAATCTATCGAATTTCAGTTTTCCAACGGGTTTAGTTGGATACGTGAGCAGAAAAACCACGATCACCGCACTTCCGGTCAACCGTCTTCATAAGACGATGTGCTTCGGTAACTCAAAGTGCTCGACTTTGCAGTTTTATTGTAAAAAAACTAAGCGGTCAGAATAGCTGAAATTTTGGCAATAGGCGCATAAAGTATTCGTCAAAATCATATAAAAATTTCAAATCTGAAAGTTGGATTCGTAGTAATAATCGTACCTCCTTAAGGCTTTCATAAAGTATGCCCTAGGTCCCTCGTATCTTTTGCAATTCCAAAAGATATGATTTAGCGTGTCGTCAGTCGCATCGCATTCACAGCTTGGGGACTACCGTGGCCTGATCTCAGCCGACAAATTGAGGCTATCGATCTTCTACGTAGTTTCATGTCTTCGAACCAGGAATGTGCCCTTTAATTCAATAATAATTGTTGGTGTAATAGGTTCCCTTGGTCTCGCAGCTAGTGCGACACCATTCGTCAAATTCGTTTCTCATAATGAGCTTACTCCAGGCTGCAAAGTCGGACGTCGGAAGATTGATTTGGGCGTCCCCGCCCCTTCGTATTGCCTTTGTAGCTGCTTCGTCCGCTACTTCGTTATATACTACGGGTGCGTTCGACTTTGGGCGCTTATACGCTTGCAGCGCTCACGCGTCCTAGCGGTGCTGTGCCATGTTCAGGTCGAACTGTGAGCCCTTCGACGAACTTACGCTCTCCGGAATTCAAATAGCTCGGATTGACATTAGAAGCATCAAGATGGTGGACGCAGCCGAAGCTTTTGTTGATTTTCAAATTATTGACGAATTGTTTAACAGAAGTAACAACGAAACTGATGGTGATGAAAATCACGATCTAATAGAAAATAATAGTAACCAAGAGATGAAATGGGAACATCTTTCCTATTTTTGGATATCTTCCTTAAAAGAAATCCAGAAGTGTGGATCCAGAACGATGTTGAACGGTTGTTTGATTAAAAGTAGGGTCCTCCAAATTAACTGAAAACAGTTTAAGTGAAGCTGTTGCCGCCATTTTTTATAAATGTTCACAAAGAACCGGTAATCCAAATAGCAGTTTTTCAAAGGTTGTCGAAAAGTCGGCCAAAAGTGTACCAAATGCCCGCCCGGAGGTTACCATCGCGTTGAGCATCCAAAAAGATAACTGTCATGTGTTCAATACTCATAGGTAACTTCCAAGCGGACATTTGGTACAAATATAAGTATAAGAAAAATATTAAGGCTATGGGTTAGACCTATTTAGCCCGGTATAAAATCATAACAAAACAAAAGGCTCACAGTGGTTTTGACAAGTATTTCGGTAGCTGGGAAAAAGGTAGGTTTATTGCTCTTCCTTTCCTTTTCTAGTCACTTGTTAGTTTTATGGCTGTAGTGAAGTGGTAATCGCAAGTGTTCGCTTTTCTGTTTATTCAAGATGGCGGCCAGCTGCTTAAAGCGCGCGATATTCCACTAATCTATTATAGTGGCCCAAAGTCTATCTCGTATTTCCGGTTATTACGTCTTATATTATTTACCAATAATGAGGTTATATTAGATTGTCATTTGATACTTAAAGTTAGCATGTAACTAGTAAAAGGTGGCTTAAAATCACCTGACATTTTAAATTACGCGCCATTTTTTTGTGGCAACCATAGTGTACTAATCTTTGACAACTGGCATCAGGAAGTATTGAGGTTTGGTCATGGAGAATTACACGATCGAGCAACCCATATAAATTGTTATTTGGTGCATTGTTACTTCATAGATATTGCAAACGAAGTTTAAATGGTCATGTTATCTCGCGGCGCGGCGATGTGAATTGGCTGCGAAGATCGTGCGGTTTAAATCCATTGGACTTCTTTCTTTGGGGTTTTCTACCAGGAAAAGCGTATGCCAATGGTCCACCGACCATTCCAGAGCTCAAAGAAGCAATTGGACGCACCACTAACGAAATTAGTCCGCAATTATGCCAAAACGTTATACGAAATTTCTTCAAAATAGTGAACCTTTGGAAACAGGCACGAGGTGGCCATTTATCGGGTATTGTGTTCCACACATAACCTCAATGTTTGTACCTTATATTAAAATAAAAATGTTCGTCTTTGAAAAATAAATAATACGTTTTATTAAGAAATTTAAATGTCAGGTTATTTTGAGGCACTTTTCAGTAGTACAAAACCCGAAGGAACCAGACAGGCCGCGGGACCTAACGCCAGCTGGCGGAGGGCAAGGGAAACCTCTGCGGTCACGTGATGGCAGGGTGCGATCGCTGCTGGTGAAACTTCAAACGGGACACCCTGCATATTCTTGCTCTCGCGATCACCTCCGTGGGGTACGCCTTTTCGCTTTTGGTTTCATAGCGTAATGAAATATCACGAACACCCGTATATACTTGGCAATATCCTCATAAAGGGATCATTAATATCGCCGTACACTTGACATCGTAACAAGCTTTTGCCACTACCTGTGCGCAAAACATGCACGCGTTCACCATCGTTGGCTGCTCTTTTGCATCTTATCGCGAACACTACACACACACTACACACACACACACACACACACACGCGCGCGCACACACACACACACACACACACACACACACACGCACGCACACAAACGTCATCGTATGTGAATGTATCATTTTCACTGACGACGATGTCTTATAATGTACGTACATATATTCGTATACACATCGATTCGCCTTCTTCATAGCGTGTTTGCCTGTGTGTTGCTTATGAATATTCAACGACGCGGGACGAGGAAGAGAAGGGTGTCGGGAACGCGAAAACTTCCGACAACTTTATTGCAGTTAAATATTATATTGTAATTGATATATGCCCGCGGAGCCGCGAAACTATTTAAATTTCGACAATTCACTGGGGCACTCTCGTTTAGAGATGCATCGATGTTCGATAAAAGAAATTTAGATGTTTAATGCTTAGAACTAACACTTTTGAAAAGCCAATTACGTCTGGAGTTTTTGGTTACATTTGAATCGTCAAAAGTAGAATTATCGAGAATTAATTACATATAAATTGTCAAAACGAGAATGTCCGAGAATTTAATTACATCCGAAATTTGTAATCACATTTAAATTCTCAAAAGTTTTAGTGTTGTTCGAACGTTACTACGATAAGGATCCTCATCATAGGAACTTTTAAACCAAACTAGAATGTTTGGAAATTTAATAACATTTGTTGAATACAAAATGTCCGATGTTAAATTCTCAAAAGTTCTAGTCTTGTTCAAAAGTTTCTATGATAAGGATCACTGTCATAGTAACTAGTCGTACCATGATGGGGATCCTTACCATAGTAACTTTTGAATAAAACTAGAATTTTGGACAGTTGTAAAACATCAGACATTTTTTATCGAACAGATGTTATTGAATTCTTAAAAGTTCTAGTTTTGCTCAAAAGCTACTACGATAAGGATTCTCGGAAATAAGTAATTCTAGGAAATTACTATGATGAGTATCCTTTTCATAGTAACTCTAGTGGCTCTAGGAAATTTTATGAAATTTTTTACTACACAGATGTTGAATTCTTGAAAATTCTAGTTTCGTTCAAAATTTAGTACGATAAAGACTAGACCACAGGGAATTTAAGTAATTGTAAGAATATTCTATTAAGAAATAACTAAGCAATTCTAAGAATATTCTATTCTAGATTTTCAACTCCAAGAAATTCTTGGGAATTCTACGAAATTACTATGATAAGGATCTTACCATAGTAAAGAGTTACTATGGTAAGATCCTTATCATAGTAATTTCGTAGAATTCCTAGAGATTGCTAGAGAGAATTCCTAGAATTCCTAGAGATTGCTAGAGAGCAACTCTAGGAAATTCTTGGGCATTTTTAATTACCCAGATGTTAAGTTCTCAAAAATTCTAGTTTCATTAAAAAGTTACTATGATCAGGGTCCTCGTCAGAGTAACTCTGGAAAAAACTAACATTTTCGAGAGTTTAATCATTAGTACGATTATTGGAGAATTAGCATCAGGATGGCCGTATTATCAGAATTTCCATTGTTGATGGGCCAATCACAATTTCCATTGGCCGATCAACAATGGAAATTCTGATAATACGGTGATCCTGATGCAAATTCTCTAATAATCATGCTAATTATTAAATTCCGTACACACAGTACCGGTCAAAAGTTTTCGATCACTTTGGATAATTGGGAAATTATACGGAAACAATATAATTCATTTTATTCATTATTTTACAAAGATACTATATAACTCTATTAAATTAATGATATTATTTTAGTATAATTTCGCGATTATCCAACGAAATCGAACACTTTTGGCCGGTACTGTACATACATCCTCGATACGCCTTTTTGAATTTCAGTCAACGATACAGCCATGCATACATTCACATATATAAATTACGTTGGGGGCAGAATGACGAGCAGCGGAGAGTTAGCGCGCGGGAACTGTTGAATCCCACGTGTATTCTTTAGTTGTAAAGAAGATCAGAACAGGATCAAAGGATTGAAGGATTCCGATCGGATGTATGGATAAGGTGTGTGAATGGACACACACACACCGGACTATATTTATGTACATGTTTTCTCGCAAGTGTATCTATACTTATGTGTGTACGTGCCTGTGTGTGTGTGTGTGTATAGGGTGTCCTGTTATGAATAAATAATCCTGCAATTGTCGATAGGTCAAGTCATGTTCTACCTACTATATGCTGGAATTACGGTTCACATCAAAATCATCTGCTTTTGGTTTTTCGCATGCCATTTCTACAAATGATATGAATCGACAATAAACAAGCAACTTTTCAGAATAATTGGCACAAAATGCGTACTATATTGTTTATACTGCAGACTATGAAAGTAAGACGTTCGAATTGGTTTATGTGAAAATTCTGCATAAGATTTTCATAAAGTTTCCTTAACATTTAAGGTTAAAAGGAAGACTTTTTCTAGATAAAACAAATAACCAAGAGTATTTTTTTTTTAACCGGGTGAAAAAGTTATCATTTGTAGAAATGGAATGCGAAAAACCACAAGTTGATGATTTTCATCTCGAAAACCGTGGGACTTTTACTAAACTGAAATTCCAACATATAGTAGGACACGATCTGACCTATCGACAGTTGCAGGATTATCCATTCATAACGGGACACCCTGTACGCTCGCGCGCGCGCGTGTGTGTGTGTGTTAGCGGGGAGGGTGTATGTGTGTGTATATATATATGTACGATGTATATGGACTACATAAAAATCCTACACGAAGTCGAGCAAAATCACATCTCTGAACGGAGAGGAAGAGAGAAGTAGACGACCGCACAAGTCTACTTGTATGTCTCTCTCTCTCTCTCTCTCTCTCTCTCTCTCTCTCTCTCTCTCTCTCTCTCTCTCTCTTTCTAAGGCAACTCGTGCGCTGAAATATATATGAACCGCTATAAAGCAACTCCTCTTATCTGGCAGAGTCTCGGGCATCTATTTAAATTTATTGAAGAGGGAAAGTATACGCCGAGGCGAAAAAAAATAAGATAACGAAACTAGTGTACGCCTGGAGGGGCGTATGTATACGTATGCGGACGCGGTGGTCGCGCGCGTCGCAAATGCACGAGTCGTCCTCGCTTTGATCTAACCTCAAAATATATATTTATAGCTCGACGAACGCGTCGACGGGGGAGTATCAAAAGTCGAGAGAGGGCTTTGAGTATCTCAAGGGAAATAAGTACAGCCTTGTGTCAAGGGGGTGGGAGAAACGCTGGGACACTTACGCATGTACAATGGACAGTGGGACACAAAAACGGGAAAATAATTCGATGTACATTCATTTTTTCAATCAAGTGAAAACGATATATTCGATAGTTTAACGAAATTGTTTTTAGTTTCCGATTTTGCTTTTTGTTCAACTATGAGAGTGTGTATGCAAGATTCCTTGAGACCGAGGAAATTTTGGGCGGGTAACGTTGTCGTGTTTCTCGAGAGCGGTTTCGAGACCCTCAACCCGGTGGAATCGTAAGGACATATATATATATATGGACACGTATATAAGGAGGTTAAAGGACGTGATGAGTTCGAGTTGCGGTGCGCATCCGCAAAATTGCGGTTGACTAAACAACGCAATTCAATTAGCGCGACGATTAATTAAGTAATGTGGGAACTTAACCTCCTCCTTCTAGTACTCCAACCCCTCCGCCCGCTTGCACGTACCGCCTCTTCAAAGAGCACTCACTCAACCACTCGAGGGTCAGAGAGAGAGAGAGAGATAGATAGATAGAAAGATAGATAGATTTATTGCTGCTCTAGGACAAAAGTGTCCTCTGGCAGACGACCTTAATACATCACATTGCACGTTTAAGGAGTACGGAAATATAGAAAAGGGGCTCGATACAATCACAAATGAAAAATTGATTCTATATAAACAAAGATAAAAACAGTGAGCAACTAAAGTTTAAGGATTTCTGGTCCTAAAGGTGAATGAGGTGCAGACACAAGGAGCAGATACGGATAGTAACGATTTAAGTAGCTTGCTTAGGTCAGTCGTTTCATCACAAGGCTGACATGTATGACATATTGTTGGGGCCGATGATAGCCAGGAGAAGTAGTGTTAACTGCTATTTAGGTCGGACGAAATGCTTAACATTTCGCGATGGGAGACCCGGCTCAGGTGTAAGGACTGCGGGAGGGTGCTCCGTAGGTAGGCTGCCGAAATATGAAACGAGTGTCTCGTGCATCCAGTGCGGAAATGCTGGATCGAAAAAAGATTGGGGCCATTCTCGAAGGACCATGCTTTCCCTAGGATTGTTTATGGTGAAAGAGAGAGAGAGAAATACATTTCGAAAATTGAACCTTTGGGTCGACCAATAAGCCTGGCGCTGCATTCAACACCGCGCCGATTTATATATCGGATCGCGTGAATCTTTTATTCGTCTTTTTTTCTAATGCAGCAAAGAATACGACAAAGTATAAATTATAAAGAGCAAGCTTTATTGTCATAAAATGAAACAGAAATCGTTTTTATAATATGATAGTTAATTTCAACTTTTTTTTCTGAGGGGGTGAAACTGCGAATTACGCAACGTAAGAGAGCCCTGTGGACTCTCCCGTGTGTCGGACTCTCACCCGTGACGGTGCTGTCGGAATGGTGATATACCGACTAAAACATCCCCATCTCCTGTCCGCTCCGTGGGGCGACAATACGTTAGTATAACCTCACCCACGCGGATCCTATCCATCGTCCGTCTCGTTTCGTTTGCCAGTCACTACGTCTCTCCCGTTTACATGTCATGTCCCCTCGTTCATACTCCAGACATCCATTATCTTGCTTAAGTCTCAGCACTGCTTCGACAAAAGTAGCAATGTCTGCCCAATGGTCTTCATCCCGTAACATCAGCCCGATTATGTTATCGGGCGTTATGTGTGCAGTCCTCCATTCCAGTTGTTGTATCCGTGTCGCCTATCTGCCGCACGTCAAGAACGTGTGTTCCGCATCGTCTCGTATACGTCCGCAGTACTCACAGTCTCGTACCCATTTCATGTTGTGTAGATAATTTCGGAAATATCCGTGTCCCGTGAGGAACTGGGTCAGATAAAAATGTACCTCCTCAAATCCCCGTTCTGTTCACGGTCTTAGGTCCGTTTTCAATCGTCTTGTCCACCGTCCGGTTGTCTCGATTGTCCAGCGTGCGTGCCAGTCCGTCAGGGTCTTCTCTCTTTCACGCTTTGTCGCGTCAGCCATTTCGGTCCTTTCGTCGCGTTGGTAAATTCGTTTTCGTTCTGCGGCTAGTAGGTCTATAGGAATCACGCCCGCCACCACTAGGATCACCCCTGCCGAAACGGTCCTGCAGGCGCACGCTATTCTTGGTGCTCCCTGTCTTTGTACGTACGTCATCGTCTTCCTGTATTTTTTAATGGCCAGCGCTTCCACCCAGACCTCTCCGCTACACAGGAGGATCGAGTGGGCCGTCGTCATCAATAGTCTCCGTATAGACGGTCTCGGTCAGTGCGTATTCGCCGTCAGGCGGCTGAGCGAAGTGACCTTCGCCGCCGAGTTCTCGGCCGTTCGTTTTATGTGGGGCCAGAAGGTCGCATTCGTGTCCAGAGTCACCCCTAGATACTTGCCCCCCGCCCCTGCCCCCCGTACATCTTGCTCCGACTGTCATCGGAATGATCGTCGGTATTCGTCGTCTCGTTAATTTCAACAGTATTATCATTATTGGTGTTCTTACTATTATTGAAATGTTTGTCTTATTTAAACTTACATATTTCTATTCATTTATTGAGAAAATATTATTACTATTATTGAGGAAGGAAATAAGGGACATCGTGACAACAAAGGCAGGGTTTGGAAAAAGAAAGTATAAAACTTGGCTCATATATCTGCATGCGAGAAAGCCAAGGAAAAAATCAAAAAAGAAATAGTGGAAGATCTGAAAAAATGGACAGGAGATGAAGAAGGAGAGCAAATCGATAGAAAGATACAGACGGTGCTAAAAAAGGAGCCTGCAACTGAACTATGTACGTACATGAAACACTTCGAGGAAGTAAATGCGAAACGAAAGGCAAAACGACAATAGAATACAAGTTAGAAATAAGAACATTTTGTAAGGGGAAACGTATGTAGGGTCACTTCTGTAGGGGGGTCTTCTGTGTGTGTAAAGACCATGAAGGAGTATACCCGAAATGATAAATACTACTTCTATTAATATTATTGTTATAAACCCGTTTATTATTATAAATGTTAAGTTACTATTTCTTTATTACTATAATAGATTTTAATACTCCGGGCAAGGCACTTCCTCAGTTTGCACAGGGAAACATTCACTTACCTCCGTGAGTTAGACTGGATCCTAATCTAGACCGGAACAATAATGCTGGGTGACACTCGAGGGCTGTGACACCACCTCGGGTGTCGCCCAGTCAAAAAACGCGATGAAACTTAAAATCGCTCTGCGATAGCCGCTTCCTCAAGCCAGAGGGTGCGCGGCTACCGGAGTCCATAATGATTTTGCCTGAGTAAACAGCGGGATCCGAGGATGACCGCCTTCTGCATCCGATCGGCTAGTAATCGGACACTGGGTTTTCAAACCAGTATATCAGCAAGGTCTGATACAGAAGATTCATTCATCCCTCCCCCCCCCCCCCACCCTCAAACGCGCTGATAATGAGGTCAACAAGCATCACCCTGAAACCCGGTGCAGACGACATAGCTCGGCCAGGAGGGATTGATACTTGAGCCGTTTCTATATCAATATCAATATCTATAATATAAACCTATCAAAAAATTCATGAAAATAGCCTTCTTAGCGACGAAAGTGAAAAGACCCCTTAACTATGCCTATGAATGAGTTTTCCCTTTACTTTTGGACATACGCAATTGTGTCTCAAATTTGCATCTACCTTTTTGCAAATTCTATATTTCGAGTCTGGATATATTTTCTTGCCGTCCTTTCCGATGTTACCACATCTTATCCGTGCCCATAAAAAAAATGTTTTATTGTTATAGTTACTAATAGAGAAAATGAAAGCTTTATTACAATAAAAAGTATTGTTATCATTCACAAGTATAGATTAGTCCTAACCTAAATATATTATATGTGAAATTCGTTAAAAAAACTCTTTTTTAACACGTTCGTTCAAATTCGTAATAAAAATAAAAAATACAAACATATATATGTGTATGTAAAAGGTGTTTCGAAATGACCTGACATTTTTAATGGCGCGCCATTTTTCTTTGTGGCGACGATACAGTACTAATCTTTGACATTCGGCATCAGGAAGCATTGAGGTTTAGTCATGGAGTTAATTACACGATCGGGCAACGCATAGAAATTGTTATTTGCTGCACAGTTACTGCATGCACCAAGATCGTGCGATTTGTCGCCATTGGACTTCGTTCTTCGGGGTTTTTGATAAGAAAAGTGTATGCCAGTGGTCCACAAACCATTTCGAGCTCAACGAAGCAATTGGACGCACCACTAACGAAATTAATCCGCAATTATGGCAAAATGTTATTGAAAATTTGGTCAAAAATGTGAATGTAGGCAAACAGGGACGAAACGGCTATTTATCGGATATTTTCTTCCACACATAACCTCCATGTTTGTACCTTATATTAAAATAAAAATATTTGTTTCAAAGAAATAATACGTTTAATGAATAAATAAAAATGTCAGCTCATTTTGAGACACCCTACAATACTTAATTTTCCTACCTGAAGACCGAATATCGCGATGTGCCAAGCCCACCCCGATTCCCCCGGAATCCTCTCTCGCGATCGGAGATTGCTGTAACGCAACCGAGCCCCGATGTTTGTCCATGGTCGTCGCGAAGAACAACTCAGGCACGCGGCACAAAGCCGTGGACAGCGCGGAAGAAGGAAGGCGGTTGACGAGTCTCCACAATAGATGGCGTTGATTAATCGACAGGTGAACGGAGATACTCTCCGACGAGAACTTGGAGCGCGTGGAGGAACGATACGTTGACGCGTGACTCGACGAGTTTGAGAGGGATGAAGATCTTTAGAATTTAGGGACGTAAGCTTTCACCGCAGAGGGTTCGAGGGAGTTGAAAAGAAAGAACGGAGTAGTAAAGCTGTGAGAGAACATTAGAAGACCATGACGAGGCGAGGGCAGCGGGGCGAAGGTGGAGAAAGCGGAGAGGACAGATGCTCGGGGATTTAAATATTAATAACGCTCAATTTGACTCACGAAAATGTCGCACGTGGCGCCACAGATGCTGCGAGGTTAATATATATTTATGTACGCGCGATACTTCGGAGATTATTAAATTCCTCTATAAAAATAATATATACGAAATGCACCGAAGCTTCGCAATATTCTCCAATAATTTTTTTTTTAATACTTTTCAGTTTGCATTGGAAAACATTCACCTACCGCCAGTGGTTAAACTCGATCTCAATCTAAACCGCAACGATAATGCTGGGTGGCACTCAAGGCTTCCGACACCACCTCGGGAGTCACCCAGTCAAAAAACACGAGACAGAAATCTTAAAAATCGTTCTGCGATAGCCGCTCCCTCAAGCCAGGGCGTGAGCAGCTGTCGCAGTCCACAATCGTGTTGTCTGAGTGAACGGAGGAATCCAAACATGACCGCCGTCTGCGTCCGATCTGCTAGCAAAGAAGCACTGGCTTTCCAAACCGGTACACCGAAAAGGGCTGATACAAAGGATTCTTTCACCTCGTTTAAGGGAGGTTGATACTTAAGGTCTTAGGCCACAGTAAGGGGTATAAAATCATGTGCGAATTTAACATTTTTTTTGTCGAATGAAAAAGTGTTTCACTCATAAAATTAATTACACATCTATTTAGTATGAATATCAAGCTGTTTGAAAATATTTTTATTTTCGATGTACAAAATAGCAGAGTACTCGAAACTTCTCGAAACAGCTTTTTTCCAATTGGCGTGACAAATAACTTCAATAATTTTCACTCGATTTACTTTAAATTTAAAAGTTCCTAATTCAGGGTTGTTTCGCATTATTGACTCAGAGATTCCATGACTTCCAGGTTTTCCATACAGGTATTGCAAAAATTGCAGGTTTTTCAGACTAGCCAGATTAGGGTCAAACAAAGAACTCTTTCTTTTCATAAAACATATATTTTTTGAGTTAGAGAGATATTAGTCTTTGTAAACGTTACAAACTAAGCGGGAAAATTATATACGTAAAAATAGCGATGACTGATTTTTGTGGAAAAAAAACAACATTTTTAACCGACTTGAAGAAACAAAGGAAATTCTCAACTCGATCCTTCTATTGAAGAATTATGTTGAACTGGATAACATAATTTTTTCAGACCAAATATATGGAATTTCGATCAAATTGATATTTATTTTTTTTTCATAGAAACTCGGAACATAATTTAAAGATTATAAGGTAAAAAAAAAGACATTAAAAGCACATACAGAACCTGTTCTTCATTATAAACAAAAGTTTGTACGCCGGGGAAAATAAAAAATAAATATAAATACTTATCTATAATGATAATGATGTAGTTGTGTATCGACAGATCGACTGCAAATGTATTTTTGTAGCTTTACTTTTAATTTACTTTAATTTACAAATGTAGCTTTACAGTAGTTTTCAGTTTTTTGAATCCTCAATATTTGGCACCGACATAACTTTCTTTTGCGTATAATGAGGAATAATATAAATATTAAAGATATACAAAAATATTTATTTTTATACCGTTCAGTTCTTTTGTCAAGTCGGTTTTATTTTTCATAATTCTTTCAAAAAGTAAATTCCGGAGAATTTTCGAAATTCCATGACTTTGCCCGGATTATTCCGGGAGGAAAGAAATTCCCTGAGTTTTCCATATGCGTAACAACCCGGAATTTCTGATTCATCGAAAACTTTTCATGAGCAGTTTATGAGCAGCTATAACGAAATGTTTCACTGAAAATTCATTTCTCAAGTTCAAATACCTACAACTTTTGAATAAAACATATTTTTTAAATTACGTACGTACTTCTCTAGGTATTCTAATGTAGATTGACGAAAATTTTTGTTTTTCGTTCTAGGTCGAAAATTGTGGATGCTAAATGTCACGCCGCGGAGCGCCTAAAAAAAAGACAAAAGAATATATTAGTAGTCGGCCATTTTGTACATCGAAAAATATATATATATATTTTCTTCATACTAAATAGATGTGTAATTAATTTTATGAGTGAATCACTTTATCATACGAAAAAAAATTGTTAAATTCGCATATGATTTTATACCCGTTACTGTGGCCTTAGGCCTTTGAGCTGTTTCGCCTTTTCCTTTCTCGACATGCTTGCCTCGGCCGAGGCAAGAATCGAGGCAGCGTCTCATGTGCCTCGCTCGCAATCGCGGCAGCTCTGGTAGGCCAGTCTGAACGCGGCCAATGACGTATATCATCTTATCGAAATTCTTCGATAATTTATTATCGTGAGATGTTATTGCCCCGGGCAACGCACTTCTTCAGTGTGCACGTGAAAAACATTCCGATTATTATTATTAATATCCCCGCTGGAAATTATTCTTATCATTGATCACACTGATTCAAAGTCACGTGCATATTGAATCTACGCAATCGACTCGCACATTACATTTGAAAAATCGACAAATTGAAAAACAAAATAACGAAACGGAAAAAACACGAAAAAAAGAACGATCGATCGGATTTATATGAAAATGTTATTGGTCCCGGCGAGTAACGTTCCGATCGTCTTCGAACTATTCCTACTTCCGGTACGAATCGATGACGCTGACTACGCATTTCGGACGTCCAAAAATGTCCTGGCCGCATGAGACAATAGTCCTAAGGCCTTCTTGTTTTATTGATAAAAAAATAAGAATAAAATAGAATCGTAGAAATTCAAGATAACGCGCAGCAGCACCAGAAAAACAGGACGCAACAATCGCCGCTTCGTCGTTCCATAAAAACCGCGCGCAGTTCTAGCTAAGCGCGGAAGCCCGCCAAAAGTCGCGTTAAAAAAAAAGCTTTATAGCGAACGCTTTTACAAAACGTGATTTTCGATCGGACGAATGAAAATTTGGGGATTCAAAAATAGCGATGTATACTGAGGCGCACTCAATCCGCGGACTGCGTGTTGAATCGGTAATTGTATATCTTATTTTCATCTTTATATATATATATATATATATTTATATATATATGTATCTATACACGCACATGTGTGCATATATATATATATATATGCACACATGTGCGTGTATATAAAAATAGACATAGCTGTAGCTTTATCATAATATTACGACTATAATCATTACTCGAAGCTTCCATTAACTATGTTCTTTTTTTCCAACTAGACTGTGTATATATATGCGCACCCACACGCACATATATGGGGTACCCAGCTCAGCTCAGACAACTATTTCCCTCACCGTCGTTGATTGCAGATTTCCATAGTGGAAAACCTCACCCCTAGTGTCAAAAAAACACCTAATTTGTTTCAAACTTTTTCCCCCACTTGCGCTCTTCTGCGGCTGTAAAAAAGTACTCGCCTCGGGCGTGTTTAAAATTCTGGAAAAATTATATACGCTTTAGACCTGTTTTGTGCATTCACCAAAGCTCAACTTGTGTTTCCGATATTTACCATTTTCTTTGTGAAATGTTGATCTTGGGGATGATTATTCAAGAGTTTGGAAGTCGGTAGAGTACTTTTTCGGCCTCGCAATAACCTTTTTCTTTAATATGGTTTCGGGTGAAAGTCAATTCGGGTGGTGTATATGTGGACCAAAAAGGTACTATTCTGACGTCGAAACTTTTGGATAATCATCCACGAAATCGAAATTTCACAACGAATAAATTGTTGGTATCGGAAGCACAAGTTGAGCTTCGGTGGAAAACGCACAAAACAGCTCTAAAGAGAATCAAAATTTGTACATAATTCTGTACCTGAGCTGGAATACCCTATACACATACACGCACACACACACACACGCATACATATATATATAGTATATACAGGGTGTATCCTCACTACAAGTTTTCCGTTCGTGAGCATATAGTTTGTCTCTTTCCAAGCAAAACGCTTTTTTTTTTAATATCGCGACAAAAATTAGCCGAGATATTCACGAGTAAAGTCCAACGGTGAGTAAACAATGGCACAGTAGTTTCGGCGTCCAAGCGAGCGCGGGCGTGGATCCGAATCCACATTCGGGCGCGGGAATTTGAACTTTCAATTTTTAATTTTCAAATTTGAGCTTCGAACGTTATCCGTTCGTCCGAATAAGGTATTCAATAGTAAATAAAACATTTTAAACAATGTTATCCATTGTTTACTCAAAAGATCTTTAGATCTTAAAGCTTTCGAGTAAACAATGGACAATATTGTCTAACACTTTTTATTTATTATTCAATACTTCATTTGGGTAACCGGATAAGGTTCGATATTCAAATTTTTAACATTCGGAATTGAAAGGTTTTACGTTCAATTTCAATTTAACGAAAATCAATGGATTTGAATCCACTTGCGCGAATGTGAATTCAACCCAAACTAACCCAAACTAACCCAAACAAACAAACCCGATGCGAAACTACTGTACCATTGTTTACTCGCCGTTGAACTTTACTCGTGATTATCTCGGCCAATTTTTCTCGCACATTTAAAGAAAAAGCGTTTTGCTCGGAAAGAGACGCCCTAGATGCTCACGAACGAAAAACTAGTAGTTAAGATACACCCTGTATACGAGGTTGAAAAAATAATGATCTATTTGGAATAATCGCAATTGATGAATTGACGGTATACACGCTGAATAAAAACATTTACATGATATACATTACAATTTCATGATTAACTTTACACACACGTACACTAGGTCGTTTTTTCTTCCTTCCTCTCGCTCTCGCTCTCTCACCCCATACGGATTATAATAACAAATTGTCCGTTGATACAGCCCGCATGGAAAAAAAAGCAGTTATAATAATAATAATAACAATGATAATAACCGTACTCAAGACTTGACTAGAACGTACAGTTGCCACAGTATCAACGGAAAATGCGAATCATCGGTGTAACGTAAGATTCGTTACGTATTTCCCGTCTAGTCGACGGATTGACATATCGTGCACAGTGTCTCTCCCCCCCTCGTTCATGTCGCCGTGAAACTCATACGAAATGAGAAAAATGCATAACAATTATTCGTACACGTTTCCAACGTCCCGACGTTTCCACCCCTTGAGGGCTGCCGCGACGGTGGAGACGTTCGGTAGAGGCGGGTCAGACGTTCACGTACAATCGAAAAATGCACTCGCCCATTCTAGCGAAGAGAAAAATGTTGTCAGGGAATTTTGAAAATGTGAGGAAAAAACGGTTTTTCGCTCACGTCTTACGACGCGGCTTTGCCTATTAGGATTTGTAAAAATATTCGATGGACGGAAGAAAAAAAAGCGAAAGAATTTGACGTCCTCGTAACGAAAAGAAAAAAACGCGATTTCGAGCTACCCTCGAGATGGAGACGTTAGACTGAAGTCGCAGTGAGCTTTTTATGGCACCCCCACTCCCCTCAAACCACACTGATTTTTTAAATTCGATATTGTTCTCTTTCATGTGAATTTAAAATTTTTATTTTTGGATGTTGAATTTAGTTAATTTTATTCGAATGTTAAAAAGTCGTGTCGAAATTGTGACGTAATTTCGATCGCGGTACTTCCGCTACGCAGCACTTTTCTCACGCAACATTTTTGTCGTGAAACTTTCTCGATTCATCCTGAATTTCGATATTTATTTTCATTTTTCATCTCCCGTCGAGAGCGACGCGGCGTGACTCGCGTGAATTTCGAGGCTCGAGTTTCCGGGCAAAAATTGCGAGGCTTTCTTTCAACTGCGAATCGGTATACTTTGTGATCGATGGATGAAACAAGCGCGATGCGTTGTGAAAACGATTTGCGCGTGTAACAATGGCGTTTACAATGGCGCGAGGAAAAAAAAGCGATCGAGTCGTACTTGGTCGTTTGTCGAAACGCATGCGATTCGAAGTACGCTCGAGGGGGTCGGGATAGGCGTAGTTTTTTTTTTAAGCTAAGCGTGGAGAATTTAAAGTTTATTCGTAACGGTTTATGTAGCTGCTTGAGGGCAACAGAAGAGTGACGGTTCCGTACACAATTTCTCTGGCTCTCTCTCTCTCTCTCTCTCTCTTTCTTTGTCCGTTGCACCTCGGAAACGGACAAAATGTTACGTCTCCAAACTCCGTGTGCGTTCCAGTTTCTTCATCCTTTGTTTTTTTCACTCATTCTCTCTCTCTCTCTTATTCACACTTCCGGATTTTCCTCGCCCGTCTCGTTGTCGACAAACTCGACATGGGTGAACGGAAAGTGTCCGACCTTGCCGTGCAGCTCACCCTCCCACTGTCCGTTTATATTAGTCTTTGTGACCTTTATTATATCGCCGACTTCGAGCTTGAGGGCAGTTTTGTCGTAAGCGTTTGGCACTCGTGCTTGCTTCACCTTGGCGAAGGCGGGCAGCGTTCGTTGTATGTTGGAACGGCGCGTCGTTGTCGCAGGTGCCGGCGCGTTTTCCAATAATTGCGACGTCGTCTGGGAATTCGCGTTCGTGCCCGAACTACCTAGGGAATTGTCGTTTCTCGGCCCGCTGCTGTTGTTCTCCGTGCTTCCGTGCGCGTCCTCCTCGTACTTTTGCACGTACGGCACCGGCACCAGACCCATCTGGCCTACGCTGTTCTTCGCCGTCCACCATTGCTCCTCGTCCCTCGTCATCACCGTCAATATCTCACCTGACGGAAGAGAGGCGGAAAATAGCACGTCGGAAGAAACGAAACCAATCGACGCGGCCGTCAAACAAACGTCGTGACGTTTTTTTTTTTCATTGCACAATTTTTTGTCCTCTTTTTAGCCCTCTTTCGGCCGGGAGAATAACTAAAACGTTTTTACGTGTTCTTACTGGACATTTATGGCCTCAGTTTTAAAAAAAGGCAAATTTTCATTGACGAGGCTCTGGATAATGTTGAAAGTTAAGGAATTAAGAATGGAGACAAAAATCGTTGCATCCCGACGATGCAAACTTCAACTTCGTCGAATATCAATTGTTATTCTCTACACGCGAATTCGATATCCTTTTTTCAACGTCCGGCTTTTATCTGTTGATGTTTTCGAGCAAGCGGACGAGACTTTGGTCCCATTTTAGTTGTAAAGTGTAATTTTTGGTGTTTCTGTGCAACGGCTACGGACAAATCAACCCAAACGGATAAGATTCAATTGCGATAATCATTATCGGAAGCAATGTCTTCAATTTATATGCAACGTTTCAATTATGCGCAATTACGTAAACCCAAATGAACCCAGACGCACAAGATCTATATCCAGGTATTTAGTGATTTTACGCGATATTTGTTAACCAGAATACTCAAGATTTAAGCACCATATTTACCGCAAAGAAACGAAAAACCCAAACAAAGGAGATGCGAATGTAATATTTATTATTCATATATCATATTTGGTAGCAACCCTGAACAAGCGAGATGTAAAGATATTTTTTAAAGTTCGCACGTAATATTCTCTAATAATGGTGTTGAAGTTTGCATCATTGGAAGGCAACGAAAATGAAGTTTTTTTATATTGCCATTTTTTGTCGCGTATTGAGGCTACAAAAATCACTCAAACGTTTTTCAGGATTGTTGGTTAAAAACCTACAACATAAATTGGCAAGGAATTTTTTTCGATAATAATGAAAATGAATGAAGAAACGAGACTTTCGTTGCATTCCAACTATGCAAAATTCAACACTGCGCCTAGTATTATTTCTCTAATATTAATATTCGTAATATTCTCTAATATTCTCATACGATGTTGAAGTTTGCATCGTTGAAACGCGACCAAAATTAATTTTCTAACATTGCCAAAGCATTTCTTTGGCGTAATTGTAATACAAAAATCACTCAGACGTTTTTCATGGTCCTTACTAAAAATCTACAACCCAAATTGGCAAGAAAATACTTTCGAAAGTAATTAAAATGAGAAAAAAAAGAATCGTCATTGCATTCCAACGATGCAAACTTTAACCTCGTCGCAAGGGAGCCCAACCAAGATTTCAATCGAATATTTACTACGAAATGTAAAATGTATTTATCTACATTTCTGAATAATAATAAATAAATATACAATAAATTTATAATATATTTCTAAATAGAGTTTTCAAATAGTATTCGCTATGAAATATACTGTTTGTTATTTATATATATACATATATATATATATATATACGCATATCCTGATATAATTTCTCATAATCCCAAACACGATTCGAACCCAATTATCAATGGCCACAATTATTATTCACTCCTCTGGCAGTCCCAAAAAGTATCGAGCAATATTCAATAAATATATACACATTTCGTAAACAAAAACGAAAAGGAAATAATGTATTAAAAAAAAAGACCATGCTAAAAAGAATTGTGAAAATACAAAAAAAAAAGTCTAAAAAATAGATCCAAAAGTCAATTCTCTACAGCCTTGTCCTTGCAATCTATTGCAAGGTCTATATCAGGTCGTTTCAAACAGCGAGACTAAATAAGAAAAAAGTTCCGCCTCACCTTTCCTGAATGGCAAATCATCGGGATCGTTTCCCTCGAAGTCGTACTTGGCTATGACCTTGTGAATTTTTTTCGGCGCGGGCCTTATGAGGGGCGTCGTGTCTAGATAGTGAAGTTTGTAGAAGGCGAGCAGGCTCGGTATGTCCGGAAAGGTTTGATCCCCTATGCGGTATCTTATTTGGTCGTTGTGCTGAATTTTATTTATAATATAGTGGCTAACTTTGCTGTCCTCCCTGACGCACAGTACAAAGTCGCCGTGTATCGACGTACTGTCCCGCACCAGAAACACGCCGCCCTCTTTCTCGCCCATCAACAGGTCGGAGGCGTCCTGTCGCGACATCGCACCGAAGTACCAGCTGAACGAGACGGACAATGGAAAAAAAGTGAATCAAGTTTCGAAATAAATTGACTCGAAACGAGGATCGATCTTCGAGACCGATAATAGCAGACTACGGGCATCCAGTGCGCAAGCAAGGACGGTAGAAATGTTGAAGCTGCGGACACGACGGAAGAAAAGATTTTCAATGATGACAAAAATGAATGTATAAAAATTGAGAAAGAATTGCCGTCGTAGAAGTTTGCATAGTTGGTACGCAACAATTTTTCTTTATTTCTTCATTCTGATTATTATTCGCAACCTTTTTTTGCAACTGGAGATCGTAAATCGGTAATAAGAATACGTAAAATCATTCGATCGACTTTCATAGCCTGAATCGGCTAAAAAGAAGCTTAATCAATGAAAAGGAATTAATTTTTTTCTCCATGCCAAGGATGCGAGGTTCAAGATTCTCAATATCGTGTAAAAAAAAACCTGCAAGGACATACGTTGAGACTCAGAAAAGAACGAAAAAAGAATATGAGAAAGTGATAATCGTAAGACTGTTGAAGTTTACATCCCTGGAATGCAACGAAAATGTTTTTTTATATACTCGTTTCCTGACTTTGATTATTGGGCGAAACTGTTTTTAGCAAATTTATATTGTAGATCTCTAAATGAGTATCTTGAAAAATGATTTTGGTAGGTAAAAATTGTACACGAAGAATTAAAGCTATTCGGAAAGCATAATTTCCATTGCATTCCAACGATGCAAACTTTAGTCTCATTAGTCAGACCGTTGCCAAGAAAAGAGTGAGAGAATTAAAAAATGTATTGATTATGGATCAACAATTGTACCGCTTTCTTTTCACAAAGTATAAAATATTGTGCTGATTGAAAAAAAAAACAACAACAAAATAAAATTCCTCTCATGTTATCAATGAAGATTATTCTGAAGTATTTTATCTTTCAATGAATTCTCAGCTGCATCTCAACATTCTGGCGACCCGCAACGCGCGTCCTTGAGTACGAATTTTCGAGAAATAATTCGCGAGAAATAGAATATTAAAAATATAAGAGTGTTTGAAATCTTAAAATGCGACCAAAATGCAGTTGACGATTTTTAGGTTAACCGCGGAATACTAGCGATTTTAAGGTTGATAAATTAACAAAGAAGTTAACGATTTCGAGGTTAACCCGTCAACTATATGAGTAGCAATACTAAAAACGATACATCAAGAATAATAATAATTATTATTCACCAAGTACAACGGCGACAACCTCGGTAAAAGGAACAATGCAATGTCATCATAAATTGTTGCATGCACATCCTCATTATTATTATGTACGCGTATCCTTGTTATTGTGATGATTATTCAAATCGTACCTGTTTTTGTCATACTGATCGAACGTAGCTGCCATCGTGACAAATATCGAAAGCCGGGCAATTTGTCCTAAATTTCGTTTTCCCCTTATATCCCTCGACCAAAATTCGTATTCCGCGAGTTAAAAGAAGGAAAAACTTTGCAAACTCATATCACAGTGTCTCGTCGAGTCTGCTGCCTAATCACGACGAGCACATCAGATACCGCGACCGACTCTTTCTATCTCCGTCTCGCTCGCTCACTCGCGAAAAAAAAATCGTGTTTCGACGACACACGTAAAACTCAAGGTGGATCGGAAGAAATGTAAATAAAAAATATCGCGATCGTTGCAAATCGCGTCGGCGATGCGTCAATTGACAGAAATGTGACTTAAAAAAAGTCAACGCACGCACACACACATACACACGCGGGGGAGGGGGGCGCGCGTATCCACCGAGCCGTGTTCGCAGCACGTACGTGAAAAGTCACACACGCGTTTCAATCGTAATTGAAAACGACGAATTTCACTACGAAAAACATTTTTTCGCTCGAATCGGTGCCTTTTTCTCGATTTTATCGCAACGTTGCGCGAATAAATAATGTTTTCCCTCGAGATAGGCTCTTTTTCTGACTTTTCTATCTCGAGAATTCGACGGGATTGTCGCACTCAACTGGAGTCGGTTTGACTTTCCTTTATTTTTTTTCCATGCGGGAAGAATGAAGTCTGACTGTCCCCCCACTCGCTCTCTCTCTTTCTCTTTCTCGCTGACGATAATTGCCAACGAATTTACTACGGAATGTCTCTCGCTAGCGTGTGTCGCCGCGACGAGTATACGAGCAATTCACGGGACCGAGAGGGACGGAAGACGACGAGCGCACACACACGCACGGGCGAATGATGTACGGTGTCTCCCGTGTTGTATTACGCGATTTCGAATGGTGAGGAACGCAAAGTGGTGAACCGATGCTTGCTACGTACGCTGCCGGGGAGCTACCGAGGAGAGTGGGAAGAACGGACTGATAGAAACACGAGAGGGGTTCGAGGAAAAAAAAAATGCTAATCGACGAATGTCGCGCGGATGCTGGAGATACGGTCTGGCAATACGAAGCGGCTGTGATGTTGGGAGAGGCGCGAGGCGGCACGCACGCGGCGTCGCGACTCGCAGCGCCACTGGCGGCCGCGAGGCGCACCACTCTTGGGTACTTCGCCTGTACAAGGCACGGTCCTACGGTTTGGAAGTGCCAGTGGTGGGGGTACGTTCGCTTAACGTGATTTTTTTGTTTCGATCTACGGTCACGAGGTGCGTGGCGGTAGATCGGTACGATGTGTAACGAAGACAGAGCACGGGACAGAGTAACATTCTGTCTCTTTTTCTACCACATATAACGCATGCGCTGCAAACCCTAACTCCATTACTTATTTATTCCATGCTTTGTAAACAATATTTAATTTACGGACGAAGTACAATTTCACATTCCATACGATCAAAAATAACTAGCTAATGAACGCATCATCCGATTTACGTAAAAATGTAACCTGAACACTTGCAAAATTGCTATCTTTTATATTGTTCAATGTTTTTTGGCACTGTAAAAAGTGAGCACTTTCCGTTTGCCGTTTCGTATTCTGTATTACACTTCGCTACCGCACATCCTCTATCCATCTGGACGACATCGAAGATCAAAATTAACGTAGGAGAAAGCTATGAGCGAACGTGTCAATATTTTTTCGCTGTAGTACTGAGGTTATGTCGCGCACCGGGCGTCATCGTACCGATCTATAGCAGCGACGCGCCGTGGCGTTGAGGTGAATGAAAAAATAAGGATGAGACTTCTTCACCACTGAAATGGGCCTCCCTTTCCAGACCTGTATACAAGACCGTGGTATAGGGTGGTTCATTCGTATAATGATAATGATGATCCGCTCGAAAATAAATACTGCGGCACATAGATAAATTATATTAAGCCACGAATAATTATAATCGTAAATAATGTCACCCGCATGACTTGAGACATATGTTTCGTCTGTAGTTTTCCGTTGGACGATGCCTGACAAGCAAGTTTCGCAAAGTTAAACAGCTGAATAAATATCAAGCCTATCATCGCTCGCGATTTGTTCGAGCCGTTCAGAACTTTCTGAAGAAAGAAATTAAAAGAAATACACGTTTCGCGATACTCCTACAATGGAAGTTGAATTTCTCTTTTGCTACTGACAGCCGAGCGGCGTCCTACACTTTTGCACTTCTCTCTTTACATATACAGCGTGGCCTATTTAGAGTGACGCAATTATACGCCGAGCCTAATGAGCTACGGAACGCTTTACACACCAATGATCTTCGAGTGCTCTTTTTTCTCGGCGACTGAAAAATCCACTACTCAAAGCACTTGTTTTTTTTTCAACACCATTTATTGCACGCAATATGAGTGAATTGATAAATTTATAAAATTGCCCATACAACGTTTCTATTGTATACATACATGAGTGTGTCGGTGTATATTGTTTTTAATAATAATAATAATAATAGTTCATGACTGCTATGTTTAAATCACACGACACTGATTATTTAGCCGGAGTAAGTTGATGCATCTTTCTCTCTCATTTTCACAATACTGCATTTTCCTCGTAAATTCGCAAAAGTCCCCGACCGTCGCGTCAAAATAAATTAAGTTTCCGAGTCTTCGATCGGTTTTTGGGAGAACAAAAAAATCACACGGAACATTCATTTTGAAACGACGTGCGCGAATCGACCTTTACCATTTACCGTAGAAATATCCTTACGAATAATTTATATGCATATTTTTCTATATATATATATATATATATATATATATATATATATATATATATATATATATATATTCTTTTAATGTCCACGTACTATACATACATTCTAATTACAAAAGTATTTTACGAAATTTTATTATCAAAGCACTCGAACGAAAATGAGGGATTTCAGTCGGTAGTAGTTGCGTAGTCTTCCTTTCGCGAAGCTCGGCAACGGTTCTGCCGTTCCTCCAACATGAACGAGCAGATATATAATGCTCGTTAGAATTAAAATTTAATAAGTGCACCAGTAGTTCTTTTCGTTCGCAATTATAAGCGCCTATTTCTTGTTTGCCATTTTCTTTCTTTTTTTCGCGTTGTTTTTCAACCACCCCGAGGGGTTAGGCTACTGTGAAAAATTGGAAAAATCGATAGTCGCTTGAGGCATCTCTAATTGGAGAGGAAGGTCCAACATGTGGTGCAGGAATCGCATATTGAAGGTAAACTTACTAAAACGGTGTACACGATTTCTCGACATCTTATGAACGGATTGACCTGAAATTCGGCACAGTACACACTGTAATATAAGGTTAGTCTCGACCGAAGCTTTTCTTCTTAATTTTTTTTTAACATTTGTTTTCAACAATGCCATTTTTCCTTAAAAAAGCGAAAAAAAAATTCAATTTTGTTCAGTAGTTTAGTCTTGACCGACATTTTTTCTGTTTTTTTTTTTCATTAGTTATAACAAAGATGCAGTTTTGCTTAAACAAATCGAAAAAAAATTCAATTTCTTTTAGTAGTCTGGTCTTGCCCGACATTTTTTTCTTAAAGTTTTTTTCGGTAAATGTTCGGAAGTGGGGCTCCTGCTTGAATGAGGCTAATTTTCTTCAAGGGTTCAAACAAACCCAAACAACCCTAAGCAACTCTAAAAACCCCAAACAACCCTAAACAACCCTAAACAACCCTAAACAACCCCAAACAAACCCAAACAAACCCAAACTGAAATTGGCCTGATTCTAGCAGGAGCCCCACTTTCGAATATTTACCTTTTTTCGTTCGTCATTAAAAATTACGTAATTTTGCTTCGAAAAATCGAATAAAATATTCAATTTTTCTTGAAATGTTTGGAACACAAGAAAAAAAAAAGCTCGGTCATGTCTTAGCCAATATTATCCTAAGGATAAGTAATCAATAATTATAATAAGGTCCTTCACGAGATTGTTACTAATTTCTTTAGTTATTATTATTTTTTAATGGAATTTAGTATACAACTTTGTTAAACGTAGGAATGAACGTTCGAACGACTTTTCAATCATCTTACTTGAACCGTCAAAATGATTTTTTAAAATAATCCTGATTTTTGGCTTGTCACAGTAGCCTAACCCCTTAAGATAATGTGAAAGTCATTGCCATTGCCCCCACTCTCTTACGCACTCGTATCTCTTTCGCACCACCTTAAGGTTTCTCGTCGAGGGGACACAAAGATTGTTGAGGAGCGCAGCGTACTTCAAACTTCACTAGATTCGTTGAATTTGGCTTTTTCCCTTTGAACCGACTGAACGAAGTTGCTCGTGCGACACTTTGCGTTCCTCGAGCGCAAAGCTCGAAAATGCGGCGAATATCAAGCGAGCGTGCAACGCCCGACGGGTGAAAAAAAAGAAACGGGCGTACAATTTAGAAAAAATAGAAATAGAAAATAGGGAAACGAGTGGGCAGCACGCCGAAGGAGTCTTTAGCGATTTGGAAGTTGCGGGGTGTGTCAAGCGTGGGCTGGCAAGTGAAAGGGATGGGATCAGGGCAGCCCAAAAGGGAAGAGGAACGTTGGAAATGAAAAACAAAAAATAGTGACGCGAATGACCGTGGCGGGAATAGGAAACTTTGTAACAGTTGTGCTCGTACAGCTTTTGGTTTCGAGGACGCCATCGATCTTTGCGATGACGGCCTGGTCATTGTATCAAGGAGGGAAAATTTGCTTATACTCATGATTTCTTTTAAAAGAAATATTTCTTCACCATTTTTACAGATGTATTTCCCCCCCTTAAGGTGTGTCGAAGTGACAATTCGTCTCTTGTCGTTTCAAACAATTTCAGGTGGAATAAAAATTCATGGCAAATTTGAACTCTCTAACTTGAGCTCGAGTATTTTTTTTCCTACCTGATTTACGAGGACAATTCGCTCCTCACGACCAAACGTCAATAATACAGCGAAGAATTGATATTTCTCCATTCTGAAGGACATTTCCCAAAGCCTTTGCAACTTCAAAGGCCTTTTCAAAATCTCGATGTTATTTTTACACAAATTGTAGGCGTGGAAAAAATGCCTTCCTTCCGACTCGAATTATAAGCATTTTAAAAATGGCTCGGATTGAAAATTATAAAAACTTTAAAACTCGGGTTTAAAAAAATTAATTTGGGTTGAAATTAAGATATGAAGATTTTTGGGACGTTTCCGAAGCTACGAAGTCGAGCTTTGAGAACGTATGTCCGAATTAAATAAGTTTTGTTTAGATGCTGGGTTATTTAAGTTCGAACGCAGTCGCGAATTTCCACGCGAATGGTGAAAGAGAATTATCCACTTCAAACATGAGTTGGAAAGAACGAATTTCGCATGAACTTGTTCGCACCTTGTTGTTGAAAGGATTGCGATGAATTTCTTTTCTCTGCTCACCCTGATATACATATACCGCACAATATAAAATTGGTTGACTCGCGTCGGTGGCTCTCGAATGCCGATGGATCGCAGTGGAGTAAAAAAAGTTGCGAGGCGGTCGCTTCAAGCGTCACTTTAGCCCTTGTCGTTATCGTGCTCGCGCATCGCTGACAGGCTATTCAATAATCGATTAATATAAAGTCGCTAATTGAAGATTCGGCTTCAGTCCGAATCTTCTCCGAAATCGATTAATATATGAAAAGCTCAATTTACAGACCGTACCAAACTCGGTTGAGAAACGTCCCGTTATTTTTTTTTCCCCCTCGCTCGCAACTATACGCGCGGGAAAAAAAGGAACTCTTTTGCCTTCTCCGAATCGGTACGTAAGATAGATAATTTACTTGATCTACTCGGAAAGTGTACAGACTAAGGCCTCTTTGATTTCACTTTTTTTTCTTCTCTTTAAAACTTTTTATCTTCTCCCTCCCCTCGCGCTCGTTCTCTCTCACCGTTTTTCTCATCGCGCTCATTTCGTTGCGTGATTAACGTTGGCTTTACGATAATCCAGGAGGGCGGAGTGCGACGGTCAGACGCCGTTCGACGCCGGCGAATTTTCGACCGGCGGCCTCAGAAGGTCGTGATACTGCATGAGGGCCTCGCGCAACGATCGCGAAACTTGCGTCGAAGCGGTCGCTATCGTGCACTCGACGAGGCAAGGATAAAGTCCGATCAGTTGCTCCCACACCGAACGCTCCACTGTAATCACGTGAACATTCATGTACAGGGTGAATCACTGGAAGTTAGACACTCGGGATTCGAAAATCGTAGCAAAATATCTAATGCCATCAAGGGGTTAGGCTACTGTAAAAATTATTCTCGATCGTTTCTTTTCAAAAACGGTGAACATGATTTCTCGACATCTAATGAACGGCCTCACGTAAAATTTCGTACACTTATTCAGTGAAATAGTAGTTTAGTCTTGACTGACGTTTTTCTCCTTAACGTTATTTTCATTTGTTAGTAACAATGACATTTTTCATCGGGAAGAAGAAATAAAAAATTCGCAATTTTTGCTGATGATTGAAACACGGTAGCAAATAATAGGTTGGTCAAGTATTGACCAATATTATCTATTTAAGGAAAAAAACACGTTTTTTTTTGTTTCAGATCAACTGGGTGATCAATATCAAGTACGCCATTGAGTCCTTCACGTTCAAAGGCCCTTAACGAGATTGTTTGTAACGTCTTCAATTCTTAATATTTTTTATGCAATTTGATACAAAACCTTTGTGATAAAATCAAACTTTGTTAATATATAAAGCAAAGTTTATAAACAAAAACTTTGTTAATATATAAAGCAAAGTTTATAAACAAAAACTTTGTTAATAAATACTAGCAAAGTTTTTAAATAGAAACTTTGTTACCAAATAAAAGCACAGTTTCAAAACGGAAACTTTGTTAATAAATAAAAGCAAAGTTGAAAAATAAAAACCTTGGTAATAAATGAAAGCAGAGTTTTTAAGTAAAAGTTTTGTTAATAAATAAAAGCAAAGTTTTTAACTAAAAACTTTGTTGATAACTAAAAGCAGAGTTTTAAAATAAAAACTTTGTTAATAAATAAAAGCAAAGCTTTTTAATAAAAAAAACTTCGTTAGCAACTAAAAGCAGAGTTTTTAAATAAAAAAATTGTTAATAAATAAAAGCAAACTTGTTTATATTAAAACTTTGTTAATAAATAAAAGCAAAGTTTTAAAATTGAAACTTTGTTACTAAAAACTGCAAAAAAATGTCCAAACGATATCTCAATCTTCTTGCTCGTTCCTTCAAAATTGTTATTCCTCAAATGATCCTCCTATCGGCTCGTCATAGTAGCCTAACCCCTTAATGGCATTTTAAAGGTGTTGTTCAATAAAGACCGCTATCTACTTCCGGAAACGACACGTCCGTTACCCGCCTCGAGCTCATTTCCGTTTCATAATTTTTTTCCGTACGTCACGCATAAAAAACTAAGCTGATCGAACCGATCTCGACAATTTCCAAACTTTCTGTCCGACTTTTCCGCTCAGATATGAACTTCCTTCGTTACTCTTTTTTTTCTCCGCTCTTGCACAAGCCTGACCTTTGTTGGGCGGTGCCTTCTTCAAGGAAACGACCAGCGTCGCGACGGCCTTAAGGACGAACGATATCTCCGACAATCTGAATCTAGGAAAGCAAAAAAAACAACGAGATTTTTCAGGCAAACGAGGACGTGCATTTGTCCGCCTCGGTGACGGGAGTTTTGTCGTAAATACGTGACGAAACCAAACCACCTTGGCAAGGGACACTTTCCGCTTCGTCTCTCGTCCTCGATGTAGCGCCAGAGAACTTCCTGGAATCGATGAAGCAGCGCGGTGACGGCAAGTCGACCGGCGACCCCGCCCTCGTCGCTCTCGCACGCCACGTCGTTCACGATGTCCGACGGTTTGCTCAGACCGTCCAGGAGGGAGAACTGCAACAGCGTCTCGAAACACGTCTTGGCGAATTCCTCGCGTAACTTCGTTTCGCCATTTTTCTCTGCAAAACAAATGCGCCTGACGTATGGAAAGTGTGGCTAAGTTGTCGCTAAGTTGACCTCGTGGAAACTCCGAGAAATTACTTTACTAATGACTTTCACCCTTCTGTACCATTAGAGATTAGGGCATCGAGATTGAACCTGGAACTCTCACAAAGAACTGGTAAATCATTTTCAAAAAGTTATCCAAAAGTCGGCTAAAAGTGTGCCAAACGTACGCCCGGAGGTTACCTTCGAGTTGACCACCAAAAAAGACAGATGTCATGTGTTGGGCACAGGATAACTTATAGGTAACTTCCACGCCGACACTTGGCACTCGTTTAGGCAACTTCTGGACAACCGTTTGGAAATTGCTACTTGGGAAAATCATCGTTCTCGTTGTGCTCTCGTGGCGTTCGTTTCGAAAATAAGCGCGCTTTTAACGTTTACGCTTTTGCTGCCCTGCCTCGCTGAGAGAAGAAGGAAGAAATACGTCAGGCGTGACGTCATAAACGCTTCTGTAAGTGCGCACAGCGCCTGAGGCAAACGCGTCGAATGAGGCAAAGTGGTAGTTCTCACTTCTGCCACCTGAAGCGCTCCTATCTTGGGGTGAGCCAATCAAAAGCACCTCCGAACAGCTACGCAATGATGCAGATTGTTTGGAATAAAGGATACATTTAAGAGCAATATGATTAGAAAATGATTCGGTTTTTCTTGAGTACTGATCCTATAGCGAGAATGACAACTATTTGTGATTTAAAAAAGTCCGCAAGCTTGTTCATCAATGGCATTGGTGAATATCAAGCGAGACTTTTGAGCCAGTTAAATATAATATATATATATATATATATATATATATATATATATATATATATATATATATATAAATATATATATATATATATATATATATATATATATATATATATATATATATATTTATGGTCAACCAGGCACTCGTCGACCAGCGCCACACAATATAGTTATACTCGAGCGACAACGCTGGGGACAGAGAGTGAGTACTTTCTTACCCCGGGAAAGGTATGCAGTAGCGGGAGCCTGCTTATCACCTAAGAAATTTCCACGCCCGGGCGCTGCGGCCATATATATATACAGGGCGTCTTATTATGAATGGATAATCCTGCAACTGTCGATCGGTCGGATCATTATCTACTATATGCTGAAATTTCAGTTTAGTAAAAGTCCGATAGTTTTCGAGATAAAAATCATTCGCTTTTGATTATTCGCATGCTATTTCTATAGAAAATAATTTTTTATACTTGGTTTTTTAAATACTCGTGGTTGTTTGTTTTATGTAGAAAAGTCTTATTTTTAACCTTAAATGTTAAGGAAGCTCTATGAAAAAAGATCTTACGCAGAGTTTTCATACAAACCAATTCGAACATCTAACTTGGATAGACTGTGGTGTAAAAAAAATGTACAACGCATATCGTGCAAATCATTTTTGAAAGTTGCTTAGTTATTGTCGATTTATATCATTTGTAGAAATGGCATGCGAAAACCAAAAGCATCCAAAAGCATAATATTATCCATTCATAACAGAATACCCTGTGTATATATATATATATAATCCGCGAATAGACGTAATATCTTTATAGTGATAACAGCATTAATGCAATTGTAGATTCTTTTACCTATATTCGTCGTCGTCGCCGAGTGTATGGAGCCCTTGTTCAGCAGCATGACAACCCGGAGAATGAATTGGTGAGGTATGCGTTGGGAATGGGGCAAAACCTCGTTTCGCAGCAGCTCCATCACTTGACAGTCGACCGCCTCGTCCGCTTGTACCTCCTCGAGTCCGCGCTCAACCTTTATCGGACTGCGAAGTGTTTCGATTTTTAATTGCTCCCGAATTTCTCAATGTCACCCGAAATAACGCCAGGCGGTGGAAAATAAATTTTCCTCTCGCTCTTTTACCTCTTCGGGAACAAAAAGTCGTCCATCGTGTCGGCCAACACGGGCCACATACTTTGAAACTTGTCCGGATAATTTCGCGCGAGGGGAAGACCCGTGTGCAACACCGCCAGTAAACTCGTCACGGCGAGTTTCCACGTTGTCGCCGACGGGCACGCGTACTTCATCGACAGCGGTACGCGCAAAGCCTCGATCACGTGTCGCAATATTTCACCCTCGATCACGACGCTCTCCGATGCCGTTTTTTGATAAAGGTTCACCACCATCGTCAGGGCTTTCTCGCCGAAAGGCACGTAATTCATCGTTACCCAGTCGGCCTAGGAAAAATTTTAAGCCATTAGAGTTTCTAAAGCGATTGGAGTAAATATTAAGGGAGCTTTCCAGTGTGAAATTTTCAAAAAATCGATTTTTTTTTTTTTGCTTTATCGAATAGTATACACTCTTCCGAATATTCCCTGAAATTTTCATGCCGAAATTCAGATTATTTCGGTTACTGTACAGCATTTCTTGGAAGAAGGCAACGGAGCGCTACAGCTACAGCGAAACTTTGAACGCGTTTTTCTCGAAACAGCATTTTTCAAAACGGTGTCCAACTTGGAGGGCAGAGTTTTAAAGCTATCGAGTTGAACTTTTTACACAATATTCTTAACGTCATTGTTTATCGTGCTATGGAAGCTTTTTTTTTTTTTGACATCTTCCTATTTTTTTGTAAAAAAACTGCCAAAAAAAATGCTAAAATCGATACTTTTTGTTCAAACCGGCGCCATTTTTGCAAAAAAAAAAAAAAAAAGCCTCCATAGCACGAAAGCCAATTATATACCGATTAATAATGTTTTTGTGTTTTTTGTTTCAGATCAAAATTGTGACCCCCAACGTGGACACCACATCCAAGTGCATTTTCTGCAACAATTGTTTCATCATTTTTATAGATATTAATTAATTAATAAATCGATCTTTAAAAAATTGTTTTGTATTCTTAAATACCCAATTAATATACAAAAAAAAAAACCAGACCGATTAGATTATTTTTTCTTTAAAAAAAAAAATCGCGAAAAACAGCGATTTTTCGGGCTGTCACACTGGAAAGCTTCCTTAAAACGATCGGAGTAATATTCGTTACAATAATAATCCTACTGATAATAACAATAATAATAAGCAATTAACTAGAATCAGTATTAAGCATTGAGTCTCATGATAATCATAATAACGATGAATACGAATTCTCATATAATGATAATGGATAAATAATGTAAATAAATGAATGACGTCGAATTCATAATTACGATTTTCTGATTATTATTGATGTTATTATGACGCTTCTTTCTAATGTTAATTCGATTTTATGTATTTACACTATTATTATCATTATTAGTGTGCAAGTATGAAGATTATCGTTGTTATCATTGCTATTGTTATTTTTGTAACGATTATTATCCTCACTATTATTATTGGGAATACAAATAAGTCTCCGCCGTTCGAAAAAAGATAGCCCTACCAGGAGATTATGGTTGAAATTGTCAGATGTAAAACGTCATATCGTAAGGTTGGACATCTGGCAAGACCATAACCTTGAAATATTAGCGACTTTTTTATCAGCGTGCTACTTTTAGATAACTAAAACCCCAACCCGAAATTTCAAATAGTTTTCCTTGAAAAAATTCACGAAAATGAGCTTTTTTCCGGCTCCCAGGTGTATATCTGCCCTTAGGTGAGAAAAGTTGTCGTGGGTGGTTTCAAAGTGTACGAAGACGCGGAATTGGAAGCATTATTGGAGAGATATTCGTGCCGAACGCAAGAAGAACTTGCACTTACATTAGGAGTGACTCAACAAGCAATTTAAATTTGAATAAAACATAATGTACCGTTCTTCCACGATAAATGCCCAATTTCTTATTTTAAAAAACGGCGGAGACTTATTTGTACTCCTAATAATATTATTATTGCTGTTATACTTGATATTGTATAAGAGTTACATACGGATATCCCTCTGACTTGAGATATATGCTTCGTCTGTAGTTTGCCGTAGGTGGGTGCCTGACAAGCGAGTTTCGAAAAATTAAGCAGCTGAATAAATATCAAGCCTATCATCGTTCGCAAATTGTCCGAGCCGTTCAGAGCTTCCTGGAGAAAGAAATCAAAAGAAACGCACGCGTTGTAATACTCGTAGAACAAAAATTGTTTTTCTTTTATAGCTCCCGCTGGATTTTCCTCGTCTTACTTTTTGCAGTAATTCCATGGAGTGCAAGACGCCGTCTTGCAGTTGCGTGAGAACGACGTCCGGTAGCGTGGGCAGTATGTAAGGCGTTGAGTCACCGTGAACGGGCACCTCGACGACGTTTTTCAAAACTGTACACAATTTTTGGAGGTCGGTACCGGTGAATCTCAAAGAGAGGAAAGAAAAAAAGTCTATGAGTATCCCCGAGGGAGGGTGAGAGTCGAAACTTGGCGAATTTTCATGGGGTCTCACTTGTTTCTTATGTGCTGAAATACAGCTGGAAATATGTGAACGAGGGCGGTGAGGAAAGCCTGCGAGGGCACGTAAGGTTCGGTCTCGTCGTCGGGCGGCGGTATCGAACTTTCCATGCCGATGTTCAACCAGACCCGCCACGCGACGACCCACAGAGCCTCGGGATCCCCGGCAGGCACGTCCTCCGAATTGTCGCCGTTCTTCTGAAGGTACAGAATTTCTTGGAACGACTTGAGCGCCGCCAGCGATACCTGAACGAGAGTGAAATTTTGAGGACAAGTGAAGAACGAAAATCAGTGGACAGGACTCGGATAGGTGATCGCCCGATCGCGCGGCGGTGTTTTTTTCCCCCCACCTCGTTGTTCTTGCTGAGCGCCGAATGCTCGATAAACTCGAGCAGGAGGGACCACGCTCTCGGAAAGTCACCCAGCATTTGCAACAGTTGTCGCTTCGTGTTGAAGACTCGCGCGACTCCGCTCAGCGTGAGAACCTTCGAAGGAAAAAAAAAGAGGTTCGATTTTACTCGAAAAATTCTCGCAATCGTTCACGAGAATGTTGCGCGTACTTGCGTCTCGGCCCATTGTTTCTGCGCGGTGTTTCTACTGTGATGAATCAATATGTTGCCGCTGGTGTCGACTTTCTCGTTGCTCGCCGAACTCGAGAGATTCCGCACTTTGTCCAAAAGCGGGAAGAGCACTTGCCACAGTACCGCCTGCCACGTGGGTTGGTGCAGAAGACCACCGTGCGCTGATATCGTCGAGAACAACGTTTGACTCGCTGATTTTCTCACCGCCGGACGAGAATCGACGCACAGATCGCCTGTGGAAGAATTTGCTCGCACTCGTTATCGTGTTATGCTCAATCGACTCCTTCCTTTTTCGCTCAAAGTCGAAACTTGTGGGATAAATTAGCAGGGGAAATGGGAGATTCACAAATAAAATTGATTTCGCGATTAATTACCCAGCCTGGCGTAAAGGCACATCCACAACTTGTCGAAAGGTGGCATATTCGTCGTGCCCGGAAAATCGGGAAACACGGAGCCGGTGTCGCCCCTCAAACTTAAGCACAACTTTTCCTCGTTCTGGTAGAAGTAGTCGCTGATGTTCCACTGAAATTTTTTTATGTGTATTTAGTAGTTTTTCTATATTTTGTAATTTTCCTATATTTCGTAATTTTTTTATATTTCATCATTTTTTTATATTTTATTTTTCTATAAGAATCACATCGTGTTTTATTTGCAAAAATTTTTAATAAGTATTTTACAAAATGTTATTATTTCTCTTACATCCGACTTAATGTATTTTCCACTCTTTGCTTTGTCACTATCCAACATTTCCCTCTTTTTCTTAGCTTAATCCTTCGCTCTATCTCTTTCTCCTCCCCCTTACTCTTTGCACATCTTCCTGCACGCTTTCTCAATTTCCCTAAAATACTCGCGTATCTCTTTTTGGAACTTTCCACCCAACATATTTATAATTTCTCCCTTTATCGCCAAATTATCCATTCCTTGAATCTAATAATTACATAACTTGCATCTAATACTTACATACTAACAAATCCTGCACCTCCAATTCCCCTTTTCCGTCATTTCTATGTTTCCGCAATCTTAATCTCGCCCACATTTCCTTATCCCTTCCCTTTACCCTCTCCATCGACCAGTATTTCCAAGGCCTTCTTCCGTTTTCCACAATATATTTGTATTTTTCATTATACGTTGATTCTTTTTTTTCTTGCTTTCCAAAAATTTTCTTATTTAAGTTTTCTAATCCTTTTTTTATCCTTTCGTCTATTCTTTCTACTCCTCTTCTTCCCCTCATCATTGTTATTATCTCTGCTATTCGCATATCCCTTGCAACTTTCTCTAAATTTTTCCCCCAATTTGACGAGATTTCGTTCGCAGTTGCTCTTATTTCCTCAAATAAGCAGAGTGTTGGCCATCTTGACTCCTCCGTCCTATGAATCTCTCTTATATACCTTAACGGTCTTCCCCTCATCATATATTCCACGGCAGGCACCTCAATTTTTCTTTATTATTTACCCACTCTAGATTCTCGTATATTGATCAATTTTTCCATATCCTCTTCGATATTCCGTAAATTTGCTATATTGCTCTTCTCCCTCTCTTCCTCTTCGATTTTTTTTCCGTATTTTTAGTATTTTTCATACATTTGATGATTTTCCCATATTTTCGGTCCATTTTCTCGTATATTTAGCCATTTTTCTACATTACGATATTCCTCGACTCTGCTTTATTTCTCTTCCCTCTCTTCCTCTTACCATCAATCCCACCGCGGTGAGCGATATATTGAGTTCTTGCGTCTGCGAGCCAAATTTGGCGGCCGTGTCGACGCAGAGCGGAAGGCAACGCCACGTCATAACTGGCAAAAAGTCCGTGACGACCAGTTGGAGGCACTGAAAAGCTATGCGGACGAGCGCCTCGCCGTGATGATCCGAGACAGCGCCGATAATACCGAGGACCAGCGGCCACCCGTGGAACAAAGTTTCGCCGCCACCGTGAAGCACCTGAAGGACGCATTCTAATTGGCGTTGTCGAACGTCCGCGTGCCGCACTGACGACAGCTCCGATAGTGGACCCAGCAATAGCGTCTGCAATTTCTGGCAAAATAATAATAGTAATAATAAGAGTAATAAGAATAGCAATACTAATGACGATTCAATAGATACCTTCGTGGACTTTCGATCTTACTTGATTATCGCGAAGAGGCTGAGGATACTTGTGCTGCAGTGCGGCCTTCACCAGATACGTGATCGCCTCGACTCCCCATTCCCGCATTCTAATGTGCGGATGTTGACAAACCTCGAGCAAATGATTCGTCAGCGGTCTCCAGAGTACTTCGACCCGTGGCAAATTAACGAGACCCGTCTCGAGAAGTTTCGCAACCGCGAACAGCGAGGGTTCCTGAATACGAAAAAAAAAGCGTCACAAAAAAGAGTCACACTCCGATATCGTTTTCATCGTAGGGAATGCACACCCTGTTCGAGTAGGCCAATTCCATGGCTTCCTGGCTCAATTTGCAAAGAGCGTCGATCAGATGATGCAACGCCACGTCGTCGAGGTACTGACTGCTCTCGAAGAGCCTGCTCAGCATGGCACTGAGCACCGGCAAGTCGGCCATTACGGCAGTCGTTAGAACGGCATTGGAATCCGTCGCCGTTCTACCCGCCTTCAGTGATCCACCGGTGGACGGCTTCAGACCGAGGATCCAGACCAAATGCTGGAGCGTCGTGAGTACTAGGTGCCACGCACTGCCGAGTATACTTCCGTGGCAATGGGCCAGCAACAAAAGGGCTCGCATACATTGCAGATTCTTCGCGGTCAACATCACCGGACCCTGTTGAGCACCTGAAATGTCAACGCTTTCGAATAAACGCGTTTCAATCTTAGAAAGGAAATCTTACAAGGAAAAATGGGCCCACAATGGGACTAGCGTTAACATTCATATAATTCATCATATTATTTTAGAGAATTTTTTGAAAAAAAAAATGGCAATCATCTTTAAAAAAAATAGTTTTCACTTTACACGGTGAAAAAAAATTGACAACGATGATTAAAATTTTTTTTTCCTTTTTTTTATGAAAGTGTGAACTAATATGAAAAAAATCGATCTATAGACATTTTTCGATATGTCGATGAATTTAAGAGATATCGTCGTTAGAACGTTTCCAAACTTCCTGAAATCCAGATTTTTTTTAAAATCGTAACTTCTGAAATACGTGCGATTAAAATTTAAAAATTTGTGAAAATACTCCTTGCATAGCATACTATTTTATAAAAAAAATCAAAAAAATTAAAAATGGTCAGGGTCACGACCGAGCGAAATGGCGTGGAATGCCTCATCTACGTGTTATAAAATTTGCATTTGTTTTTAGAAGAGCTTTTTTAAATATATAGACAAATTCATATCAATTATCAATTAATATTCAATTATATCAAAATTATTATTTGATTCGAGCATTTAAATTTTTCTATTTTACTTTATGTGCATAACTATTTATTTATAGGCATTAACGTTTTCATTTGGCTTCATTAAACACAAGCCTGCGAGTGAGTTTTTTAGAAAGAAAAACAATTTGTTCATTGCCGAGCGAACATTTGTTTGTTTAATTGTGGAATTTCGAATAGAATTTTCGGATTTTCGAGTATTTCATACCGATGGGTAACGAGGCGGTCGGCAAGGGAGTTCCGACCGCGACGACTTGCTGCCGATAATCCGACTCGCTGGCGTTCGTAGGATTGAATTGCGACAATTCCTGTGATCTCGCCGACGGTATACCCTGAGGCGCGTTATTCAATACGGTGAGAGCGTAATGGGGTGGCAGTGAAGCTTTGCATATCGCGGTGATGAAGGCGTCACGGGGCGTCTGAAGATCCAACAGGCCGCAGAGCGACGCGAACGTTTGAATGGCCTTCAAAACGTTTTCCGTCGCAGACTCGTCTGTGCTGAAATTTTTTGCGAATAGGGTATTTGATTGGTGTACGGAAATAATCTTAAATGGTTAATTATTTTATATTATGCTTACAATATTTGTTTATCTCCGTGAATGTCAGTATTCACGATATAAATCGGCAATAAAATTTAAATATTCAACCCTACCGCCAAAACACTCCCATTGTCAGATATGTAGTGACGCCTGTGACGTCACATGCCCGTAAATAGACCTATATTGCCGCAGGTTCTTATTTAAAGCCTTCGATCACAGTAACGGGTATAAAATTATGTGCGAACTTAACAATTTTTTTCGTATGGAAAAGTCATTCACTCGTAAAATTCATTACACATGTACTTAGTATAAATATCAAGCTGTCAGAAAATATTTTTTTTTTCGACGTACAAAATGGCCGACTACTCGAAGCTTCTCGAAACAGCTTTTTTCCAATTGGCGTGACAAATAACTTCGACAATTTTCACGCGATTTACTTTAAATTTAAAAGTTATGTTCCTAACTGCATTTCGCAGAGAAGCACATGCGGAATTTCTGATTAATCGAAAACCTTTCATTTTCTGAGCAGTTTATGAGCAGTTATAACGAAATTTTTCACTGAAAATTCATTTCTTAAGTTCAAGTACCAGCAACTTTTGAATAAAACGATATTTTTTAAATTCCGTACGTACTTCTCTGGGCATTCTAATTTAGATTGACGAGAATTTTTGTTTTTTGCTCTAGGCCAACAAATTGCCGTCCAAAAAAAAGTCACGCCGCGGAGCGCCTAAAAAAAATAACAAAAGAAAAGATTAGTAGTCGGCCATTTTGTACATCGAAAAGAAATCATAAATTTTCTCACAGCTTGATATTCATACTAAATAGATGTGTAATTCATTTTATAAGTGAATCACTTTATCAAACGAAAAAAAATGAGTAAATTCACACATGATTTTACTAATTTTACTGATTTTACTACAAACAACTAAGAATGAACAGAAAAAGCACGGAAATACGCTGAAATGAACTAGAAAATTGCTCATTACTCGTCACAGAACGCGTAATGAGAATCTGTTTACTGGCATGTGACGTCACTAGAGATCTAACCAATCCTGGAGCGTTTTCGTTGACCCGACAAAACGTTCAAATTTATCTAATTAAAAAATTGAAATAAACGAAAATAATCCATATTTTTCCATAAAATGATAGAAAATGCTATTTAAACGCTATATTCTTTTGGGATGACAAGATAATGAGCCATGTTTTTAGTACAGTAGAACCTCGATTATCCGAATTTTCGGTTAACCGAACGCTTCGGCGCCGTATCCGAACGTTCGATTATCCGAACCCGATGGGGGTCTTTTTTCTCAGTTAAGGGATAACACCGCTCTAGGATTTTGGAAAAATCGTTTTTTTGGCTCAAAAAATACTTTGGGTTCATAAAAACGATATGCAATGCATCGCAGATTAAAGGTAAACAAAAATGTCAAAGATTTAAGTGCTCGTACAATTTTAAACGCGTTGTTCTCGAAACCACTTTTTTCAAACTGGGAGGACGGATTACTCGAACACCTTTGCATGGATCGATATGAAATTTTGATAGTAGCTTCACAATTACATTTTCTATGGGAGTACGTAGCCGTTTTTTTTTATTAAATGTAAACTTTTTTTTTATAAACGATTTACTGCTTATTTTTTGATCGATAGATTTGATCGATTTATTTCTTTCAAAGCGCACCATTTTTTCAAAATTTGATAAAAGAAAAATCCCTACGTAGTCCCAGAGCTGATAATACGTAGATTATAACTTTTTTTGGATTTTGTTCCAGGTCTCATACGTTACGAGAAAATCGTCCTGCCGTGAAGCTATTTGTAAGAAATACGTTTTTCAAGATGGGTTCTGTCGCCGCCATTTTGTATGAAAATTATAACGGGTTTTTAATACTTTAATATGTGTTAAACAAAGCATACCAAAAGAAATCCTATTCCTTTTTTCATACTCGCAAAATAAATTGTCAAAGTTAGGCCTTATTTCCGGCCCCTAAAGTGGTTTTATCCCTTAAGGTATCGCCCTTACCTTACCTTAGTATCCACCTTTTTTTTCTGATAAAGCAGTTTCCTAATACTCCGAGATATTTTCAAAATACGTTATCGCTTATATGTAACTTCATACATCAGATCGTATATGAGGTTCGGGTGAATACGATTAATTTTTTGAAATCTGATTCCATTGACTCCAAAAGACACCCTGATTTTTTTTTACATTTTTCGAAACAACCCTTAGTCAAACAAATATATATTTTTCCGAAAAACAAAACGCCCCGATTTAAAAGTCTGAAAAAATTCCAAAAAATGCGTGACTATATGTAAACATTTTTAAGCTATCACCCACAGTCGAGGTGTGATTTTTTTCTGTGCTTCCTGAGCGATTAGCGTTTTAAAAAATCCAAAAAATTGAAGAACCGCTTACTTCGGGCGTGTACTTAAATATTTTGATACCCACAATGAATTTTTTTGACCATGTTTGAATAACCAAATCACAATCATGGACCTTGAACAGTTAGCAGTTAAAAAGTTCTGGTATTAATTTCAGTCGAAGTCGTCTTCAGCACAGAAAAAATCGTACTTCTACTGCGGGTGATAGCTTGAAAATTGTAACATATAATCACGCATTTTTGGGAATTTGTTCAGTTTTTTAAATCGGGGCGTTTTTCTTAGGTTTTTTTCTAAGGCTTGTTTCGAAAAGTGTATAAAAAAATTCAGGGTGTCTTTTGGAGTCAATAAAATCGGATAAAAAAAATTAATCGAATGGGCGAGGGTCAGGGAAAAAGTCCACCGGATTCACGTGGAATACCTCATACACATCGTATATACGATAAACCGCCCTGGAATGCTTTGAAGCCCAACCAGAAGATAGTCCCGCACAGCTGCTGTTCTCGAAACGAATTCGAGACTTAGTGGCCAAGAAACGCGCGACTACGATGCGACAGCCAAAGATTGAGCATTATTTTAACCCGCTGTGATTTAACTGCACAAGTAATGGTGGTATGAAAATAAAAACGTTCTTCATTGTTAATTGCTGTCAAATAAAGAATTTACGGTCGTTGGATTGATAAAGAGATTTTTTGATGCTATTGGTATCATATAAGTTGATTTTCCCGGAAATCCGAGATACATTTTCGATCATCCGAATTTTTTTTTATCCGAACGACGCCCAGTCCCATTAAGTTCGGATAGTCGAGGTTCTAGATAAATCTTCGAGATAAATTTCTAGATATATCTTCTAGTCCTAAATAAAGTTCAAGATATATCTTCGAGATAAATCTTGGACGTCGTTGACCGTAGAAGGGAATCCCTTCGGGAGGATTTCCCGCGGACTGGAAATAGTCGGAAGCGAAGGGATGGAGGATTACCTCGCGTCTACCAGAGGACTGAGAGCGGCGAGCAGACCGCACCAGCTCGAATTGATGAGTTGCGTGTGCAGTCGTCGTTCCGTTTCCGTCGGATTGTACGGGCTCTCGCTTCCCTGCTCCTTCGGCCCCGTCACCGCCAGCGCTATCGAGCCTATTATGTCCAGCAAACACGCGTACGCTATACTTATTCCATATCCGTCCGGTATCTGGGGCGGCTCGATCTTGTCCAACATCTCGAGACTGAAAAACCAACGTTTCGTCCTCACGAAAATATTCGAATAACGCCACGTGGAATTTTCCGAATGTCACCAGAGATTCGAGACTCCTCGGGGTGGAAAAGTATCGACTTAAGTGTGATCTTTTTTTTTGGAAATTCAATTTTAGAGTCCTGTCCACGCGATGGAGCTACGCAGAAAAAAAGCGTGGATTCGTTTTTTCTTACTACGTAGGCTTCGCTTGGCCGCTGGAGAACGTCTGAACGACCGGAAGCCAAACGCCTCGCGAGTAGAAACCCGGCTGCGGCGAGACACCTGGACCGACCGGCATGCCGGCCAACAACGCCGGGGCTCCGCTCTGAGCTGGGGAAACTCCGGTTCCTTGAACAAACGATGATAAAAGATAATCTTCCTTATTTAAAGGCAGATATACACCTAGGAGCCCGAAAAAGGTCATTTTTGTGAATTTTTTCGAGGAAAACTATTTGAAATTCCGGATTGGGGTTTTAATTATCTAAAAGTATATACATTCGAAAATATAATACAAAATATAAAGTATATACATTCGAAAGTATTTATTTGAGAATTCTAATCTAGTTATTAGAAAAAATCGTTTTTTCCTTTTGGCATTTTCTCAAAGGCTCTCAAGAATATTTCGTCGAAAGGAACTTTCGAAATTCCCAACGTCAACGCCGACAAGCGAGACCAGAATAGTTACGAATTTCAGAAGCTTCTAAGGAGGCTAGAACTGCTCGCAGGGAAAAACGAGCTTCATAATATCATCAGTTCGAAGCCGAGGAAGGCACACTTTGCGAGACAGAAAAAGCCGATTGATATAACGTAAGTATAAGATGCCATTATACTACATAAATAGTTGCGCTTGTCTGAAGTTGTACTCAAAACTTTAAACGCGTTTTTCTCGACACTACTTTTTTCAACCCGGTTGACATAAAATATCGAGTACCATTCAACCGATTGACGTCAAATTTGGTATGGACCTTCGGTATATATCACTTTCGAGCGTTGCCTAATTATAATTATTACGAGTTGAAAAAAATTAATAACGTTTTTAAAAATACTGCGAAAAATTAACCTTTTTCCAGACAGTCGCCATTAAATTTTTTCTCCTTCGTACCTGCCGTGATGATATTCTTATTGATCAATAGAATTCGTTTTATTTTTTATTCAGATGAATGGGAATCATGTCAACAGCCTCAACCGTGTTTTTACGTCCATATTTAGAGGCCGATAACTGTACCAAACATTTTATTTTCGTAAGTTCTTGAAACATCAATAAAGACTAAACAGAATAGATAGTGAAAATATATATATCTGAAGACAGAAAAAACACACGAAATCGAGGCCCCTAGACTAGAATACTGCCTTGAGTGACTTAAGCAAATACATATTAAAAAATGAATACAAAACCTTCCAAAAGTAGAAAACCCGATTTGTTAGAATTTTCCGAAAAAACGGAAAACAGTTGCCTAAATAGTTTTGGGGTACTCAAATTCCTTTTAATAAAATCAAAATAATAAGCCACCGGCTCCAAAAACCATCCGAGTTAAAATTTCCTCCGAGAGGTGGCTTTCCCGTCATTTATTTGGAAAAAAAGTGTCTTCTAACCAGGCTGTCCGATGACCTGAGGATTTATGAAGAGGCTGTGAACGTATGCGCCCAGGCTGTTGACGATGTCCTGAAATATGTTGGTCGTGTGTTGCTTGAGATCGTAACACTCGCAAAAGCTCGTGAGCAGATCCGTGTGCACGGTCATTTTATGAAGGACCTCGAGGGCCAGCGCGCGTTGCCAAGGCGGCTTGTCCGGATCGAGAAATTTCACGATCAAAGACAAAAATATTTCGCATTCCGTTACCTGCCGAAACAAAAAACAAACGTACATAGTTTACGTAAAATCGGAAAAGATATTTCCTCGTCATTATTCCAACTTACGAGTAGCGAATGATACTTTTGCACGAGTATGGAGACGACTCGAAGCAAACGCATGCTGATAGGAAAGTAAGGCTTGTCGAGTGGTGTCGCCGGCTGCATCGACGCAGGCACCGAATTCCGATACTTTATATTCGGCGAGAACAGTTTTATCACCAGAGCGCACACTCGTTCCTTCAACAGGAAGCTGAATTCCGGATGCTGTAACGTCGGAAAACAAGTGGAACGTGAGCGATGGATGATGGATTTTTCCAAAGGCTTTCCAAAGGATTGAGAAGGCACCGAAGAGCGGCACCGCCTTTGCGATCTAATTTGCCCTAATTACCGCATCAATTTTCCTCTGTCGATGCAAATTGCGAAAAACGATGACGTTAAAGTTTGCATCGTTGGAACGCGACGAAAATTCATTTTTATCGATTACCAAAATATTCTTTTGACGGATTTGGAGTAGAAAAATCACACCAACGTTTTTCGGGATCGTCATTAAAAATTCTACAACACAAATGGGCAACAAAATATTTCTCGTTAATAATGGAAATAAAGGAAGGTAAAAAAGAATTTCCGAAGATGCAAACTTCAACACCGTGAAAAACGGGCAATTCATTGTCGCGTACCTTGAAGAAAACCGACGAGAAATTCGTGAGCACGGACTCGAGGAGCTCGAGGCCGAATGTGCGGGTCATCTCCGTGATACCGATGAGCCAGTAAGGTTGATCAGCGTTCACGAGCTGCACCAAATCCTGCAACGATACGAATTCAGAATAAAACGAACAACCGTAGCCTCTTCGTGCTCAGCAAAAAACGTACGAATGCGTTTCGTGTGACTTTAATTGTTAATTGTTCAATTGACCTTAATTGTGACCCCGTAGCCTTTATACTTGACCCAAAATAAGACTTTTTTCAAGACTGGTAAAAGTCGAAACTCGACCCTTAAGGGGGTCAAACAGGGGTTTTAATGTTTGTGTTTGTTCAAATGTTTTTTTTTCATACAAACCTTAACACTCCCATTTAACCCCCGCAAACATTAAACTTCGGAATTTACTGAAATACATATTTAATTATTTGATTGAAGTGTATTTACAAATCTGACAAAAAAAAGTGTCTTGTATAAACTTTAAAATCCCCGTTTCACCGCCTTAAGGGTCGAATTTCGATTGTTTGCTACTTTCGAAAAGTCTCATTACGAGTAAAATACGAAAACTGCACGATCAGAATAGGAGCCGCAGATATCGTAATACTGCCGTTTGGCTTACTTGAAACATTAGAAAAGCGTCCGCCGCGCACGGCGCGAGACCCTTGGGCGGCTGGTTCGTGCAGACTTTCAATTCCTCCAGTACGCTCTTGTCCGTCTCGTGCGGACTCGTATTCTCCTCGTCCTCCGCCACCACTCGCTCGAACACCAGAGACACCAGCTGCCTCACAGTCGCGCCCGCCGTGTTTATCGTCGTGCAGTCTTTCGTGAAGTGAAGACGGAAGCACAGCACCAAATTCTGCAACGACGAGGGACCGTTAGAGAATGCTCTGACGTATTTTCATTCTGTCCCTTACGAAACTCACCCTGGCCAGGGTCTCTCCGTGTACGACGGTATTGCTGGTCAGCAGCAGAGTCACCGTTTGCAACACCTTCACCTCCTCCATACCGAGCTCCATCAGCATCCACAGCGCGTCCGTTATGTAACGCGCACCCTTTTGATCCACCGCTTGCTGCGTTATGAGTCTCTGCATCATACCCAGGCACAACTGGCGGAACAAAATTGAAAAAGAAAGGAAAGTTAGTTCTTACGATACTGGGGTATCGCAAAGAATCGGAAAGAAAACATGTATACGTAAGTTTGGAAGATGTATCTTGCCAACCTTCACAATTTTGACGTCCTTGCTCTCGCATCCTTGAACCAGGGGATAAAGAATTTGGTTCACTATGTAGTAGACCGAGGTACCCGGATTGTTCGATGCTGTTCTCAGTTTTGTAATTCCTTCCTCGCATGACTGTGTATAAGACGATAAGTACGGAATTAATATTTTATTAGGTACTTACGAGACCGTGGGATGTTGAAATCCGAGAGATTATTTTATTAAATATTTAATCCGAATCGATAACAAGGCAATTTGTTATTGTTATGATCATCATAATGGCAGTAGTGCGAGTAACAAACATAATGATAGTAATCATAATAACGAAAATCGATATTGTTATTGTCACTATCATCATCATCATTGTTGTCACCATCATCTTCATTGTCATCATCTTCGTCATCATCATCATCATCGTCATCATCATCATCTTCATCTTCATGATTATCATTGTCATCATTATCATTATCATCATTATCATCATTATTATTATCATTATTATGTTGTTACTATAAGACCGATTATCATAAAAATAGTAATAATATAATAACAGCAATGATAATAATAATGGTCAGAACAATGATAATAACAAATAATAATAATAATGACAAGTAAAAAAACATTTATTTATAAGGAAAACAAATCGTATGAGCATTGTTAATAATAACAATACAAAGATAAATATAATAACAATAACAATGATGACTATAATACGCACCTTCAAAAAAACGATATGCGCGCTTACTTACAATTAGCTGTCAAAGCGGCACTAACCTCCTTAATCTGTGGATACTTCTTCTTCGTTTCGGCACTAAGTATCTTGAGATCGGCGAGGAGAGTTTCCAAAAATTTTGTATTATTTTCCGGGCTGTACCCGACAGCCGAGCCAGACATATTTTCGATGAACGCGTAAAAACTTTAGTCTCGTAAAAAAAAATTACACCTCACCGCACCGACACCTCATCATCGCAACGAACAATCCGCACTGACCACGCACGACAAAACAAAACAATATTGACGATCAATCAGCCCGAGGTATCGCGAAGATTCGACGATTAAAACAAACGTAAAATAGACTCGATGACGATCGCGAAATGACAATGATTCTTATCGTTCGCAGTATATTATTAGGCTCGATAAATCGTTCGTATCGATTCGAGATTACGCGAAACGTAAGAAATAAAAATAAAAACGCTCCGTGTCTTTTGCGGCACAAGATTTTAACGGAGCGGTGAGTTGGCAGGAAGGGTTATTTTACCTTCGCTATCGTCCGCAAGCACCGTATTATCGGCGACGAGACGGCGAGGACAGGAAAAGCGTCGCGTGACAGTGTTTGACCATCGAGTGTAATATTCGTCGTCGATAGAACACTTTGAGAACTCGCCTTTGCGCAATACTCGTTACATATTGGGAAATTAGAATAAAAAATAGACAGAGCAAGAGCTGCGCCGAGGTGTGTGGTTTTTCTTGGAACTGCGGAGTACCGCTTGTTGGTACAGACGCTATCGATAAATTTGGTACCGTACAGTACCGACGTGACGCTGCAATCGCTCGCGATTTGTTTCTCGGTAGAGGATCGGAAGCGAAATGTCGATTGAAAGTGTTAAAAATTGTCGTAACGATGGCAAACTACGCTGTTGAATTATTCAAACGGTGTTGTACGAATATTTTTGGCAGAAAAAAAGGTTTGTCCCGCACTTTTATACCGGCCGTCGGTATTCGTCAAAATCGATGTTGTAGTACCTTACGCGACCGCCAGGCACGCTAGCGTCTCCAACAAAGCGTCTAGCGACCGCGTTGTTTCCAATTTCCCGGCGTATGCGTTATTTACGTTTCGAAAGAAAGCGGAGAAGAAAATAAAAAGAGAAATCGGGTAAAGAGTGACGCGGCCGTAAAGAACTGGTCATTCGATAAATGTGACGAATCGTTGTATTGTGTACGAGGCAAAATGTCAAGCGATTCTATTCAGTACTCCGAGAAATACAATGACGATACGTACGAATACAGGTTAGTCGCACTCCTTCCTCACTTCGTTGAGAGACCGTATAATCATTGAAGAATACTCCGAATATTTTTCCGATCTCGACGTAGCTTTTTTTTGTCTTCTACTTTTCCACACTAACATAACGCAAGATAAATATTCATACGCCATTCGTAAGAAATATTTTTCATCAGCCATTTGTAACCTGAATTATTATTTCCCATTCTAAAGGCACGTCATTTTGTCCGCTGAGCTCACCAAGCTTGTGCCAAAATCACACCTGATGACGGAGACCGAGTGGCGCAATCTTACGGTTCAACAAAGCCCTGGCTGGGTACATTACATGATGCACGGCCCAGGTAATTTGGGAAATTCATCAAGGTTGACCTGGTTGTTATCTTTGAGAATATCGATTTTTCGTTATTGACGGATTTTGAAAATATAACATTTCAAATTATTCTCTAAAAACTTCAAGTCCGTTCGTTCAAATTTGAGGAAGTTATGGGCGTTTGTGGGTAGGTTCCGCACCTGGCCAACTGTAAAGAGCCAGTGTACAGTGACGACCCAAATATGAGGCTCATTTTAAAAAATTCATTTTTAAAGAATAGGATTGAAAAATCTTTTAGAAATTTATTTGTATGTACATAACAAAATTTTACGAAAAACAGTTTTTTTGTAAAATAGAAAATACTGGCTAAGGCGGGTCCGAGCTTTTTCCTGTTTTGTGCTTCAAACATCAAGAACAAATTGTTGATTTATTTTTCTCAAAGATAAATGACATTGTTAATACGTAATGATAAATGTTCAGAAGAGAAGTGTCCGTCAAGAGTGAACTACTATTACACTAAATAAGTGCACCAAATTTCAAGTAAATCCGTTTATTTGATGTCGTAAAATCGTGTACACCATTTTGAAAGACATCGCTTCTAGAAAAACGCGTTTAAAGTTTTACCAGTAGTTCTGTCGTAATTATAAGTTCACCTTCGATCTGCGATTCCTGCACCATATGTTGGACCTTCCTCCTCAATTTGAGGTGCCCCGAGCGACAATCGAGTGTTGCTTATGTTGGGTGTAGCCTGACCCCTTAAACGCCTCTGTCTCAAAATTACTTTTTCAAAATCAGTGACCACGATATCTCAAAAATCAGTGCGCCGATCAACTTCAAATTCGACAAGCCTCATTCACACATTAAAACGCATAATATAATTATATATTATATAACATAATTATTTATTTAACAAAAATAGAGCGTTTCTTCACTGTTAATCGGTACTTTTGCTTTGAACTGCCGCCATTTATTTAAAAACCAATATTCCATAAAATTCCTTTGTCCAATGACTTTTTTCAAATCGGTTACCACGATATCCCCAAAATCACTGCACCGATCAACTTGAAATTCGGCAAGCTTCTTCCACATATCAAAAAGCACCCCTCGAATAAAAGAATTTCTTTTTCAATGCGTAGTTTTTTTTTATAAACGAAAATAGAGCGTTTTTTTTTCACTGAAAGTCTACTCGCTTTGGCCCGCGGCCATTTATTCGAAAAACAATATTCCATTGAATTCTTCATCCAAGCACCAGAAAACTTACGCACTTATAAATATTCCTCCATACGAAAATCTTGAAAACTACTTAAAACCATATTCCTTAAGGAGGTACGATCATTACTACGAATCCAACTTTCGAATTTGAAATTTTTATATGAATTTGACGAATGCTTTATGCGCCTGTTGCCGGAATTTGAGTTATTTCGACTGTTTAGTTTTTTCGCAATAAAACTGTAAAATCGAGCACTTTGAGTTATCGAAGCACGTCGTCTTATGGAGACGGTCAACCGGAAGTGCGGTGATCGTGGTTTTGCTCCTCACGTATCCAACTAAATCCGTTGGAAAATCAACATAAGTAAACATCAATCAGAGCAGCTGTGGGTAAAATAAATTTGGACTCTTTTTTGACCCCGTGGAAGTGATCGTACTTCCTTAATGCAACAAAAGTGCAAACTTGCTGACGTTTACGCAGAAAAAAATTCACGAAAATGTCTTTTCGGCCACGAGCTGGGTGTTGCGTTAAAACAACGATGATTCCTTATTTTTCAGAACCGCACGTACTCCTGTTCCGCCGATTGAGAAGCAATCCGGCTCAAGCAATAAGCAGAAACGGCCCGGTACTTGTGGAGGCTCAAAACTGAGCCGACTAACGAAGAAGCTTCACGTACGTGTGGTGTAGAAGGGAAAGAAAGCTCGCAGCGTATGTACGAACAAGTGAAGATGCGCGCGAGAACGAATCGAACCGAGGCGTCGATCGGCTCGATATCGTCTCCGACCTGACTGTTGCAGCATTAGGAAAAGTCCTCGGACTCGCGATAACGTATATTTTATTGAACGATTGATCTTTCACGGGATATCGAAATCATTTTTTTTAGCATACCCTCGTGTACGCGCGCTCACGAACACACACGCATATATATATATATACGTATCGATATTTTATTTTGTACAAAGACATAGAATAATCGTCGCTCTCGCTACTAACACTTCCGCCGCCCCCGAAACGTACAATCCAACGGCGAACAAAAAAAATGAATTCAAACGTAAAACCCAACGTGTGAGAGCTCGATTATTATTTATACAATTGTTACTCTACACGATTAATCCGTCCGTTCAATAAAATTTGTATGCCTTCTCGTCACTCTGCATTCTTTGCTTCCCTTCTTTTGCTTGTTTTTTTCGTTGGCTCTTTATCGGGCAAGCTGAGTTATCAGAGCGGCACACATCTCGAAGAATTCCATCGTGTGGTGACCGGTCGCTTGAGGCGGAATAACCGCCGGATCTGAGGGAAAAAAAATTAAATGGAGTTTCGTGGGCTTGGTAGCACGTGGAAGTTAGTTGAAAAGAAATAACTTGTGTAAATATAACTTCCAACAACGAGAGCGAAAAATAATCTTGTTCCTTTCGAACAATTTTTCTTTCTTTTTGGGTGTTTGTTTGCCTTTCGTGATAATAATCCTCTGCCGATAATAAATCAGCGTGGGATAAAGTTCCGAAAAGCACATGCTGCCGATTAATGTGGAACTTCGTGTACCCACGTATTTTCACTCGCTGATCACGAATATGATAATGAACATTTCCGCAAATTTGATTTTCAAGGTCAAAACTCACAAAAACGGATTTTTTTTATATTTTTTCTATTTTATTTTAATAAATACTGGTCTTGGAGAAAAATGTTTCCCACACAAGTTGTAGCCTATGATGAGATTGATTTTTTGTGTTCCATACAGGTTTTGTCCAAAACCATTATGTTTCGAGAAAAATGGCATAATGCTTGAATAAGTATATTTTGCTAAACTCCATTAGTTGCGATCTTATCACTTACGCACTTTACCGCGGGACGGTTGGAGTTTAGTCTTTGAAGTGCAGTTTAGTCTCTAAACCATGACAAGCCCACAGAAAAAAAAGCATAAAATAAAATAAAATACAAAAACAGTTTAAACAAAATAAAATACTAAAAAGGCAAAAAATAAACATGCACTTTAAATACTAAACTCCAACCTTCCCGCGGTAAAGTGCGTTAGTGGATAATATCGAAACAATGGAGTTCAGCAAAATGTACTTATTGAAGCATGATCCCATTTTTCTCGAAACAGAATGGGGCAATTCTTTAGATAAGTGACTTTTCCGAAGAAAGAGCATACATTTTTTTATTGCTGTTTTGTTCTTTTATTGGATTATGAATGATGATATTCAGGGGGGAAGCTGAAATTTTTCCTCAGCAAATTTTTACGAGCAAGAAAGCGTAAAAGTAATTTCGTATTTGACAAAAACTCCTGTAACTAAAACCCAAACAAATTCGTAAACACATGAGCAACGTATGTTTTTATTTTGTTGTATTATATTTACTCTACGACATCTAGACTGAGTGGAGATGTACGCGTATGATTAAATCGAAGTTAAAAAAGATATTTATTCAAAGTGCTTTCAACGAGTGTAGGGGGAAAGGGGGGAGTGGCCGCTGCGATTTCTCTTCAGCATTGTATTCAGGAAAGCTTCGTTATAAAATGCTCCCACCCTCCACGCCCAATATAGACGGCAAAGGTTCAAAAAGGCCCTATTTAATCACCTGTTTCCGCGAACTTCAAAATTCCATAACCTTTTATGGGGGCGGGGGGGGGGGTTGAGTTTATCTTCCCCCGACTGAATATCATCATTTATAACCCAATAATAAATGAGAGAATAGCAAAAAATTATGCTTTTTTTGCGGAATGCATACTAGATAATGGTGTATAGAATAAACACAAAAAACCTCAAGGCAATCGGTTCATTGGTTTTCGAGAAATTTTGGGTGCCGATTTTTTTACGACGCTCCGAGGATCATACAATATCCTTGTATATTTTTGATATTTTTACATAAAGAAAATTAAACATATCTTTGAATGTATATACTTTTAGATAATTAAAACCTCAATCCGAAATTTCAAATAGTTTTCCTTGAAAAAAATTCACAAAAATGACCCTTTTTCCGGCTTCTACGTGTATATCTGCCCTTAAATAAATGTTTTATCTACTAATCGCAGAGGCGTACCCCTCAAGATGTCCTCGGTGTCGTCGGTGGCCAATGACTTAAAATCCAACAGGTAGCTCTTATAATCTACTTGATAAAGCTGCAGCGACATCTTGCTGTAATTGTTCGTTAGCTTGTTGTTCTGGCGCACTCTCACGCTGTAGGCGTTTATGATCCGCCATTCCTGCAAACATGAACACGCTCGCATAAAGAAAAATTAACCATTGAGCTGTTGCTACGTTCGCAATAATCGAAGTTTGAGATAAAATTGATGCTCAACGACCCACGTAGTATATTTGATGGTAAATGGTGGCTCGAAAACGCGAAGGAACTTTGATCAATTGTCATCTAGGAGAAATTCATTCCAGAGGAGAAATAACGAAATCAATTTCTACAAACAATTGACCCACTAAAGATTAAGAGGTTAGGCTACTGTGAAAATCACGAACGCTCGTTCGTCACTTGAGGCAATTCAACTTGAGTTTGAGTAATTTGAGTTTTTTTGCAAGATAAGAAATCCAAAATCCTAAAGATCAATTTTAATCGGCAGGATACGTAAAAAAAATCCGCCAGTTCAATGGTCACCACTTTTCATTTCGCTAAAAAAATAGCTCGCATGATACGATAAAGAAAAAAAAGATTGCCTCGATAAACAACCGGCCAGCTGCACTTTCTTTATTATCAATATTCTCAAAAACTTTTTAATAGTACATAAAAGAATTGACATACTCGAAATTGTTTTAAGGAGTTAGGCTACTGTGAAAGTTAAAAAAAATCATTTGTCGCTCGAGGCAACTCGAATTGAAGAGGCAGGTCTGACATATGGTGCAGGAATCGCAAATTGAAGGTAAGCTTATGATTACAACGATCGAACTGCTGGTAAAACTTTAAACGCGCTTTTGATTTGAAAGTTGGTACACTCATTTGGTGTAATAGTAGTAATAATTTACTAATAATTTAGTGTTTAGCCTTGACTGACTTTTTTTTACATTTTTGTCATCATTTATTAATAATAATGTCGTTTTTTCTCGAAATATCGAAAAAATTGCAGAATCTTGTTTTTGTTGATTGAAACACGATAGCAAAAAAAGCTCGGTCAAGTCAGAGCCAATATAATTTTTTTAAAGAAAAAGAAACTCGTTTTTTTGTCAGTTCAAACGGGGCCCAAAATCAAGTACATCGTTAAATCACATTCAAAGTTCCTTCACGACATCGTATATAACTTTAATTATGAATATTTTTCATGAAATTTGGAACCCAATTTTGTACATACAAATAAATGTCCGTGCGATTTTTCAATCGTCTAACTTATACCTTAAAATTTTTTTCTTCAATAAGCCCCATTTTCTGGTCGATACAGTAGCCTGACCCCTTGAATTAATTTGGCTATGATTAGTATTGCTGTATCAGTCTTAACGGCCTTCGCATTGAAATCTTTGGGAATGACATGGCCGATATTAGCCCCCCTCTTCTCGAACATAAACGTAGGAAAATCTCGTACACTAGTTGAAAGTCTTTCGATTCGCAAGCACATTTTTTCCCGAATATTATTCATAAGGGGCTCGTCTTATGGCGAAATAATCGTAGTACGAGTTGAAAAAACTCACGAAATCCAGTGCTTTCATAGCGCGGTAAACTTCGTTCATGATGTCGTTCGGTTTTGACTGGGATCTTATGCCCAAATGCCATTTCGCTCGTTTCACCGGAGTTCCGCGATTCCCTTGCGGCACTGCCGGTACTTGTCCGCTCTGACGTTCGCGCAAAGCTGAAAAAATCCATCTTTATTTCTTCCTTTTCAAAGTTTACGAGCGATTGAATATTGCAGTCTTCTGTAGTGAGCTTTTTTTTACAAGCTTTCATTTAACTTGTCTTTCTGTGAGATGCAATACGGAAAATCGATATTTCACCCACTGCTCGACTACTTAGAGCTGTGAAATTCTCCAAACACGCATCTAAAAGGTGACAATGCATAATTCAATTAAAAATATATATTTATATCCATAATTTTGTAAACTTTTCATTTAAAATTAGCGATATCTAATCGTCCATATAAAATCTCACTAAAATATACAAACAAATTCGTAGCCGACTGTGTTTGTATGTGAAAAGTTTACACGCAGCCATCAGTCCTAAGTTTAATCCCAATAACAGTCTTTGTTATTTTTTACAAGCATTTCACTTCCTAACGTACAAACTCGTAAACTAGTTAACTACTAGTAACAACTAACTAGTAAAAATCAATTCACGACTGGGAAGTAGAAAACAATATCCATGTAAAAAAATATATTTAAGAAGCAAGCTTTTGGTTAATGTAATAAAAAGTAGAAAATAATTTTTCGTTAATACCGAGTCACCTATAAATAATACCAAGTCACCTATATGTGACTATAAATGACAGCTTGGGGCGCTCAACATTTAGACATATAATGTTTAATTTACATAAATCCGTTGACATATCAACTGTATTTAATTTACTGTAAAACAACCTCAGATTTCTTAAATAAAAATCACGACACTGAGTATAAACGTGTGATAATAATTTTTCCAATTACTATTGTGCCAAATTGAATACGGTTAATGAAACTGAATTAATCGAATTTATTAAACATTTAAAAAATTGAGGGCCCCAAGCTTTTATTTATAGTCACATATAGGTGACTCGGTGAAAAAAACGCTAGTTTTTCTACTCTTTAGTACATTAAACGAAAGCTTGTTTTTTATAGGGGACATATGAATGGTCGAAAGTGACAAAAAATTTCGGGATTTTTTTCCGAAGCAACTACTGGACCAATCGTTTTGAAATTTATAGGGTATTTTATTGTGCGTTAGAAGACATGAATATTTTTTTAACACGACCGTAAGTGGTCATCAGCAGCTTGCAGCCGATTATTGCTGAACGAATATTCGAGATTTGCTGCAGCGATAAAAAATTGTATAAAAACCAACTTTTTGCATAAAAAACACGAAAATTTTCGGTGGAAATTCGATCTATTTTTTTAGTGCCGCCATTATTACAATATCCAACTTTTTCTTGGTTTGTCGAAAGAGTACTTCCATATAGAATGTAAAAGTTTTTTAATTTTTTGTTTCAAATTTTAAAAAACTATAACATTTATTGTCGATTTAAAAAAATGTTTTTCACGTTTTCTGATGTACAATATAATACCCTGAAAATTTCAAAACGATTAGTCCAGTAGTTGCGTTGTACAAAAATCCGGAAATTTTTCGTCATTCTCGACCATTTATATGTATTTGACCCCGTAAAAAATATTTTTGTTACACGTGAATTTTCGTTTGGGCATGTGCTTTTTCGCGAGTGACTCACGTGCGATTCTCTCGGGATGCGGTCTCAGAGGGCTGTTGGTACTCTCGCTCGGGCTAAACGCCACCGGTGGTGGACTCGACGCGACGTAAAAGTCCTTGAGCTGAGCCTTGGCAGCCTCGTCGGCGATTCTCTTGTTGTCGATTATGAGATGATACGCTATCGCCAGCTGATCGTGCGGGTCGCAGCTCAACAGGGCCGAGTGCACTTCCGCCTCTTTGACGTTGAACTTCTCGCATACCTCGTTGACCGCCTCGATATCGATCACCGACGAGTCTTGCTCGACCGGCGACGGGAACAAATACGTCGGTAAATCCTTCTGGAACCACTCGTGCTTTCTGCAATATCGATCGAATACGTTTTACACGTTTGTGCAGACACAACCATCTCGCCTCGCTACTCAGCGCATGTGTAATGTATATCCGGCGGATGGACAATTACTTGATATCCTCTATCGTCGCGCGCTTCATCGGGTCCACCTGAAGCATGTGGCAAAGGAGACTCACTACCGTCTTGTTCAGATACTCCGGGATCGGGAAAATACCGGCTGAAAATGATGTAAAAAATACAATGAAGCTGATTTATCGTTATCGAGAGATATCCTCACGTCGAGAATATATATTTTCACAATTTTTATGGGTCGTTTTTTCCGGCTGCTTGTTTACTTTTATTTATTTTGGTGGAAACGCCGAATGAAAAGTACTCACTGTTATTTTCTTATTCAGAGTGACAAATGAAAATTATTTACTATTGTTCTTTCTACTGGAAATGCCTAAGTAGAATTAATTAATAAACAATAATTCAAATTAATTACGAAACAAAAATTAACATTTTTTAATGAATTTAAATTAAAACTAAAACTATAATTGAAAGTAAAATCGAATTGAAAATTGAATAAAAATTAGAAATTAAAATTCAAAGTGTATTTGACTTCACAACTAAATAAGGATATAAAATTATATTTTTATTCAATATGCATATGGGGGGGGGGGTACTGTGTAAAAACCCAAAGGGGTATACCTGGGAAATAAAACTATTACTATGACTAAAAAAAAGTGAATTTAAATTCTAATTTAAATAGGAAATAAATCATTTTTTAACCAACGGTAAAATTAATTGTATTAATTATTAATAGAAAATAGTGTTATAATGAATACAGTTATGTCGTAATTAATTATACGTGTTATTTCTGCATATAATGCAACCATAATTTTTTTGGTTTCACGAAATTTCTCTAAAGATCATTTTCATTAACCAAAGCAAGTAGAGAGACTGCACTTTGAAGAAAAAATGATCTGTCAGCTTGTACATTTATTCGTTAATAAGTCTCCGATGTTTTTTTTCGAGAATATTTTCCTCAGATACTTCTCCAAAGGACTTTTCATCAGCTTCTGCAGAGAATTTCTCATCTGAGACGCTTCTCTAAAGGACTTTCCATCAAAGACCCGCCTCGAAAGAACTTTTTAACACGCGTCTTCGAAGGACTTCTCATCGAAGCTTCTTGACCCCGAAACCATTACCCCGAACGGTAATTCGTAACGTTACTCCTGTTGCCCGATAAGTTTGTAACCGAAAAGATCGAAAACCAACCAAGCGCTTACATTTGATCTTGCGGAAGAGAGTGGGCACGTGTTCGTCGTCGAAGGGCAGTGTGCCGCAGAGAAGAGCGTACAGGATGACGCCGCAGGACCATATGTCGACCTCGGGCCCGGCGTACAATTTACCAGAGATCACCTCGGGTGCCGCGTAGTTCGGGGAGCCGCAGGAGGTTCGCAAAAATTCACCGTCCATCATCATATTGGACAGACCTGAGTTTCGAAAAAACAAAAATTCTCCGTTCCGAACGAATCTTCAAGGGCGACAATAACAAATCATCTCCGCGGCTCACCGAAATCGGCGATCTTCACGTGGAGATTGTGATCGAGGAGGAGATTTTCTGGCTTGAGATCGCGATGGACGATCATGTGACGATGGCAGTAATCCACCCCGGAGATAATTTGCTGGAAGAATCTCCTGGCCTCGTGCTCCTTGAGCTTTCCGTGCTTGACGATGTAGTCGAAGAGCTCCCCCCCCGAAACGTACTCCATTATCATGAATATGTCCGTCGGCGTGCTTATCACCTGATATCTGATTCGAAAAAATTCAGTCAAAACTTTCACCACTTTCGGACGATATTCCTCTCGACATTCTGGGCCACAAATGCAACTGCAAATTCTTCAACTACAAAACCAAATGTAGAAATGTTGAAAATATACTTTTTTCCCACATTCGTGCCTATTGTCTATTATTCTCACAATTTAATGATGTGCGGATGACGAAAGAGTTTGAGATTTTGAATCTCCCGTCGGATCTTCCCCACCACGTCCAGACTTTTGATCTTCTGACGATTTAAAATCTTTACCGCCACTTTGTGCTTGGTGACGACATGTTCGCCAACTGTAACAAAAATAGCGTCCCAATCGAACGAAATAATCATTGATAATAAGAATAATTGCAATGATAATAACTGTAATCGTAACAGCAACAAAATTAACAATAATAACAATGAAGGTCATAATCACGAAAATCCAAACAGTAATAACAATAACGAAAATAATAATTAAGATCAAATAATAATGATAATAAATTGTAATAATGATAATAAATAAATGAAAATAATGATATAATGATAATTATAATATAATAGTAACAGTAATGATAATGTAATAATTACAATAAAATCATAATTATTATAAAAAATGGCGATCATAATGATATAATAATTATAAAATGACAAGAATAATCAAAATCATCGAATAATAATGACATTATTATTGGTTGGTGAATGTCGCTAATATTATTATTTAAAAATTTAACTAAATATAATACCCTGACTTACTTTTTACTTTTCCAAAAGTACCTACACCGAGGGTCTGGCCCAGGGTGTAATGCCCAATTTTGACAATTGGTTGGGGTTGATTAGCGCCTATTTTATCGCTCATTTTGTCACTCGTTGAAGCGAACACTTTTACGTCTGAGCAAACACAAACGAACGCGACTCACGCACGTCAAGAAACTATATATGACAATATCGTACGATTTCGTTGTCCGATCAAGAATGACGACACATCCAATACAAAACACTGTCAAAATCGTCTTTCTCTCTTTTTTTCTGCCACTTTTTCACTCTTTCGTCACGAAAATCGAAAACAACTCATTTCCATTTGAAGGTCGCTTGTCTCACGTAACACGAACAAAAAGGCGATTTTTTGCGGAACGAATGACTTCTCTTTCCTTCAGACGTCTAGCGTGATGAGGGAAAACTTTGAGTGCATCGTCGAACGACCGAGACGAGCTCAATTTTCCATTATTTTCTCGCTCGGCACGAGCGCACACGATTACATGTAGAACGCATTACCGTCCCCGACGACAATTGACCAACTACGACGAGCTCACGCGCTTCGCGGAAATATTGCTTATTGATAAAAAAAAAAATATATATATGTTACGTTCACGGGCGAAAACTGTCCGAGGGAATTTTATGAACGGATGAGAGAAAATACTGTGCGCGGTAATTGAAAGATACATTTGTTTTACAGCCGCTGAATTAGGAAAAAAACTGATTATTCGTGCAATAAAAAAACGAATGCGTAACTAGGTCCATTATCATTGTTATTATGGCGAAGAAGCGTATGACTCGCGTAGTTGTTGTTTTGGTTCAGGCCTTGTCACAGGAACAGACATAACCTCAATGTGCAATAAATTCACGATAATCGTTCGATGAGGGGCCTCGATGGACTAATTCTCTAATGTTTCGAAGGTAAAGTGACCTTGTGAGTGAGATGGAGACGAAAAAAAAACAGTTTTGGCACAAAATCTGCTATTCGCGCGTGTTTTCTCGCCGAGCGGTCCTTCAGACGTGACAGCAGCGATTATCCCATAGTCGTTCGTTTCAGAGAGTTTGTCGCAATTGAGGCGAACGTCAACTCCCACAACGATGCTGGAACGAATCGAGATCGGTAAGAATCGCAACAATCCTCTTATCGTAGAGAGTTTCTTGCCAATATGTAAAACCCTTTTTTACCTTGCTCTTTTGTCGCCATAGATGTAATTCCGCACGACACGAGGCACGAGGATACGATAACGCAGATAGCGGACACATTGGATAGTTTGAGAGTCGCAGCGGAACAGATTTTTCAATGCATCGATGACAGGCTGTCGGGATACACAGAGAGGTCGGTCTCGGGGGATGCTTGTTCATGCCGCTAAATTTTCTGAGAGAAATCATTTTCATTCTTTGTTTTGCAAAGGCTTCCTGGATAATTCCTTTCTGGAAGATCCTGCTTGGAAGATTTCTTCCCGGATGATTCTGTCCCGGGAGATTTCTTCCCGGATGATTCTGTCCCGGGAGATTTCTTCCCGGGTGATTCTGTCCTGGAAGATTCGTTCCTGAAGATTGTTTCCTGGAAGATTCCATCCCAGAAGATTGTTTCCTGGAAGATCCCTTCCTGGAAGATCCCTTCCTGGAAGATCCCTTCCTGGAAGATCCCTTCCTGGAAGATCCCTTCCTGGAAGATCCCTTCCTGGAAGATCCCTTCCTGGAAGATCCCTTCCTGGAAGATCCCTTCCTGGAAGATCCCTTCCTGGAAGATCCCTTCCTGGAAGATCCCTTCCTGGAAGATCCCTTCCTGGAAGATCCCTTCCTGGAAGATCCCTTCCTGGAAGATCCCTTCCTGGAAGATCCCTTCCTGGAAGATCCCTTCCTGGAAGATCCCTTCCTGGAAGATCCCTTCCTGGAAGATCCCTTCCTGGAAGATCCCTTCCTGGAAGATCCCTTCCTGGAAGATCCCTTCCTGGAAGATCCCTTCCTGGAAGATCCCTTCCTGGAAGATCCCTTCCTGGAAGATCCCTTCCTGGAAGATCCCTTCCTGGAAGATCCCTTCCTGGAAGATCCCTTCCTGGAAGATCCCTTCCTGGAAGATCCCTTCCTGGAAGATCCCTTCCTGGAAGATCCCTTCCTGGAAGATCCCTTCCTGGAAGATCCCTTCCTGGAAGATCCCTTCCTGGAAGATCCCTTCCTGGAAGATCCCTTCCTGGAAGATCCCTTCCTGGAAGATCCCTTCCTGGAAGATCCCTTCCTGGAAGATCCCTTCCTGGAAGATCCCTTCCTGGAAGATCCCTTCCTGGAAGATCCCTTCCTGGAAGATCCCTTCCTGGAAGATCCCTTCCTGGAAGATCCCTTCCTGGAAGATCCCTTCCTGGAAGATCCCTTCCTGGAAGATCCCTTTCTGGAAGGTCCCTTCCTGGAAGATCCCTTCCTGGAAGATCCCTTCCTGGAAGGTCCCTTCCTGGAAGATCCCTTCCTGGAAGATCCCTTCCTGGAAGATCCCTTCCTGGAAGATCCCTTCCTGGAAGATCCCTTCCTGGAAGATCCCTTCCTGGAAGATCCCTTCCTGGAAGATCCCTTCCTGGAAGATCCCTTCCTGGAAGATCCCTTCCTGGAAGATCCCTTCCTGGAAGATCCCTTCCTGGAAGATCCCTTCCTGGAAGATCCCTTCCTGGAAGATCCCTCCCTGCAAGATCCCTTCCTGGAAATATTACTTCCTAGAAGGTTCTTGCTGGAAAATTCCTTCCTCAAGATCTCAAGATTCTCTCCTGGCAAATTCCTTCCTGAAGATTCTCTTCTGGAAATTTCCTTCCTAACGATTCCTCCCTGGATGATTCCTTCCTAAAAGATTCCTTTCTAAAGATTCTTTCCTGGAAAATTACTTCCTGGAAGATATCTTCTAAAAAATTCCTGCCCGAAGTTTCTTTCCCAGAAGATGCCTCTGAAGTTTCCTCCCTAGGGCTTCTTCCTGAAAGATTCTTTCCGGGACGACTCCTTGAAAGATTACTCCCTGGCAGATTTCTTCCGGAAAGATTTCATTCTGGAAGATTCCTTCCTGGAGGTTATTTCCTGGAAGATTCCTTCCTAAAGATTTTTTTCAAGAAAATTTCTTCCTGAAAAAGGCCTTCCTGAAAGATCTCTTCCTAGACCATTCCTTCCGAAAAGATTACTTCTTGGAAGATTCTTCCTGGAAAATTCCTTCTGGGAGATTTCTTCCTGGATGGTTCTTTCCTGGAAGATTCCTTTCTGAAGATTCCTTCCTGGAACTTCCTTCCTTGGCCTTCCCGAAAGATTACAGCTTGAGGTTTATGTTCCAGGCTCTCCACAGTGAGAGGCAAAGCGTCCAAGCTCCAGGACCAACTGCGTTACTTGCAGACGAGTCTGAGCCTCAAAGCGACGAAGCTCTATTCGGACGCCAAGTATCCGGCGTATTCGACTTACCGAGAGTACGAAACTATCGTCAAGCCGGAATGCGCGGCCAAAGTGCACGCGTCCAGCCGACGGATTTCGTCGGGTGGCGAGGAGGGGTCCAAGTCTCGTAGAGCGAATCAAGCCCAGAGGGAGGAGCACAGGCTGGGAGATGCGAGTCTCCAGGAAAAACTGCAATTCTACTACGTGATGGGAAAAGCTACGAGGAAGGCGCCGAAGAAGGAGGAGTTTCCCCGTCGCGACGTTTCTTCTGTGAGCGCGCTTTTGTTGACGGACGAAGGAATCACCGAGAGGCCGTCGCAATTGTCAGCTGCGACTACGAGCTCGCAACGACTGGAAGACGCCCCTGACTCGATAGTTCAACCCTGGAACTCGGTCGATTTTGAGTCACCGTCTTATCTTTACGCGCCTACCCTCGGTGAAGTTCCGCAGATCGACGTGCCGCCGACGTTGCCCGATTTGCCGGGTATCGTCGACGACGAGAGATTCACCCTCGATCTGAGCTTTCAGAGTCCGATCGCCCCGTCGTCCGCGGTCACGACGCCGATACGCGTCGAGTTGCCGGACACCGGTGAGACGAGAACGAACTTGGCGACCCTGGACGAGCACGATACGCCGAAATTGCCGGACGTGACCGAGGATCCAAGGCCAAGAGAACGACTTCCGGTCGCGGAACCACCGCCGCCGCCCCCTCCCCCTCCTCCTCCGCCTGTTTCCTCTTCCGTTCCAACGACTCAAACGAGTGCGGCGCAAGCCGGAAGACAAGAGGCCAACCAGCGAGCCGCTGTTCCAGCAGGCAATCCACCGCCGCCTCCACCACCTCCGCCACCTCCTCCACCACCGCCTCCTCCTCCACCGGATCCACCTTCGGAATCCGCGAACGAAGAGAAGCGCCCTCTGAAAAATATCGTCCCGAAGAAGATTGTGCCGGTCGTCGACGACCGGACCAACCTAATGGCTGCCATCAGAGCCGCCGGTGGTGTCGGCAAAGCGAAGCTACGAAACACCATATCCGCCGAGGATCGAACGTCCTCCGCCTCGGTCGGTGGCGACCTCATGGAGGATCTGCGCGCCAAACTCGCGCTCCGAAGAAAAGGCATCGCCAGCGGCTCCTTGCCACCAGCTATGGAGAAAATATCACGCCTCATACCACCCCCTAATATGAACGAAGCTTCCGTTTCCGATCGAAACTCCGCCACGAGCGAGTACGACTCGCAACCGGAAACCGATTGGGACTAACGATGCGAATACGCCACCTCCACGGCTTAACGAATTTTCAACGGTCTATTGTCGGTAACGAGCATTGGGTACGGTAGTTCGGAAGAATTGGCGCGCTGCAGACCATTTCCGCTTACAGAAAGCGACCGGAAATGGACTGCTTACAGGACGCGGAATCATTTATTTCGTTGGCTGTGTACCGACATTTGTTTCGAGTTTATCTCAACATTTGAAACTCGTCGAATTTTCGTTTCACGAAAGTCGAGAGTAAAATATTTCCCGACGGCCATGACAGTCCACGGTGCCCCTACGAACCAATTTTCTTTCCAACCATCTGTACTTCTCAATGGCTCAAGTTGATACGTTTTGCGGGCCTACATTTGTATATTATTATAGGATATAACTACGACAGATGGCAATATGGACCGTAATTTATACCTTACTCGATATAGGGAATATCGCAATAAAAATTGTATACGATGAGAAAGTGCGAACGTCCATCATATTGCGTATTTTTCTACCCAACTTGATGACTCCGATAACAGCGGCATCGAATTCGAGGCATGCAAGTCATCGAAAGTGTGGAGGCTGAAGTACAGGAGTCCAAGCTCTGTACTTCAAAGCTTCTGCGAAATTGTGAAAAGTAGAGGTTCCACTCAGGCGGCGCTGGCGCGTACTGGGTCCGATATTTGATGTGTATGCGTATGTTAATTTAACGGGAATATAACCTTAATTTGATTTCAGTATTAATCTAAAGTATGCAATTTAAAGACGGGTATAATGTAGAGCATAGAGAATGTATAAAAATGAGGAGTTATTCATACATTTTTCGCCAAACTTCAAAAGATGATGCACATTTGTAATACTCTTTTTATGTCGTTCATTATCGGCATATGTACGATACAAAATAACTTATATCACGGGTTACACCTAGCTCGTGGCGGAAAAAGAGGAATTTTCGTGATCTTTTTCTGAGAAAACGTGCGCAGGTTTTCAATTTATATTTTTTTTATATTGAAGAGTGTGGTTTTCAGCTGCTTTTACAATTTTGGTATTCAAAAATATGAATGTGGTAGGTATAATGGTTTGTGTAGATGGCTGTTTGGAAAAAAGTTATCTAGTGCTTCGATATTCGGTGAAACAAACGGTCTATTCTCGTTAATGAAAAAAAACTCCATCGCAAAAAAATTCCTGCTAAAGCACTGCTTTTTGATATGTAGAAGCTTGTAAAATTCGAAATTGGTCGGATTCTTGAGATATCATGGTTACCGATTCTGAAAAAGTAATTTTTAAAAAATTGCTTGTCAAGTTCTCTGGTTCGCGGGACCAATGTACTTATAAAAACGCCCATAAATCCCTCAGATTTGCACAGATCGACTTGAAATTTTCAAATAATATTTTGAATATGTTAAGTTTTGAGAATCCGTCGAAAACCGAAAATCGATATTTAAAGACATTTCAACTATCCGTTTCCCCTTTAAAAAATACCAATTCCAATACTAATCGTTTGCATCTGTGAATTATTTTCTTTATTTTCCAAATCCTTTCGATTTTCGTTCTCCTATTGTCGCTATTACAGTAATGACGTTTGTAATTACAGTAATGAATATTACAGTAATGAAACGTCCAAAAACGTTTTCAGGATTATTTTTATAGACAGATTAGCTATGTCACTGCTTTCTTTAAATTTTCACTTTTTTATTAAGCGAAATCCGGGGGTCACTTTTACTTTGCGCTGGCTATTACTGTACCGTTCGATCACTTGCTATCGGCACGACCATGGTGGTGAAATTTTGTACCTAAACGTTTTACATCTTCGTGGACGCTCTTGCTGCTGCTTCCGAGCAGACGACATACGACCGAAACAACATGGCCGCGCTCATGAACACTCGTGCAAAGTGTTTACTCTTCTCGTTGTCACGCACCGGCAAGACTTTTCGAATATCCTACTCCGACAACAAAAGCGACCATGACAAGCAACGATACTCGGTATTGTTGCCGAAAACAAAATTTCCCACGTGGATCAAGAAGGAAAACAGAGTTCAAACGGACCGATACTTGATCGAGGTATTTGAAAAAAATTAGACGCCGCATGTAGACACCCTCCTGGTTTACGTTTTGTGATTTAAAAATGTGTAGAAATGCGGATTTGGAGAATTGTACGGTTGGCAGAGAGAGAATCTCCAGGGCCCCGATTTTATACTGCACGATGGACCTCCTTACGCCAACGGAGTTCCTCACATGGGGCATGCCGTAAACAAGGTATCTTTTCTCCAACGTTACTGAAAATCATTTATTACTGATATAATTTTTTCGTTTCCCACGTCCAAATTTTGAATTACCAAAGTTACATAGATCGGCTCCCTCATTAATGTACCGCTTGGTAGTCGGCTTGCGACCGCTTGGCTGAGCGGTCACCCATCCAAGTATCGGCTTGGCACGGACAATTGCCAAAGCCACTTGTAGCCTGCCAGTCAGCCTTTGCGAAATTCTGACTCAAAAATTAGCATCAAATAAATTGTCAAAATTTAATTTTTTATTTTTATTTTTAAGGGCTTACACCCAATTGCAATTTTTTCAAATTTGAATTCTTGGTTTTTGAGGGAATCACGAGATATAGCATTTCGAAAATATACTTTGAGAATTTTAAGTTGTTCCGTTCAAAATTGAAGGAGTTAGAGACATTTATAGGTAGGTTGCGCAAACTGACAGCCTTTAAGGATGTTTTTCTCAAAACGACTTTTTCAAAATCAGTGACAAATTCCTCTTTTGTTCGGTCTGGAGTAAACCGCTAAAGTTCCAATTTCTACGAATCTCAACGCGAATTTACAGATCCTCAAGGATATTACGATAAGGAGTCGAGTGATAAGAGGTCAGCGGGTCCATTACGTGCCCGGTTGGGACTGTCACGGCTTGCCGATAGAGTTGAAAGCCTTGACGAGCCTCAAGGAGCACAAAACTGAGCTGACGCCTTTGGAAATTCGTAAACTCGGTAATATCTTCCATCAATGACGATTTTTCATGCGAATCAAAGGCGATGATTTTTTCTTGAATATGCAGCAAATGTAGCTATCGAAAGGGCAATTTTTTTACTCGACTCATTGTCTCACGCAGCTCGCAAATTCGCTAGCAAAGCTGTAAAACAGCAACGCGACGCTTTCGCCTCTTGGGGAGTGGTGGCTGACTGGAGAGATTCCGGCTGTTATTTGACCGACCGAGTGACATACGTGACGAATCAGCTGCGACGTTTTCACCAATTGTACGAGAAGAAACTCGTCTTCAGGGACTTCAAGCCCGTTTATTGGTCACCTTCGTCAAGGTACACCAATTTTCGTACCCTCGTGTAACCGCCGGAGTTGAAGTACTTTTGCTTTGTCACATGGAGACCCAAACAGTTTGAGTTTGTTACTGCCGAAGCTCGAATTTTTATCCACTTCGGTATCTTCTGTCGAGATCCAAACAACCCCAAACAAATGTTCATCAAAAGGTCACATCAAACAATTCTCATCGCGAAAAACAAGAATAATTCTCGGTAACTATTTTCTCGAAAAGTTCGAGTTTGCTCAGTCGAAGAAAAAAAATCTCGACGCTTTTACACTGTGAATGTTCTCCGTGCGCATACGCGCTGCTTCGAGCATATTCGTTCTTCGGAAATCGCTTTGAAAAAGCTCGATCTCAATGAAAGCAATACAGGACAGCCCTGGCAGAATCCGAATTGGAGTACAACGATCGTCATCGCAGCAAATGCGTGATCGTCCGTTTTCTCGTGACGGACTTACCGAATGATCGTTTGAGAGCGGGTGAGCTCGATGGGAGAAAGATTTACGGCCTCGCTTGGACAACCACACCGTGGACTTTGGTGGCGAATCAAGCCCTCGCGTATTCCAACAACGCCACGTACAGCGTCGTCGAGGACGAGACGAAAAATCTTTACATCGTGGCTGAAGATTTGGTCGAGAGTATCGAACGAAAGATTGGTCCGCTCAGGCGAATATTGAATCTCCAAGGTATCTCGATACCATCTTTCGTCTAATTCGCCCTTCTTCGCCGTTGTCGTCATAACTCTAGAAGCAATATGAGTGAAATCATTTCTTCTTCGATCGTAGGCAGCGAACTTACGGGGGCCAAATATCGCCAGCCCTTTACAGGGGCCAGCTCGCCGTTTTTACCGGCAGTCCATGTGAAAACGAACGTCGGCACGGGATTGGTTCATACCGCGCCTGCCCACGGCTCCGAAGACTTCCTCGTTGCTCTTGAAAACAAAATATCTGTGGTAAGCATGGGCATCAAAAAGTAAAAACTCTTGGCAAAATGTGTTTTTTAGTTTTAACGATAAGTGTTTATCATTTTATTATATGGCCTCAAGACTGATCAAGTAGGACCAATCATAGCCAAATTAATTTTAAGGATTTAAGCTACTGTCACCACCCGAAAAACAGGGGTATTCGAAAAAATTAATTCGGAAGGAATCAATTAATTTGAAAGGAAAGATAAGGCGATTGGAAAATCGTTCGCCCATTTATTTTTATGTACATTAAAAAAGTGGTGTACGAAATTCCATTAAAAAATATTAATAATTAAAGAAGTTGTAACCAATCTCGTGAAGGACCTTCGAAGTGAGGGGCTCAACGGTGTTCTTGATTTTAGCGATCCGTTTGATCTGAAACAAAAAGAAACGAGTTTTTTTTTCTCCAAATAGATAATATTGGCCGAGATTTTTTTAAATAAAAAAATGCATAGATAATATTATAATATCAATAAAGAAGAAATTATACGAATACGTAATATAAGAAATAGATAATATTGACCGAAGTTTTTTTATTATTATCGTGTATCAGCCAGCAAAATCACGCGTTTTCCATTTTTTTCGATTCTTCGAAGAAAAATCACGTCCTTATTGTTAGTAACTAATGAAAAAACATGTTAAGAAGAAAAACGTCGGTCAAGACTCAACACTGAATAAGTGGATAAAGTTTCGAGTCAATCCGTTTATCAGATGTCGAGAAATCGTGTACACCGTTTTGAAAAACAGTTTCAAGAAACGAAAGTTCTATCGTTCTAATCACACGTTTACCTCGAATCTGCGATTCCTGTACCATACGTTGGACTTTCCTCTTCAATTTGAGTAGCCTCAAGCAACGAACGAGCGTTCGTCATTTTCACAGTAGCCCTTAAATTCACCCCTTAAGTTCACCCCTTAAATTATCTTAAAATATCTTCCATTTCGTGCGCGTAATTGTGAAAAAAGATCGTAGGGTTGGAAATTCGATTGGATCAAAGAAGCGGATCATTGATATTTAAAAGTGTTCGACTGCTTATCTCTTGTCAGATCTCTCTGGTGAACAAAGAGGGCCGTTACACGGCCGACGCAGGTGAGCATTTTTCCGGTCGCGAAGTATTGACCGAGGGCGACGGTACGGTCATAAGATTGCTGGCCGACGATGTTCTGCACACCGAGCACATCGAGCACAGTTATCCATACGATTGGCGGACGAAAAAGCCGGTTCTTACACTCGCCAGCCATCAGTGGTTCATCGATACGGACTCCCTCAAGAAAAAAGCTACCGTGAGCTACTTCATTTTAATCCGAATTACAGCGCTCCTGGAGGTTTTACCCAGCATGAAAATAAAAAGAATTTATACATGAATTCTCCCTTTCTCGTTTTAAGGGCCCGAAACTATGGCCAAATTTCGATTTTTTTTTGAGAAACGGTTGGTGAAAAAACGCATTTTTTCGACACAAAGGTATTGAGAGCCTTAAAAAAATCACCAAAAAATACAGAAAAACAACAAGAACATGGCCGCCGGCAGATGATGAAATTTTTTCACGCCTTTTGGCGGTGGACACTCCACCTCAAACAGTCCATCTGAAATCTAAAAACCAAACGGGTTATGCAAGTTAACAATAAATACGAGTCGTTGACGATTGTCAATTTTCGAAATCATTTTTATAAACAAATTGCCGGCGGTTTGAAATGCGAGCATACAACATCTATGATAAAAGTCGTCACTTTTAGGTGATCATTAAAAAATGAAGATCGATTTTTAAAAAGAGAGATCATCAACGACCTTTGAATGTTTCTCGTCGTATCTCCTGCAAATTTGGAAACAATCAATGAAGTCGTTCTCGAAATATCACGTCCACCGACTTTGAAAACAGTATCATCAGCCGGCAACCATGTTTTTGTTGTTCTTCTATACTTCTTTTTTAAAACCTCTCAACATATGTACCCATGTGTTGAAAAAATGCGTTTCTTGTTCACCAACCGTTTCCCAGAAAAAAATTGTATTTTGGCCATTCTGTTTATTTCGAATAAATTCTCGTAAATAAAATTTATTTCTGCAAAATTATCGTAAATTATCGAGTCTGCACCTTCGACCCAGGAATGTTTGGAGTGCGTCGAAATTCATCCCGTAAATCAGAAGACCTCGTCGGCGAATGCGCTGTACAATCAGATTGAGCAGCGACCGTACTGGTGTATCTCGCGACAACGAGCCTGGGGAACGCCCATACCAGTTCTTTACAACAAGAATACTGGGCAACCCGTGGTAAACAGGTGCGATTCTAACTCTCTGTCTTTGCTTCCGTTCATTCGTGTTTCCTGCTTATCGATCAACCTTCCTCATCGTTTTTCACGAGTCTTTCAAGAGAATTTTCATCATTTTTCTTTAGAGGACAAATTTCTTCATATATGAGACTTAAAGTATGTTTTATTACCCCTTTTCGCGGTAACATGGTTTTTTTAAATTAATCTTTAAAAATTGCGACGGAATGACACGGTCTCCTAAACGGGTTTGCGGCGGATGTCGTCAGACGTCCGGAATTTATGTGAAAAAAAAACCAACGAAGATTTTGCTTTCATTAACACTCATACGTAGAATATGAACCAATAAAAAGTGACGAATGTTGAAAATCGACGAAGTAGTACAGTTTGGAACAAAAAGATCGAATTTTCGGAAAAAATTGCTACATTGTGCAGTAAAAAATACGTTTTTTTGAAAATTCACGTTTAAGACAATAAAGTTACAAAGATTTTTACCAAATTTCATCAGAATCGGTCGGTTAGTTTAGTTATAGGTCACGCCAGTTTGGAAAATGCAGTTGAGAAGACCGTGCCATACATCCGCCATTTTTTAACGTTAATCGTCAATCCGCGAAGGTATTTGAGGCACCTTAATCCCGTGAACCTGCGTCGTTTTCGTTTTTGCACTGCCGAACCAACAATTGTCAATGAAAAAAATTTGAAAAAATGCATGGTCAATCTTTAGGCAGTACTCAAGGAAAAGTAGGGTTTTGCTTCTTATTTTTAATAGTTTTTTTTCATTAAATATCAAGCAATCTGCGAAGAAAATGATTTTGAGCAGAATTAAGACGACCCAGGTTCACGATTGAGGGTTAATAAAAAAAAAACCATGCAACAGTCGAACGCAGTAATAAAACATACCCTAAGTCTTATGGTGAATGAATCTTTTAAAAAAAAAAACTCATGAAAATCTGCAAATTCTTTCCTCGCCTAAAGGTATCTCCCCCTTAACCAAAGTCCCTTTCGTATTTGAAGTTTTTCGTCTAACTTGTCGCTTTGCATGAAATTCAGGAAATTCGTGGAGAGATTGTGCGATCTGATCGAGCAAAATGGATGCGACTGTTGGTGGACGATGTCGGTCGAAGAATTGGCAGGAACCGACCTCATCGGAGAGTTGGAGGTCGAAGTGGCGGATTTGGAGAAGGGGCAAGTGCGTGAAAAATTGACGTAAATTATTTTTTGTTCCCAACCTGGACCTAATTTTTACCGCACGGAGGAAATGTGTTGTTCAGTTGAGTCAAATGACGGTTTATACAATGTTCATTCAATGAACCTCAAAAATATTCATCCGAGGTATAGATTTATTTTACAGATGGCAACTTTTTTTTATAAAATACATAATTAACGGGCAAAATCGTGCATTTTTATATTTTTATTACGTAAATAAGAACTTTTGATTCTTTTGATTCATTGACTCAAACAAACTCCCTATTGTGCAGGACATAATGGACATATGGTTGGACAGCGGTTTGTCATGGTCAGCCGTGCTCCCGGAGGGGAAGGCCGATCTGTACATCGAGGGTATGGACCAATTCACCGGATGGTTTCAGTCCTCGTTGCTCACCTCGACCGCCCTTCAGGGAACTTCACCTTTCAAGTACGAAACATTATGAGGTACCCTTGCCGCGAACTCTCTCGAGGCGAACGAGGAAAAAGTAAGAATCCGACCTTTCATATCCTTCTGTTCGCGTTGCAGGGCTCTCTTCGCTCACGGATTCGTCGTGGACGAGAATCGCGTCAAGATGTCAAAGTCTCTGGGAAACGTCGTGAATCCCGAGGACGTGACCCAAGGGGGAAAGGATCCGAAGAAAAAGCCCGTGTACGGTGTCGACACGTTGAGGTGAAGAGAGATTTGCTGATTTACAATGGCCAGCTGTGCGTGGCTAGCGGTCACCCATCCGAATAATTACGGTTTTTTTCATCGTTGTGTAATTGTGCTGCAGATGGTGGGTGGCCAGCCACGGTTGCCAGCACAAACAGATCCCCGTGGGCGATACCCTGTTGAAAGGGAGCGCCGAATCCGTTCAACAGATCCGATCGATGCTGCGCTTCCTTCTAGGCGCGCTACATCCTTACGATCCGTGTAACGAGGTGCAGGCAGGCTACTCGCATTTGGACAAGTTCATGCTTCATCGTCTCTATCACTACAACAAGCAGGTGGACACTCTATCGTCACTTTTGGCATTATTGCGCTTGAGGCCATAGTACGAAAGAAACTCAACCGTTAGGGCCTTAGGCCACAGTGATTCACTCATAAAATTCACTACACATCTATTTAGTACGAATATCAAGCTGTTTGTACTCTTTGCAGAAGTTGGACCTGGAGATTTTTGCCCACATCCTCTGTATTGCTTGGTCGGCCATCTTCTGCTTGCTCCATGGCTGCCTTCATTTTTTTCCCACATTCGCCTCCATCATTGTTCGTCAGTCCTCTCGCCTCTTCCATTACACATTTTCTCGTTCCTCGAGCCTCGCTCTCACGCCTTGAGCCAAATTGCGCTGAACGAGCCAAAATAACTGTATCTCGTTCATGCTAACGCAAACAAACCCAAACGAATGATAAAATAATTATGTTTTCGTATGTTTGTCAGTGACGCTCGAAACGCCAGATTCGTATGGGCTGTTTGGTGTAGCATGGATTAACATTTCACGCAGAGTTAACCCTAGAACCCTACACTATCTGTACGAAACAAAGAATCTACACAGGGGTTACGCGCACCCCAGTACTTCACTCCAACCCTGCTAACGTACTGTTTGTCGCAGAAAGTTTTTTTTCTCATTCGAACTCTTAAAGACTGAAGAATGGGATAGAATATGCGAGAAAAACCTAATATAAATTTGTCCCCGTGAAAAATGTGATTGAACGTAGCGAGAAAAATGATTTTAGCACTTCTCACTAATTATGTCGGTTAATATTTTGTTCGTTAATATTTTCCTTCGATTTTTGTGTTTTTAAAAACTCGCGTTACTTTCCCCAGGTCCAAGTATTCTACGACACATATCAGTATCATCACGTTTGCAAAGCGATATTGCATTTCATCGCCAACGACGTGTCCGCCGTTTATTGTCACCTCGTCAAGGATCGTCTGTACTGCGACGAGGCAACGTCGCCCGCGAGAATCGGAACGGTCGAAGTTATCAGCGAAATTTTGGCCGTAATTGCGAGAACATTAGCGCCAATCGTGCCACTTTTGGCCGAAGAGTCGTGGCTCTATCATCCCGATAATTTGGGTGAGCGAATGCAATTTTCGTTCTCGTCCGATACGGAGCGTGCTAATTCGGTCGATCAATCGAACTTGTCAATTACGTTGGACGCAGCGCGTCGGTAATTTTTCGTATTCCATACGATACGCGGATTCCTCCATTCGTTGGATTTGCACGAACGTTCGTGTGGGAACGATTTTTGAGGGAATGTTTAAGGGGCTATATCTATCTAGAGGCCCGAAAAAATGGCCAAATTCCGAATTTTCTTTCGGAGAAACGGTTGGTGAAAAAGAACGCGTTTTTTTAAACACAAAGGTACGTGTATTGAGAGCCTAAAAAAATCACAAAAACATCCAACATATGACCGCCAGGAGATGACATTTTTTTTCGAGACGTTTGGCGATGGACGCTCTCCAACTTAACAATAAATACGAGGCGTTGACGCTCGTCGATTTGGAAAATCATTTTTTTTAACAACGTGGCGGCGAATTAAGGTATGTCGGTTAAGGGTCGAAAAATAACTGATTTTTGCGGGTTTTTTTTCTCAATGGTTAAAATACCCTAATTAGTCTGATTTTTTGATGCCAAGTCAAAGCACATGAAGAACTGTTAATAAATCTTTTTAAACGTTTATTTTTTTACATTTTTTAAACGGTTGAAAATGTCTTCGAAAAAAAGGAGTTCTCACGGTGTACACGCAAATATTACCCGAAACAAAATTTGTAAAAACTTTATTAATCAGTATGAAAGCCGCGATCTTGCTATGGAGGTTTTTAAAATCAAAATTGACAAAATGGCGGCGCTTTGAAAAAAAAGTATCGAATTTAGCCATTTTCTCGACAGCTTTTGTTTTAAAAAAATGAAGGTTCAAAAAAAGCTTCCATAGCAAGATAAAGAATGGCGTGAAGATTGTTGTGTGAAAATTTGCGACGGAGAGCTTGAAAACTGTTCTTTTGAGAGTGTACACCGTTTTGAAAAACGACATTTCGAGAAAACGCGTTTAAGGTTTCGAGTGCGGCATTTTCGAATAAAATGTCTACTTACGATCAATCGACGATGCCACGTCCATGTTAATAACCGTTTATTCTATCAGATAATGCAAAAAAAAATCGTTTATATATAAATTTTACACTGTGATGATCTCTTAAAGCTTGAGCATATAAAACCTATGAAAAAGTCGTCATTTTTACGTATTTATTGAAAAGTGAGATCGCCAACGACCTTTGAGAGTTTCTCATCGTATCTCCTGTATATTTCGAAACAATCCGTCATGTGTTTCTCGACATGTGTCCACCGGCTTTCAAAACAGTGTTTCGAGAAAAACGCGTTTCAAGTTTGAAGTATGGTGCTGCTAGCGCTCGCCCGGTCGACTATTAGAAGCCGTAGCTCATTAAATTACAGGAATATTTCCATGACATTTTCAGGGAATATAGCCAGGCCAGACCAATTGCATATTGTTTTTAACCCCAAAGTATTTTTTAAGACAAAAAACGATTTTTCGAAAATCCTAGAGTGGTGTTATCGTTGAATTTAACGCATTTCTCTATGCGACGCATTTTATTATATTCTATGTGCATTGCGCGTATATTTTAGCCTCCGTGCCGCTGCATCACTCCGCCCACGTGTTGCCGAACAATTGGGACGACCCACGAGTGGAAAAGGTCATCGATGCCGCACTGGGGACGAGGAAAAATTTGAACGCCTTAACGAAAACGAACACGTGGGAATTGAAGGCAACGATCAGCGCGAACGAGGAACAATTCGCGATGATGTCGGTATGTGTCCGCGAGATTGCGTTGCAACGCGAATTTCATCGATGAACCTAAAGTCTGCATTTTTTTCGTCCTGTTAATTACCACAAGGTTTTACAACCGGCGGAAGTATCGTCGAGTTCCGAGCTGTGCGAGATACTCCAAGTCTCCGAGGCAACGTTGATCAAGGAGGCTTCCCGCGAGCAAACGGAAATCCTTTTGGAGCCGATCGAGTCGAAATTGTGCAAACGATGCAGAAGATATCCGGCAAGCGCGCTCGGTCCGATCTGCGAACGTTGCACCCGTATCGTTCGATCGTCCTCGTCCACCTGATCGAGACACGGGACGGACCTTCGTCGCTCTTTCCTTCTCTTTTCTATCATCAACAAGCATAGGGTATTTTGCTCCATGCAAGAAAAATACTAAGCATGTATGAACAAGGTATTTCTCGCAATAGGCAATCGAATAATGTTGGTTTTAATTTATAAAGACACAAAATAAATTTTATAATTTATTTTAAAAAGAATACTTTTTCTATCTGTTCAACGTACGTGCGAAACGGTAGCCGCCATAATGGATTTCGACGTGATCTCGTTGACATAGTGAATAAAGAAAGCGGTAGACGTATCACTTTATAACCTGCGGAAGAAAGCGTCAACAACGATGTAGTCTCGTTTGCCATAGTTAATTGCAAGTTTTCAAATAGTTATCTGTACTTGAAAAAAGAACAAATGAGTTTTTTTTCGAACTATGACTTTGGATCTCTTCTCGCAAGTTTGAACCAAGTCTTTCGCGCGTTTATATCAATTGGCATTTAAGGAGGCACGATCACTTCCACGGGGTCAAAAAAGAGTCTAAATTTATTTTACCCACAGCTGCTCTCATTGGTGTTTACTTATGTTGATTATTCGTATTATCGATTGTAGTGTGCCAAATGTTGTGGTAAATGATGAATTTATTGCCCGTGAGCAAATAAAAACTGAAAAATTAGATTGTCAACGACTCGGTTGTAATCTTCGCAATAATATTAACGTAATTAAATTCAAGCCTATTAAAATAGGCTTGAATTACCTCAGCGGAATTAACACGATAGGCAGAATATAATTATACGTATTATTGATACGTGATAAATGATAAAACTCCATAAATTGTTGTTTGCATATTTTGTGGCGGCTTCTATCCAAATTAATTTCAAAACAAAGCTGGGTTATGTTCGCCAAACGCATCAGCTGTTACTCGCGACGTTGCTAAGTCTGTGGGTACTATTTCGTCGTTCTGACCATTTTCAACCGGAAATTGAAACTTTCTTGCAACGCAGTGCTTTAACTACACGGTGAAGATTGATTTTCTTATTTTTTACAATATCTATTATATCCAATCTTTCGAATTTCAGTTTTCCAACGGGTTTAGTTGGATACGTGAGCAGAAAAACCACGATCGCCGCACTTCCGGTCGAACGTCTCCATAAGACGACGTCCTTCGGTAACTCAAAGTGCTCGACTTTGCAGTTTTATTGCGAAAAAACTAAACGGTCAAAATAGCTCAAATTTTGGCAATAGGCGCAAAACGTATTCGTCAAAATCATATAAAAATTTCAAATCCGAAAGTTGGATTCGTAGTAATGATCGTACCTCCTTAAATCCACAGCTTTCCCGGTATCTTTACACTAGTACATTCTTACATTTACGAACAACACACTAACGATAGGAATTGTAACTCACTTTTAACCAAAAAAAAGTGTACGTATTCACAGCTGACGCAGCGTCGATGTTTACTATGCAAGTGACGTCACGAACCGAAGCAGCATAGCGGCTAGCGTTTTCGCGCGGAAATTTGAAATGTAAAATTCAAATGCCATGTGACTTGTCGATTTCACAAAATAGAAATAAAAATTCCTGTAGTTTATTACCACCAAAGGATCAAATTGAGACACCTTTCGAAAAAGAGGGTAATACCCTATTGTCAATAAACGAGCGCTATTGTACGAAGAACTCTATTTTTCTTCCCTTTAGCGATAATAGCCGTACGAAGTTCGCGTGGGCGAGCATTATCGAGTTTATTGTGCCTCAATTCCGGCCCCGGCGTTATTCCATTGGCCTGTCATATCGCCCGCTAAATGTCAAGGAGGAGACGAAGAAGAGAAGAAAAAACGCCTGGTGCCCCGAGAGACTTGCTCGTGGAATTTCGACCCTCGTGTCGCGCGTGCATGTTTCTTCGCTTTGTAGGTCACACGCGTGGAGGGAGTTTCGTTCTTGGAATGAAATTTTCGCGCGTGCCTCAGACCGAAGCAAGACGGATATTCTCGTGGATTATACCCGATGTAATGCGAATATCTCACCACCGCCGTCGCTTTCGACACAATGGCGACGCAAACGAGAATGTATAATCTACGCTTAAGCAACGCGAGTTTGTCCCATCGGAAATCGATCCGGTTGGCTTCGGCGCTTGGACTTGAGGATGGGATATAAATTGAACGATAAATTGCTCAGCTGTTGTCGTTTGGTTTTTTTCTATTTCATAGAAAAAAGAAAATAGAAAAACAGAATAGTATATACATATATAATTAATATATATATATATATATAAGAAAATTCGAACTCTTTTTCCACACTAACTTTGTGCCCTTCATATTTTATTTTAAACCGGCAGCAGATTTTCGAAAATTGCACTACTTTACGAAAAGATGGGACAGAAAGCGAACAAAAAATGTCGATCATCCCGAGTCTCAGTAATTGTAGCCAGTGGTGCCTATTGAAATTGAGTAAGATTGAGTGAGAAAAAAAACACGTTCGAGATTACCTAGTGTGTAAAAAATTAGGAAAGGGGAAAGCATAATGACATTTTTACAAATTACAAGCGTTTATTCATCTCGACTTGGTGTGAGATGCAAAACGGAAAATCGATATTTCACCTACTTACTTCCTGACTACATAGAACTAAAATCAATTAAAGACAAAAAAGAAGAATAATAAGTTATATGTAAACATTTTTTTTTCTCAATCTTTTATTCAAGGTACTAATAAGTAGAGCATTTTTTTACCAAGTCGCCTATATGTGACTATAAATAAAAGCTTGGAGCGCCGAAAATTTAAACATATAATATAATAGTCGTACAGAATCTTTTACTTCATGTCATCCTTGCGGGCTTTTTACATTTGCTCCTTTCTTGCTTTCCTTCTTTCTTTACAAGGCTTCTTATTAGACATATAATATTTAATTTACATAAATTCGTTAACATATCAACTGTATTTAATTTACTGTAAAGCAACCTTAGATTTCTTAAATAAAAATCCTGAAACTGATTATAAACGTGTGATAATAATTTCTCTGATTACTATTGTGCCGAATTGTAAATGCGGTTTATGAAACTGAATTGTTCAAATTTATTAAACGTTTCGAAAGTTGAGTGGCCCAAGCTTTTGTTTATAGTCACAGGTGACTTGGCAATGAAAAATATTTTCCACTTTATAGTGCATTGGATAAAAGCTTATTTAAAAATATGGTAATTATGCAGTATGAGGACGTTGTCGAAAAACGATAGAATTTTTTTTCACCGTGAACTTGTTTATTCCATCATAATGAGTGTGATATTCCATCGGGGGCGGCTGACATTTTCCATTAATTCCATAAGTTATGGGGTATTGGAGTTCACGGAAACACGTGATAAAATGGGGAATTTTCAAATATTTCGACGCCTAAATTGGGGAGTATGAAGTATTATACAATTGTGCTACGTTGGTAATTCTTGTGGCCCTAATAAGGGCCGATGAAAGTCTTGAAAAAGTTTGATGTCGAAAACTGTCGAAATTTCTATTCTTCCTTCATGGCTCCGTCGACTTCGAAAATCATGTGAAATCGATCACGATGGTCTCGATATTGACACTTGAAGAAAAATTCACAAAATCAAAACACACTCATCGTTCCAAAATACATGCATTGTCACCTTCATAATACACTATCTATAAGGAAACGCGTAGCTATTTAGCGTCAATAAAGAAGAGGTGTTGATTACCTGTTTCCGGAAACGGGACAGTTGTGGTCACCGAAATCAAAACATGTACATTGTTACCTTCATAATGTACTGTGTACAAGGAAACACGTATCTGTTCAGCGAGGCGTCGAAATATTACCTGTTTTTGGAAACTTCAATACCCCATAACATAATTGAGCCTCCCCCGATGGAATATCACTTTCTATACTGGAATAAACATCATGGCGAAAGAAAACATTTCCCGTCGTTTTTCGGAAAAGTCCTCCTAATTACCTAAAATATTTTTCTCACATAAATTTTATCTTGCCAATAGTACCGTGAACGTTACCTTCCGCTCTTTTTGCCGCATAGTGTTTCGTCTCGATCCGGAACCGAAATACTTATGATATATTTTTAATATATTTAATAATTAATAATATATTTACTACTGAATTAATACTACTAAATTAATTAATAAATATTAAATACTAAATAATATATTTTTCCGACGGTAGTATAAGCAATGCGGTCTGCTGAAGTGTAAATATATAATTAATTTGGGTTGGGATCTTAGCCTAAAAGCCGCGATAAGAATTAAACAACAAATTGCGCATCTATCATCCTTTAATCATTTTTAATTTATATATATATAGATTCATCCTCTACAATACGTACAATAGATATTTGTTTATGTATACATATGTATAATTCATAAATATTTATAATGCAATATTATATAAGTTATACAACTTCAGTCAGGCTTAGTGACCGTTATTGACATTAAGCCGTATTATTGTCTGACACATCTTACACATTAAAAATGAGCGGCGCAAAGGCCTTCGATCATCGATATACCAACTTCTGAGACAATTTAATACAATCGTATCGAGCCTTTTTCATCTTTATTCTTTCTCCGTACAACGAAATGACTCGCTCTCGTGAGAGAAGTAACCGAAAGGAAAGAAGAAGAAAAAACATACAAGATTATTCGATATTCAGTACATAGTAGTGAGGAAATCAAGTTTTTTTTTCTTCTCTCCCACGTTGGAAAGGTACGTGATCAGGACGCGTGCAATTGTATATACGCGTCGTAGGAAAATCGAGGAGAATGAAGAAGGCTTTTTTGCACGTAGATATACAACTGTAGATGTATATAATACATACATATATATGTGTGTATAATACTCGATTCGTTCTCTTTTTTTCTTCGCTCCCTCGCACCTCGGAAATGCTCGCCTCCCGAGCTAATACTCTTCCTCACTTCTCGCTGCTATTCTTTTCTTTTGATTTCTTCTTCTAGGCCTTATACGATACGCGTTCGTTCCATATCATGTACCGTCGTGTCGCGCGCATACAAAGATTCACAATAATGAAAAATATGTATGAAAATAATTGCCGAGCACGTATTCCTTCGATAGAGTATACAACTATTTTGGCGCACGATTGATAGTCCTCGACGATCAATTCGCTTCGTGTTTCTCTTTCTTTTTTCGTTCCCTCTCTCTCTCTCTCTCTCTCTCTCTCTCTCTCTCTCTTTTATACGGGTCCACAGTACCGGGAATTCGAAGTGTCAGGCTACGATCGACGCCTCTCGTCGATCTTGAATTATCAGTCTATACACGTCGTCTGCAATTTGCGAAAAAGCCATTTAACTCAATCGGGCAATTCTACCCACGAGGTTTCTTTTTCTTTTTTATTGCACATTGCAATCTTTCTTTTTCGCTCCCTCGATCGCTCGCTCTTGGCTGTCGCGGATCGTACGACTCATTCGGACAAGTGTTCTTTGCGGTGTGGACGAGAATCCTGGCCACTCGATATGCAGGACAAACGTGCGGAATTTAATTAAGAGAAACATCGATCGAACAGCGAGAATAAAAGCTCCGAGTCTCTTGTGTACAAGTAGAAAATTGTATGTTCGTTAAGGGTCTGGGCTACTGTGAAAATGACGAGGACTCGTTCGTCCTTTGAGGCAACTCAAGTTGAAGAGGAAGGCACAAATGCTGCTAAAACTTCAAACGGGGCTTTCAAAACGGTCGACACGATTTCTCGACATCCGATGAACGGATTGACTTGAAATTTGGTACACTTGGTCAGCGTAGGAGTAGTTTAGGCTTGGCCGAGGTTTTTCTTAAGGTTTTTTCATTAGTTACTCAATAATGGCATTTGTTCACGAAAAATCGAGAAAAATACATTTTTTTGATTATTGAAACTCGATAGCAAAAAGCTCGGTCGAGTCTTGGCCAATATTATCTATTTTAGGGAAAAAAAATTCGTCTTATTGCTTTAGATGATTGATCTAAGACAATAAAACGAGTTTTTGGTGGTAAAAGTCAAGTATACCGTTGAGCCCCTTGCGTTCGAAGATCCTTCACGAAATTGCTTGTAACTAATTGATATTTTTCATGAAATTTGGTACACAACTTTGCTGCACATAACATTAAATGGCCAAACGATATTTCCATCATCTTACTGGCAAGAGTACGGTATCCGGGGCGCCAAGATTTTTTTCAATATTCTAAATTCAAGACGGTGAATTTAGGGTAAACGAGTCAAAATAAACAAAGTACGAAGAGTGGTGAAAGTTCGTACTTCGCTTATTTTGCGTTCAAATTAGAATTTTTCGATATTTATGGAAAATGATTATTTCGAATTTGAAGATTTCAAGGAACATCAGGCAAGGTAACTTGGGAATTTATAGTTTGAACAGTGTTTCAGAAGCCAAAAATGGATTTTAAGTACCGTTGCGATGTTTTCCTCGTTCGTAAGTGCGACTGGACAAAGAGTGAAGAAGTACTTTTAATCACTAGGCGTCCGAACAGAGATTCAAAGTATACGGTTCATCCCTCTTTGGACTTGTAAGGCTTTAAGTTTATGTAAAATATATCGTTCAGTAATTTGGTGTAGTAATATGGAACAATTCTTATTGTTATAAATAAACAGAGAATGTGAATAAACAAAGCATTATAACCTCGGAATTTATATTGAAAATCATATAAATACTACATTTAGTGGTATTTATATGAAACCACTAAACAAACCCAAACAAAGAAATATTTTTTGAAGCTCCCTCGAATTTTCGCGTGTTTCCAATTACCGCTAGAGGCGTTGATAATTCCTTAAGGATGTTGAGTCCCCAATCGCAAATGATAATAAAATTCGGAAAATTAGATCGTGTAAAAATTTCACGACAATTAATAAGCTCGTTATTGAACAATTAACATTCACAAATTAAATGTTGTCTTATGGAAACTGATGTAACTTTGCGATAAGTTTTTTTTCACCCCTCAATTTTGTAATATCTACAATATACTGAGAGCAACGGAAACAAAACGAAGTTTATTGATAATTTTTTTTTTATTTCTTTTAAAAATTGTTCTTAACAAAATGTTAATTTTTTAATAACGAGCTTCCTAATCGTCGTGAAATTTTAACGCGACCTCTTACATACTTCGTACCAAAAAATACCAAATTTTCAGAATTTTCTCACCATTTTTCATTTCGACCCCTAAGGAGGTTGAAGTAATGATGATAGAATTCTGAAAATTTGGTATGTTGTTACATGAAGTATTCAGGACATCGTGTAAAAATGTCATAACGATTAAGAAGATATTTATTGAACGATTAACATTAACATGTTTCATAGGGACTCAACATCCTTAAGGAAGCCAAAACGGCAATTTTATTGTTCTCATAATTCTCGTTATTTTGGTTCTAATATCAAGAATCAATGGTCAACGCTTGGCACCCCGGATATCGTACTATCCCCATCTTACTTATTCCTATAAAATTACTTTTTTCTAAACTCATTTTCGGGTCTTCACAGTAGTCTAACCCCTTAAGGTTTTTTTGTTGCACCGCCCTCGACTGCTTCGCGTTCTATTTGTCTAAAGGGCCAGTTTGTTTTGAGTTCCTTTCGGGAGAAAGTCACTCGAGAGGACGTAGGATTGTTTCTCAATCGCCTGCGCGCACGGTATGTTGAAAATATTCCTAAGTACCCGGATACGTCCATCCACGATCCGTTAAAAGGGTCGGAATAAAATGCGAGTAAAGTTTTAAAATGTTGTTTGCGCCTCGCGAGGCAGATTGTGCACGACTATCAAACGTGCGCGATATTGTCATTTCGTATATTATTTTAATTATTCTCTCTTTCTCTCTTCTTTATTCTTCCTCTTCCTTCGTTTAATCGTTAAGTTATTGTCTTATGCACAATTAAAGATATGATATTATTCGACGTCGGAAATCGATATCCGCTCGCCCGAATGACTATCCTGGTGCCCACATCATATTGACATATGTAATTATTATTTTAAATATATATATATTGTTATTAGTATCGTCTAGATAATTATATCGAGATATAATAATTAGTTATTGTCGAAAATTTCATGTTGATATGACACGTAGTTAAGCCTTATACTCCGAGACATTATATTGATGTCTTCTTTATTTTTTCCTTTTTTTTCATAGATTTCTTATTATCATTGCACAATTAGGCATACGAAGTTGGCGCACTTCGAGTGAGCAGTGCCTTATCTTCACGTCGCAAAAAAGCGGAGATTTCTTTTTTCAATCAACATATTCATTTTAATTAAAATTTGATTTAACGACCCGTCACAGTTTTGCTGGAAGTAGAATACGGAAAAATACCTCAGCGTGGCGCGTGTTCACGCAGAAGTTGCTCATCATTAAAAAATGCAGTTTTTATATGAAACTTAAGGATTTTCAATCATTATCGCTTGATTTTATAATTTTAATTGTCAAGTTTTTAAATTAAAGGATAAAGAATAACCTGGTCCACGTTTACTGCGTCTGGTACGAGCGATGATAAATGGAAAAAATAAATGAATAGTTTTTTTTTCACAATTGAAAATGATGGAAAAAAATTTGCAGGGATTTGGGCGACGCAAAAAAAAATGGTACGGCTCACTTGAAACGACGCGACGTATATTTATGTATACGAGACTTCTGTCAGTTTTTCAGCCCTCTTTTTGAGACTATCGTTATATATATATGTATACGCGATATGGCCAAGAATTGAGATATGCATCGGAAAAAATATTCTCTCGAGCTCCGAAAGGAGCTTTTCCATCAGTTTCGAAGGAATTCGCAGGAATTCGCGTGTAACAAGAGAGAATTGTTCATTTTTGTTTCTTTTTTACGCTCAATCAGTATTTGATTCTACACCCTTATTATTTTTTGTTTTCGTTTGTTTTTTTAGATATTGTTTGTTTTTGTCATTGCTGATCCATACTGCCACGGGTTCCACGTGATAATTCCATTTTTCGTTTCCAAGTGTAATTTTTTGTGATATTCCTCTTATTTCTTATGTTATTTTTTTATTGTCAAAGATATATCCAACGAATATGTAATGAGAACTGCAGGGAAATTGCGAGCTGATTCATGCCGCTCTCTAAATATTCACTTTTTCTCGCTGGCTCGCTCTCTCTACGTTTTTCACTTATTTTTTCTTTGTGCATATATATATATATATATATATATATATATATATATATATATATATATATATATATATATATATATATATATATATATATATATATGTTAAGAATGTTCGTTCGCGTTTATTGTCACCAGTTATTTTCGTGTTTAATTGATTACCTTCAATTGTCACTTCGTCATTTTTCCCTCTTCCCTTTCGTCGTGTCATAATCTCTCGCGATAATACTGATTGTAGATAAGGCGGTATTCAAGTAGAGCCGAGTGTATACGAGGTAAAGCTTGATCTCATTACAAGTCCCCTTTTGTTCTCCCTTCAATCTTGCCCTGCCATTCTTTCCCCTCGATATATATCGATTTACCTCGAGGATTCGTCGGGCGTGCGTCTTCAAACGAACTCGGCCGACAAGCAACATTAGAACAGCAGGAATTATCGTTTATCCGTGAAGCAAATTGTCGCTTTTTACAAAGTGTTATTCCACGCCCGAAGTAAGAGTGCTCGTTTGCGCGTTTGGGGAGAAAATTTGCCGCTGCTCAAGTAAACGAGACAATGATTTCTCTTGAAATGAAAAAAGTTTAGTGGTACGTGTCCAAGTGAAAAAATCTCGTAATTCGTTGGATAAGTAAATTGTCGCAAAAATGAGCCTAAAATTACTTTTTTGCTATTTTCTCATTTATTGGGTTGTAAATTATGATACTCAGTCAGGGGAAGCGGAAATTCAGCCCCTAAAAAGTTATGGGGTTGTAAAGTTCGCGTAAACACGTAAGAAAAAAGGACATTTTTAACGTTTCGACGCCTATATTGGGTTTTTTTGGGTTTTTTTTTAAATTCGAAATTACTTTTAACAATCTTCTGCTCGTAAAAAAAATGTCAACAAAAAAATTCCTCCGGCTGAATGTCATTATTCATAACCCAATGAATGAGAAAATAGCAAAATGAAATTTTAGGCTCATTTTCCGGAAAAGTTACCTGTCCAAAGAATAACCAAAGATCTTTCAACAGGTTTATTTTTTCGAGATTTCACGGCATAACGTTATGATTAGAGTTTTTGGAGATCTTTTGCGGGCCTTCCCCGCAAGTTCAGAAATCAACCAACCGACACGCTCGCACAACATTATCAGCTGTAAAAAAAAGCATTTCAAATTCGAGCTCCCTAACGCAAGTCTGAGACGACGTTGAAGATTTTTTTTTTTTTCAAATTTCTGAAATGAACATTTTGTTCCATTTTTTTTCTTCAACTTCCATTTTTTTCAAATTCCATTTTCATTTTTTTTTTCAAATTTCTGAAATGAAATTTTTTTTTTTCAAATTTCCTCATTTTCATTGTCATCCAGAATGTTTTCCTACGTATTTAGACTGAAGGCGGATAAGTATCCGTAAAAGCATTTGAGTGACTTTCTAGTGCTAAATGTGCCAAATAAAGTTGGGCTTGAATCTTCCGTCGCTCTCCAACGATGCAAACTTCGATATCAGAGTGTGGGTGGTAGCGCTCGGTAATTCTTTTCCTATTCCATTGGCACTAACAACTCGCTTTGTATCTTCAAACTTCAATGAATTAACAACTAATCGATATTTACTGAATCCGCTCGGGTATTCTTGGAGCTGAGCGTCGTGTCTTCGAAAAGATTCACACGAATGAAATCTCGACATTTCCACATAAATTGCAAGCTCTTTGAAAAATGCGTGTATTCGTATACGCGTATTCCTGTCGAAAATAAAAAAGGCCATTTTTCGAGTAGCCGTAGTTACCGTAAAAATAATTGTATTCCGACGTTTCAAATCCTGTTTGAAGTTGAAAAGACCAGCTTTGAGAATATTTAACTCCATCTGGTGAATGTTCTACCGGTTGTTGGGTCATGAAAGTTCGAACGGAAGAAGCGAGTCATCCGTCAAAATGTAATGGGGAGAAAAACAATTGCCCAGCTACCATTTGGACTTCGTAGCACTCAAATTTGGCACGAATTTTCCGTGTCCCTATCAACGTTGTTTCAAAAGATAAAAGAATTTTTAACACACTCTTTTCTATGTCACAGTTAAAGCCAGTTTTCAGTTTAAACGCATTTTCCCTAGTCAAAGCGAGTTCTTACCGAACGTCCTCGTTGTAACTAGTTTTTCCTAGCGAACGCCAGAATTTGCTGGTCGATGAATTTGAACGTTAGATAAAACTAATTTCAAATTTAGTTAGTTAGTTAGAACTAGTTTAAAATTTAGTTAGTTAAAACGAGTTTTAACTAGGAAAAACTTGTTCTAACGAGATGAATCAGTTAAAACTGTTTGTGTTTGTTTGGGTTTAATCGTAACACGATTTTTGGCTAACATTCGAATTTATTTATCTGTAAATTCTAGTTTTTATTAGGAAAACCTCGTAAGTCGTTCAATGAGAACTAGTTTTTAATGGGAAAAACTAGTACCGGAAGCGTTCAATAAGGGCTGGTTTTTACCAGGAGAAACTAGTTACGAAGGCTAGTAACTAGTAACTAGTGCAGTAACTAGTACAGTACTAGTAACTAGTACAGTAGGAACGATTTTGTACTCGTGAAAACGCGTTTAAGGGGTTATGCTACTGTGGAAATTTCACAGGTCCTTCGTCGCTTAAGGCAACTCAAATTGAAGACGAAGGTCCAACATATGGCGCAAGAATCGCAGGTTGACGGTAAGCTTATGATTACAACGAAATAACTGATCAATCAATAAAAACGAAATCAGAAATTTGGTACGCAATTTTTTAAAGCTACGAACGAATAAATGTCCATACGATTTTTCAATCATCTTACTTTTTCCATCAAAGCTAACTTTTTTTCATCCTCATTTTCGGCTTGTCATAGTAGCGCAACCCCTTAAGGTGAAAACAGGTTTCAACTGCAACCCATACACGTCATCGTACTCTATGTTCACGCATTCGTTCCGTTTCCGTCGAATGCTTTCCAACAATAACAATAATAATAATAGGAAAAGATTCTATAGGCTACCCGCGAGTTTAAAGGGGCGTCACTGTTGCAGGGCTAATATCGATGAGACGAAAATTTGCATTTCCGCAGCCCTGCGTGTCATCGTGTCCTCAATATCCTTCATCGAGGCCGCGCTTTTCTCCTCTCGAGTATGCTCGTAAAAGTCTATCTTAGCTGATTTTTAATTTTATCTCGTTTGCTCCTCGACCAACAAACCCGCGAGCAGCGTTTTTCAGCAGCAATGAAGATCGCGAATATACCTTTTTCGTTTCAGCCCCTTCGTCTTATTAAATTTGTTCTCCTTTTCGCTCGTGTTTTTTCTTCGTTCAGTCCGTTGACTCGATGGAGATTGTAGAATGTTCACACACACGCATACACACACTCACACACACGTTCGGCAGTTCAGCAGTGACGACAAACCCTCGAGATTCTCATCGTCTATCGCTTTTCGTTTGTGTGCTTGTTTTTGTTGACGTTTGGGGGGCTCTCGTGTGTTCTTGCGCGCCTCGTCGTCCTCGTCGAGGCTCGCTCATTTCTGCAACATCGTGTCGCGATCGTACTTGTCGCCGGTCTGCGTGCGAGGAATCGAACAAATAAAAATATTGCTTAGCTGTATTAATTTTAATTAATTTGACACACGAGGAGTGTAAGAGGACAAAAAGTGACAATCGAGGGATAAAAAACGGCGAGCATTGAGAAACAGTGAGGAGCTGAAATGGGCAAATTGGTAAATTACACTGGCACTTAAGGGGAGGGTAGAGGTTCGCACTTTTGAAAATTCGATTTTTTTTACATCGAGGTGGTTTTCCACCCCCAAAATGGCGGAATTTTTCGTGAAACACTTTTCACTTTACATGACCGCCGAAAATGTAGAAATAAAAAAAAACATTATCAAAGACCGTTGGGGGGATGATTTGATGATACTTTGATTAAATTTTAATGGTACTTGATTTCGGTTAATTTCTAGCTGAGATACAGTGAACACTGCAAATCGTGTTTTTCCAAAGGCGTTTTTGGAAAAGCTTTGTCACCGGCTTGTTTGTGGATATTTTCGCGTACAAATTTCACGGAATGTCCTTGAAATGACACTTTCATCGAAGATCATCGAATTTCATCATTCTTTCACATCTTTATCAAAGCGGAGCCAGCGTTTTTTTTTATTCCGTTCATCTTCGTGTGTATCGAAGGAAAAACTCACCAACAGACCTCCGTCGAAATTGGCGAAGCTTGGCACGTACTGCGACTGTCCGTAACCGTAATTGACGCCTTTTGGCTCTTGATACGGTTGCACCGAGTTCATGAATTGTCTTCGGGACTCCTGATGATGGGAGACTCGCCTCTCGCCGTTCGCGATTTCCTTCAGCACCGCGGCCCTCGCTGCTATCTCCTCCGCGTCCCTTTGCTCCTACGATTTCGTACGGCACTCTTTTGCTTTTTCTTTTTCACGTAAAAAGAACTCACGTTTTTCAAGCCGAACGAAAACATGCGAAAACGGAAAAGAAAAAAAAACGAAACTCAACGAAATAAAGTGCACGCAACGAAACGAAATTTGCGTACTGAGCGATGAAGTAGTCTGACACGGTTAACTATTGGATATTAATTAGCTGTGTTGGACTAATTGCGATTGATGTCCAACGATTGGCTGTGAGTACGGGAGGAGGAAAAAATGGAAACTAATCATCAGTGGAAACAAATTTTCTCCCTTTCGACCGGGACAAACTCGTCTGGCGAATTAATTAAAAACGCCCCGCAAAATTTTGGAAATGGTCCGATAACAGAGTTTTTGCAATAAAATTAAGAAAATTGGCCGCCCAGTGACATATGTAGGGCTAGAGGAACGAATGGGCTCCGAGGCAAAAATTATTCGATCAGGAATCAATAAAAGTTGATGGGTCAGATAATGTCCCACCATATGCTGGAATTTCAGTTTAGTAAAAGTCCCACGGTTGTCAAAATAAAAATCATCTGCTTTTCGTTTTTTGCTTGACATGGCAACGTATAACTTTTTGACCCAGTTTTCAAAAAATACTCTTAGTTATTTGTTTTATCTAGGAAAGTCTTCTTTTTAACCTTAAATGTTAAGGTAACTTTATGAAAAAAAGATCTTATGCAGAATTTTCGTACAAACCAGTTCGAACTTTGATAACCTGCGGTGTACGAAAGATGTACTTCGCATATCGTGCCAATTACTTTCGAAAGTTTCTTAGTTATTGTCCATTCATATCATTTGTAGAAATGGCATGCGAGAAACCAAAACCAGATGATTTTTTTCAGAAAATAGTTACATAAAGCCCAAAAGTTCGAGAACCATGGGATTTTTCACGAAATTGAAATTCCAGCATGTAGTACGACATGACCTAACCTATGAACAGATTCAGGATCATCCATTCATAACAGCACACCTTGTGTATATACATGTATATAATTAATCCTTATTATTAATTCTGCTGTTAGAAATTGATTTCATTAATAATTAAAACAGTCGAAAATTAACATTACATTGACCTTCCAAAATGGAGGACGAAACAAAAAAAGGAAAAGGTGAGAGTACAGGGAACAAGAACTGGAAATAGTTGAAGAGTATAAGTACATAGGGGTACAGTTCTTCGCAGGAAGTTCATTTGAAAAACATTTATAAGTTATGGCTGGAAAAATAAGCTGGATAAATTAAGAATAATCTGCAAACATTTTTTGTTCAGGGATCTCAAACTCTGCAAGTCTAATAACTATTTATATTTTATTGTTGATAATTCTTTCTTACTGTGTCCTCAAACTACAAGTAATTGAAAAGTTTCACTCTACACAAGTTTGTTTTTTAAATAGATTTTTGAAGTTGCTTTGAAAAAGCAACCTTTAAAAAAATTGTCAAAATAATACCTCGAGAATGTCCGGCAACCCTGTCACGGGATCGTGACTAATAATCAGTAGCCCTGTACATAGCTTAGACTCTACAAAATAAAAGTTAATCAACCCCTGCGTGGATATACTGCGACGAAATAGTCTAGTTTCTCGCAAAACTGATTTTCTCAACAATTAAGAACAATTAAGTTGGCTTGCTTCAATCGTAAGAATGTTATTTTGAAAGCACAGTTGATGTATGTTAATTTGAAGATATAGTCAGTAAATTAAAAAAAAAAAGCACGTGCCTTTTTGTGAAAAAGGGGAAAAAATACGTATATGCCCATCAATAAATACGAATATTAATATAAATGAAACCAAAATATAACTGAATAAAATATGACTGAATTTATTATAGAAAATTTTCTATAACATTTTCTATATTTTTTTCTAAAATTTTCTATAAAATAATTTTTTAAAATTTTTTATAGAATTTTAGAAATTTTATAATAAGAATAGAAATAGAAAATTTAAAATAATTTTTTCTAAAATTTTCTATAAAGTAAAACAAAATATTATAGAAAATTATAGAAAATTCATATAAATCTTTTAATTCTATAAAAAAAAAGGAAAAAATACGTATATGTCCATCAATAAATACGAATATTAATATAAATGAAACCAAAATATAACTGAATAAAATATGACTGAATTTATTATATAAAATTTTCTATATTTTTTCCAAAATTTTCTATAAAATAATTTTTTTAAAATTTTTTATAGAATTTTAGAAATTTTTATAAGAATAGAAATAGAAAATGTAAAACAATGTTTTCTAAAATTTTCTATAAAATAAAATAAAATATTATACAAAATAATAGAAAATTCATATAAATCTTTAAATTCAATCATAAATGTATATCGACATAGGTATGCCAAAAAGAAGCACAGATGAGCTAGACACATATAGACAAACCTGCAGCTCACGAACTCGCTCGGTACGTAAGATGTCCTTGAGGTGTTGAAATCGTCCGGCCTGTGGTACATCCGACATCGAGGAGCCTCCGCCGCCCCCGCCTATTCGAAAACTCGTTTGTCGACGTCGCGGATCGGGCACTTGGCGATTGATCGTACCGTACATACGGGAAACCTCCTCGAAAGCATTTACACGATTCGGCATGCCGTTTCTCAGTCTGCTGCCCGCCGGGGCTTTGTGCACGACCTTTCCGTAGATTGCGCCTCCAGCGCCCCGATTGCGCGCTTGACCGCCACCGTTGCTGTCTAAACGGCCACACGAGAAAAAAACAACAATCGAAAGATTCTTCATTCCATTTTTCTTGCGACATTCTCCAGCGAGTGTTTTGAAAAAATACGTACGCTGATTATTGATCAGTTTTTTACAAAAAAAATCTCTAATACCGTCGGCAAAGGCAAACTCTGATAAATAGTTAATATTTTTTATTTTTCCAAGTGGGTTGGTCTTGTAGGATATGCAAAAGAGAAGGAGAAACAACGGAGCACCTGATTACGTGTGAAAAAGGAAGAGGGCTAATATCGAACGAAGCGAAAACATTTATACAGGAGTGGGTAAAGGGGAAAGGGAATAGGGGGGCTAGAAGATAAATTGAGGCCTCAGGCCACAGTAACGGGTATAAAATCATGTGCGAATTTGAAAAAAAAAATTTTCTTATGAAAAAGTGTATGAAATATTTTTTTATGTATCAACATTTCTTACGTATGAAATTTTTTTACGCATGAAGAAGTGTATGAAATATGTTTTTTGTATGAACAAGTTTTTCGTATGAAAAAGTAAGTCATAAAATTAATTACACATCTATGAATATGAAGCTGTTAGAATTTTTTTTTTTTGATTTACCAAACGGCGACTACTCGAAACTTCTCGAAACGGCTTTTTTCCAATTGGCGTAGCAAATAACTTCAACAATTTTCACTCGGTGTACTTCAAATTTTGAAGTTATGTTCCTAATTGCATTTCGCAGAGAAGTACGTACGAAATTTCTGATTGATCGAAAACTTTTCATTCTGTGAGCAGTTTATGAGCAGTTATAACGAAATTTTTCACTGAAAATTCATTTTTTAAGTTCAAATACCTACAACTTGAGAATAAAAAAAGATAACGAAAGAACATATTAGTAGTCGGCCATTTTGTACATGGAAAAAAAAATTATATATATTTTCTAACAGCTTGATATCCATACTAAATAGATGTGTAATTCATTTTATGAGTGAATCACTTTTTCATACGAAAAAAAATTGTTAAATTCGCACATGATTTTATATCCGTTACTGTGGCCTAAGGCCTTGATAGGGTTGCTGAGAGGAAAGATAGATGCAAATATGTGTAAATTTTGTAGAGAAATAGAGAGAGAGTGTAAGAAAAGAGAAACCATGGCAATGGAAAGCGGAAATGAAGAGTGTGACGAAAATGCAAAATTATAAAACTGGAAAGATATAAGTTAGATTGTAAGGGAGCGAAGTTAAAGTAATCCTATCGCCGGGCTTCAATCGGTAGGATTTTCATTTTCTTTTTGTTGAGTTTCACTAAATATATTAATAATCGTCTGTGTAAAATTTCAGGGTCGGATATCGACCTAATTGTAGAAGAAAAAAATATTAAGATTGCGTATTTTTGTGAAGGAATTCTGACACGACATACGAAAATCCAATTTCCGGTCGCTACAAAAGTGTATACAATAGTGGGAATCCATCAGCTTCTTAAAAATAATCAGATTTACGTACTTAACACTTGTGGTAGTCCAATGCACTCGGAAAAAATTACGCTTATTGACCTAATTTTCATATAATATAAAGTTTAATTTGAACTTCCGGTATTGGATTTATTACCACCTGCTACGATAAAGAGACGCGACAGCAAGACAACAGCTGACTGTAGTCGTAACCTCATCTCACTCATTCGAATTTCCACACATTTTTTTCCATTTTTAACCGACACAAATTTTCCTCGTCTTTTACCAATAGTGACCCAAATACAATGCTTTGTATTTTCCGCACTTGGCATTGATTTTTTTTTGTCTTTTTATTCCGTTTTTATGGTGGATATGTTAATATTATTATTACGAAGATTACTACCGAGTCGTTGACAATCTAATTTTTCCGTTTAACACATTTGGCACACGATGATCGATGATACGAATAATCAAGATAAGTAAACATCAATCAGAGCAGCTGTGGGTAAAATAAATTTAGACTCTATTTTGACCCGGTGCAAGTGATCATACCTCCTCAAACGATGTAACAGCATTGCAAAAAGCCAAAAAGGCGATGCAAATAAAACTTACTACTACGACTTAATATTTTTTTTAAACGACTCGTCTAACCACAATTTCGGAGGCAAATCATATTTCTATACATTTTTCAGGATTCTTCCATTTGCGGAAAAACGCTCTGTCCAAAATGTAATTAAAGTTTGGAGGCGCGCGCGATGATGATCAGCGTCAATAAAGCGTGGCACTTGCGATGGCAAAATGAAATATTCGCGTTCATTTCGTGCGACCAATACGTCTCTTTTTTTTCCCTCGTTTTTAATCTACACATGTGTCACCGCTTCGCATCGGTCCGGAGGCTTTTTGTTTTGAACTTCGTGCAAAGTTGTGAAATTCTGTGATTGCGCGACTATGCGGCTGCATATGCGGAGATAAAAATTTTCTAGTGACGACGTTTGGAATGCGCAACCCCGTCGGTTTATTCCAGTTCGCGACCTTGCCATCCGTGTGTATGTGTATATATATATATATATATATATATATATATATATAGGGATCTTCCAAAAGAGGAACCCTCCATATACAGGGTGAACCATTCAACGAGACCACCCCAAATATCTCTGTTGTATTTAGAGTGACGAAAGAAATCACAGGAGGTAATTTGATTGATTTCGAAGGGCTGATACAGTGGTGAAAAAATTCATTTCCGTCGTCATAGCTTTTGCGTTCTCAGGGTCATCCCGCACAGAGCCTAAAGAATCCCCTCAGTATAGCTACGACTGAGCCGTGGATTTGTATATCTTTTCATAAAATGTTTTTTTTTTATCTACGTCAACACATGTAGAATAAATCCTCCAAACCTTATTTTGACTGTTTTCTTAGTATTCTCAAAAAAAAATCCCGAAAAAGTCGACACACTGGGTCACTTTGACCCTGTTAGTACTTCATCCCCCTGTCGGGGATACATTTTAAACATTTCCTAATACGTGTGCATCATGCAGTTCGCGAAAATATCTTACTGAAGGGTTTGAAAAAATTATTGAAAATGTTCAATTTTGGAATAGTGAGTTCCTTAAGGAATAACACCAATCTAGGATTTTGGAAAAATGTTTTTTGTTTGCTTAAAAAATACTTTCGGATCATAAAAACATAAAAAATGCTTTGGGATCATAAAAAGGATGTAAAAACGATAAACAAAAAATGCAGCGCCTGGGAGCGCTGCAGCAAAAGTTTATTTACACGGGGAGGACGGATTACTCGAACACCTTTGTATGGATCGATTTGAAAATTTGATAGTACCTTCACAATTACATTCTCTATGGGAGCACGTAGCCATTTTTTTTATGAAATATAAATTTTTTTTTATAGACAGTTTACTGCTTATTTTTTCGGCAAAAAATTGATTTATTTCTTTCAAAGTGCGTCATTTTCCAAAATTTGATTAAAAAAATCCCTACGGAGTCCCATAGCTAAGAAGGAACATCCCTCAGGCGACACCCTTCGATTTTGTTGAAATTTGGATATGTTATAAAGCACCGAAAAGTAAGCGATACGTATTTTTTTTTATCGGCGGAAAAACGGTTTTAAGGTGTGAAACCACCCCTCAAAAAAAGGCATGTCTATGGGTAATATAGCAGTTCCACACACAAGGAGTCCACCGATTTTAATGAAACAAAAACGAAAATTCTTCTAATCCGAAGCAATGGAAAATCCACTATAGTGACATCGCAAAAAAATTAAGGGGTGAACCACCCTAGAGATGCCTTTGTCGAGGGGTGGTTGCACCCCTCAAAACTGTTTTTCCGCCGATAGAAAAAAATACGTATCGCTTACTTTTCGGTGCCTTATAACATATCCAAATTTCAACAAAATCGAAGGGTGTCACTTGAGGGATGTTCCTTGTAAGATATATAGATTACAATTTTTTTTTGGTTTTTGTTCCAGATCTTATACTTTACGAGAAAACCGTTCTCCTGTGAAGCTATTGGTAAAAAACACGTTTTTCAAGATGGGCTCCCCCGCCGCCATTTAGTATGATCATTATAATAATTTTTTTTATACTTTAACCCTATTCCTTTTTTCATACTTCCAAAATAAATTGTCGAAGTTAATTTTTTTTTGTCGCTAGAGTGGCCGTGTCCCTTAAAATTTATCCGGGCCAAAGTGACCCAGTGTGTCAAGATAGGGTTGAAGACTCGTACCTCGATAGCCGATCGGATTGGACGACGATCTTATGGGATAAGTGTCCCACACGTTGTGGGCGAACGGATCGCGATACATGGGCAGATCGTTGGTGGTCTCGGCCGCGCGACTCTGCCGTTTGCTGTATATCCACATGGCCCGCAATTCCTCGCAGGTTGGCTCGGCTTTGTTGTTGCTCGCGCGTTTATCGCGATAGGCGATCATTTCTCGGAAGATCGCCGCTTGCTCGGCGGCCGAGGACGTCATTGGAGGACGACGAACACTGTTACTGGCCGTTGGGTAGCGTCGCGGAGCCTCGTACGCGGCGCTCGTCATAATCACGCATGTTTGAGCGATCAAAACAGATCCCAACAGAACGTGAATTGTCCGCATCTTGCTCGGGTATAGCCTTCTCGCGCGTGTATCCTTCGCCGAGTTCTTTGCTCTGTAGTCGCGCGAAAATTGTCTTTTGGGGGAAGATACCGTTAGGCGAGGAAATAATTTGTTGATTTTCGTGACTTTTTTTTAAACGAAACATTTCTTCACTATTTTTTATATTTAGGGTATGTTTTATTACTACTTTTGGCTGTCACGTGTTTCGTTTTTTGTTGAGGGGTCATCACGGTGTAAAATTTTCAAACATCGATTTTTTTGTTGCATCATCCGAGAGTATAGACGGTTGAAACAGGCTGATCAAATTTTTGGGGCGAAACTTGTATTATTCCGGTCGAAGACATTTTCCACGGTTAAAGAAAAGTAAAAAAATAGAAATAAGCGTGTAAACATTTATTTTCTGTTCTTCATGCTTTGATTTTAGATCGAACAATCAGACTGATTCGCGTATTTTGACCACTGAAAAAAATCAAGAAAATCAGCTATTTTTCGACCCGTTACACTGTGATGGTCCCTTAATCTTTAAAAATGGCGGAGGTGTGGCAAGGTCTTCTTAACTGCATCTTCAAAACTGGCGTGATGTACGACTGAAAAACTAATCGACTGATTCTGATGAAATTTCGTATAAATCTTTTTAACCTCATTGTCCGAAACGTGACCCGAAATATTTTAAAAAAATCTATTGCAAAATGCAGAAACTCATTTCGGAAAATTTAATCTTTTTGTTTCAAAGCGTACCATTTCGTCGATTTTCAACATTTCTCACTTTTTCTTGCTGCATATTCTGCACGCGAGAGTCAATGAAAGAAAAGTCTTCGTTGGTCTTTTTGAGATGAATTCCGCGGACGCTACGTGACACGTTGTCTGACAACATCCACCGCAACCTGTTTAGAAGACTATACCTCCGTGCTATACCTCCTCCATTTTTGAATATCGATTTAAAAAATACTTTTTGATCAATTTCTTTTAGATATCCCTCCTCCATTTTTAAATATCAATTTCAAAAATACTTGTTTGACCAATTTCTTTTAGATATTACATCGTTGATTTTAGATATAAAAGTTTGCGTATTGCGTGAGCTTCTGAATAATTATTGAACTTTAGAGCTTACTCAACAAGCAACAAGTACCTTAATGCGTGTTTAAAATTGAAACAAGTGATTACAATGCATGCACTGGGTGTTATTTGGATGTGTTACAACTGACCCTGTTACAACCGACCCTGATATGGGTACGATTGTAACAGTGGCACATGTTTTACGAAACGAGGTTTATCTCATATTCCTAATGAGATGGGCACCGAATTGTGATTTCGATTTAAAGGCAAATGTCCAGTCTTTAATATAAAGCATTTTATTTGCACGTCTTATACCATACTTGCAACGTTATGGGCGATCAACGGAAAACTGTTACAACCGTACCCAGTCTACCCTACTCTACCAGTACGTCTCAAAAATGGACAAGAATTCTTTCCTTTAAAAAAAAAATCATGAAAATCTGCAATTCAATGGCAAAATCTCCCTTAGTGATTTGGGTAGTTATGCAGTATGAGGACTTTTCCGAAAAACTACGGGAAATTTTTTTTCACCGTGAACTCCTGAAAATGAAAAAAAACTCCCGTCGTTTTTCGGAAAAGTTTTCATACTGCATAATTACCATTTTTGGAAAGCAGGTTGGGAGGGGAGGGACATGGAGATTCGTTCTGATGGATCGACGGGCAATTTGGTCGAGGAAATATTCGTCACTCACCTCTTTCACGGCGTGTGTGTCGTCTTGTTTCCTAAGCGCAAGATTGGGCCCCTCGTGTATGTGCGCAATTTTTTCTTTAGTGGGGAATAGAGATATGCGTTGCGAAGATATGTTGCGAAGAAAAATGATAAGATTTCGAGCGTACTTCTGAAACGAAGAAATCGGAGGAATACATTTCTTGAGGAGTCTGCATAAGATTGAAATGCTGTAAATATGATTTTTTCATTTCGTTTTTTTATAGCCTAGGGTCTTAACCCTCAATCCGTGAAGGTATTTGAAGCACCTCAATCCCCTGAACCTGGGTCGTTTTTGTTTTTGCGCTACCAAATCAACAATTGTCAACGAAAAAAATCTGCAAAAATCCATGATCGATCTTGAGGTCGTGATTCTCAAGGAAAAATAAAGTTATCTTTTTCTTTTTTACTTTTAATATATTTTTTTTCCATTGAATATTAAGCAACCTGCGAAGAAAATGATTTTGGGTAGGACGAAAATGAACCAGGTTCACGGATTGAGGGTTAAGGGGTTACTGTGAAAATGACCAATGGTCGTTCGTCGCTTGAGGCAACTTTTGTGAGTATTGTGTTCAATTTTTTAAATTCCGAACGCATTCGTAAAATGATCTATGTCAATACCCAATCGGAACGCTTTATTCAGCTGAGGCAATACGTCACGTGACCTCAAGCGGCAACTTTTCGATAATTGCAATTTTCACTCGATTTACTTCAAATTTAAACGTTATGTTCCTAATTGCATTTCACAGAGAAGTACTTACGGAATTTCTGATTAATCGAAAACTTTTCAGTTTATCAGCAGCTTATGAGCAGTTATGACGAAATTTTTCACTGAAAATTCATTTCTTAAGTTCAAATACCTACAACTTTTGATTAAAACAATATTTTTTTAATTCCGTACGTGCTTCTCTAGGTATTCTAATGTAGATTGAGGAGAATTTTTGTTTTTGTTTTTCATTCCTAAGGCCTTAATAACAAATGACTAAGTTGTTTTTGTGGTCGAAAATCTCACTTCTTACCCACAGCTCCCAATTTTTGTAATTTTTTTAATATCAAAAAAATATTCCGTCATGCGAAAATTCAACTATAATACGAAAAGCACGTTGTTTGTTTTTTATTTCAGATGACTCTAACTGCCAGAAGCACCTACACCGATTAGCCATGCAGCAACCGCCGTCCATTGTTCAAATAATAATAACTTCATTGTTTATCAATATTTTTCTATTAAAAAAAAACATTTAAACTTCGCAAGACTATGTATTAATCATGTATAAAATGCCGAACAATATTTTGCAAGCTCATGCAAATCCGTCAAGTGAAATAAAATCGCTATCCTAGTTCGGTACAGTTCTCTGCTTATTAGCATTTCGTTTGCAATCCGAAGGAGTATTGTCCTTTGCATTGCAAATATTGCATATCGATCACGTTTATTTTGTCAATATTTGTCAAACCAATTTCAATATATATCGCGATGAATGCAAACGATGAGTATTGTAAAATCAGAGAGTTATTTAGTGCCGAAAGGTCTCTCTCTCCCCCTCTCTCCCTCCCTCTTTATATCTTTGCATTTTCATATTCTCGTTCGCTCGTCGACGGAATAAAAGTGCTTGGCATTGGTATTGCACGTATGCGTAACGGTTTTAACAATGGAATCATTCGTCCGGTTTAAATATCTCGAGTGTGATGTGAAAAAGCTCCGGTTTATACGTGCTCCATTGTTTTTCATCTTCCTATATTGTACGCCGTTTAACGCGAAACGCATTTTGCATTTTTTCCTTTTTCACCAATTCCAATATTATCATAGTCGTTGTTTATTACCCTTACAGAAAAAAGTCGACTATTTCCGAAATAATAAACGCCATAATAAAATAATAATAATGATAACTATCGTCATAATAAAGATATAACAATAAATAGGTTAAGTTTAGGAAAAATTTATACCACTGTTCTAAAGCGGGCTAAAAAGTACAAAATAATTCTTCCTAGCCCAATACAAATTAATAATAACGCATAAGAAAAAAAGCAGTGAGGTTGTTTCGAACCCCATGGTGGCAATTAAGGGTTAAGGGGTTAGGCTACTGTGAAAATGTTAGGAAAAGTCGATAGTCGCTTGAGGCAACTCAAATTAAAGAGAAAGGCCCCAAGGTGCAGGAATCGCAGGTTGAAGGTGAACTCATGATCGCAACAATAGAATTGCTAGTCAAAATTTGAACGCGTTTTTCTCGAAACTATGTTTGTTAAAACGGTGTACACGATTTCTCGATATCTAATGAACAGTTTGACTTGAAATCTAGTACACATATTCGGCGTAACAGTAGTTCAGTCTTGACAGACGTTTTTCTGCCGAACATTTTTTTTCGTTAGTTATCAACAATAATAACGCCATTTTTCCGCGAAAAATCGAGAAAAAAAACATTTGCATTCGTTTTTGATGATGAAAATACGACGACCAAAATAAATCTCGGTCAAGTCTTAGCCAATATTATCTGTTTTTATAAAAATCTCGTCTTTTTTGTTTACGATCAACCGGACGGCCAAAATCAAGTACACCGTTGGGCCCCTCACGTTCAAAGGTCCTTCACGAGATTGTTTACAACTTCTTCAATTGTGAATATTTTTTTATGAAATTTGGTACACAACTAGCTTAATGTACATACAAGAAATGAATTTTTTACATAACTCTGATTTTCGCCAAGTCACAGTAAGCTAACTCCTTAATGACCCATCATGAGGATGATTGTCACTTTTATTCCAACTACGATAGTGACTACCATTATTATTATTTCAATCATTAAAATCATTATTCGTAGATCGCCAATCTCTGGGAACTGAACAAAAATGTATTCTTCCGTTACACCGAACAGAGGTTTTTTCGAGTCAATGATGCTGCGCTTCGGAAATATTGTATTATCTCTACACCGTACCAAAAACGTACCAAAAAAATCTGGAAGATTGCCCATGAATGTGTGCACCCAAATAAAGAGAATTTCTTTTCTCAAAGGACCTCGCCAATCTTTATAGTCAATTTTATCGGAGAAAATAATTGAAAAAAGAACGAATGAAAGAACGAGGAAGGAAGGAAAACGACAAAGAAGTTGAAAACCAACGACGTATCTTGGCTGGAGGAGGCTGAGAGGGGAGGAAAGTCCGGCGTGTTCGAGAAAAGGGGATATTACAAAGGGCATTATGCCGGAAAAGAGGGCGCGATTCTTATATCCTTTCCATTGTTAGTATTATTATTATTATTATTATTATTATGATTACGACCATTATTGCAATCCTCATAATTATTATTATTGTTGTTAAGGGGTGCCCAGAAACGTTCGCAGAGCTGTTATCGTATTTTAACGTGATGTGAGTTGCAATAATGCAACCCGGAATAAAGTCACGATTCCGTGCTTGTACGCGCGAGCGTTGGCGTTGACTTTGGAACGCGATGAGAAGGCGGAGGGGTGCAATGCAGCATCGAATTTTCATCGAGCTTCCGGGCACGTCTTGTGGCAAAGATAAACCGCTCTGCGATTTCCAACTATCGTTCAAGTTTTTCATTCCTCTTTTCTTTTCCTTTCACTTTTATAAAACCGATCACTCCTCCATTTTCATGGAAAAGTAAGAAAGAAAAAAATGAAAAAATGAAGGAAAATTAAACGCGAGTTTGAAGAGAGCAACCGAGCTATACCACTTTTCCTGCCTCGATTATTCTTCTCCACCTGCGCTATCGACTATCAACTTTGCGAGAACAGCTCGCACTTTTCAAGTTTCAACCCCCATAAGGCTGGGTTTCGGAGAATTAAAATCGGTCAATTTTTTTCTCCGGGTCCCTTCGGTTTACGGTACATACAACGCTGATAAATGTTTGCCTCAAAACTATGGGAGATACGATTTTTTTCAACTTTCACCCCCTAGTGAGGGTGGGCTTCGGAGTATTAAGGGGTCTTCTCACTTTAGACGCTACAAAAGGTTATTTTCGTGATTTTTTTGATAGGTTTATATTATACACGGAGAGAATTAAAAAGTAATTTTTGTGGTGAATTTCACGGTAAAAATTACCGTGATATATTTCAATGTCGTGACAAGTGAGAAAAACATAATAATTCGTATGCGTCAAGTTTTTTTTAACTCACGTTACAGAAAATTTCAAATACGTAGTTCAAATTTTACTATACAAGAAGGATAAAAATTGGAGACAGTAAAATTTAGCATGTATGTTCGAAAATTTACCTACTGTCGGTTAAAAATTACCAACCGCGCCGTACGTTATTTTTACGGTGCTGCACAGTAAAATTTACCTGCGTCAACCTCGGAAGAAAAATTCCCTATAAGGCTGGTAAAATTTAAATTCTTCGATTGAAGAAATCCTTAGTAAAATGTATTTTTTCTTCAAAAACTGGTGCTATAATAATCATAATAATAACCGAAATAACAATAACCATAATAATAATAATGAATATTATTTACTATTGAAAAATTGGTACAAATTAATGCTGTTTGTTTTTCGTTGGGAACATTTTTTTCTTCCATATAAATTGGTATACTCAACAAACGGATAAGGAGACAAATTTAATCATTAGAATTTATTTTTCGTTTAATACTAACATTTATTCATAATACATTTTGTACTATCGTAGGCTCGAGTGATGTGACTAATTTGCGCACATATTACTTCGTCATCATTTAACACGATCGTTACGTTTCACTTTCTCGCAACGAGACACTGCATGCGACTGAGGCTTCAGGCTAAACTGAACCGGCGATGTACGCAGTTTAGACGAAATTTTTTTGGGAAGTCCCATCGTGCCATAAAGAAATCGCGCTCCCCTACTTACCCCCACCACCATACCATTCTGAAGTGAAAGAAATGAAGGGGAATTTTTACAATGCAGTGCCTCAAAATTCCCGTACCATACCGCACGATAATTTTAACCAAGCGCGCACGATAATTTTTACCAAGAGCACAATACATTTTCCTATAACATTCATTAAATTTTATAATAAATCTTAAAATAACTTTTATAAAGACGATACTTTTTTATAGACATTTCTGAAAGGCATAAAATACTAAAATGCACAGTAAAATTTCGCTGATATTATATATTTTTCAAATTTCAGTTTTGCGTACTTTGTTACACATCGAAATTTACTAGAAAATCTGGTAAAATTTTCTATCTGAAGAAGAAATTTTATTTTATTTTCGTGAAAATCTGTGTTCTACCCAACAATAATAAGCGAAGTTTCAGGGTTGTCATCTGGTTACCGTTACTGCACGGTAATTTTTAACATTTAATTCTCTCCATGTAGGTAATGATTTAAAAGTTGTTACACTTAATGAATACACTTTCGAAGTACATTGAAACATTTTTTTTGTGTATTTAAGTCACTATTTATAGACGAAAATGGTAGTTAAAAAAATGTTCTGAAAAAATTGTAGCTCTGCGCTGTTGATGAAACCTCGGAGGTGGATTATCCGAAACAAAAAAAATTAACGGTTTTAGATTCGGTATGTTAAGGGCTAGACGCATATCATACGATTTTCGATATATGCAAAAATAACAAAATGGCGGACATTTTTCGAAAAAAAACGTGCTTTTCTCACCGTTTTTGGCAAAAAAAATAGTAAATATAAAAAAAACATTAATCCTTGATATGCGCTATAGTTGTAAAGAATATGTGGTTAAAATTTCATAAAGATCGGTTGAGTAGTTTCGAAGATTTTATCAACAAGCCGTCAAAAAACGTTGCTTCGGGAAAAAGGCGTTTAAAGTTTGTTTGCGTTACATAAATAAAGTGAGTATAAATAAAGTACATAGTCTAAAGTGCGAAGACCCCTTAAAATCGTTAAAACTTTTTTGAAAGGTTCCTTTCGGGTCAAGGTACATGCAACGCTAATAAAATAGTTATTTCAAAACTATGGGAGATACCATTTTTTCTACTTAATCCCCCCTTGTAAGGGTAGGTTCCGAAAAATGAAAATCGTTAAAAAAAAATTTGAGGCTCATTTCGGCTTACGATGCATACAACGCCGAAAAAAAATGATCATTTCAAAACTTCGGGACATTTTTGTCAACTTGCACCCCCAGGTAGGGGTGGGTTCCGGAGAATGAAAAACGTTCAAATTTTTTCTGGAGCCTGCTCGCGGGTCACGGTACGTACAACGTCAATTAAAAAAATGGTCGTTTCAACACCACGAGAGATACGATTTTTTTTTCAACTTTCACCCCCGATAAGGGTTGGTCGAAAACTCTTAAAAATGTATTTTACGATCTCCTCGAGGCGACTGGAGCTCGAGAGTGCATGAAAGTACGATAAATTAAAAGCTGAAAATAAAATTCGAGCAAACTTCAGCCTCGTCGGAAGGGACGGAACGAAAAATAAAACCGGAGAAAAACGTCAAACGAGGAAGATAGATGATCGAATTTTCTTCGCCCAGGGTATCTAGTTTTCGTTAGATTTCGAGGCAACGTTTTTTTCCTTCTCTTCTTCCTCTCCCTCCTCTTCATCCCCCGTTCTTTATTCCTTTTTTTATTATTCGCCTTACACGATTTTATGCGTGTTTTCTCTCGAGAGCGCGCCCCGGGCGTTACGTATATGAGGGTCGCAACAAGTGCGCCCGTGATGGTGGAGAGTCTTTCTTTTCTCCCTCGCCCTATTCGCACTCTCGTCCTTCTCGTATCTCTTGTATCGGCCCCTCGGTGTCGAAATGATACGCGACGAGGGAATACGAAAGGAATCAACGCTCGCGCTATATACGCGCGCACCCTCCGACAAATGGACACTCGCCCGATGAAATTAATAATCCAATACGATAAATAACAACAAATAAATCGTGTTATAATGACAGCTGTGGCGGCGGTAGCAATAATCGCCGTATCACTAATATTGTTAATTACGAGAAATGAGAAAACTTGTTTCCCCAAATTCCTGTCCTCCTGCCCTTCGAGCAGTCGGAAATTAATAATGATAATAATAATGATAAATCATAACGATAAAAAAAGAAACGATACAATAATGAATGACGATTATAAAAAATATTCATAATTGTGGTAGTCGTAATAATGAATAGCAGCAGTAATGTTATAAAAAAAATAGAGAATAACAATCATTAACAATAATGACTAATAATAAGAGTAATAATGGTAATAGTAGTAATAGTGATAGTAGTGATAACCATAACGATAATAAAAATTACAGTTTCTAGTATGGTTATAGTTACTACTATCTATGTAGTAGTAACTATAACTATCTATGTACTATCTACTACTATCATAGTAGTGACTATGGTTATAGTTACTACTATCACTATTTCTACTTAGTTAGTTACTTATAGTTACTTATAGTTACTTATAGTTACTACAGAACTATAAGTACTATCTATAAGAACTATCTATCTATAAGTACTATCTACTAGTACTTATAGATAGATAGTACTTATAGATAGATAGTAGTACTAAGTACTACTAAGTACTACTAAGTACTTCTAAGTACTACTAAGTACTAAGTACTACTAAGTACTGCTAAGTACTACTAAGTACTACTAAGTACTACTAAGTACTAAGTACTACTAAGTACTACTAAGTACTAAGTACTTATAGATAGATAGTACTTATAGATAGATAGTAGTACTAAGTACTACTATCTATAAGAACTATCTATAAGTACTATCTATAAGAACTATCTATCTATACTATCTATAAGAACTATCTATCAGAACTATAAGTACTTATAGTTATTACAGAACTATCTATGTACTATCTACTACTATCATAGTAATGACTATGGTTATAGTTACTACTATCACTATTTCTACTTAGTTAGTTACTTATAGTTACTTATAGTTACTTATAGTTACTTATAGTTACTTATAGTTACTACCGAAATAGTGATAGTAGTTATAGTTACTACTATCACTATTTCTACTGTACTACTGCACTATTAGTATTGTAGTAGCATTGATAGTTGTGATAAGTAATACTGGTAATGAGTAAGTAATTAAGAGAGTAATGAGTAACAAATAGTAATAGTAGTAGTAACCATGGAATAGTGGCAATAGTAATAACCATAGAATAGCGGTAATAGTAGTAACCATAGAATGGTGGTAATAGTAGTAACCATAGAAGAGTGGCAATAGTAGTAACCATAGAATAGTGACAATGGTAGTAACCATGGTTAGTACTATTACCGCTATTGGACTACGAATTTTACTACTTTATTAATTACTACTATTATCACTATTACTACTATTGCCACATAGAATAGTGGCAATAGTGGTGAACATGGTTACTACTATCACTACGATTGCCACATAGGATAGTGGCAATAGTAGTAACCATGGTTACTACAATAGTAGTAACCATGGTTATGACTAGTAGTTACTATGACTAGTAGTATAGTGGCAATAGTAGTAACCATGGTTACTACAATAGTAGTAACCATGGTTATGACTAGTGGTTACAATAGTAGTAACCATAATTATGACTAGTGGTTACAATAGTAGTAACCATGGTTATGACTAGTGGTTACAATAGTAGTAACCATGGTTATGACTAGTGGTTACAATAGTAGTAACCATGGTTACTACTATCACTACTATTGTCACAAAAAATAGTGGCAATAGTAGTAACCATGTTTACTACTATTAATAGTACTATTACTGCTTTTTTATGGTTACTACTATTGCTACTATTCGATACTTATTACTCGACTTATTACTTACTTATTACTAGTATGACTTATTACTAGTATCAGCACTACTACAATACTAATAGTGTAGTAATACAGTAGTAATAGTAATACTACTATTAAGGGAGCTTTCCAGTGTGAAATTATCAAAAAATCGATTTTTTTTTTTGCTTTATCGAATAGTATACACTCTTCCGAATATTCCCTGAAATTTTCATGCCGAAATTCAGATTATTTCGGTTACTGTACAGCATTTCTTGGAAGAAGGCAACGGAGCGCTACAGCTACAGCGAAACTTTGAACGCGTTTTTCTCGAAACAGCATTTTTCAAAACGGTGTCCAACTCGGAGGGCAGAGTTTTAAAGCTAATTGAATTTTTTACACAATATTCTTAACGTCATTGTTTATCGTGCTATAGAAGCTTTTTTTTTTTTTGACAGCTTCCTATTTTTTTGTAAAAAAAACTGCCAAAAAAAATGCTAAAATCGATACTTTTTGTTCAAACCGGCGCCATTTTTGCAAAAAAGAAAAAAAAAAGCCTCCATAGCACGAAAGCCAATTATATACCAATCAATAATCTTTTTGTGTTTTTTGTTTCAGATCAAAATTGTGACCCCCAACGTGGACACCACATCCAAGTGCATTTTCTGCAACAATTGTTTCATCATTTTTATAGATATTAATTAATAAATAAATCGATCTTTAAAAAATTGTTTTGTATTCTTCAATACCCAATTAATATACAAAAAAAAAAAAACCAGACCGATTAGATTATTTTTTCTTTAAAAAAAAAAATCGCGAAAAACAGCGATTTTTCGGGCTGTCACACTGGAAAGCTTCCTTAAGGGGTAAGGCCACTGTAAATTTTTTGAAAAATCGATTTTTTTTTATTGGCTATAAAAAACTATTCGCAAAACTTTAAACGCGTTTTTCTCGAAACATGGTTTTTCAAAATGGCACGCAGCATAACTCGAACAATTTGCATTTTTTTTACTTGAAATTTTAACCAGATGTGAACATTTACATTATCTTGAGAATGTCGATCGGAATATTCAAGAACTTTATTTATTGATTTTTTATTAACAAAAAACTTGCCGTTTTTTTCGTCAAAAATCAATTTTTTTTTTCAAACGCACGCCAAATCCACAAAAATTGATACTTTTTAAAATCCGATCGACATTCTCTAGCTATAGCCCTCTAGATTAATAGTTTTTTTTTGTTCTAGATTCAAAAGTGCACCAGTGGTGCTGCGTGCCGCGGAGCCCTGGAAGCAAAACATGTCCCGGGAAGATAGCTGTGGAACCGCCATTTTGTTTTTTTTTTACTGTAAAAAAATTTTATAATAAAGTTTAATGTATGCCCGATAACACCATTAAAAGTTTTTTTTCAAATACCTTCAATTTCGGGAGCAAAAAATTAGTGAAAAAACCTTTTTTTTTGGGCCGTTACAGTGGCCTTACCCCTTAAAGTAATAGTAATACTACTATTAAAGTAATAGTAATACTACTACTAGTAATAGTAATACTACTATTACAGTAGTAATAGTAATACAGTAGTAGTAGTGATAGTAGTAACGATAACCATAATAAAGGCTGCAGTTTTTATTATGGTTATGGTTACGACTATTATTACTATCCGTTACTTATTACTCTACTAATAAACTACCATTATTATAACTACTATTTATAAAAATGTAGATATTTTTAAACAATGACACCAACCAATAATAATCAATAATAATAGCGATAATGTAAATTATCACTACTACTATGGTTACGATTACTAGTATCGCTGTTACTACTATGTCCATGATCTATATTAGTATTAATAACTATTGATTGTTATTGTTATTCATAATTTTCAAACTTTTTATTATATCACTGGTACTATTATTACGTGTTATTATATTGTTGATTATTATTATTATTCATTAAAAATAATGTCAACAAAAAAATAATAGATATAATAACAATACATTTTGCCTCCTGGTCACCCTTCTATCCGCCATTTAGAGACACGTCCGATTGATCCCGACATAATAATTATAGCAATAGCAGTAGTAGTAACAAAAATCGATAAAAATGATAATATTAATAATAATAATGATAGTTGGAGTAATATTAGTAGTAACAAACATCGTAACTATAAAACTTACAATATCGAGAATGATGATAGTAACAATCGAACGTCACAATAATACACGAATGCGATAAAACATAATTACTGTCGTGGACAGTAAACTAATTCTGTCGTCTTATTGCCACAAGTTCCGATTGCATTATACTCGATATGCGGCGAGCTCGCGATATTGAATTATACCCTACCGTCCTTAATCAAAGGACACAGGGAGCCAAATTAGCCGATAATTGAATTTCCAAAAAGCCTCGCCCGGCTCGAACGACTTTGAAGCAATCAACGTGCGCCACGACTATGGCCATAGTTCCTATCCTCGTTTCGATCACGGTCCGAATTTTCGGGATTACACGTCGACCAAGAGGGGAAAAAAATTCACGCGAAACTCTGGCAAAAACGAGTGATAATTTTATTTTCCAGAAGTTATCAATGATTATAACAATAAGTAAATAAATAATTTACGTTGCTAATTCTGATTCTGCAACATCGATCGAATGTGGGAAATCGATATTTTCTTTATATCGTCAAAAACTATTTCGTATTTTCGTCCATAAAGCTTCTATTTGTCGCTTACTTTGTCGATCGCACTTTCAGAAAGTTAATTACACTGTTTCTTCGTTAGTTTTCTTTTTTTTTCGTTGATTGAAGATTGGGTCAGTAATTGGATAAGGAAAAAAAATCGAACGCAATTATGAGCGAAAAAAAAAATTGCTCGAACGACGAATGGCGGGAGGAACGAAAAAAAAAATAATAGAGAAAAAAAGTCGTACGTGCGGTCCTATTTGCGGATTCAAGGAACGAGCGGGCTGTTCCGCACGGCTATCCTAAAACGCCCACGCAACCGGTTATTCATTTCCACCCCCGACTGCCAGTTGATACGCTACTCGCTTAACGAAATGCCAATGAATGACGCGCACCTTTAAGAGCTGCTTACCGACCTAAATATCCCTGCGGCACAATGTAAGCGTTTTCACCACATTTCGGTACGAAGTCGTGGCAAAGAGAAGAAGAATGAGAAATGTATCTGGCGACGTCGTGGTCGTTTGCTCGACGCGACGCAAAATGGCGAGTTAAGAAGTGGCGGATATTCATTTAGTTTCCTTCCTTGGGACAGACAACTTTCAACACGTCAACCTGGCACCAAATTTTCAAAAGTTAACTTGAGTTTTTCCAATTTTATTTATGAGCTCTAGATCGGAATTCAAACTAGAACGAATTTTAGATTTATATTTAATTTAGACTGAGTTTTGGATCCAATGTTAATTCAAAACCCGTTTTAGATCGTAATTTAAATTAGAACCTTTATATTTTTATTTACTCTGCAATGACTTTTAGTTCTGAATTTAGTTTACAGTGAGTTTGAAATTTAAATTTGATTTGGAACGAGTTTTGCATCTAAAATAAATTTAGAACAAGTTTTATATTTTTACTTAATCCAAAGTGAGCTTTAGATCTGCATTTAAGCTAGAGCGATTTTTAGATCTATTTTTCATTTAGAATGAGTTTTAGATCTATATTTTGTTTAGAGGGAGTTTTAGATCTAAATTTAATCTAGAATGCGTTTACGAGCTTGATTTAATTTAGGAGTTTAAAATCTACTTTTAATTTCGAAAGAATTTGAGATTTAAATTGAATTTACGAGTTTTTAATCTAAAATTAATTTAGAACAAGTGTTGTGTTTTTGTTCAAATGAAAATGAGTTTTAGATCTGAATTTAAGTTAAAATGAAGGTAAATATTCGGAAGTGGGGCTCCTGCTATAATCGGGCTAATTTTCGTCAAGGGTTCAAATAAACCTAAACAACCCGAAACAAAGCGGAATAACCTCGAGCAACCCCAAACAAACCCAAACAACAATAAGCCCGATTATAGCAGGAGCCCCACTTTCGAATATGTACCAAAATGGGTTTTGGATCTATATTTGTTTTAGAACGAGTTTTAGATCTATATTGGATTTAGAATGAGTTTTAAATATAGATTCAATTTAAAGGGAGTGTTGTATTTCAGTTTAACTAAAATGAGTCCAAGATCTACTTTCGATCTCGCAAAAAATTGAAATTTAAATTGCATTTAGAGCGACCTTTAGATCGAAATTTCAATTTAACTCAGAACGAGTTTCATATTTTGATTGATTTTATAGGGAATTTTACGTATAGACATAAATTTCTAATAATTTATATCAACGTTTAGATATCGATCTTCGATCGAATCAAACAAAATCGACATTTATTATCAATTATTATCATTCATCTCGTCCATATTTATATTTATTTAGCTTTATTTGTACTTATTTACATGTACTTTACTTCATTCACATGTACATTTATTTGTACTCATATCATCAAAATTATTGATATTGCGTTACGTTTATTCAAAGTTATTTGCATTCATCTAGAGTCATTCATATCGAATTAACATTCTCAACCGATCTGCGACCACCAAAACCGTCCATGTAATAAAAACGAGCAATATACGAAACGAGCAACAAAATGAGATGCAAACAACGAGAAAATCAATCGATTTATTTTGCGATCGCACGATGCTCAACGTTGGATAAAAAATGGAGATCTCTAACGTCGTTCCTGTTGCGCGGATTATCATTGCCGCGTACAGAGGCGACCGAAGCACGGGGGTTGGAACAAAATTGCTGGACCTTCGCGTCATTACGCTCTAAGAGATCGAGAGCGATCGCAATTACTCGTTGGCTCGTACAATTGAAGTGTGTTTGTCATTGCGAACAAGTGTACCAAGTCTTGCTAAGTACTCCGTCTCCTTCTCTTCCTCTCTCTCTCTCTCTCTCTCTCTCTCTCTCTCTCTCTCTCTCTCTCTCTCTCTCTCTCTCTCTCTCTCTCTCTCTCTCTCTCTCTCTCTCTCTCTCTCTCTCTCTCTCTCGCGAAGAAACCGACGATTAAGCGATCAAATAGCGACCGTACAGCCGTATCGAAAAATTCCATCCACTCTCAACAAAAAAACGAGCTTGCTCTCCATAAAAAAAAAATTAGCAACAATAAAGAAAACGAACAATCCAAATTCAGAAAATCCACAAGCCGAGAACAAATCGTTATAAAAATTATAATTATAAATTCCGCTCTAATACTAACGAAGCTTCGCGAACAAAAACTCGAGACTAACGTACGACAAAAATTTCGTTCGTTTCGCAGCCCGATAATGTATTCGTCTCGTGCTCCCCGAGATGACGAGAAGACGAAGAAATTCTCGCCGCCTCTTCGTTATTATAATTATTATTCGCGTAGTGCTCGAAATTCTGACGGACGAGGAACAGGTGCCGGTTGTACGAAAGTCGAAGCGAGCAGCGTAGAGAACGAGAGCGAGAGAGCGCGAGGAAAGGTTTGAATGGAGGGAAAATGAATGAAGGGGTGAATGAGAACGCGAGATGAAAGACCGCGGAGGTCGATCGAAGACCGCGAGAATCCCGAATCGAGAGAGAAAGAGAGAGAGGAGAATACAATGCGAGCGAGCGAGTGCGGGAAAGTGAAATAGAGAAGGAGAGTGACGAAGAGAGACCACGAGCAAAACTAACCTGTCGGTGCGCAGAGTCCGGAAACCTCGAACCAACTGATGTGGTAAGCGGCAAGGGACCGGCTGTGTGCCTCCTCCAGCGCCTCTGCCGCTACGGGGTGTTCGCTAAATTCCGCTAGTTCCGTTTGGGATACCCCTTGACGCCCGGTGCTCTACACCGCTCTACGGAGCTTGCTCGTACCTCCCCCCTCTCCCTAACCCTTCTCTCGTCGCGCTTTCTCCCTCTCTTCCTCTCGCTCCTTTCTTTGGCCTTTCTTTTCCCTCGACCCTTCTTTTCTGTTTTCACGTTTCTCCCCACTTCCCTTACCCGTGGCATGTTTCTTCTCTCTTTGTTTTTCTTTCTAGTCCTCTCTCTTTTTCTAGTGGTTATTTGCATTTCTCTTTTACCGTTTTTTTTCCCTTTCTACCCTCCGCGCTTCTTTTTACGTTCTCTCTCTCTCTCTCTCTCACTCTCTCAATCTCTCTCTCTCTCTCTCTCTCTCTCTCTCTCTCTCTCTCCTCTCTCCTCTGATTATTCTCCTCCTCTGATTATTCTCCTCTGATTATTCTCATCAGAATAATCTCCTCTGATTATTCTCATCAGAATTTGGATAGCGCTGAATGGACTGCAACTTAACCAAGACAAAACCCAGGCGATAATACTCGGCAGCAGACCGTTTATTCGGGCACTGGAACACTCCTCGCTGCCTCAGATCCAAAATGGCAACATCTCCATCTGCTACAGTTCATCGGTAAAAATACTTGGCGTCTGGGTGGATGACGTCCTTCGCTGGAAAGAGCAAGCTATAAGTGTCGCTAAAAACTCCAACTCGCGACTATATCAGTTAAAGGCGTGTCGCAACTTTCTCCCACGGAATATGCGCGTGAGGCTTGTCAACGTGCTCATTCTACCCTTGTACGACTATTGCTGCACTGTCCTTTTCGGAATTGCTGATGAATACAACACTATTCTCAAGGTCGCTCTGAATTCCTGCGTGCGCTTTATTTTCGATGTACGCTGGGATCACCACATCACCCCTTATTGGACGAGACTAAAGTTGCCAAGCCTAGAAGACAGGCGAAAATACCACACCCTGCGCCTACTACATCGGGTTCTTAATACAGAGAGGCCTGCGTATCTGAGAGCAATGTTTGAAGTAAACACGCCAAGGGATGGTATTGTCCTTCGAAAACAGGCCCAACTACTAAAAATTCCGCACTTTCGTACCGAATATATGCGAAACTCCTTCCAAATCTCCGCTGCTTACCTGTTGAACTCGCTACCATCGCACTATATTCACCTGAGCTTAATCTCCTTTTGTAAGCTGATAAGCAACGCACATTTCCCTGATAATTAGTGGACTCAAATACAAGTCCCCTAGTCTGTGTATCGACTGTTGTACCCGCGATTCGGAACCACAGGTATCAGGTTTTTTGGCGTGTATACTACGTTCTGGTTTATAAAACTGGACATGACATTATATCATATTATATTATATTAAATTATACTCGTATATCGAAAGTTATAGTTTTATATAGAGTCACGCAATAATCTTTGTACTGCTATATACATAATGTAGGTGTGCCAGAGGACGTTTCTGTCCTAGTGCATTAACAATAAATCTAATCTAATCTAAAAAAAAAAAAAAATCTAATCTCCTCTTCTTCCTTCTCCATCTCTCCTTGTCCTCTCCATCTCTCCTCGGGCGCCCACATATCACTCTGGGCTTCACCGGTGTACAACTCTTCCAACGGCCACCTCTCTACGTACGCGTGTACTAACCTCCAATGCCCTGCTCCCCCCACCCGTCTTTCCAGCCGTATTTTCTCACCCCTTGCGCTCCAGCAGACTTCAGACCGTTGCTTCTCCTCCTCGACTCTCTCCGCGGGCTACACTCGATAAGCATCACTTCACCACCGGGCAGACCCGCGCGACGTTCATCTGCCGTTCTTCGACCACCAGTGGAACTCACGCGATCACCTCGCCTCGACAACATTTCGGCCAACCTATCATCAGTCACATCGGCTGCGCGTACCATGTAATCGGAACTTCGATAATCCTCGTGAAATCACGTTTTCGGTCACCCTGTATGGAATTCCACCTTTTTGGGGGACTGTCTTCGTCGCCCCATTTTTTCGAAAAATTGAATACCTTAGGCTGCTGCGGAAAACTTCCTCTCGTGAAAATTTGAAAAAAAAAAAAATTCGAGAGGCCGTATATTTTGCGTCGCCTTATGGTTGAATCAGAATTGCAACGAAAATTAAGCACTCGTCGACACTTCGTGATCGTCACCGCTCAATACCAATGACAAAAAGCCAGAGGGTATTTGATATCCTACAGATAAATATGATCCGGCGGGAGACGGGGAGCGTCCCCTTGATTGGCATCGTTTTATTTTAACAACTCTCCCTCGAACACAGCACACCCCATAAAGCATCTCCCGCCCTTCTCACGAGCTTAGGATCGAAAGGTCGTATGCGGTTCATGCAAGCCTACGTACAAGATTCCTTTCTAACGGAAATACGCGTTTCGCTGTGTATTAACCATTATTTTGGGGAAAAAGCTTCACGCGTCTCCACTATATCGAACTTCGTCATGAAAAGCCTCCGAGAGATCCCTCTACATGTTCTCATATATATATATATATATGTATGTATGTATGTATGTATGTATGTATGTATATATATATATCACGTCACAAGTGCTTTTCTTGTCTTACCACCTGCCACACACCGCGTATACACTCCCGAGACACGCAATCTTCATCCGTCTCACCGACAATTGCCGACGATGTCGAATGAAATTGATGGAGGTTTTGCAATAAAGAGCCACCCCATGAAAATCCTCCGAGCACCAAAAAAGACAAAACTAGGCAATGTGATGTTGACTTATAGTGGGAAAGCCGCTAACTATTCAATTTTTAAATTATTTAACATGATTTTATAAAAAACAAAATTGTCTACAAAAAAACGACCTACGACGTTTGGTAACAAATCTGATAGTTTCGGCAGAAAAGTAAAAAAATCTTGAAATTGACTATAAATTCAACTTTGACTTTGAATAACTTTTGCTAGAGTCGATTTATCATAAAACGATAAAGGACCTTTTTTTCAGAGCGTTCAATTCCCTGCGAAAGTGTGCATTGGGCATTGTTGTACGTTGACACGTTGGTGAGTTAATTCATAAGTAGAAAGCAAAGTTTTCTACTGCATGGGAAATAGAAAATCGCGATAAATAACCTTAAAATGTTAATGTTGCTCATATTTTAACAGGCCTCTTTTTCACCTAAGTGCAAATACTGAACAGTGGATTTTTTTTTAATCACCCTAATATATACATATATTGGCACTAAGATTGCCTAGTCACAGTAGCACGATTATCCATTCATAACAGAACACCCTGTAATTCTCGATTTAATTTTTTTTTTTTTTAATAAACGGCAATCTGTTAATAACACTCGGCTGTTTGCTTGACATTGGATGTATTTAACGCGAATTCTAGGTGTGTATCCAATGATACCTCTCCCTGGTGTTTACAATCGTTCGTATTGTGCCGGTGTATACACCTATAGGAGTTTACACTCTTTCGAATGCTCGCACACTCACACTCACACATTCACTCGCACTCTTATAGATATATAAATGTTTTGTTTTTCGTGCGGTACTTTTTAGTCTGGGAATCACCCTAGGTCTTTTAGTTTGAATCTTTTATTGAGTCTTGTTATTGTTTTGTGTTTTATTGTGTCTTGTTATTGTGTCTTCATTTAGAAGGATTGAAGCCAGTTGATTGGGGTGGTCGGTGATCCTCTGCTGATATTTTTCGCTGAATTGCTGCATCTCCTTTTTTATCTGATTCATATTGAGGTTTTTGTGGATATTTTTGTTCGTCACGTGCCAGGGGGCATTGGTGATGACTCTTAGTGTTTTTGACTGGAACCTCTGGAGTATTTTGATGTTGGAGCTACTGGCTGTTCCCCATAACTGTATGCCATACGTCCATATCGGTTTTAGGATCGTTTCGTACATGATGAGTTTGTTATACATTGATAGCTTAGATTTTCTTGCCAATGAGCCAATATATTTTGCTGACTGTTAGGTCGGGCTGATTCTCAAAATAAAACAAAATAAAAAATACATCAACCATCGGTGACCATTGACCCATCTTTTTGGTACTGACGTTTCAATTACACTCAATAAATGGACAATATATAAATCTGTAGATGACTGAACAAAATCTTATATATCCTTTGTGTATGTGTACAACAGTATTGAAAAAATGGTCCTATGGCCACAAACAAATCGCCTGCACCAATAAAAATTTTATTTATTTTTTTTTATTATTATTTTATATCTTTCGTTTCCTCGCGAGATTTGCGAGTAGGACACGGAATTTTCGTGTCCCACGCATGATACACTCGGGATATGACGGATAGTAAAAGTAGGTACTTTACTGGGCGAAATGTGCAGGGGGGTGGCCAGTGCGCAAAATATTCGAGAGCTTTGCACGGGGTCGCGTATCTGTACGTTCCCCGGAGAGCCGACACAAATCCGGATGTGTATACCGAAAAGATCTCTCGAATGCGTCGAAAAACGTCGAGTATTAAATCGCGCGTCCGTCACGAGCGAGGTATTTGACCTTGGTATCGTGAGCCTATTCGTCGTACGTACGTTTTTTTCTTCTGCTTTTTTTATCTTGGAGAAAAGACATTTAATTATTTCGGATATAAAGTTGGAGAGCCGGTGATCTCTTTTTTTTCGGTAAGTAAAGCGCAAGGAGGAAAGGGCACTAATAAAACAAGGGAGACGAAGAAGGTAAAGAGGGATGAGTGAGGGGATGTAAGGTCCTGAAGAAAATGATAAGGGTCTGGCTTACTCTCTCTTTATCTCCCTCTCGCTCTTTCTTCGCTACGTGGGCGCTGTATAAAATCTGATGGATGATGGTTGAGTGTGGTTGAGCCGTTATTATATTTTAGGAATCCCTCGTACGATATAGCCTTGTTCATTGATGAAGCTTCGCGCTCGTCAGTTACGACGTTGCACGAACGTAAAAAAGTTGCGTCTCCTAACGAAGAAGAAAAATCGCGTGGAAAAGAAACAAAAAAAAATTGGGAGCCTGATGAAAATAAAAAGCCACTCTTGTACGTATCTATGGTCGAAGATAACGAGGCCTCTTTTTGGTAAAAGAAAAGAAACCGTTTTTGCAGGAGACGTTGTACGAGTATCGTTAAGGGATCATCGCAGTGTAACGGGTCGAAAAATGGCTGATGTTCGCGATTATTTTTCTCGATGGTTAAAATACGCTAATCGGACGAATTTTTAAAATTTTTAATCAGGGCATTCGTAAAGAACGGAAAATACGTTTTTAAACATTTAATGAATTTTTTGGCTGAGGTTCGGTCCGCACCGTCCGGTTATCGGACGAACAAGCGTACGTTATTCGTCCGGAGAGCGGCTAATTTCACGCGGTTCACGCTGTACAACGCCCCAAACAAACAATCCCAGACACACACGCCCAAACAAACCACCCAAATAACCAAACGCAAAAAACCCAAACAAAACCATCAAACCCAAGCCAAACAAACACAAACCCAAACAAACCAACCCAAACGCAAACAAACCCAAACGACACAAAAACAAAACCCAAGCAACACAAACCCAAACGCAAACAAACCCAAACAACACAAACAAACAAAAATCAAAATCCGAAAAAACCCAATCAACCTAAACCCAAACACAACCAATCAACCCAAGCCCAAACGAAATTACAAAGATTTTCTTCGGATGACTATGTGTAAATTATTCTTCCGAATAGTTTAACAATTTAGCGGCGTGAAAATAGCGGCGTGAAAATAGCGGCGTGAAAATAGCGGCGTGAAAATAGCAGCGTGAACTGAGCCGCTATCCGGACGAATAACATACGCTTATTCGTTCGGTAACCGGACGGGAAGACACTCCGTAATTTTTTTTACTTTCTTTTAAGGCCTTAGGCCACAGTAAGGGGTATAAAATCATGTGCGAATTTAACAATTTTTTTTCATATGAAAAAGTGATTCACTCATAAAATTAAATATTGTTTTTTTTCGATGTACAAAATGACCGACTACTAATATTTTCTTTTATCTTTTTTGTAGGCGCCCCGCGGCGTGACATTTAGCATCCACAATGTTTGACTTAGAACAAAAAACAAAAATTCTCGTCAATCTACATTAGAATACCTTGAGAAGGACGTACGGAATGTAAAAAATTTTGTTTTATTCAAAATTCGTAGGTATTTGAACTTAAGAAATGAATTTTCAGTGAAAAATTTCGTTATAACTGCTCATAAGATGAAAAGTTTTCGATTAATCGGAAATTCCGTACGTTTCTAGGCGAAATGCAATTAGGAACATAACTTTGAAATTTGAAGTAAATCGAGTGAAAATTGTTGAAGTTATTTGTCTCACGCCAATCGGAAAAAAGGTGTTTCGAGAAGTTTCGAGTAGTCGGCCATTTTGTACATCGAAAGAAAAAAAAATATATATTTTTTTCTAACAGCTTGATATTCATACTAAATAGATGTGTAATTAATTTTATGAGTGAATCACTTTTTGATACGAAAAAAGAATTGTTAAATTCGCACACGATTTTATATCCGTTACTGTGGCCTAAGGCCTTAACGGTCGAAAATGTCTTCGAGCAAAAAGGAGTGTTTACGGTGTACACGGTAATGGGCGCGAATATTAGTTTTATATTATATATATTATTTTTTAAGATAGAGTATTATTTTTTTAAATCATAAAAAAAATTATCGAATTTTGCTTCTTTTTTTCGACAGTTTTTCATTAAAAAAAGATGAAGATTTGAGAAGAAAAAAAACTTCCGTAGCAAGATAAAGAATGGCGTGATGAATGTCGTGTCAAAATTTGAGACGGATAGCTTGAAAACTCTTCCTTTGGGAATGTACACCGTTTTGAAAAACGACATTTCGAGAAAAAACGCGTTTAAAGTTTCGAGTGCGGAATTTTCATATAAATCGTCTACTTACGTTTATGCAAGTATATCAACAGCATGCTTATAACCGTCTATACTATCGGATAATGCAAAAAATCGGTTTTCTGTTACAATCTTTGTAATGGAAAATATTTATCAATGTAGATACAATGGCTCGTGCAGAGTGCAGTTAAAAAAATAAATATTGTTTAATAAATAAGTTTAAAACAGTTTAATAAATAAATAAAATATTGATTTCGAAAAAATGGCCCAGTCCAAAGTGAAAGTATCGTTGTTTGGTGAAAAAAATGCTCTATTTTGGTTGATAAAAACAGAACTATGCACAGAAAAAAAAGAAAATTCTTTCCTTCAAGCACTGCTCTTTGCTAAGTGAAAGAAGATAGTGAAATTTGAAGTTGGTCGGTGCGGTAATTTTCGACATATCGCGGTCACCGATTTTGCGAGTCATTTTGAGAAAAAAAAAACTCGTTTAAAGTTCGCCGATTTACGGAACCTACCTATAAACGCCCATAACGTCCCCAATTTTGAACAGACGGACTTGGAACTGCCGGAAAATCGCCCGAATTGTTGTACTTTGAGAAACCGTCAAAAACCAAAATTCGACATTTTCAAAAAATTTCAACAACGTCTAAGCCCTCGAGAAATTCGACCATATTTTCGCATCTCCGAATTAAAATCTTTCTTTATCTAATCCCTTCAATTTCGTTTATTTAAAAAGTTATATTAACATAAGCTTCGTTTATGTTTTTTTAGTTACAGATCTTATTTTGCCAGGACTAATTATCCCTTAGCCCATTTATTTTGGCATCTTGTATCTTATTAACGTAATCTTGAGATTTCATTAAAATGTTTCCTTGCCCGTCCAGTCGTACCCTTCATTTAAATAATTACTGAGCAACGAACGAGCGTGCCATTCGTCATCACGAGGCACTTTTTTCCCCTCGAATTAAACGCGAATTACGTTATAGTCGGGGAAATCCGATTTTCCGGATGATTCGGGGTAAACGGGCGAAAATCCGTCATGTATTGCAACACGTTTTGTTATGTGTATATGTATAGAGAGAGAGAGACGTATATAGGACAATTTGTGGGTTATATACGACTTAACTGATTTGCCAGTTATGAATTCAAATTAAATTGGGAGAAGGTTGTATAATAACGCGCAGTTGATATGATATTCGCGAGGTGAGAAACACTTGCACCCACACGACACACATACAGACCATATGGTTCATTCATCGCCGTTGAGTGTGGAAGCGCGATTGGGGTGGCAAGAAAATTCGATCCAGGCTCGCGGGGACTGCCGGACGAAATTGAGGGCAACTTTTCGTCGTGTACACCACCTACGCATTACCCCCACTGCATTACGATCTTGGAGTATATATCTCTACGTATTGTTGAGTATGAGGCATTCCGATTTCAATTTCTTTAATTTTCAACAATTATTTCTGCATATATATATATATATATTTAGATAAAATAATTATGTTTATCTTTTTGTCCAAGTAAAGAAACAAAAGCAATTATCAATGGTAACCCATCAAAATGAGGAAAGAAATAAAAGAAGCAACGGAAATGTACGGGAGCTGGAAAGAAAAATAGAAAGAGGCATAAAAATTAATGTTAAAGAAATTCTATACGATTGGAGCAAAATCGATTTGTGAACATACTGCAAGGAATATGAACGTAGGAAAACAGGTCAACACCTGGAAAATATTGAAGGACAAGATGATTAGCTGAGAATTGAAAGAAACGTGGACGCGGATAAGATATGGTAATGCTACTACTACTACTACTACTACTACTACTACTACTACTACTACTACTACTACTACTACTACTACTGCTGCTGCTACTGCTACTGCTACTGCTACTACTACTAATACTATTTTTGAATATAATTTTTTTATAGGTTTTTTTATTTCGATAAGCTTTCCTTCACTTTTTGCACGATTCTACGGTTAGTGAAAAATATTTATTTATTTTCCAGACATAATCATTTCGTGCCTCTAAGATGTGACGGTCAGCTCTTTCGTGAAAAATAATTCGTTCGAAATACTATAAATTTGTGATGATATTATTTGATATACACTACCGGCGGAAAGTTTCCGGACAAGAGTTGGAAAAAGTGCCCGAACGGTTCTTTATGCCATTTCGACAGTAGTTGGGCTAGGCCAATTTGACCAACGGCATTTTAAAGAGGGGGGATTTACCTACATTTTGGCTTATCAAAAAAATTTTGACGATTTTTTTTACACTTGGCACACAATTTTGAAAACGACAATATTTTTTCGTTTTTTTGTTGTTTTGTGAGTGGACCCCGTTTACAGTAAAAATCTTTTTTATGCATTTCTCCTATTAAAATCATAAAAGGGGAAGCCTAAGCTTCAATTTCGTTTTGTAGAAAAATTTTTGCGATTTTTTTTTTCCCAAAAATATTTCGTTTTTTCGATAAAAATGTACAATATGAAAATTGCTCCGGAGTACGAAAACGACGAGGTTTACAACAAAACCTCAAGACGGTAAAAAGTTGCGTTACTTTTTGTTGAGTTCATGAGAATTTTTTCAGATATTTTTTGCGAAATTTTTTTAAAATTTATTTCCGGTCGGAACTCGATTGATCTCAACACCATGATAATAATATAATTAATTTTTTTATTTACATATTATACTTCGGTCTCGTCGAAAAAACCTCCTCTCGCTGACAGCACGCTCTTAATCGTCGTAATTGAAATGTTTTTTCCACGACTTTCGACAAACTGCGCTTGGATGTTTGCCGCAGTGAGTTTTCGATTCCTTTTAGACATCACAATTATTGATTAGTCTTCCGCTTTGGAAGTAACAGGAGGCCTCCCGGAACGATTTTTATCGCGATTCGATTGTGTCTCTCTGAAACGTTTTATAGCATCCCCAACGGTTGATTTGGGTATTTTCAATCGATTTGCAATGTAGCGAATTTTGAACCCTTCATTGCAAAGTGCAAGGATTGATGCACGCTTTTTGATGCTTATATTGGGTCGACGACCCATTTTCTTCTTCAAAAAAAAAAAAACTCTAATGAAGTCAAAAATTTTATTTAATTAACCGTCAATAAATTAATAGTTAAACACACTTCAAATTCAATATATTATTCGACACGATACGACGGGAAAATCTAACGCGAACGTTTTTTCGATGCTTGCCGAAGAAGTACTGAGTCGAAATAATTTTTGAATATTTTTTCATTGTAACACGTAAAGAGTGCGTAAACGTTTCTCCCACTCTTTGTATAGTAAAAAAAAAAATATATCGCTCACCTATGCGACAAAGCGAACGCTCGACAATGCGAACCTCGCGAAAAAAATCTGAAAAAATTCTCATGAACTCAACAAAAAGTAACGCAACTTTTTACCGTCTTGAGGTTTTGTTGTAAACCTCGTCGTTTTCGTACTCCGGAGCAATTTTCATATTGTATATTTTTATCGAAAAAACGAAATATTTTTGGGAAAAAAAAATCGCAAAAATTTTTCTACAAAACGAAATTGAAGCTTAGGCTTCCCCTTTTATGATTTTAATAGGAGAAATGCATAAAAAAGATTTTTACTGTAAACGGGGTCCACTCACAAAACAACAAAAAAACGACAAAAAAATTGTCGTTTTCAAAACTGGGTGCCAAGTGTAAAAAAAATCGTAAAAATTTTTTTGATAAGCCAAAATGTAGGTAAATCCCCCCTCTTTAAAATGCCGTTGGTCAAATTGGCCTAGCCCAACTACCGGCGAAATGGCATCAAAAACCGTTCGGGCACTTTTTCCAACTCTTGTCCGGAAACTTTCCGTCGGTAGTGTAAAATACATTGAAAATGAAAGGACTCGTAGGGAATTTGACCCCAGAGGGGTGAAAAAGGATATTTTATTACGTTTTTTGGGCTGTCAAAAATCGTCCCTTGACGAGGTACAGCTTTGATCATATTTTGTTCTCGATATGAATAATTTATTCGCTATATTATAAAAGATTTATTAATAAGTTTACCACCTCCAAAAGCAGTCAAATGTCAATATTTGAATAATTTTAAAAAACTTCGCATCTCAAGATAATTTAATAATAAAAAAATAACTGCATCGTCGACGATTTATTTTTCTATTTTTTTCCACTTCAAATTTCCCTCTACAAAAATTACTAAAAAATCGTTTCCGAGGCACGGAAAAATCCCCAAGTTTGACCATCGCCCTGTAGCACAAAAAGCGCGGGTCTACTTTTCGAATGAAAATCCGACTCGGGGTCGGCGCGATACGGCCGCAAAGAGAAAGAAAAAAGGCGACTAGTGAGATTTTCGGTTAAACGGAAGTACCGCGAGGGTCGTAAAACTCGGTCCGGTTGTTGCGCAGCGCGATAAGACGCCGATTTCGGGAATTTGTAGATTTTTGCCCCGGTTTTTTTTTTTTATTGACGAACGCGAAAGAACGAGGGGCTCAAGTACCGTGGAATGTCTCATATTTGGTTGGAATTGTAATCTTACCCATCCCCCTCCCCTCCTCCCTTACTCTTCGCTAACCCACGTATTCCCCCTTCTGCCCACTCTTCTGGCCGGCCGACTCAACCCCACCACCTTCCCCGAGACATTTCGCGGTGAATGGTGGGGGGCGGGACAGCAGCGGAGGGGAAGGGAACGAAGGGGAAGCGAGTTTACCCATTTTCCACCCACGCAATCGATAGAAGGCCTACCAGTTCGTACTGAATGGACTGTACCATCCCCGTTTGCCCGCTCCAATGCCAAAACCCAACCCCTCGTATTGATTACTACGTCCCTCGAAGGGGGATGCTCCATCGATCCCCGCCCAGCTGGTCTATGCCAGTTCATTCATAAATTTTCCGTTTTCACATCGCCGCATAGTTTCTACGCTATTTCCATTTTCCATACTCTTACTACATTCGCCACGTAGAGTAGACTGGGTGAACTTGTAACAATTCTGCTTCAACAGTTTGTAGTCTTGCCATTATGTGACCAAGCTTCGAAGAAAATACAGAAATGAAAAGGCTGATTATCCATATTCAAATGAGTACTACAATGTAAATTCCAGGTGCAATAGTTACCTAACAAGATTCACTTCGAAACAAGTCCGCCTCTGTTACAAACGACCTTGTTACGGGGGTCAGTTGTAACAGAGACAAAAGGCCAAAGACAAAATGTTTTCGATATTGCTTTATTATACGTAAATTACAGCAAAAAAGCCTTTGAACATTTTATGGCTAACGTTGCACACTTTTTAGAACGTTTTAAAATCTGTCAACGTTAAACTCAGGGCCAACGCAACATTTGAGGTCACTCTTAACGAGAAACGAGAACCCAACATGGAAGCTAAACGGACTTAGGTGAAATGAAACTTTTCTTTTGTGACGGAGAGAAATGATTGACATGAAATAAAGCACTTCTGCTAGAACAGATTAAGAAATAAAATCTCGTCAATAGAACTTAAAGCATCTTTACGACTCGAAGGAAAAATAAATGCTTCTGAGATAAAAAATTGTTGGACTAGGATGCAGAAGGCATCAAACTAACTGTTTTGACATTGGCAGTTTGGACTACCGTCTGTGCGTTCTTCGTTAGCCAGAAGTTTTCAGCTAGTGTATTGTGTCCATTTTTCTCTTGGACGACTCCCTGTATACGGTGCTACACAAACAAGGCAATAATACTCTTTTTCTGACTATTAGGGGGAGATGTTGATCTTCTTTGTGATATTTGCTTCAGTCTATTGGAATGTAGAAAAAACAAAACAAAATGAGAAAAAGTTACAACTGTACCCACACAAGTTGTTTCAACTGTACCCACTGCCCGTTTTAACTGCAAATAATCCAGTGTTGAAGCCAAATATCTTACACCGATACTAATCATGATCTTTTAACTTTTCAGATCCCATTTATCAGCATTAAAAAGGCGTCACTCTACGTTTAGTATCAACAGAGTAATTGGGAAGAAACTTCGATAAAAAATACTTACTTTTTCTTGCCAAAACACAATAGAGCCATCTATAAGCTACAACGCGCTTTCACCGAGACAAGACTGGTAACGATGTTTGGATGCGCAAGCTGCTTCTTTTCCCTCTTGCACTCCTCACACTACGGCTACTTCGTCGCGCGTTATTCTCTTTGTTTCAACCGTATCCCGTTACGACCGTACCCAGTCTACCCTACTCACAATCAGAATTGGGCAGCAGACATTACTTTTGTTATTTCATTACCCAAAAATTACAATTACTGCAAATAACTCCAATATTTCGTCACTAATTACAATTACGGGAAACAGTTATACATTTTTATTTATATATTACAGTTACTATAAAAAATTGTAATTTTGTGATTATCAACTACAATTAATCGAAATAATTGTAATTTTTTTGTTGCCAAATGAAATTACTTGAAAAAATTGCAATTTTTTGCTGCTAATTACAATTACTTGGAAGAATTGTAATTTTTCCGTTATCAATTACAATTACTGGAAAAAATAGTATTTTTTCGTATTATTCATTACAATTAATTAGGAAAATTGTTACTTTTTTAATATCAATTACAATTTTCTTACGATTGACCCTTTAACGTCACAAAGACACTTTTCACAAGTCTTCTTTTCGACGTGATTATTTGCCATGAAAATGTCGGGGGAAAAATTCCCAAAGTACCTTGTCGACTATTTTCAAGGCCGCTCTTTCGAATGGCGCAACTTAAATTTCGCTAAAATTATTTATTAAACAATATTTTTGCACAATATTGTATAAAAAAGCTTCGTCCTTACGAAAAAAAAAAACGAGATATTCATTTCGATGCATAGAATTCTCTCAAGCAAAGAAAATCCAATGAAACCACATTGCGTGGTTTACTATTACTGAAAGTAATTTTAATAATTTCTGACTTAATTACAATCACTGAAAATAATCGTAATGATTTCTGATACAATTACAATCACTGAAAGTAATTTTAATGAACTTCGATTCAATTAAAATGACTCAATGTAATTTTGATTAACTCCAATTCAATTACAATCACTGGAAATAATTTCAATGGACTCTAATTCAATCGCAATTATCGAAAGTAATTTTAATGAACGCCGATTCAATTATTATTACTAAAAGTAATTTTAATGGAATACGACTTAATTACAAATTACCTTTAGTAAATTGTAATTGTTAATTTTTTATTAAAATTTTGCCCAGCGCTGCTCACAATTGGCTTCTCATTCTTTCTCGTCCATTCAACTATTTTTCCACGTAAACTTCATTCTTTTTTCCCACAATATTTATCTCGATCGTTTTTAAAACTTTGCGTAGCTTTGCTTGCTCATTTTTCGTTCGAATTTCAGGATTCATTTCATTCGAGTCTGCTTAGGCTCAATTAGCTTTTAGAAAAATCGAGGGATTGGAATAGCAGCGAAATAGTTTGCAATCTTCGCTCGAATTCTACGTACCGGCTGAATTCATCAAGGGTTTAACGTCTCGCTGTACCACTCAATTTTAAAAGTAGGAAGACCGATTCGTAGAAAATGGCAAATTCGGAATGACTCAGGTCGCAGCGGGAACATCGGGGCGGGGTTAACCTCTCACGATCGCTTCTCTTCTTTCGTTGCGCACTCCTGCGGACATTGAATGTACACGTACAGTCTTATGTGACCCAAATGTGTTTAATGGAAAAATAGATAACAACGTTTAAGTTTTCACCGTTAAATCTTACACTTTACAATGTTATTTTTGTAGTTGTTTGTTATCTCGTTGCCTAGAAAATGAAGGGAAAAAATGCACGAGGAAGAAAACAAATAATCGCGATGTCGCGTGTGGTTGAATCGTGTCGAAGCGGTCCAGAATGCAAAAGAAAAATGCAAAAGTAAAGTGATACATTAGATCGCAGCATCGAACAATGCAAATTCGTGATAAAAAGTTTGATCCGTTTTCGTACAAGAATAATCGTCACTCGTAACGCAATTTCTTTCTTCCTTTATCGACTCGTGGCGCTGCTGCTAATTCCAATAAATGTTCCCAGACGACGTGTCACCATTTCTCTTCTTTCTCTCTCTCTCTCCATATACATATAATATCGCGATATCAACGAACAATCAACGGCGGTAAATAATGAAACGAACGTTAATAAAAAAAGTTTTTAAAAAGAATCACAACTCGCCCATCATTCAACTACCAGGGAAGCACTCGCATAACTGACGGAACTGTCGTTCATGTTGTTGCACTGACTGCTTTGAGCATACTTCAAGAACTTCAGGTTCATTCGCTGACCGTTTCCTCGACCGCCGATGCACTGTATCGCCTGCCGACGGATAAAACGAATTATATAGACATCGTAATAACGAATCTCGGGACGCTTCCGATCGAGAAACAAATTTGTCACGATCGGATACAGAGTGGTGTGTATTTGGTAATTACCTGTAAAAGTACTCCGATTGGGTGACGACCGCATATTGTATTGCCATATTTCTTAAGGTATTCGGTGAAGGACGCAGGATTCAGTGTCTCGATTATGTCCATTCCCTGTGAAGACATACAACGCTTGAGACTTTCATTTTTGGATATGGCAGCCATTTTTCGGAAACAACAGCTTTTTCATAGGATCGTTTGGGTTTGGTGCAATTGTCTAAATGGGAAAATGGCTTTTTGACGTATTTTGGAACAAGCGAAGACGTTTACTGGGTTTCGTTGCTGTACTTGCCATTTTATCGAGATTTTGGATGGAACGGTAGATCGGACCGCCGGAACGATCGTAGTAAGTGTATCGAAAGCGTTGACCCCAGTGACAAAAGTCCGAGGATATAACGAATAAGCTCTGAGGATCTGCTAAGTACGGGGCTAAGAGTCTTCCATAAATGGATTCCTTCTCGGGGCTCAACGAGCCCACGAGTATCGGTACAATCGTGAACGAATCCCTGAAGCTGTTGGATCAGAAAAACGTAACGCTGCAGTTCCCCTCAGAACACTTCATTATTCGCCCAAAGACGAGCTTTTTCTAATTCAATTTCCAATTTTTTGTAATCCCCGATATTGCAGTCCCGTGCGAACAAGCGTGTCTCACTTTTCCATAACTTTGGCGATGAATGGCAAATGCATCTCGATGCTGTGCTCATCCTCGTCCGTGTTCATGTCCATCCACTCGAATTGGCCGGTCTCCTCGAGATCTCTGTACACTGGCGAACAAAGCGGAGCGCCGAATTGAAGCCGTTGGTCGAAAAAGGCACGACGCGAAAACCCCAAACGGGAATTGGGTTGCCGATGAATGTCAGGTTTTTTTTTATCGTAGTCGTACCTTGAGGGTCTATTGGTAAATCGTACAATGGAGTTTGATAAGTAGTTGCCGATGAGAGAGCGCATCCTGGCAGCCTCACGTTGTGGGAAGGTCCGAGGATGAATATCCTGCGACTGCAAAGAACATTTTGTTATTTGAGCAGAGCGAATTTGCGATTTGGTCAAAGAAAATTCAACCGAACTGTAATAAGGACTGAATGATTGAACAGAGTCATTGATATTATTGATATATTACACGCATTTTAAGTATGCGTACGTTATTAGGTGGTTGCATGTAAAATCGCCCATTTTTGAGCAGACTCCTCGCTCTTAGGGTACTTTTCCATTGTCCTTGTTGTCCACAGAGAAATTACCACATTGGCAGCGGATAAGCCACTTTTTAATGGAGCATAGAATTAGAATTCCCAGCTTCGAATTCCCTACGCCTTAGATGGAGCATCTTAGACGTAGAAATCCCCTAGCAAACAATGCGTTTCCACAGTCGATTGCTTTGCCAGGAAATAATGGAGAATAACTTTCCGCAAATGTGACTTTGTAATGACCGTTCTAAAGACGATTGAAATAGATGATGTTAACGTACAAATGTCACCTCTGGTGTTCCAACGAGACTCTATTGACCCATCATCATGCCTATCGCCAACTTTTAATGCGAGGGAATAGCGTACCAGACGCCATCCATTGCCAGCAGGCGGTTTTATATGCAACCACGGATATATGTTGTCAACATACCTGATATATATAAAACTAATACTTTGTTAAGGACTTACATCTGGTTGAAATTTTTTAAAAGATCGACTTTTGGTTTTAGACCAATTTTCAAAATATGAAATTTAACAAATACTCTTCGGAAATTTCAAGTCTATCCTTTGAAAATCGAGGAAGCTAGGGCGTTTGTGGGTAGGCTCCGCGAACCGACGAACTTTAAACGCGTTTTTCGCAAAATAATTTTTTCTAAATCGCTGACCAGGATATCTCAAAAATCGCCGCACTGATGAACTTGAAATTTCTGATTTTTCGCTGAAAAAAGCAGCGATTGAACGAAGGCATTTTTTTTCTCGATGCGTAGTTTATTTTTCATCAACGAAAATAAAGCATTTCTTTCACCGAAACTCGATACTTTCACTTTGGACTGCGGCCATTTTCTCGAAAATCAATATTTTATTAAGGTGTTCCTTTCACGGTGGACCGTATGTAATAAAAATAAGCCAAAAACTATTTTTATACCCAATGACAAACTGAAGTAAAAAAACACGCTCAAATTTAATAGATTTAGACATTCTTACATTTTTCTGAGTTTTATCGTTAATATTTTCTTTGAAAATTCAGTGACCTCCTGTTTTCGTTATTGTTGCTAACTTAATTTTTTTTACATACGTGAGCAGTTTATATCAGGCATCTGAAGCTATTCAGTGTATAAATTGTTAGATAGAAATGTGGCCAGCGTGTCATCTCCATAAAGAACTGTATAAATAAGACGATTCTTAGAGTCGTAATTTTCCGTTAAAAGTTCGATAACTTGCCTTGAAATTTAACCAGCATCCTGAGATGTATTTTCACTCGATTGCAGACAAAAATCAGTTAAATGTTAAATATGCAGCCTCGTGAAAGGAATACCTTAAATCCTTCGTTCGAGCGCCAGATCATTTCATGCGAAAACTGAACACGTTCGATGTTGTTTATTTATATACAGCGGTCACCGCACAAGACGTTTTTTAAACAGCGCTGTGCACAAACCATTGTATCTACTACATTTATGAATATTTTCCAATACAAAAATTGCAAGATACTCAAAACCATACACTTTGAAGTAAATAAAAATAACATTGATAACCTGGACGTTTTTTTCCAGAAAAAAATTCACGAAAATTCCTCTTTTACCCGGCCCGTTAATATACAGCAATATAAATTGATGCATAACAAAAGTTTTTCGATACTCAATTCCGCAAACCTTTCGAGCCTTTGAAGAAAATTGGTGCTCTTGCATTTTGCGCCAGAGCGAACGCGGACAAAACGGTAAACATTATAATTATTTGCCATCAATGTTGCACTTACACAACTGCAGGACTGATTTGTCGATAGGCAAAGCCGGAGCACGCACCGCAATAGCTGTATCCCGCATGGCTGCAAATTTATCATTGACATTTAGACTCAAACGCGGAGGTTTTTTCTCAAATCGACGCATGAGAAAAAAAAATTATACTGACGGAGCAATTATCGCCCTGGCAGGCCCGTGGGTTAAGTCCGCTGCGTTGAGCCAGTCCTCCAGTTGCTTGCTCAGCTCGTGCCCTACGAATTCCCTTTTTAGTATTGGCATCATTATTAGCAAAATCAAGTCGAACGTGGAAAATTGCACGTGTGCAATTTTCGTGGAATTTCGGATGGTGAATTAAAAAAAAAAATGTATACATTTTTTCGACCTTTCGCATAGATTTGTGTAAAAATATGTTATTTGAAAATATAATTTCCTCACCGATATCCGTATACCAACTGCCTCGATGTGTTGCTCTTCTAGTCACCGCCATTACGATTTATATATGTATGTCTGTGTATACCGTATATACTACCCAGGAAGAACAACGACCTTTGCAAATAGCAGGTGTAAATATATACGTCGTGTCCTCGCGTAACTCGGCAAGCGAAACTCCCTTCCAAGCCCAAACCGAGGGTTACCGAGCAGTGAATTCCTGTAAACACCCATACATCGTTTTCCTCTTTCTCGTTCTTTTTGTTTCTCGTTTTTTTTCACACAAAATCGCTTTAATCATGGATTTGCATTTTTTTGCCGTCCGCGTAAATTAGCAACGAGCGAGAAAAAAAGGTGCAACTACTCCTTCGAGTCTCGCCGTGGCGAGTATAGTTTGTTTCTGTTCACGAACCATCAAGCTTTTCGTTTAGCCACCGCAACAGACGACATAGTCCTTTTGTGATACCGAAGACCAAACTGACTCGCGAATTTTGCGAATCATCCGAGGGGTGAGGGAACGAGTCCACGAAATTGCGCGACGCTCCGACAGGTGGCGCCATCTCTCGGAGGTCCCGCGTACCCGTGACGTAAAATAATCCATCACGCGTACGCGTGAACCTCTCTATCCGTTTTTCTCGTTTTTTGTACCCCACTTTGCTCGATCGTTCATATACCGACCGAGAGCAAACGTTCCTGCCAATTGGACTCTCCAATTCGGCAGATTCGACGATTTTGAATTTCCCGCCGTTCTCGCTGACACGATAAGAGGAGAAACTTTTTCTCACACAACGATACGGGCGAGCGTCACAGCAGACAGCAGTTGCGGCCGTCAATAGGCCCGAAACCTGCTGAAACATCGAAAAGCGGCTCGCGTGCCGACAGTTATAATTTGTGTACTTTCAAATTTGGCACGCTCGTACTCCCCAACGTCTCCGACTCCAAAGACTTCCAATCGATAAGAGCACACCGAATTCATCCGCGTATTCATTTATTTCTTCCTACTTGATGTACTGACGAGCTTTGGTGCAGTGATATCGGTTTATTAAAGAGCATATCGTTGAACATATATACACACATATATTTATACTCATAAATACGAAGAAAAAAAAACGAGCTTCCGGAATTTAGGCTCTATTGGCCTGGGAACTTGGACAATACGCTCCAAGGTCAGAATTTTCGACCGAGCCCCCGTAACTGGTGAGTTCACGCTGTTTATATTTTGCTGATTCTAAAAATATTTATTCAAAACTCAAGGTGTCAAGACGTTTGCCAACAATTGTGCGCGAAGTTGTTACTTTATTATTGTAGCTCGTATGTTACTTATTTTTAATTCGCGGATATACACGCGGCGATGAGTATACGTCATACAAGTCGCGTATATTATTCGAAATAATACAAATATATGTACTGTATGTGACATAACGCACCGATACGCGTTGCATTATTGGCAAGATTATAAATTATCGACTGTGACGCTTCTGAATTCATGAAATAATGCGAATGGAAATTCGATGGAATTTCGTGAATTATTATTTGTAAAGTGGGTCAAGCATTTTTGGATTTTATTACCATGCACTCCCTTCAATTGTTCCAATCATCGATCGAACTTTAATCGATTAGCTTGTAAAGTGGCGAGTTTGGTGCACGCTTATTGTCTTGTACAATCAAAGGAGCGCTATCTACGAACCAACTTCGTCGATACGAGATAAAGATGAGGGGACGTATGGGGACGGGGATTGGGTAACTTTTATCTCATGTCGGAGTATCACGGAGTTCAGCCAGTTATTTCAATGAGATTTGATAGGGTGCGGTGTGCGTGCTCTGAATTTAAACTAAAAAATAACTGGGTATAGTTCTCTTGGATATTGGACAATCGTTTGTCTCATTTCCATTTTTTCATTTTGCGCTATAATAATTGAAATATTATTTAAAATTGTGTGAATTCTTATTTTCAATTGATGTTGTTAATTGTATAGTAGTCTTTATTTCCATGCCCTTTAAGGCTGTTTACACAGAGGCCGCCGTCACCTTCTCTTCTTCAGACTTTTTATTTTATCAATACGTTTTATCAATGCCTAGACTTCTTATACATAAACTCATAGCTCTTTTGTAGGCTTATTCCTCACTAGTTTGACCAATTTTTATCTTACTTATTCCCCCATTTATTCACCAGCTCCTCTTCTAGTTTTTCCACTATTTCAGCCCTAATTTCTCCCTCCACCGCTTCATACTGACTAATGTGTTCGACGCTTTCCTTATTTTCCCTGCACACCCGACGGCTATTGTCTCAGCATCCCTTATTATCTTTTTCCCTACACTCCTGCACTTTATCCTTGCCCATAACTCCTTCATTTCCCTACTGAGCTTTTAAGTTTAGGTATGCTCTTTGCGGTATGTCAATTTGTCGATATTGCACCGGTTGCTTTGGAGTTCCCGTTCCACTTTTATTTTTATTTCCCGTTCAACCTTTTGCTCTATTTCTCCCACATCCTCGATCCTTGTTGCCTGCCATGTTCAGCCTTTTCCCACTTCCCGCATTGGCATGTTCCTCTGCTCACTTTGACAGGTTTCATTGATAAATCCTCTTACTTACGGACACACCTTCGGCCACCTTACATCCTTATTATTTCTACCAAGTATTTTGCCGCTCTTTTCCAGCCCTCTATTGCCATCCCCCTGCACTCCGATCCCATTCTCCAAATATAGTTTGGGGTGGTTGGACTCATTCTCATCGCCAGTTTTACATATTTTTCCTGCCATATTACTTTAATTATGATTAAAAGCATTAATAATGATCATCGAAAACCTGAATTAATTATGTATCGATGATGATATTACCATTATGATAATCGAAATCATTATGATAATCGAAAACCTAAATTATAATTGAATGAAGCTGTGATGGAAAATTAGGACTTTTGTATTTTTAGTCACAGTCCGTATAGTCCAACACGATCCATTTTTGTACCATTTTGTTGCTTAGTTGAGTATGATCCAATTTTACTGCATTTTTTGCATCGTTTTTTTAAGCTTGAAAACTGCATTTTTCTGTTGCAGAAAAAACAGTCTCAATGGCTAAAGAAGGAGCGGTGTCGCCTCAAGTTGAGCGCTTCAAGCGAGTATCCTAAGAAGCGAGATAGAAAAACTTCCATTGGATCCTTGAGGAATATTGATTCTCATTTTGATACTTTCCCACAGGCTACTGCCCAAAATCGTCAATGGAGGTATCGCAGGAATTATCGGAGTCTCCGTGGTATTTCCACTGGATCTAGTGAAGACTAGATTACAAAACCAAGTGGTGGGCCCTAAGGGCGAGAAGATGTACGCCTCTATGTGAGTTCGAAAAATATTTGCTTGTATGAAATATATATAAAATATAAACAATTGCTAGTTTTATACGAAACGTAATGGCTGTAACAGTGGTTCGAATTGTGCGAAAGGAAGTTTTTATTAAAACAGTAAATTAATTCTTCAAACTTCAATCGTTTTCACCGCAGGTTCGATTGTTTCAAGAAAACGTACAAAGCCGAAGGATACTTTGGGATGTACAAAGGATCCGCGGTAAATATACTGTTGATCACGCCCGAAAAAGCGATAAAACTGACGGCGAACGACATGTTCAGGCATTATTTGTCCACCGGCCCAGGGTGAGAGAAATTTACATCTGCAAGAAATCTCAAACTTGCGCTCTTTATCGCATTTACCACCATCGTTTTCTTTCTTTCTTTTTTTTTTCTTCTTTTTTTTTGTCCGTACGTAGCATTAATTTTTGTCCAAGCCCCCGAGTAGACAGAAAGAATATTGCGCATACCGATTAGTTGTCTCCAACCGGCTGACGTTCCGGAATTTCTTTCTCTTACTCTCTCGGCGCAGAGATCACAATTTTTATTGATATTTCGAACCGTCAGGATTCTCCTATCGTCGACCGACCGCTAAACGAACAGCCGTGAATCCTTCCGGTTTAAATCTTTCACGTCTCAGCGTTTACGGACCAGTAGTAGGTATAAAATGAATCCTTTTTTTTTCCATCACGTTTTTCTCTTCCTCCAAACAATCGAAGACGCGAAATGTTTGCCCGTGCGGAATGGGATGGCTCGTATCTCGACGAATTCTTCCAGCCGTCGAGAAATTAACGTCGAGATTTACTATTTCCAGAAATTGTCGTTTCTCGTTACTTGGGAAAACAGAAAAAAAACATTGTCCCTCTATTTTAAGAGTTTGCAAGTTGTGCTATGGAAGTGATGATATTTTTTAGTGAAAATACATTTTCTTTATAGTAGATTATACTTAATATTTTAATAATATTTGAGCAATGATGCAAGTAATATAATTAAAAGGAAAGGAGTGTCGATCTGTTTTTTCCATTTTGTATTGGTTTGTTTTGGTCGCGCTCATAAAGAAATATCGATCAATTTGAGCAATTAATAAAAGCAGAAAAAGCGAATTATTGAAATTAATATAGGTAATTATACATCAATCACAGATGTAATGAAAAGTGGAAAGAGGAGGAGTATTGTAAAAAGCGAAAGCTGTACATTTGGAATAAACGAATCGATCTATCTACATCAATTACAGATGACCGAAGATTTACCCTTGTTATTCGAATTTCTTTTTATAAAAGTTGATTTTTAAAATAAATTATTCTCATCGTAACCTTTCTTTTTATTAATAAGTTTGCTTGGATTAAAGTTAACTTTTTATTGAAATCTCTTAAAAAAAAATTGTTATCAACATGTTGCTTTCTGTTAAAACGTTTTTTTATTAATTTAAAAAATAAAAATACATTTCATGTATTACAAGAGCTATTCAATATTACATAACAATATAATATCTATTACTTTTTGCAATCATATTGTTTTAAGTAACCGGAGATGTCCGTTTCTGGAAAACCGTGACATATTTCGTATGAATTTGAAAAATCTCAATGTAAACACTCGGACTGTACGAAAAAATTCTCCTGACTATTACTGTCGTTTTAATCCGAGGATCGCTGCACAGTGCACCTCTCAACGCAAATCTGTCTCGAAGATTGTTCCGTTCATTTATCGCGAAAAATCCGCGCGTTTTATAGCACTGCTCCCGACACGAATCTCGGCAACTTCATACACTATCAGTACGATATCACGGGTTACACACTTATTGCGCTACAACATGTTTTTGTCTTTTTTTCACTCGCAAAATCTTCCCTAATCACGCGATGATTTTATTTTTCAACCTGATAATTTTACCTTCTATTTGTATCGTCTCATCCCATCATGGCGCTGTACATAGCTCGATAGATCGTAGTCACGCGCGCACACACTGTTCGCGATGCTTTGTTCGCGCAAAATGAATTCTCCGCTACATAATTTTTTCACAATATGCAGACAACCATTGCCACTTGGACGTGAAATGTTGGCTGGTGGCTCGGCCGGGGCTTGCCAAATAGTCATTACTACACCCATGGAATTGCTGAAGATTCAGATGCAGGACGCTGGACGCGTCGCCGCCGCGGCAAAGTCGGGTACAGAATTAAAAATCTGACGATCGAAGAGTTTTGAAGCGAGAATTACATTTTTTTTATTCAGATGAATTGAAAGACATCGATTTTGACACGTCACAAGAGCGTATTGTTCCTCCTTTGGGGATTTTCCGGCCTGATTTTGCCTAACCGAACAAAAAACGGCTGTTTTTCGACCCGTCGAGGGAACAAAGCTCGCGACGTTCGACCGCGAAAACCGAATTTTAATTTTTTGTCTCGCAGCTGGCCAAACGGTGCCTAAAGTATCTGCCTGGTCACTGACGACGGACTTGTTGAAGAGAAAAGGACTATTAGGACTTTACCAAGGCACGGGTGCAACCGCCCTCAGGGACGTGACCTTTTCCGTAATATACTTTCCACTTTTCGCGAGATTGAACGGTCTCGGACCGAAACGCGAAGACGGCTCTTGTAAGTTCGTGCTTTCGAGAATTGTAAGCTATTCTTTCTCGCAATTGCGCCAATTCACTTGACAATTCAAACGAATATCTCTTTTGTTACAGCCGTATTCTGGTGTTCATTCCTAGCCGGCTGTTGCGCCGGATCCACTGCCGCTCTCATGGTGAATCCCTTCGACGTCATCAAAACGAGACTCCAAGCGATAAACAAAGCACCCGGAGAGCCCACGTACAACGGCGTGCTCGATTGCATCGGGTACGGACTAATCCGCGTTTCTCCAGTCAGCGATAAAACTCGTGCAATTAATTATTCACGCAAAACCAATTGACCTTCTGAACAATTTCAGGAAAACGTTTAAGAACGAGGGGCCAACGGCATTTTTCAAGGGCGGTGCCTGCCGTATGATCGTCATCGCGCCACTCTTTGGAATTGCTCAGACCGTCTACTACCTCGGAGTCGCCGAATCCCTACTGGGTGTCAAGTAAAACAAAAAAAGGAATGAGATCTCGCATTTCCTTAGTCATTCTCAAACGAAATAAAAAAATATTGACAATAATATTCGCAAGTATCACGATTACGAAAGAGATTGAGACGTGAGTTAAATGCGCGTAGGAATTATTTGCCGCGACAAAAAAAGAAATTGTGCTTCGAAACAGCGGCCGATCGATCGTGAAGCGAATCGATCGATGATCTGATATTTTGTCCTTGATTATCCAAGTGCGCGTTTATATATAAATATATAGTGTGTAAATATAGCGTGTAACGTGTTTTGCTTCGTTTTTGTTAACCTTCGTTATAATTTTTGTGGAATGAAATGAAAACACATTTTATCCGAAACTCGCATGATCATTTTCGTCGACTTTCCTACGTTCTGAATATATATATGATGTTGAAGTTTGCATCGTTGGAATGCAACGAAAATCAATTCTTTTTAATTATTTCAAATTCTTGTTGGGTGTGGAAATAACCGAAACGTTTTTACGTATCCTTATTAGAGATTTAGGACCTCAGTTTGCAAAGAAAGCAGCTTTTGCATAAAAATGATGAAAAAGATCGTTGCATTCCAACGATGGAAACTTCAACGTCATGAATATATTAGGTCTATGCATAAGTCCCTAGCGAAATTCCGACAGATATCGTTCGCAGTTGTTTCTCCGCTCGCACCTGCGTCAACAAGCGTCGTATTTTAAGTGGAAGCTGAAACTTGTGCCGGCAGCAAAAAAAATATCCATTGAGATCCGTGACGTATAGGATGTTTTATTATATTTTGAACATGGAAGGGAAAAGGGTGATTTCTTAATGCATTTCGCTTTTTTATTTCCGAAAAGACAAAAACGAGTCACAAACTCACAAAAAGATATGCGGCGTGCACGGAGAGAATGCCGTAAGCGAATTTGCGAAAGTGTGTGTGTCGAAGTGATTTGCGAAATTTCGTTGTAGAGATTTTGACGTCCAGGAGACTCCTCGCACCGGTCGACCAGTCACTGCCACCCTACACGATGTCGATAAAATCGAGGCTTTCATCAACTGCCACCGGCATTTGAAGACTACAGAGATTGGACGTAGTTTCAACATTGACCAATCAACTGTTTCGAGACATCTATGGAAGCTTGTAATGGTAAACGAGCTCGATGTTTGAATGCCGCACGAACTAAGCGCAAAGAATTTAGCGGGCCGAATTTTAGCTTGCGATTTGCTGCTCAAACACCATCAACGAGAACCATTTTTAAAGCGCATGATTACTGGCGATACAAAGTGGATTGTCTACAATAATGCCAATCGAAAAAGACGACGGTTGAAGCGCGTAGACGCTGCTTAGACGGTTGCAAGAAGAAGGTCATGCTGTGTGTCTGGAGGGATTGGAAAGAAATCGTCTATTATGAGCTGCTCCCATCCGAGACGATTGATTCGACCAAGTACTGCTCGCAACTGGCCAAGTTAAAGCAAGCCATCGATCAGAAGCGGCCCGTATCGGCGACTAGGAAAGACGTTGTGCTCTGCCAGGGCAACGCTAGACTACACGTTTCTCTGGTAACCCGGAAAAAGATATTGCAGCATGGATGTGATGTTTTTGTGCATCCACCATGTAGTCCGGACCTTGCATCTTCAGACTATCACTTGTCCCGGGCCCTACAGAACAATTTGAACAATAAACCTTTCAGTTCCCCGGATTTCTTCAAAAACCACGTGAATGACTTCTTTGCCGAAACATCTGAGAACTTCTATGAAAAAGGGAGAATAAAACTCGTGGTGAGATGGCAAAAAGTCATTGAACACGGTGGATCATATTTATATGATTAAAATCGCTTGTTTTGATGAATATTTTGCGTTTGAAATTGACTCCATTTTCGCTACGGAATTACGCATTGACCCAATACAAAAGCAACACGCTGCATTCTCACTACAGTGCAAAGAAATAACGCACACAAATTTTGAAACCACGTTCTTAATCCTCTAGATTAAAAGACTTGATACACCTCGACTCGAGCTAACACACTGTAGCGGAAATTTCTATACCAAATTTCCCCACATAAGTACCCTCAACCTCGGATCCTTAAACGTCGCGATAATTTTCACCTTTTATTTTTCCCTTGCGGGATGGGCGCCAGGCGCGTAGCACGCCAGAGAAAATTCGACAAGGTCGATTAGCTGACGGCTAGCTGCAGCTTTCCAAAACCGGAGAGGGGCTGGGTCGAATCAACGTCAGTATTTAGAAATCAAACGGAAAATAAATTTTACAAAACAATATATCCGGGAAGCAAAGAATCTAATTTTATTTTAATAATAATGATATTTTAAGAGAGGGAAAACCGAAGCGCTCGGAGGAAACCTCTCGTCCCAGAACGCAATGAATTTTAACATAAATCAATTCCGACAATTTAAATATAATCGGGATTTCGCTCTCTCTCGCATACACGCGTACACTCACATACATACACATCGACGCGTCGCGGGAATGTTTACGATCGCGAACTTCAATAAGAACCAATCCCGCGGAAAGAAAATCGTTCCAAAAACTCAAGTACCAAAATCCAATGCGACTTTCTCCCCGGCGATATCACAATCGCCCTCACGTAAACATCTCCCGCGTACGACGGCAACGAACGGCGACTTCCCGTGGGCTTAAGTCCCAAGGCGTATTCCCGACCCTAATATCTAATTTATTACTTTTGAAAAAATTGTCACGGCTACCGATTTACTAACGGGCAAGGGAATGGCGTGCACGTCTCGCGGCTTTTACACAATCCAATTCCTAAATTCACCGACCTCAAAGAAACGGCCGCGACTCCGCAGGAACCGCCGAAACCGGGGCACGCGCCAACACAATTTTATTCCCGCGTCGGGAATGTGAACGCGACGAATAATTATTTAATACCTCAAAATTCACAACAAACAAAAATACGCGAACCACTCGAATTAGGCCCTCGGACGAAAGAGCTCACCGATGGTTCGGAATCTTCCCTTCTGATGAGTCGGGTGTTCGGCTCGAAATTTTCTCCGCGCGGTATCCGGGATATCGATCCACGATCCAGCTCGCTCCAACTCTCAACGGAAAAGTGCCTCGAGTAAGGTGTCTCTCCTGCTCTCGTTAGCGACACCCCTACCCCTACCTAATGGCGATGATTTCCCAAAATTCGCGAACGTTCGGCCCTTTACGGCATTTGACGGTTTCCAGACTGATCACTCGCAACGCAGTAGCGCTACGGGACTTGTGATAATGGACGAACGATCTCTTCGCGGTACTCAATCCCCGCTTAGAAAACCTTCGATGATAATGTTGCTCAGCCGTTCCAATCAATTCTTGAGGTGCATCTTGAGGCAGCGACGCTGGGAAAACGATGTTCTTTTTCCTCGTTGGATAGGCTGGATCATCATCCACTAACGACACGTGTTAGAATAGGGGAGGGCTACTCGAAGACAGTTTTGAGTCGTGCGGGAAAATCTCTGCCGATTCCTCCGTTATCTCGATGCGATGTTCGTCGGCGAAACGGTAGCTCCCTCGCTGTCCAACGATGGTTCCTTTAGCTCTCCCGCCCGAGGCGCGGTACATAAAATATAAATAATTAATAAAGTCGCAAATTTTCTATTTTGGCCCTGAGGAATCGCCTTGTGAGCATTGGAACGAGCCGAATGTAACGGGCTTGAATTTTGCCTCGTTACAACACAAACATAAATATACCGAGACCTCGTACGGTATTCCTTACGTTCCGGTCTGAAAATATAACACGAAATTAAAGGAATTCAGAACTATACATTTTCGTTGCATTCCAACTGTAGAAACTGCAACTTCTCTGGCATAAACACAGACGGTGCTTCATCGGACGACACGCTGGGTGCCCCAGGCCCACAAGACAGCCAGAATCCATCGGCGATGACCGGAGAAGCCAGACCCTCAGCTAGCGGCGTGGTAAGCATCATGATAAGCATATCATTATCCCAGGTAGCTAGATAGTGCGTGGGCGCACCCCAACCCCATGTAAATTGACTGCGATTCAATGCTCCATTGTACCACCCCGCCTTAGTGTACAGGCTCGTGGTATGATTACCAGACAAGCGAAAAGGCACGTTGCTAGACTCCGAGTAGATTAGCGGGGCTGAGCGACGAGGAATACAATCAAACCCTGTCCGACCTCGGTATTCCGTATCCGCACCCCACCGTAGCCAATCTACTTTCATTAAGTGCCGCCTGAGAACGTTGAGCAGTTTTTCCGGATCCTTTCCCTTATTTATGACCCTATAGTCGGTCCAGCGCATATAAAAGCTGTAGTGGAATGCTGGTAGGTATCCACTCTCCGTGATTTCACAAACTTCGGTTGCTTTCCACTCGCGGGATACTCTACTGCCCCACCATGAACTACTTGTCCTGATCCCCGTGAAAGTAGTAGCTCCCGCCTGACGATGGCGGGCGAGGATCCAACACCAGTCAAGGTGTTGCCCAACGACCCTGTTCAGCAATGCATTTGCACCCAACCGACCATTCGGGCAGGGTCCGTCAGTTATTATTCTTAAGGTTAAGGCAAAGTTTTTCCAGGCCCCCGCGAGTTGATGATTTAAGCCGACCCAGCTCTTCCATTCCTCCACAATGTACCTCTGGATACCTCCTCTCTGTAGCCGTTCGTGTCCGCTGTTCTTAGCACGAGCCTCAACTAGAACCTCGTCCTCAACATTCACGGTCGTGTACAGTGCAATACCTGATACAAGTAACAACTCTGCCGCGAGGTTCCACCCCCCAATTTGCAAACAAGGATACATTTCTGCTGTGGACCGTGATGATGATATCTGGTCCCAGGAGTTGACCAGATCGCCAGCCCACATATACCTCTGGAGAAGGGGGACGTCTTTCTCAGCATCATACACTGGGCTTGAGGTAAGGTCTTGTGGGAGAAACCCAATCTCGTCACAGGTCAGTCCATAGACCCAGACCTTACGCCCATATCGCGACGACCTACCCTCAGCCCTTCTGGGCCATCGTGTAGTGATACCGCTGACGATTTCGTCGATCTCAACCCAGTTAAAACCTGTATTAAAGTATGTCTTGGCGAAGATTGAAAAACTGCTTCGCAATGTGGTTTCACAGCTCATCGCGGATTTCAGGATGGCGTCAATGTTGTTGTCGAAATCGTGAATATATACAAAGTCCTCAGGTGGGGTACGGCTCATAGAGTACACTGGAAATAGAGCCCCACCGATATGAATATTCATAGCAGACAGAGTTGGGACGACGAACAAAATGTTTGTAAAACTCTCCCGGATACTAATCAAACCGGAATTTCTTAAGTATGTTGCAAAACACTTATCGCGTTTCTCCCCATCACTAAATTTCTGTAGATCAAAAGTCTCAGCTACCTCCAGCAGGGGGAATGGGAGATGCGACAAAATCCACGCCTCAAGACCAGCTGTTGGCTGGGATCTGTCGCTGGGCAGACCAATGACGATACATTGATCCATTCTCCACTTTTCGCTCCCTAGACACACTATCTGGTCCACTGTCCCGAATTCCCCCTCAATAACCGTACAATCGACAAATGCAGCACGGAATCCGCTCAGCCCACTCCGTCTTATGTTGTCACGCCGGTAAAAGTCCTTGCGAGCTATCACATGGTCGACACCGGTAGGTTGTGTGATCCTCGGCTCTCGGAGATCATCATACAAAGCTATCCGGAGGCCGAGCTTTCTCCAGTCTGCCTTACTATCCACATGTTGAATGAGTGCATCGACAAGTGGTGGTAGATCTCGGGAAGCAGGAGGCTTCGTCAGCTCGTGCACGTAACGTTTTCCTAGTTCGCTCAGTACAAGCCTTCCGTGTTCTGAACCATGACTAGTACCTATAGCTTGCCATCCCATATTATCGAACAAGCCGTCGGGGACGGAACCCCAGGCACCGCGAGGTCCCTCCTCCCCTGGCCCTCCAAAACTGTATGTCCGTGCCACGCTCTCTTCCCTCTGATTATTAATGGAGATGCACTCGGCTGTGTGCACGGTAACTGCACAGCTTGTTCCTTCACCCCATCCTCCACCATCCTCCTCACTATCCCTTTGGTCTCTAGGATCCTTTTCAAGACAGTCGCACCGGTGTGCCAACAGATTCCTGTTACGGTCACCTGCATAGAAGACAGGGGTATGCAATGTTCCATCGGCAGAGGGAAAAGCCTCTGGCGGATGTTGCGAGTCTGTGTAGTAGTCAAGCGGTATCGTGTTCGTGGCGTCAATTTGCATCTGCTGAATCGAGGCACATGGCTTCTCTGGGAAAGCAGGTAGGTTGCGGCTTAAAGCTATAAGCTGCTCCAACAACTGTTCTTCTGAAGTCGTATCATCTTTATCAATGTGTATATTTCCGTTTAGCACGTGTTGTTCTTTGTTGTGTCTGTCAGCATCGCACTTCCGCTTTAGATTGCCAGAGTTGAGGAATCCAAGCTGGAAAGCCAGGCGGACGAGGCAGAACTCAGAAACCGATCCGTAAGAGGGTATAGCGAAACGCGAAATCTCCCTTGCGCCCGGCGAATGTGTCTGGCCGCCATCTACTCCAGCCACGTCCTTATTGCCGATGACGCCCTCGTGCAAGTGTTTCTGTGGATCTTCCGCGTCCACCTGACAATCGATGCAGACGATCGGTTGCAGCAGGTATTTCTGGTCGTCTTCCGTTATTCTCGCCCATCCCTCTTCGTCATATACGTATGATCCACGACCTCCCAGATCGTTCGTGCATTTAACCTCTCGTTTGCCTTGATTCTTGAAAAAGTTGGGGCCGTCCATCTCAATGAGACGGTCCATTACCTTCTCACGCCTCAAACTATGCATTAACGTAAGAAATTTGTTTCACAATGTCCAATAATCTAAGATTATAGCGCACGAAACCCTGGCGCATGGAGACTAAAGGAGCCCGAACGCATATGGCGGAATCGTCGAAAAATGGATCGCGAAAGTGATGAAAGATATTGTAGTTCGAAAAATATCCGCAAGCGATACTAGCTCCAGGGACCAATAGGATAGGTCCGTGAGGACCGGCTTAGCAGTGTGATATACATACAATGACGTTTTACTGCAGTTACTATGTATGTGAGCAGTACATATATGTCAGTTACATACAGTTTACGCAGTTTACGGTGTTACGCATCGTTGACTGATATTTCGGTATTAAACGTATTTTTACAATCAAAACAGAAAAAAACCATCCAATAAAGGTAAGAACTGAACCTTAATATTATGTTTATGCAATTAATTCGCGAATTAGCCAAAATATTGACAAGTATTAGGATCGGCATGCGCAACCACATCTTGATTCATTTTGTCAAATCGTTTGTATTTTTTTAATCGCATGCTATCGTCGCCGAATTTAATTATAATTGCCATTAATTTTAATGCTGTTAGAGATTTCTTTGATATACAGCAAAAATGTAATACGTGATGCTTGGACAAAAAAAAACGTTTTTTAGGTTAAATACGCGAATCCTTTAATATAAATACCCCTCGCTCCCATTTCGTTATAATGTACGATTTGAAAAAAATATTTTTCTTGGAAATCCAGTATGCAATATTCACATTATGGCTGCTTAATCGTACATGTCACCGTATAAAAATAAAACATTCACAGTATAGATCACCTCCAAGTCAAAAAATTACTGAAATATTGTCATTTCATAATTTAAACAAAAGCAGATCAATATTGCTCTTCAGTATTGCACGCTGCGCTAATACGAAAGAAATATATGACAAATTGCAGATCGACGATTCAAAATCACCGCGCAGACGGAGCCCGCAGTGGTAGCGCCGCCAGGCGGGTACAATCCGCGGATCGTTCATCGCTTTCACAACCATTTTGCCAGCATTGCGTTTGGGCTCCTTTACTCCAGTCTCCATGCCCTGGCGATTCTCCTCACGTCCGGCCGCCCGCCGGCTCGTTCGTCCCGTCGCCCCGCTACGGCGCCACTGTTCCGCGCGAAAATTCGAATATTGCACACGATGTTTCTAACGGATTATAGGACCGGCGAGTCGTATAAAATGCCTTATATGAGAGTTAGTACCGGTAATTACTGGAAGTTGTAACTTGTCAACTATTACCGAACGATGTAACAAGAATCACTAGTCGCCATGATGGATTCCGATGTTACAAAAAAAAAACACAAATCTGTGTACAGTAGAATCACGATTATTCGGACACCGGTTGTCCGGAGTCTTGTTCTTTCGCTTTTGTCTGTCGTTTTCGTGGTGTTATTTGACAGTTTTGCGGTTTCAGTTGGTATTTCGATTAACCTCAATTAACTGGCCGCGCGAAATCATGAAGAAATCGAGCAAACGCGCGTCGTCCAAAATTTCAAACTTTACGTCACGGAAAATCCGAGGCAAAGTAAAATTATTTGTATACATATGATAGGAGTAAAAATTCCGTAACGACAGTTGCAACATTTTTTTAAAAATGATTTGATCGAATGGTGCCTACATATCGCCATGGTTCGAAGAGACGAAGCGCGACTGGAAAATCTCCCGAACATAATTTCTTTGACACCTCGAATGTGATGCCGAAAATCGACAACAAACCACCGGCAATAACGATCGACGCCTATTACAAGCCACAGCGCCTGGAGACTGATGCCCAAGCGATCTTGAAAATCGACGCAGAGAACTTTGAGCTTGTAAAGAGGCTCAATACCATTCACCGCATGGGTGCAAGTTTCCTTTTTTTTTCCCGCACGTTTAGAGATTTCCAGTCGTCGAGGACGGCATAATGTTGTTGATAATAATGAAAGATTATTTGTTATTGACACATTTTGTATGTGATAAATCATTTGTTTTGATAAATTCGTTAAAAATAATTATTCTTTGTTGATCAATTTATAAATAATAAATTATTGTTATTTGTTATTGATAAATGTAATAATACCAAATTATTATTATTGAGAGCGAAATAATCATTTTATTGAAACAAATCGTGTACAGGGCTCAACTGACTGCTGGAACAGAGAATTCAAGTACACGAGTGCTCTGGCGGAAAAGCAAAACGACTTCGACCGGATCGTCGAGGAAAATAAGGAACTGATGACGAGAATTGATAAAGCCACCGGATTATATTGCACAGCTGATTTGATGCGGGAATGGAGAGAATCCCGAGCGGCCAAAGAATCTCCCGAGTAATTCAAGGATGAAGACTACTAAGGATCGTTATTTTTACGCTTGTCGATGAATTTGTACTTTTTAGGAAACACTCGACAAACCATTCGAAATCTCCACGAAACTCGAAAAAAAAATCTCTGACAAAGACGATCGTAGATTACTCGAGACCGCGATGTTACTTCGAGGTGGAAATTGAGAGCAGCCATAGGAAGTTGGGAAAACTGGTTTTTCAATTGTTCGCCGATGTTGTACCAAAGACTTGCGAAAACTTCCTGTCCTTTTGCAAGGGCTTCGACGGACTCTCTTACCAGTCCGTACAAACAATAAAACACCGTTGTATTCGATTGATTTCGTTGATCATCTGCTGTTTCTTCCAGGGGAACACCTTTCCATCGTATATTACCGGGCTATTGGTGCCAAGGTGGCGACGTCGAGAAATTCAACGGTGCCGGCGAAGCTTCCATTTACGGTGGCACATTCGAGGACGAAAATTTCCAACTGAAGCATTCGGATAGAGGGATCTTGTCGACTTGCGGCTTCGACGAAAATTCCAACAGTTCCAAGTTTAATTTGGCTTTTAAACGTTTGGAAAGTATGGACGGTAGACGTGTAGTCTTCGGCAAAGTAGTCGGTGGTCTTTCTACTCTTAAGGAGGTATTGACATTTTTTACGATCTCCCCTTGTCTGATAATCGAATAAAATGTTAAAATAAGTATTTCTTGATCCGTAAAAATCGAAAAAATTATTGTTTTTACATCAAAATAAAAGTATTTTTTTTTACATCAAAATAAAATTAAGTACTTTTTTAATATCAAAATAAAAATAAGTATTTTTCGATATGTAAATCAAATCTGGGCGACCTGTGACGAAGTTTGCACCATTGGAATTCACCGATATATTTTTTCCCAGCTTTTGTCATCACCTAAAGCCTCTTTTCCTAAATTGAGGTTGTACATTTCTAATAACAATACAGAGAAACGCATGAGCGATGTTCATAGCCGAAATTGGCCGAAAAATCTTAGTTTTTAAAAATTAAAGTTTATTGCATTCCAACGATGCTATCTTACCTTTGCTGAAAATTGAATAATATATTAAAAGAAGACATTTTTTACACATCAAAATGAAAATAAGTATTTCTTATACATGAAAATAAAAATAAGTATCCTTTTATACATAAGAATGCAAATGAGTATTTTTTTTTGTAGATAAGAATAAAAATAAGCCCAACCAATCTGCGTTTTCTCATCAATAATTGGCATATCTTGTTATATTATCACAGCTGGAGGTATACGGAACAGGGACTGGAAAACCGACTCTCCGAATTGTTGTATCAAAGTGCGGAGTCTTGTAGAAAAACAATTAAACCGTATTTGGCTCGACTGTGATTGACGTATCTTATGTATTTGTACATTCTTTATACAATCGCAAATTTCTCGTCTATGAAATACAATGAGATATTTTACTATTTTGGCATTTGATGCACAACGTATGAGCGGATAATTTTTCTCGTACAATTACTCTACAGTTATTGGGGGACGAATTTCCGCTTATTGGATGGAGCCGGCAGTCTAAATTTGGCCATTTCAATCTCCGCCTCGGCAAAGCTGTCTTTGTGGTAGCAATAATATTCAGGATTCTTGTATTCCTTGTCTTTTGAAGCTCCGGGTCCGACGGCTGTGAAAAGAATGTGGACACTTTCAATCTACCCGTTGGACGACATATTTTCAATACTCTCTTCGGAGTGTTCCGGTCACGAAACTGTTGAGCGACGATGTTCGTACATTTTCTGACATATATCTTGCGCACCAGACTGTAAGACCGCCTGGCCGAATATTAGCAACATCGTCCAGGTACCTCAAAGAAAATGCATACGGAGTACTTACGTTCGTTCGGAACGGACACGCACTTTGCGCTCAGGCCAGGTACGTTTCCGTCCACCCGGGTCTGACTCGCAGCGCTCGGGCTTGACTGCTGCGCGTAACGGCGGATTCCACCTACGATACCCTGGCGACGACGTAATGAATATTAGCATAGAAAAATTGCTGAAAATGTAGTGAGAAAACCGCCGCGGCTATAACCCTTTTAACGTTGTGCTATATAGCAACAATGAAATTCAGAGGCAGCGATTTTCGATTAACTTTTCCGTTGTACCTTGTGGGCGATTCGTCTACTGAGAAAAGTCAACATACTGATGCTTTAACGAAGTAATAATTTTATTTCTCCGATTTATCGAAAATTGAACGATTGGCGAAGTGACCGAATATTACAAAAGTTGGAAAACTGAAACGGTGGCGCAGGGGCAACAACACGGAACTCTACCAAGGAGAAAGCGATCGGTAACGAAGGATACCACCTTACCGCTGACCGATCAAGATTGAACTTACCTTCCGTAAAATGAGCGTTTTATGCAATTGCCGTGTTGTGAGTTTTAAGAAGCGCGCAGGTCAATTTGCGCTTTCAAAATCCGCGCCGTCTCCGATGGTAGCGCGACCTGCCGGCCCATCGGTCAACTCCCGACCGCGGTGTTGTTATATATTTATTTACCACGTGCGTGCAGCCATAACCTAAAATACGCGCGGCTTATCGTGCACAGCACCGGCGAGTGATATTTTTTGTTGAAGCAGATCGCCTCAAGGCCAAAAAATATGAAAACTCCACAATAACAGATATAAATACAGATCCTTATTAATTCGCCCTTCATCGTAATGGGGAAGAAGAAATCATCGACTTTCGAGGTACTATACGCGCCTGACGTATCCGCTCGATTTCTAACGCAATTTAACGTGCATTTTATCCGTCTAAGGAGGAAGCGAACGTCGAGAACGAAGCTGGGGACTTGTCGGACAATGATTTATTCCTCGACGACGAAGAAAATGACTGCGAGAGCAAGGCCTCAGACGAATCTTTGCCGAAGAGCAACAAGCGCACCGCGGTCGGCGAGGATACAGAGGGAGCCAAAAAGAAGAAAAAATTCAAGAGCGACAAGGATCTCTTCAAACAACCGACCGTGGAAGAGTTGAATCAACTGAGAGAAACAGAGACGCTGTTTCACTCGAATTTGTTCAGGCTGCAAATCGAGGAGGTTCTCAATGCGACGAGGCTCAAAGACAAGTACAGGAAGCTTTTCGATGCTTGGCTCGACAAATTCAAGAAGAGCGTCTTGTCGATAGACGAGTCGGACGAATTTTCCGTGAGCAAGCTATTCATAATGACAATTCGCTTTATCACAAACTTGTTGATAATTTTGCTGATATATAACAGAAAAGCAGATGTCACGCGATCCTCTATTTTTCTTTCCAGCTCAAATCTGCGGAAACAGGGTTGCAGGGCGTCAAAGTTCCCCGACCCAACATTCCCACTGACAAAAAGGGTGTCTTCAAGTTCTCGAAACCGTCGGACATCCGAGTCGTTGGTTCCTACTCCCTGGAATGTACAACCGGCCCGGACGTCATAATAGACGTCATGACGGAGATGCCCTCGAAATTTTTCCAGAAGCTCGACTACCAGAATTATCGATACGCGCGAAAGAGAGCCCTCTACCTGTCGTGGCTGTCGGTCCATTTCGATCAGGAGCTCGCGACGGGCAAACAGTTCGTGGGAAACGCTCTGACGCCTGTATTGCGCATAATTCCGTGCGGCCGATTGGGGAAAAGAGTCGCGATTCACGTGCATCTCGCTGCTGAAGAGGGTAGCTTCAAACTGAGCCGGTTTTTGCCGCACAAAAACAGCGTGCGACCCGACTGGTATCTACGTGACGAGAATAACACCGAGGGCGAATCACTCGTGCCCACACCGCACTACAATTCCAATGTTCTTCGAGATCTCGTGATGGCGCAGACGAACGCACGGAGCGCCAAAATCGTCGGGGAATATCCGAACGTGAGGGACGGAATTATCTTGCTGAAAATTTGGCTGAGACAGAGACAAGCGAACGTTTCTCAAGAATCGTTCAACAATCACATCATCACTTTGTACGTTTTGTATCTGCTGCTCGAGAAGAAGCTCAATACGTTTATGAGCAGCTATCAAATCGTCAGAAACGTCTGGATCAACTTGGGTAACGTTTCCTTTTGGCGAAAAAATTCTAAAAAAATGTCAGTGAGAACAGTATAGTTTTTATTTGACAGTAATCAAAATTTAAACAATGCTAATTTAAGAGACGGGCACGCATTTACAAAAAAAGTAATCACGTGAAATTTCTGTAAAATTTGCATTAAAACGGGAGTTTTCGAATTTTTCTAAAACATTTCTCGTCAACTAGAAGGTAGCAATATTATCAATATTTCTACCAAGGTTCAACTCAATAGGCTTAATAGTTTTTGAGTAATCCTACACGCCAATTTCGAAAATGCTACTTTTAGAGTTTTATGAACATTTCGAGTTTAGTTCCAGTCAACTTTTTCATTTTGGGCCGCGGAGACCCGAACAAAACTCGTTTTAAGAAAAACGCGTTTCGCAAAATGCTGGTCTTTCTTTTTTAACTCGAGAAGAAACTTTTTTAACGCGACTCGGTTGACAAAATAAAGATTCCAACTTGTTCCGTAATTGTTCGCAGCGCTGAGCGACTGGAGCGCAAAGGGAGTGAGCATGTGCCCGGGGACCGAAGACCGCGTCAAAGATTATCACAAGCACTACGACTGCGTGTTTCTCGACACCAGCGGCTACCACAACCTCGCGGCCCATCTGTCGATCGACACTTATCGCTGGATTTGCAGCGAGGCCGAGCGCGCGGTCAAGTCCCTGGACGATCCGAATCTCGACAGTTTTCAAGCGCTGTTCATGAGGCCCGTGCCGTTTTACAGGGCTTTTGATAATTTGATATGGTGAGAATCACAGAGAGTTCTCTGTCACGAATTGTCTTCCTCTCGTCTCTGACTTGCGGAAATTTTCTCCTCAAGTTTCAACGATACGAGCGTGGTTGAGAAAGTCGTCGAGGACCAATCATCCTTGAACGAAAAACTGGACTACGGTCCGGACAGAAGAGCACAGGCGATAAAAACGATCTGTGCAGTGCTCAAGGAGGGCCTGGGCAAACGAGTTTCGAATTTGTACGTGAGGTCGGAGAAGCAAAGGGTGTGGGACGTGACGGAAAGCGCTCCTGAGGACATCGGCCGAATTATGATCGGACTTTCCCTCGATCCGGAACATTGTTTCAATATAATCGACAAAGGCCCGCATGCGAATCTCGAGGAGGTAAATTATCAAGCTGCGATTGGAACGTCAATAATTTTAGAATATTATCAAAATAAGGAGTTTTTGTAAATTTGTTTTCTTTCAAAACTCGGGTTAAATCTTTTGAAAGTTCTTTAAATGCGAAAAACAACTCGTTATGAGTTAACGAGTTAAAAAATTCATTATCAAGTAACTTAAGATACGGAAAGGGTTAAGGACTCTATACCATTAGGAAACATGATATAGAGCAACAGCTCAACTAAATAACTCGATTGGGATAAAAGCAAGATCTCGAAGGCATGAAGAAATTCACAATTCAGGGGTTAGGCTACTGTGGCGACCAGAAAATTAGGGTTAACAAAAATTGATTTCGAAGGAATATTTGAGTTCCCTCAAGTGACGAACGCGTGTTCATTTCCACAGTAGCTGTTCCACTAACCCCTCAACTAATTTCATCCGATGCATTTGAGTGCGATAATGACCAAAAGCAACCGTTCCCATTTTAAGCACAGCAATTAGTTTCCTCAATGTACATAAAAAGCCCATTCGTGTTTAGCAAGCTCTACGAGTAATAAAATATTCTTCGCGATTGGTTCTTCGCAGGCTGCAGTTTTCCGTAAATTTTGGGGCAACAAGTCCGAGCTCCGACGCTTCCAGGACGGCTCGATTTGCGAGGCTCTGGTCTGGGCAAAGGGCAAAAAGACACTGTCCGTCAAGCGGATCATCTGCAAAAAAATAGTGCGTTTTTTGTTGAAGGAGAAGTTTGATATCTCGAAGGAACAATACGAGTACGTAGCTGACGAGACGGACGAATTTTTACAACCGAAAAAGGTAAACCGATCAAAATTCAGGGGGGGGGGGGGGGGGGGCTGGTAATTTTCGTACGTAACTTTTCCAGACAGTATTTATCGTTTTCGACTTTTTTCTCCAGGTAACTGGTACGAAGTTCGCTTACGGTACCGGCGAGGAAGCCACTCTGCAAGTTCTCCGGGTATTCGACGCGCTGGAAAAAGAGCTCACGTCACTCGCCGACTTGCCACTATCGATATCCGGCGTCGAGGGTTACAGTCCGGTTTTACGTTACACCGAAGTTTTTCCGCCATTGGCCGGACTTCACGATTTCTCCGAGCGTTCGATCGTCACTCGACCGGGAAACATTTACGCCATGCTGAAGGAGACGACGTCCTCGGCGTGTCACGTGCCAAAATACGTGTCCCAGATCGACGTGAGCTTGCAGCTGGCGATGAGCGGCAAGTGGCCCGACGAGCTCGAAGCCGTGAGAAAAACAAAGGCCGCCTTTCACATTCAAATTGCCGAATGCCTGAGAACCCAGTGCAACCTTCAAGCACAAGCGAACTCAGGCTGGGTCGACGTTTTTAAAGAGGGCTTCGTTTTCCGTCTCGAGATCGCCCATCAGAAGGAAATTGCTCTGGCGAAGCGCGAGATCGGAGAGGATCGCGTGGAAAAGTATCGCGCCAATGAGGAGTCCATGGAACTCGAGAAGAGACTCTTCCATTTGCCCAAACTCAGCAGCGCTTTGCACGGGTACGAAAACTCGATGTTACATTCTTGAACGCACTTTCTCCATGCCAATTTATCCTCGTTAATTCATTCCGAGCAATTTAAGGAGGTTGGCGCGATCCAGTTGAGTCAAATGACGGCTTATGATTTTTTTTTCTTTCGCGGACGTATCAGTACAGTATTGACAATAACATATATTAATTTTCAAATTCAATCTTGGATTGTAGCTAACGTTCAAACCTCCTTATAGAAAGGAAAATATTCAATTCGTTTGGTTTTCAGTCTGCACTCCCAACAACCGTCCTTCGGACCAGCTTGTTGCCTCGCGAAACGCTGGTTATCGGCTCACCTCTTGGACGAGTCCCACATGCCCGGCATAGTTGTCGAATTGCTCGTCGCCTCGATCTACCTCACCCCGGATCCTTACAAAACCGCCCAAACGCCGCAAGTCGCGTTCCTTCGGTTCTTGGAATTCTTTGCTCGTCGCCATTGGACCACCGAGCCAATATTTGTCAACTTCAACAACGAAATGACCAGTGCGTACAACTATTTATATAAGAAGAAAAACAAAACCGTTTTTTCGCCCCTGTCCAAAAGGTTTATCCTGTTAACATCTTTTATTCTTCCGCCAGGAGAAGAAATCGTCGCAGTGGAGAATTCGTTCCGAGTCGCGGCTGATTCTCGACCTCCCCTGTTTATTTCGACCCCTTACGATCACGACCAAACCATCTGGTCACAGAGAGCACCGACCGCGTTGGTCCTAAATCGCGTGGGCTCACTCGCCGATCGCGCCCTGAAACTCGTCGACGAACAATTGGACGAGGCAGCCGCGAGTCTCTCGTTTCACGGCTTGTTCCGAGCTCCAATCACCGAATACGATTGTCTCATACGTTTGCGCTCATCCTTGCTCCCGAGAAGATGGCAATTTCACGAGCTCCCGGAAAAGTATCCCGTCGTAAATTTGCACAAAAATGAAGAGACTACGGCGAAAAAAATACCCGTCGTTGACTTCGATCCGGTTCAACGGTATCTGCGCGAACTAAGGGTGAGTCAAAACCGTGAAAATGGTGCTCCATGGCCCTTTATTAGAATTAAAAGAAAGGTAGCTGGCCTTTTTAGTATAATTAATAGCTATTCAGAATGATTTGTGTGCATACATTTTTAATTTCCCAAAATATGCGATAATAGTCATTTTTTCCAAAAGTTTCGTGCTCCGGGCGGCCCACCCCAGCCACCACACCCTTGCTACGCCGCTGATTGATTCGCGATGATTTTTAATTCTTCCACGATTTCAGGCTGGCTACGACGAGGTCGCCTTGTTCTTTCACGACACGTACGGGGGTTCGGTGATCGGAGTTTTGCTTAAGCCGGTGGCCCTCGAGGCGCGTGAATTCAAGATCGCAAATTTGTCGTGTCGGAAATTGAACGACGGGGGTAAGTTGGTGCTCGACGTGGCCGCGTTGATCGAGGGTTTCGCAATCCTGGGAAAAGGTCTCGTCAAATGTATCGACCTACAATCCAAACGTGTCGAATTCAACTGACTGCGCTTTCCTTTGTCTCTTGTCTCGCAAGGACGACGAAAAAAAAAAACGTTGTAAAAGTAAAAAGCGTAAAATGCATATTTATCCTTGTTTCTTCCTTTTTTACTCGGTGACAGAGTGCCGTGTGTGCACGTGTGGTATATACAAGAATAACTTTTCTCGGCAATTCGTCCGTCGAACGCGCTCGAGGAAATTTCGCGTCGGACGTTACTTCGTCAAAATAATATTCGTAAATAATGGAATAAACGTTGATTAATACTAATCGTACGACGTGTAGATTGTAGCGCAAATGAAGACGGAAAGTGAAAACGGACACACGCGAGAGGAATATCGCGTCGAAGCTTCACAGTGTCGTCGTGTGTCGGGAGAACGATCGATGCGAGATGAGGAAACAAAAAAAATCGAAGCGCAACGAAGCGAAGCTTGGACGAATAACGGAAATACATTGCCGCGGGGATAATATACAGAGTGTATCTTAACTATTAGTTTTCCGTTCGTGTGCATATGGGGTGCCTCTTCCCGAGCAAAGCGCTTTTTTCTAGCCGTGCGACAAAAATTGACCGATATATTCACGAGTAAAGTCCGACGCTGGGTAAACAATGGAACAGTAGTTTCGCCGTCAAAGCGAGGGGGCACGAGTTCGAAACCACGTTCGGGCAAGTGAATTTGAACCTTGAATTTTGAGCCTTATCTGGTCGCCCAGACAAAGTACCAAATAACAAATACAAAATGTCAAACGTTATGAATTGTTTACTCGAAGGATCTTAAGTGCACGCTCGGGAAAGTATAATTTGTATCGCGATGATTATCCAGTAAAAATGCTCTGCGCCGAAAAAAAAGCGACCATAGGTTGCTTCGAACCCGAACTTTCTCCTTCCGAAGTGGCGTACCATTCGATTATCATTTTCTCATAGCGGTTATACGCCGAATGGATTCCTTCGTTGCACCTGGCCGACTGATTGATCCTTTCGTTTAATAAATAAAAATTATTGAACAATATAATCCGTTTGCAAATAAATAATTCGTGCTTATTAGAAAGGGATAAAAAATTTGAAAAAAATTCACTCGTTTGAACGTGGCTTGGGAACCGCTCTCCCTTGGACGCCGGAACTTCTGGGCTATTGTTTAATAAGCGTTCGACTTTACCCGTGGATATCTCGGCCAATTTTTGTTGCACGTTATTAAAAAGAGCGTTTCGCTTTTTGAGCGGAAGGTAAGATACACCCTACATGTATATACGTGTCTACTCGAGCGTGAAAAATTCCCGCAATGATAAGCATCGAGTTGGTGGAGTGATATATATATATATATATATATGACTAAATCAGTTTAATCGTTATGTACATAAATTTATAACATTAAAATTATCAATTTTAAGACGTATTACAATCGGCGCCCATTGCACTCGCGAAATTCCTCCGTGCAATATTAGAGATCTCGAGCGAGTTTGTTAATCTTTCATTTTCGTTTTCTTAATTCTCTTCACTTTGTCCAGCATCGAGAACAAAGCGGTGGCGAATTATTTCGCTTGTTAAGCACGCGTCTCTAGACGCGCGTTTCTCTTTTTCTGTTTGCTTTTTTTTACTGCCCACGATTAATATAGCTTCGTCGATCGTTAAACGCTGTACGGCATGACGAGGGTGTGTTGCACCTCGTATATGTATAATATATACAAGCGCGACAAGGGAAAACAAAAGATTCATCGCTCTAAAACTTATAATGTAAAGATGGACGATAGTTCACAGAATGCACAACGCTTTTGTCAACGCCTCTGACTCGTCTCGAGTTTGTCCCTTTTTGTTATTTTTCCGTTCGTCCGTGAAGCCTTTTCACTCGCTTATCTCACCAAAGCTAGCGTCCGGACAGTTTTTCCCTCTCCGTTTTTCACATACACCTCTCGGGGTCTCGTGGAGAGTAAAAAAAAAAGACCCCGAGGCGTCCGAAGCAGGCTTGAAAGCGAACCTAGGCTTTTATTTCGCGTTAACATTCAATGGACAATTTCCGCCCTGCGCAACAAAACTCACATTGCACTTCTAACAACGTCGACACGAATTTCCCATACGAAAAATCTTGGAAAGAAAAAACAAGCTTGACGCTAAAGATCGGCGACTCGAAGGCTCGCGCGTGATCCTCGTCTCGTCAATGGACTCGTCAATTGGCTGGAATTATCCGAACGAGACTCGGTGCACATTCTTCGTGTGTATATTTAGCGGATCGAATGGGCAAAACCACAGCGTGGCACGCTATTTTCATTTCTAACGACTCCGCGGCCAATCATCTTCAATTCTTTCATTCACAAGGCAAGAGGCGCGCATTTTATTTAATTCCTTTTTTTTTATTCCCTCTCTCACTCTCCCTTTTGGCATAAGCAACATCTTTCTCTCCCGTCGGCATCACGCGTCACTGAACGTGTCAAGTATTAATTACACTAACTAAACGCGATCTCTCGGCCGAAGCGATCAACTTTCCTTACTTTATAATCGTACGTTTTTTTCTTGTTTCTTGTTTTTTATTTTCATTAATAGTTCATTTCCTCGGTACGGAACAAACTGCGTATATATATAGTGCGTATTTCTGACACTCGCATGTTGGGTGAATATGTACGTATGTATGTGTATATATATATATACAAATAGTATCTCTAGCTATATAATAACTTTATATAATAATAGATCATTACTAACATGTATATATTAATAACTATATATTATTATATAAAATTTATTTTTTAGCTAAAGATAATATGGAATCATTTCTATATTATTATTATATATGATTATATAATAATTATATACGTGGGGTATTCCAGCTCAATTCGGACAGTTATTTCCCTCACTTTCGTAGTTGATTATTTCCATAGTGGAAAACCTCACTCCTAGTGTCAAAAAGTACTTCCTTCTGCAACTGCCAAAAATCCTAGTCCACTCGGACAGTCTTTAGAATTCTAAAAAAATTTCGATACTTTCTAGACCTATTTTATGCTTTTTTCACCCAAGCTTAACTTGTGCTTCTGATCTTTACTGTTTTTTTTTCGGAAGTCAGAAGAGTAACTTATTCGATCTACGTGTACGTCCTACCCGAATTGAATTTCATGTGAAACCATGTTTTCGAGGTTTTTTTACACACGAGAACGAAAAGGTACGCTTCTGACTTCCAAACTGACGAGTAATCATTCCCAAAATCGAAATTTCACCACAAAAATGGGCAAACGTCGGAAGCACAAGTTGAACTTTGGTGAAAATGCACAAAACAGGCCTAAAAACGTATTAAAGCTTTTTCAGAATAAAAAAAACGACCCAGGTGGACTTTTCGATTTTTTGCAGCCGCAGAAGGGTAAAACGGGGCGTAAAGAAAATCGAAAAAAATTAGGTTTTTGTAAACACCAGGAGTGAGGTTTTCCACTATGGAAATCTGTAATCAACGATGGTGAGAGAAATAGTCCGAGTTGGGCTGGAATACCCCACATAAAATTTCCATATATATATATATACATATATGTACATACACACACACACACACACACACACACACACACATACATATATACACGTTCACGCAGTATTCCTCTTTGTATTTCGTATCTCACACGAGTCCCAAGGCTTTTCACTCCTTTTTGTTACTTTACTTATGATTATTGTTATTATTATATACAGTCAGCACACGACCCAAAGTACTCGCGCTCGCACCTCCCGATGACACTCAAAAAAACACGAACCGCGTCGATCTTACACAAACGCGTGAGATTTTGTTTTCCGTACGCGCCCGTACTTAACGTTTAATAATTGTGGTGTTCTTTAATGTTCATTTCTCCCACTATCTTTCCTTCTCGTTGAAGCGCCACTCGGATGCTCGAACGTGCTCAATCGTCGAGCCTCTTCTTCCACGAGAGCTCGGTAACAATAGCTGCCAATTCCGAAATCGGAGTAACCGCGGTTTTCTCTTCAATACACGCATATAACGGATATACGCAATAACAGTACACATTGTACGCGAGAGATCGACAAAGGCGGTAGCGGCGTTTGTACAAACGACGAAAATTACGCAGTCACATTGTTCGCAGCAATTTGTCAATTAAAAAAAAAAAAGAAAAGTAAACAGTGTGAATAAGTAAAAATGCAAGCTCGGTTACAGTGGATTGTTTACTCATATTTATACAAAGACGACGTTCGGGCGAGGTTTTTTTATTTTTTGTTTTGTTTTCTTCCCTTTTGTGTGTCGTGTCAGGCAACTGTACACTCGTCGACGCGCGCCGAACTGCTCGTCCTTAACCGTCGTATATTTTCGACCGCGTCGCGTAGAATTCAATTTTTCCAACGCGGACACGACGCCGAAGAAAAAATTCTCGTCCGCAAGCGCGCGACGCGGCCTAACGTGGATAAATGCACGATCGCAATTTACAATTTTATTACACAGTCATGCGTATCTCGAAATTGTAAAAGTAAAAACCGCACAACCGCCGGGGATACGAAAAAAAAACGCACACTCGTTTCTATCGTCTGTTTTTGTTCGTTTCTTGCTTTCTCTTTTTCTTTTGTTCCTCCGACGCACACGCGATCGAACGGGAATGGCGAAATTTCCCAGTCGCGATAAATCGGTAACGCGTTTATCGAGTTGGTTTTCACATCGCCGCTCGTTTGCACGCGACTGATGAAATTCGAGACCTACTCTTAACGTACGTATCCGCAGCTGTGATTTAAAAAAAAAACAATCACTTTCCTTTTCGCTTACTCTCAAATCCGCCGTTTCTCTGTGAACACGATAATTGCGTACTCGAGGCACGTGGGTTACGGCCGCTTACGAACAGAAAGAGAAGAGAATATCGTTAAGGAGGGTTGAGAGCGTTTCACCGATGAATCCTTCAAGCATGCGGGTTTTTATTTTTTTCTCTCGACGTAGACGCGTCAAATGTAAGTTTGACATTGAAGTTGCAATTATCGTTCGAATATCTACTCCAGAAAAATTGCTATCTGACGTTCACAAATGAAACGCTCGACGCTCGAAAAAAAAAAAAAATGAAAATAAAAAGACATATCCGAGCTCGGGGAGACATCACAACCGTACTTAACCAGCAGTCAGTCGTGTAATTGAGTTGTAAGCACTATGGGAAATTTCCATTTATCCATATGACGCGAATCTACGAAATATCTATTGGGATTAATTGTCCGTCGTTGCTTCTGGGGCGCGTTACGCGACGGAGAAAAAAAAACACAAAAAAAAGATGAAAATAAAGATTCTATCTTATAGTTAAAGATGCGGACTGGCGCGGCACGCCGATTAATCACTTTGCTTCTTTCATTCTCTCGCTCATTCACTCTTATCACTGTTTCTCTCTCTCTCTCTCTCTTTTGCTTTCAAAATAGACGAGCTCAGCTATACTTCCACCGAATGAAAGCACAGACGCTCGTTGTCACAATAAGACGCGTAATAGTGAGAAATTATTTCGGGGGAAGGGGGGGAGGCAGCGCGAGAAAATAACATTTATCAGTTACGCGGTGAGAAAAAATGGTATCGATAATTAACGCCTCGTACCCTGCTCAGAGATCATATGCTGAACGATCATTCGAGTGGGAAGAATTCATTTTTTTTCTCGAAAGTATTCGATATGAATATATATATATATATATATATATATATATATATATATATATATATTTATATATACAGGACTTTTTTTTTCAATCTGCCCACTCGAATATTTTCGAATATGTCGTTGATGCTCAAGTTTTTTTCGCACAAAGGTTACACGATTACCGGAAGTTATCTCTAGTAAGTTTTTTCCGTAGACTCAGGAAGATCGAGTTCATTTCTTCATCGAATCGTATGGATTTTGGTGCACCAATCGATACAATTGCATCGATGTACTGCATCAGTGGATAAAAAATAACCTATTCAATTTAAGGCGTTAGGCTACTGTGAAAATGACGAAAAAATTAAAAATTCGTTTTCTTTTCGATTATTGAAACACGATTTTAAAAAACTCGGTTGAATCTTAGCCAATGTTATCTATTTTGAGAAAAAAAAACAACTTTTTTCTGTTTCATATGAACCGCGTGGCCAAAATCAAGTACACCGTTGAGTCCCTCACGTTTAAAGATCCTTCACAAGATCATTTATAACTTCTTTAACCATCAACATTTTTAAAATGAAATTTGGTACACAACTTTGTTAATGTACATCCAAATAAATGTCAACGATTTTTCAATAATCTCACTCCTTCAAAATTGATTCTTTTTTTAATAACCCAGATTTTCGGGTCGTCAAAGTAGCCCAATCCCTTAAAAGAAACAAACTCGTTGTTCACCCTGGATAACGTGTCTCCCAAAGCGATCAACTTTCGTCCGGAACGTACTTCAAGTATCGACGCAACGGTTTCGTCGAACAACCGAGTGGGTACGATTTTGCTGGTACACTGTGTGCACGAGAGTGCACATCAGGGAGACAATACTTCAATCTCTACGCTTTCACAATTCCAATTCCGTACCCCAAGAACTCTTTTTCCTCTTCGTGGACCAACGATCCTCGCTGCGGATCTTCCAAAAGATTGTTTCTCCAAAATTTCATTCGGTCTCTGATATGCCTGTCTATACATATTCACTTGACATTCTCGTTGACGTTGACGAATCCCGTGTATGGAGTGTACGATAGGGCTTGAAGTGTCATTGAACCGATAAATAGTGAATTTCGATTAAAAATGCAATACTTTATGCAAATCCTGCTGCTGAGCAATCTTTAAATGCTTCGTGCGTTGCGCTGACTAGATCGTACGAGAGGATTTTAGCTTTCTCGTTGAAACGTGAGTTTTTGGAATAGGATTTGCAGTCTTAAATGTAGAGCTCGAAATAATGTCGCAATGACAGGTCGCTCGTGCACGCGTTTTTTCGCGTGAAAACGTTTCGAACACAAAATGTAACTCGTTCGTCCTGTCTCTCCCTCCCTCTCTCATTGTACGCACGATGCAACGTCGAGAGAGAGAGAGAGAGAGAGAGGTAGAGAGGAGCCGGCAAACGGCGACAATGACGCACGTGGTCAACGAGACGAGAACGTATAATGAAACGAAAAGATGAAGCACGATTATCCGGTGATTTACAAAGCGCAGCTATAAGTACGTAACGAAATTTAGTCACTCTGGTCACGAGGCGGAAGTGCCCGAGGGCATCGAACAAAGAACATTAATTTCGTTTATTCTCGCATTTGGAAAAGCATCTCGATCGCTCTCTCTCTCTCACGCTCGTTCCTCCGCCTCTCCCTCTCTCCAATTGCGACCGTCGATCAACACCTGCGACGGCCACACGTAACTCCCAGTCAAATTCTCCCACTCACAATCGAGCCAACTTCCCGCAGCTAAAACAACCGATTAACGATTTCGACGACCAAAATCAGCGAACTACGATCTCCGTGGCATTTTATCACGAGATTTTCCCCTCCGCACTTCTAAAGGAGTGCCGGATTGAAATCGCAAGTTGAAGTATTTCCCCGCCGACTTTCGCGCGCCACCGTGGTCTCTTCCGGTACTACTGTCTATCGTCCAATCGTCGAGATCGTTCGAGCCTCGACGTTGTTCTCGTGTTTGTTTTGACGGAATCCGAATCATGAGGTCGCAAGGGAGAGAGAGAGAGAGAGAGAGAGAGAGAGAGAGAGAGAGAGAGAGAGAGAGCGGGGAAGGAGATAGCGAGAACAACGTCGAGACTACGAAAAAATTTACAGACGATTTCAGCTACTTTATCTCGCTCGACGTAAAATGTATGTTCGATAACAGTGTGTCTGCGTGTACGTGTGTGTGTATTTGAAGACAAGGTCGAGGTCGCCGATGATAATGAGACGTAATTAATGACAATAATAATAGTTAATTAATTAATAATAATTAATAATAATAATAATCAATAGTGATACTGGTAATAAAAACAGCAGAAGTGATAGTAGTAATGGCTCTGTGTGGTCGGTAGGCGGTTGGACAACGGCGTTGACGTAGGAGTTCCCGTCGCAGTGGTCGCCGTCACGTTCGTGTGATACATCATCGCCTCGCTGTATCCCGGGTCGCGACCGAAATCACGGAGCAACGTAACCGCTTCGCGCGCATTCCCGTTCTCTTTGCCGTTACCGTTGGCGCATCTTCTTACAGGAGCGTAGCCAGCAGGGCCGGCAGATCCGTTAACCACCGCGGCACTCATCGTACCACCGCACTGTACCGTCGTACCACCAAGCCCGATAGTACCGAACAGTCATTTCTGTCTTCCACTCTTTTTCTTCTTTCGCTTAAAGAAGCAGCAGCATCTGGAAATAAAGCAAACACTAATAGGACTTAGAATCGTTTGTTCAATGCGTCGCGTGGTTGCGGGGGATGAGCAAATAGAGATACAGAGTGAAGGGAGGAACCACATGCAGCGGGTGCGACGAAGATGGCGCGCGGACTTCCACGTGGCGAATCAACGAGCGGTATCCCCCGGGTGACCGTTGCACGGTTTTGTTGGAATTTTTTAAAAATCTTTCGCGAATAAAAGTGTCTCGAAAGTGACTTGTTTTTTTCTTTTCCACGGGCCAATGGAGGAATAATTGAAGTTTTCTTTACTTTCGACGTGGCCCCGAAACCGCGCGCTCTCGCAGGATATCATTGACCTCGATACTTTCGCACTATGTTGCCAATGAGAAATTCCCGCATGATCCATCCGTAATTTTCGAGATATTGGATTTCTGGGATCGTGGGACACGAGGTTAACCGAGCGCCGGCGGGACATTCGGATTTCCGGCTTTTACGGGTACTGCCGCAGCGACGGCACGACTTTTTATTCGTTACGTGCAACTCCCGTACGCTGTAACCGTAAATTCTATGCGATTAGTGCTCGGTGTGGAGAGAAAGAGACAGGAGAGAGAACGATACTGATCGGATAAAATTGAGTCTGAACGGAAAGTAACAAAACTAACATAAGAGTGCGACAAACGTGCATACCAATTGACCTACGGAATGATAAATTGTCACGTGCTTATGTGCTGACACGCTCGTATATATACCGGCAGAAAATACGGCTACACCTTGCGAAGATCAATTAGGACGGGAAGTTAAGGATCGCAGCCAAAAAAAATCGCAAAAGGATGTCGAAGTTGATGTTTTTATTTCCTGAGGCCCGACGTACACCCTTGCGGGTTTTTACGCATTATCCTTCTTTGTTGAACCCTTTCCTCTATGGCACTACTTTACCGATACAAAGACTGTTTTTTATATTCTCTATTATTTTTTACTCCCTTGATAATTGGTACTATTTGATCCGTAATTTTTTTACTCTAAAACTCGCTTGTCGTTTTTTTCGGCACTGGCAATAGAAATTTGTCGTCAGAGGAACTCGAAAACGTCGAGATTTACGAGGGTCAATGAAAAAGTTATTAGAAGCGCTTTGCTATAATATTTTTGCGAGTAGTTTGATATTTATTTTGGAGCGTCAATCACGCAATATTTATGCAAAGTTTCAGTCGATTTGATCGTATTGTTTTTAACTTATTAATTATTTTGTGCAAACAGTTAAAAATACTCGAATACGGAAAAAAGTTGCGCTTAAGGTAGAACGAGCGTTCTTGATTTCTACGGATTTTGTTCAAATTTCAACCAGACATCGTTCGTATCATTATGCATGCTTGAGTGAAATTTCGAACAGTCGGCTATTTAGATTGGGAGATAATGGGTTTTGAAATCGCAACTTTTAGCACTGCAGGGCCTGCGTTTTAACGTAGACAGAGTAATTTTCCGTAAAAAATACTTGTCCCCTATAATGAGACATATGGTAACACCGCATCATTCCACGTATCCAATGACGTTAGTTTGCGCGGCATATTTAAAATACTACCGCAACGAACAATTTCATTCGGAAGTAATTTTTAATCAAACAAAGTTTTTAATTAGTTATGAATTAACCAACACTTTTATTTGGCAATTAAGATAACACGAACAATATAAAATATCAATATATATAACGCGAATAGTTTTTTTTAATGATAAAAGTTTTCAACGGATAAAGTTCCGAAACGCCCATACCTCTGATTAATTTGGAATTTCGTTTACCTATGTATTTTGACTCGCTGATCACAAATATCATATTGAAAACACCCGCAAATTTGACTTTCAAGGTCAACACTCACGAAAATTGATTTTTTAAACAGTTTCTCAGTTTTATTTTGGTAAATATTCATTTTAGAGAAATATGTGTGCTACAAAAGTTGTAGCCTATGGAAATATTGATCTTTTATGATCTATCCAATTTTGGTCTAAAACCATTCCAATTCGAGAAAAATGAGATAATTGTCCAATAATTGAAAATTGTTTAGCTTCATTACGTGCGATATTGTCTACTTATCTATAGCAACGGATCGGTAACAGCAAGAAATAGATAATGTTCATTAGCCCAAACAAACTCAAACAAAACCAACAAAAAAAATCCAAACACAAATCTTAAAAAAAAAAACCCAAACAACCGAAAGTAAAAAAAAACAAAATTAAATAAAAAGCCCAAACAAGCCAAACAAAAACCCAAACAAAAACCCAAACCCAAACAATCCAAACAAACCCGAACCCAAACGAAAAATGCAAAAATAGTATATAATACAAAAACTAAAATAAAAGAAAAAAAATAAAAATAAAAAACAAAAAAGAAAAAACATGCACTTTGAAGACTAAACTCCAACCTTCCTGCGATAAAGTGCGTAGGTAGATAATATTGAAACTAATGGAGCTAAGCAATTTTCACTTATTGGACCATTATCCCATTTTTCTCGAAACGGAATGGTTTTAGACAAAAAGTGTATAGATCATAAAAGATCAATACTTTCATAGGCTATAACTTTTGTAGGAAACATTTTTCTTTAAAATGAATATTTACACAAATAAAACAGAAAAACTGTTAAAAATCAGTTTTCGTGAGTGTTGACCTTGAAAATAAACTTTGCGGGTTTCACTATGATATTCGTAATCAGCGAGTCAAAATACACGCGTACACGAAATTCCAAATTAATCAGAGGTATGGGCTTTTCGGAACTACACCCTTTTCAACTTTGGGAGCACGATATTTTTTTTTTTTCTCGAAATATTGAACAGTGTTCTGCAGTGTTGCCATGTATCTTCTTATTATAGGGGACAAATGATATTCGCGGAGTATTATTTTGTCTTTATTGAACTTTTTTTAGCAAAACTGAATAGTAAAGGCAATCCAAACTTTTTTCAACTGGTTTGCCATCTAAATATTTTTTTTTCTTCAAAATTTATAAACACAATAGAACGGTACGACGAATTATGTGAGCTGACTTTCGATCAATGAAGACCTTGCAGTGTTCAAAGTTGCAATTTCAAAACCCATTATCACCCAATCTAAATAATCGAGTGTTCTGAAATTTCACTCAAACATGCATAATATTAGCAATGTTTGGTTAGAATCTGAACAAAATCCCAAAATTCAAGGGGCATATCCTGAAGAAGAAATTCGACGATGACAACGCGGGGCTGCTGTAGAAGAGTTTCTTCAGAGTCAAGAAAATGTTTCGTTTTTAGGAAGGAATAAGAAAATTGGAAAAGCGCTATTCTAAATGTAGGAGTCGATTATGTAGAAAAGTAAAATATTTTTGTTTGAATTTTCGTATACGGTTATAGTGATTCCCAGAACTTTTCGATTCACCCTCGTATGTGCAAATTGCCTTTGGAAGATTTTTTTACTGTCTCTTTCAGCAAGGCTGTTCGGCAGTTAGTAAAATAGTGCAATAATGAAATGTGTGAAAGGACAAAAATCTTCGTTCGAAAAAATCGAGCGCACTAGAGTTTGGGAAACAAAACGTCGAAATGTTTTCGACGGCTTCGCGTGGGAAAACTGCAAAAAGTGTATCCACATTTTCGGCCGGTAGCCTTGTGTACAGAGGCGAGCAGGCGAGCGTCTGGAGAACCCACGATTAATTTTATACATATATATATATATCGAATGGTTTGACAGCGAGTAAATACGGATATGCTACTAACTTGGTTTCATCGATCATCTCGACTTCCTGGGGCGCGGTAATCGGTGTGTTCGAGTGTCCCGCCGTAGGATCGTCGTTCGCGAGTTCACCGTTGGTCGAGGATACCACCTAGATCGATCGAACGTTATTCGTTAGTTTGGCACACTTTTCTCTTACTTCTACATTGTTAACAGATTCCATCGATACACACGGAGTAAATTGAATGTATTGTATTAGGTTGGCAACAAAGTTTTTGCGTTTTATATCACCCAAAATAAGTTAAAAAAGCAGTCTTGAAACGAAGGATTAGTTTTATGGTATGTATCCACCATCGGATTCTATAAATCCGACGGTGAATACATAGAATGAAATTAATCATTCGTTTCGAGGCTACTTTTTTTATTTTACTTTTGGCGATAAAGGGCAAAGACTTTCTTGCCAACTTAATAATATCGTAATCGAAGTGGAGAGAGACGAATAGTTTATGAATATTAAAAAAAAACGGCTACGCGTATATGCATCGAGGGGCTAGGCTACTGTGAAAATGACGAACACTCGTTCGTCGCTCGAGGCAACTCGAAGTGGAGAGGAAAGTCCAACGTACGATGCAGGAAACGCAGATGGAAGGTAAACTTATGATCACGACGATATAACGGCTGGTGAAATTTTGAACGCGGTTTTCTTGGCACTGTTTTTCCAAACGGTGGACACGATTTCTCGACATCTACCGAACGAAATTACTTGAAATGTTTTACGATTATTCAACGTAAGAGTAGGTTAGTCTTGACCAGCCCCCTGACTTTTAGTTCTGGAAATCGCCACTGCACAGCGTTGGATGTTGTGTGATAGCCATCGGCTCTAAATACTCCGATCAGCTGAACGATTCGATACTTTCGTGAAATGTCATAAGTTGACGATGCTAAGCTGAATAATTAAATTATGATTAAGATCGAAAATGAAAAGAATGAAAATATTCGAAATTAAGAATGAAAATGAAATGAAAAGAATGAAAATATTCGAAACACCGGTGCAACAGCATTTATCTATCAGTTTCAGGAGACTGATCTTGACCGGTGCTTTTCTTGTTAACATTTTTCATTAGTTATTAACAATGTGATTTTTACTCGAAAAATAGAAAAAAATTCTACCATTTTTTTAATGATTGAAACACGATAACAAATAAGGCTCGGTCACGTCGTAGCCAATATTATCTATTTTGAGAAAATCTCGTTTTTTGTGGCCAAAATCAATTGCACCATTGTGCCCCTCGCGTTCAAAGGTCTTTAATTATTAATATTTTTAATGAAATTTGGTGCACAACTGGATGAATGTACATACAAATAAATGTCCAAACGATTTTTCGACCATCTTATTCCTTCAAAATTATTTCTTCAAATAACCTCGACTCTCGAGTCGTCACAGTAGCCTAACCCCCCATTCTACAACGACCACCTGCTTTTTCGGCAGAAAAATAAACGCCCTGATTCTTTAACTTTCCATTCATTTCTTCGCGCCCCTTTGTTATCGCGAATCCATCAAATTATCTTAAAGTTGCCACGAGTGTAGGGAAAAACACAATAAATAAAAAACAAGTGCTCTCGTCATAGCAAAAATCGTTTGGACGCTTTTGACACAAATCAGGTGGTCTATACCTCGAGACTACGCGACCATACGTCGCAGTACATTTTTTCTCCCCAAAAAACGCGAACAAAAGTACGATTTATACGAGAACAATGAACAAAACGAAAACATCAGAAAAAAAGGCCGCGAATAAACGAGTGGGTCAAGCTAATTCGAATCGAAATTTTGGCTACGGGCGAAACAAAGGAATTCCAGATACTATACAGTCCTACATACGATGGGACATACGGGCAGCAAATATTACTCGGGGAAGAGGAGCTCGGGCGCGTGTGTCCGGATTAGTAATCGACCGTGTCTACGATTACACATACCCAATAAGAGACACAAAAAAATCGTACGAAGAAAAAAACAGAATAAAAAGTCACAAAAATAAGAAAAAAAAATATACTAGCGCACATGCAGCGTGTAAAACGTAAAAATGCATCAAACTGTAAACTAACCATAATCCGATGATGCCGTGACTAAAAAGGCACACATAATTGGCAGCTATTAATCAATATTGCGCGTACACGATAAGCGACACGTTGCTCCCGTGCACTTTTCCAACTCCACACGAACCACCGATTTATTCGTTCTCCATATTCATTTGGTTTATCAGTTTTTTGCTTGTTTCTTTTCTTTCTTGGTAATTTATTGGAATGCCGATTGGACAGTTTTCGGGACCAGGGCATTGGGATGAGAAGAAAAAGAACAAAAAAAAAATCACGTGACACGTAAAAGGAAGGGGAAGACGACAAGGGGCGAGGGTACACGCACGCACACTCACCTGTACTGAGCCGTGTCTATCGGCCGGTGTTAATGTGCCACCAGCCCCCGATTGCTTCACAGTGTCGGGCCAAGACGTTCCCACCCCTTTACCGCCCCCGCCTCCCACCCCTCCACCTGCCACGTCCTGGAGGAACAAGCGGGAGATTGTTTTTGGATATGCTTTGTTTTGTTAGTTGATTTTTTTTTATGGTTTTTTCTTTCGATCGGAGCTCAGAGGAAAAATAACGTCGGAGAGAGACTGAGAACGAGAGAGAGAGGGAGGGAGAGAGAGAGAGAGAGAGAGAGAGAGAGAGAGAGAGAGAGAACGGAAAAGAGAATTTTCGAGTTTCACGATTGGTAAAAAATGTCTGTCAATTTTATGTTTTCCCAAAACGAAAATGAAACGTGGAATTTGTGTGTATGTGTATAGTAGGGTGGGTCGAAAAAAATAATTGAACGTTTCACCCCTTCAACCCATACTGTTAGGTTTGAAAAAAAAACGCATGCCAAATTTGAGCGCTCCTGCAAGGAACGTCACTTACTAGGAACATCCCTCAGGTGACACCCTTCGATTTTGTTGACATTTGGATATGTTATAAAGCACCGAAAAGTAAGCGATACGTATTTTTTTTAACGGCGGAAAAACGGTTTTAAGGGGTGAAACCACCCCTCGAAAAAAGGCATCTCTAGGGTGGCCCACCCCTGAATTTTTTTGTGATGTCACTATAGTGGATTTTTCATTGCTTCGGATTAAAAGAATTTTTGTTTTTGTTTCATTAAAATCGGTGGACTCCTTGTGTGTGAAACTGCTATATTACCCCTAGACACGCCTTTTTTCGAGGGGTGGTTTTACCCCTTGAAACCGTTTTTCCGCCGATAAAAAAAATGCGTATCGCTTACTTTTCGGTGCTTTATAACATATCCAAATTTCAACAAAAACGAAAGGTGTCACCTGAGGGATGTTCCTTGTTAGTCCGCCTTCGATTTTGTTGGAAAACTCATATATGCGATAAAGCATTGAAAACAGGACAGGTATTTTTTTTTATGGGCGAAAAAACGGTTCTAAGGGTGGAAACTACCCCTCAAGGAAAGGCGTGTCGCCCCTTAATTAACTTTTTGTTCAATATTCGATAGTCGAGTTTTCATCGCTTGGCGTTGGGAGAATTTTGGTTTTTGTTTTATCCGGATCGATGAACTGCGTGTCGGTGAAACTGCAAAATAGGCCCTCGACGCGCCGATATAAAGAAATACGTAGCTAATAGTTCATTTGTCACATATCACTTTATCTCAAATACGGGGTGGACCATTCAACGTGACCACCCCACATATCTCCGTTGCCTTTAGAGTGACGAAAACAAACCCAAACAAACCCAAAATATTTTGGTGAAAAATCATTTCAAGGTCATACTATTATACTTCGTTGGATTCGTCTCAATATCAGCTACAACGTCTTAAGGCAGGATTCTACTTTGAGACTTTGAAAGAATCGAATTTTTTTTTTTTTTACATTTTTCGAAAGTAAATATATTCAAAAATATTCTGAAAAAAATTTGAATCGATTTAAGCAGTCTAACTGTACTTGTCTGCCCCTCAAATGTAATTACCTGAGCGTAGTTTAGTCCTTTAAAAAAACTTTGAACGCGTTTATCTCGAAGTTACTTTTTTACATCGCTTGGTGCTAAAATTTTCGAAACTACTGAACCGATTGTTATGAAAATTTAACCACATATTCTGGACACCTGTATCAACCGGCTGAACTAAAATTATTGAAACGTGTTGATTTTTACTATTTTTTTTTGGGCAAAAAGCAGTGAAAAAACATGCAATTTTTTTTCTTTATTTTTTTGCCGCCATTTTGTTATTTTCTAGTTATTTGCCAGTGATATATTGAATCGAAAAACTGAAAATTTTTTTACTTTAGATTGTCCGTTTTTGAAATTTCAACACCAGCGCAGGCCCACCTACTAATCGAGGCGTTGTATCCAAATGGTGTGTTTTGTATGTTAAAAGTGCATAAATGATATAATACATTAAAAAAAAATGTATTTCGAGAGTGTATTTAGTAAGGATGTTGAGTGCCCAATCGCAAATGATAATAAAATTCTGAAAATTTGGTACGTTTTTGTATGAAGTATTTCAGAGGTCGTGTAAAAACTGATGTAACTTTGCAATAAGTTTTGCTTTTGACCTCTCAATTTTGTAACATCTACAATATACTGAAAACAACGGAAACAAAACAAAGTTTATGGATAATTTTTTTAAATTTCTTCTAAAAATTGTTCTTAACAAAATATTAATTTTTCAATAAGGAGCTTCCTAATCGTCGTGAAATTTTAACACGACCTCTTAAACATTCCATACAAAAACATACCAAATTTTCAGAATTTTCTTATGATTTTTTATTTCAACCCCTAAGGAGGTTGAAGTAATGATGATAGAATTCTGATAATTTGGTATGTTTTTACATGAAGTATTCAAGAGGTCGTGTAAAAATTTAATGACGATTAAGAAGCTATTTATTCAATAATTAACATTAACGTGTTTCATAAGGACTCAACATCCTTAAGCCTAACAAACCCTACAAGAATATCTTTATTCATAATCTCATTAAAAATTCATTAAAATAGCCTTTTTTGCGAGCGTCCAAAGTAGAATACTGCCTTAATAAAAAAAAAATCATGTTCCTATTTAAAAAACCATTGATGACCTCGAGAACGCAAAAACTATTACTTCGACAAAAATGAACTTTTCACCACACCGAATCAGCCGTTCGAAATAAAAAAAATGGATTGTATCGATGAGTTTCAACAAAATTGAAGGCAGATACTTAAGTGATGTGGCTTTTTGGACTCGAAATCTGAGCGCTCGGTCGTTTTTCCCCCTTTCATGCAAATGAAAAATTCCCTGTGTAGGTTCAGACTTGAATTACTTGAGGACTCATCAGTATTTCTCAGATCGGGTTGAAAATTCTTAGAGCTGAGTTTCGTGGCTATGAAGGTTTTTTTTTCTTTAAAATCACGTTTATTTTTTTCACAAACTTAGCTGTTTAAAACCTGCCTTTTTCGATTGTCGACAGCATGGGTGATTGTGAAAAAAAACGTTTTTGAATGCTTTACGAATCTTCAACTGGATGCGAGGAATATGGACCGGTTGCTCATATATTCGAGTGCGAGCTTATAGAGTGAATTCAACGTGTAAATCGAACGCAAACAAAACGGAGCGCTGCGTCTTAGATTTGAGTTGGAGAGGTGAAAATTGTCTTTTTTTAAGCACCAAAAAAAATCGAAGGGCAAGAGTTGAGGGGGAAGATCCCTTTTTAACGTAAAGAAGAGCTTCGGCTATAAAATGAACTGCACGAGGAAGCTGAGAGACTACTTCACGGCCTCGGAATCGCAGATTGATCGGTAGGTCATTCAATCACATTTTTGAGTCTTGAATTTTTGAACGCGTTTTCCCGAGCACCATTTTTTTCGTGAACCTCGTACAAGATAAACAAAAAAACTATCCGATCAATCATTCTGAAATTTCGCACACTTCTAGATAACAAAATTACCGTCTATGCGAACCTAAAGTTCCTGAAAAATTATTTTTAAAAAACTACTTTTTCATTAGCAAATACTATAGTAAAAATTTCACGAAAAATAGAAGATTTTTTTCAAACACGTACCATTTTTTTTTCGAAATTTCACCTTTCTTTGGATTCTTTAGGTTCACACAGAGCGTGTGGGTCTTGGAAATCTAAAACTTCTTGGCTCTGATGTTCGAGATCAATGCACCAGACGCTAGGTGGTACGCCGTGGGACAACTCAGGCGGCAACCGTCGTACAACCGCCATATTTAAATATTGAAAGAAAACAATTTTTTTTGTAAAATCAAAAGATGTACCAATAGATACATAAAATTGTCATCACGTGGAATAAATACTTTCGACACGAAAAAATCTTTACTTGTAAGAAAGGTTCCTACTTTGTTGGGCCAAAGAAAAAATGATTTTTTCATTTTGCTTTGTTGGAAAGAGCCAAAGAAGAGGAAGGTGTGCTCTATGGTCCTGGCATGGAAGACTATTAATTGAAGAGAAGAAGGCATAAATTGAAATTTTTCCCACGTTTATCGACGTCGAACGTTCGTTGATTTGCCTACGGGTTCTGTACGGAATCTACACTCGAACGCGTCGTGGATACTGCTACCAGGTGGATTAATTTTCTCGTCGTGGAGGAAGAACTACGATATCCTAAGACGATCTACGTACGACCGAGCTCCACCGATCTACGTCAGAGCTGATTGCTCACTGGCGCGTTACGCTGGAACACAAGCGATAAGGAAAACCCAAGGGACAACAGTCAAACGAAAAGGGTAACGCGTCTAATGAAAAAAAAAAAAAGAAAAAAAAATGTGCACTCAAGACACAGCGACAAATACAGGGAAAAGAAAAACGATAAAAATGAAGATAAAAAACAAAAGAAGTGCGACGAAACGTGGCGAGTTTGGAGCAAATGCTCGAGACGTTGGAGCTTACGTAGTTTCGACCTCGAATCTCAACGCGAATCTCGTCCATCATCAGTACGACGTCTTCCTCGAAATCATCGTAATCCTAGCCATCGACGAGAAATAGCGAACGAGGGGGAGAGAAAGACAGAGACAGAGACACAGAGAGAGAGAGAGACAGAGAGAATTCCGCGATTTCCGAGAGTACGCCAATGAGAGAAAAAATAAAGGAGCGTGATCGACAAGTACGCCCTAACGAGGATCACCTTCGAGTCTATCGGAACTTTCGCCGTATACGAATGAGAGGAAAAAATGAAGAAAAAAATCACGAAATACGCCATGCCGTTACTCGATTAACAAAATGGAAAGGCGTTAGTTTTCGTTTCGTCTTCTTACACGCGAATGAAAATCATGCTCGATCTCACGGGCGACGCTCTCGCGGGGTAGGGCGGCGAGCCTCTCAAGCCTCGTTGGATCAATGAATTACCTTGTAAATCGTAGGATGCCGATCAACCTTGTCCCGATTTGGCGACATAACGATTTCATGTCCTGTCTGCAACGATCCGACCGGCGTTGACTGAAATGACAGAACACAGACGCGGAATTAGTCGGGATTTTGCGTTCGGCGCATGCGCCAAAGATACACTAACGAGGACCATCACTTAAGGATGTTGACTCCCTATGAAACATGTTAATGTTAATTGTTCAATAAATAGCTTCTTAATCGTCATGAAATTTTTACACGACCTCCTGAATACTTCATGGAAAAACATACCAAATTTTCAGAATTCTATCATCATTACTTCAACCTCCTTAAGGGTTGAAATAGAAAGTGATAAGAAATTTCTGAAAATTTGGTATGTTTTTGTACGAAGTATTTAAGAGGTCGTGTTAAAATTTCACGACGATCAGGAAGCTCGTTATTAAAAAATTAACATTTCGTTAAGAACAATTTTTAAAAGAAATAGAAAAAAACATTTATCAATAAACTTCGTTTTGTTTCCGTTGCTTTCAGTATATTGTAGATATTACAAAATTGAGGGGTCAAAAAAAAACTTATTGCAAAGTTACATCAGTTTCCATAAGACAACATTTAATTTGTGAATGTTAATTGTTCAATAACGAGCTTCCTAATTGTCGTGAAATTTTTACACGACCTCTGAAATACTTCGTACAAAAACGTACCAAATTTTCAGAATTTTATTATCATTTGCGATTTGAGGAGACACCTTTAGGCAAGGAGAAAGTGTGCTGATTTTCATAATTTTTTTTTTTTGGAAATATTTCTTTACCTTTTTGAGATTTAGGATATGTTTAATTACTATTTGGTTGTTACATGATAATTTTTTTATGGCACATATTCGGAGGTGGGGCTCCTGCTAGAATCAGGCTAGTTTTCGTCGAGGGTTCAAACAAACCCAAACAATCCTAAACAACCCCATACAAACCCAAACAACCTTAAACGAACCCAAACAAAAATTGGCCTGATTCTAGCAGGAGCCCCCTTTCCGAATATTCGCCTTTTTAAATTATAAATCTCTAAAAATGGCGGAAGTATGACACGGCCTTTTAAACTGAATTTTCAAAACTGAAAAACTTCAAAACAAGGCAAAAATTGCTGTTTTTCATGATTTTTTAAAATACTACTATAGTGGATTTTTCATAGTTTTACATTGGAACAATTCTTGTTTTTGTATTATCCAGATCGGCGGATTGCTTCTGGGTGAAATTGAAATGAAAAAAAAAATGTCGTGTCTAATAGTTTTCGATGCTTTGTCACATATATAAGTTTCAAGAAAATCAAAGGTGGCCACTTAGGTGATGTTCCTTGTGAGTAGGAATATTTCTCGATGAAACAAACATGTATATACACAACGTACTTTTAATCCGGGACTTGGAGACGGCGGGGATTTCGAAGCTGGGATCTTTGGGCGCGAATCAAATGACTCGACGGAATGATTTTTTTTCCGATTTAGTCTACTAGTGAATAAAGAGCGTTACTGCAATGGAGCTTCGGATTGTTTGGAGATAACGGTTGATGAAAAATCGCAGCGTGGATCGAGATCGAATTCGCCGTTGGAGAGAAAAACAACAAATTACGGATTTTTTTCTCACCGTAACGGAAATCCGAGCGCAATAATCATTTTCTTCCCCTCTACGAGGAATACGTTGAGTTCGAAATTCTGCCCATGTTTTTTTTAATTTGCGACTCCACCAACTAATTTGTCGAGGGAGTGAGTAAAAATTATATGTTATAATGAAGGCGAGACACCACTGTGACGGGTGAAACAAAAACGATTTTTTTTTGCATTTTCTTAAAGTATACGTATTCTCGAGTATGTGAAAAAAATGTTCAACTTAAAATATTGAAAATCGCCCAAATTACAGACGGTTCAGGGGGAGCAAATAGCGCAACGATTTACGTATATTAAAACTTTCAATCGCGTTTCTCTCGAAACGACTTTTCTAGACCTGGCCGGAATCATAACTCTAGCCGATTGTCCGATTTAAATTTTATATTAATATCGTTTAATTTTACATTAATATATTTATATTATTAATATATAATATTAATAATATAATAAATAATAAAATAATAAAAGTCTTATGTGTGCGTGAACAATTTTAAACACTTTCCCGAAAATAAACAACATCCCTGTCGCAGTAGCCATTGCTGTACGTAGCCGTTTTTTAAATTTAGTATTATTAAGGCCCCCATGTAAGAAAAATTTTCGCCAAAATTGCACTTTTTTTAACAGCCGGTTTTTTATGGATTTTTTTCCCCTCGAAAAACGGCTTCTTACAAAGAGAACTACATTTATATAGATTAGAAAACGTTTTTTTTTTACGGAGTGTCTTCCCGGACGAATAACATACGCTTATTCCTCCGATAACCGGACGGCTATCCTCAGCGTTTTTTATTTATTTTCCAGACCAAGCATTGTCAAGTTATCGATCCGGCCGTTGGACCTCATTTCTTTCACGCACGTTCTTAATGTTTAATGTTTTTAATACAAATTTACACGAAATAAGCACAACGTATGCTTAATAACACACCTTTTTCTCCGAATCCCAAATAAATAATCTAGTAGACAAAAAATAGGAAAAAACGACCTTCGTCGGTTCGTTACAGTGGTGAAATTTGTTCAACACGTCAAAGCAGGGCACAACCCCAAAAACGATCGTAATTATTTTCAGCAGTTCTTATCACGCAACCTCCCTTGACATCGTGGCGGACACATCCCGAACAAACTACCACGGCAGCGACTGTTTGTCAAATGCAAACCCAAACTAACCCAAACAAACCTCTCCTGTGCTATAAATACGCGCGGTTTGTTTGGGTCACTGCTGTACGATAAAATATCGCTGGCTCACGGCGATTCCCATACGATAAAAGTTTTCCTCCCCCCTCCCCCAATATCGATTACTACGCCATTCTCAAATAAGAATCGTCGAAATAAACCAAATTCTGACCGATTTCCGATTGAAGCTTCAATTCGAAGTATTCGGTTGCGATTTTCTCCAAAATTTCGAACCCAACGTAATCGCTCGGGAGCGCGAGAAAAATCAAGTTCGCCGCTCGAGCCAAAGGAATTTCTTCGGTCGGGTTGAAGCTTCTTCTCTTCTCTAGCGTACTGCAGCGACGGCGATGGGAGCGAAGGCGCGCGCGAGTACCTTTTTACTTTGTACGAACCTTGGCGGACTTGGTTTTTTCTATATTCGACGGAGCTGCGAATCTTAGAGCTCGGAGTTGTTGAAAGTTCGCCGGCTAGACAGTGGTTTTTGTTCGAGCGAGGGAGAGAGAGACACACACACACATTCGAGTGCAGCATGCAAAATGGAGAAAACAGAAAAAAGAGGGAGACAGAGAGAACGAAAAAAACAAAGACATAGTCTTCTTCGTTTTATGTTGTGACTATGAGGAACCACGGCGAAGAAATATCGGGTTATGTACCTTAAGGGGTTAGGCTACTGTGAACATTTCAAAAAATCGTTCGTCGACGGACCTGCTAATTAACTTTTTTTTATCAATTAGAAAAAAGAATTTTTTTTTTTCGATGATTGAAATACGGTTAAAAAAAGCTCGGTCAAGTCTTGGCCAATATTATGTATTTTGAGAAAAAAACTGTTTTTTTTTTGTTTGAAATCAACCGGAGGGCGAAAATCAAGTACACCGTTGAGTCCCTCACGTTTAAAGGCCCTTCACGAGATTGTTTAGAGTAATTATTAATATTTAAAAATGAAATTTGATCCACAACTTTGTCAATGGACGTACGAAATGTCCGGACGATTTTTCCATCGTCTTAAGGGAGCTTTCCAGTGTGAAATTTTCAAAAAATCGATTTTTTTTTTTTTGCTTTATCGAATAGTATACACTCTTCCGAATATTCCCTGAAATTTTCATGCCGAAATTCAGATTATTTCGGTTACTGTACAGCATTTCTTGGAAGAAGGCAACGGAGCGCTACAGCTACAGCGAAACTTTGAACGCGTTTTTCTCGAAACAGCATTTTTCAAAACGGTGTCCAACTTGGAGGGCAGAGTTTTAAAGCTATCGAGTTGAATTTTTTACACAATATTCTTAACGTCATTGTTTATCGTGCTATGGAAGCTTTTTTTTTGACATCTTCCTATTTTTTTGTAAAAAAACTGCCAAAAAAAATCCTAAAATCGATACTTTTTGTTCAAACCGGCGCCATTTTTGCAAAAAAAAAAAAAAAAAAAGCCTCCGTAGCACGAAAGCCAATTATATACCGATCAATAATCTTTTTGTGTTTTTTGTTTCAGATCAAAATTGTGACCCCCAACGTGGACACCACATCCAAGTGCATTTTCTGCAACAATTGTTTCATCATTTTTATAGATATTAATTAATAAATAAATCGATCTTTAAAAAATTGTTTTGTATTCTTCAATACCCAATTAACATACAAAAAAAAACCAGACCGATTAGATTATTTTTTCTTTAAAAAAAAAAATCGCGAAAAACAGCGATTTTTCGGCCTGTCACACTGGAAAGCTTCCTTAATTGTTTCTTAAAAACGCATTTTTTAAAAATAACCCTGATTGTCAGGTGGTCACAGTAGCCTAACCCCTTAACGAAAGATTCCTCGTAATTACAAACAACGATCACAACAATGATAATAATTTCAGATTGGCGAAAAGTAAATCGGAATGCAAAGATAATTGCCAAAAGGGTAAAACAAATGGAAGGAACATCGTAAGGCAGCAACGCCTAGGACGATGACCGATTAATGGCGATCTCTCTTGTATGGTCTTGAGAGGAAAACCATCTCGGATTCCAACGGACCGCTCGAGATCGTCGTTCGCGCTTACTCATATTCCTATTCGTCTGTCGCATTTCTTTATATACACATGTATATATATATGTAAACAATACCAGCAGAAAGTACGAAGACTGCGATCATTTAACCAAAAATGAAAATCGAATTGCTAAAATATGTTTTCATCCAAACTCTCTATGCTTTCTTTTTTTTAAGGGGGGTACCTTTAAGCGAGAAAAAGATTTGCTGATTATCGGGAATTTCTTTTTAAAGAGATTTCTTCGCCATTTTTAGAGACTTAGCGTATGTTTTATTACTACTTTTGGCTGTTACATGGTATTTTTTTATTAATCTTTAAATTCTTTTAAATTCATTAATTATTACTTAAATATTGTACATATATTAAATAAAGAGTAATATTAATCTTTAAATTCTTCTAAACTGATTTTTTTTAAGTGGCACGTATAGCTAAAGAACTAATCGACTGATTCTGATGAAATTTGGCACAAATCTTTCTAACCATATTGCCTAAAACACAACGCTTTCAAAAATAAAAAAAAAGTCTCTTTTATTTTTGAATATAGCCATTTTTTCGGAAAATCAAATCTTTTTGTTTCAAAGCCTGCCATTTCATTTATTGTCAACATTTCTCACTTTTTCCTGGCTCATATTCTGCGTACGAGTGTCAATGACAGAAAAATCTCCGTTGATTTTTTTCAGCTCAACACCACCGACGTGTCACCATCCGTCGCACCACGTTTAGACCGTGCCACACGTCCGCCATTTTCGAAAATTAATAACAAATAACAGCCAAAAGTAATGATAAAAGATACCCCAAGTCTAGAAAATAGTAAAGGAATCCGTCCTTAAAAAAAAAAAAAACAAAAAAAAACAAAAAAAAAAAAAACAAATTCATGAAAATCAGTCTTTTTCCTCGCCTAAAGGTATCTCCCGCCTCAATCCAACTTTTCTTCCTCCAGTTACTTTATTTTGCTCCACTTTACAAAACAGCTGATGAACCTCGAGGAAGAAATGAGAAAACTTTTCTTCGAGCGAGATCGAAGGTACATCTAGCTTCGAAGCTCCTCGAAGAATATTTTTTTTGTAAGAGTAGACAAATTGCCAATGAATGAAGAACAATTTCAAGGTCACCAAGTACAAAAACTTGTATAGAATGAAAAAGGAACCATAATGAAGCTTTTATCTTTGAAATAACGTCCGAAAATTCGCCTTTCTCGGACAATAAATGTAACTTTTCGTCCCGATCGAAAAATTTTTCCAAGTGTACTCGTACTTTCCGCATCTCTCGTTCATATATATATATATATATATATAATTCTCATGTTATGTATGGTAAGTGCGTATCGCATTCGTTCGTGCATGTGCGCCTACCCGCACACACATTCATGTGCATACGTACAAACAATAATTCGTATGCATATCGTTGTTCAATATATATTTCCACTATGTTGCAAAAAGAAATGGAAACTCGCAGTCCGCATGCGAAAAGAGAGCGAGAAAAAGTGATCGGAGCCAGAGAGAGGGGGGGGGGGGGGGGGGGGTTGAGAGAGAAAGATAGAACAAGAGAGGCAAAATGGACGTTCGTGTTCGACGGGAGACGTCACTTGAGACCCACCATCGTCTTTCCCGTCCAATCGAATTCACCATCGTTGAGGAAGCCTCTTCTCTCGTAAAGATCCTGAAAGAGTTTTCTCAGGTACTCGTAGTCGGGTGTCTCGAAGAAGTCCAATCTGCGAACGTATCGCAGATAAGTGGCCATCTCGTCGGGATGACCGTCGCAGAGAACCTCGATAGGCGTGGCGCGTTTCGTATCGCCGATCTTCTGATAACGTTCCTTAAGCGTGTGGGCCTTGAGGCCCTGCCATGGTAAGCTGCCCCTCAGAAAGTACATGAACATGTGACCGAGCGCCTCCAGGTCGTCTCTTCTGCTTTGCTCTGTAACGGGAATTGTCGTCCCGCAGTGTTAGTACGCGAGGTTGATTTTGGGTCGGTTGTTTTTGGGGATCGCCCGAAAGGTGACTTGGGAGGAGGGGGAAAGCTATGGGCGATGGGATAAAAGACGACGAACCTTTTCCAAGATGAGTATTGATACTCATGTAACGCGCTGTACCGGTAAGACTCTTGTGTTCTCGGTAAGGTATGTGCTTGTTCGTTTCCAAGTCTATGTATTCTTTGGCCAATCCAAAATCAATGATATGAATTATCTTCTCACGCTTGGTCGTATTTCGCCCGATCAAAAAGTTCTCGGGCTTGACATCGCGATAAATGAGATGTCGACTGTGTACGTACTCTATCCTATGGAGCTGGAAAGCAAAAGGGGAAAAAATTTAAGTGGGGTATGAAAAATACAGTCACGTCATTGTCGAGATTAGTTATTATCGATGATCTTGATATTGACATTTTTCAGGGAACCAGTGAGAGAGAGAGAAGACATAGATATATTAAGGCCTTAGGCCGCAGTAACGGGTATAAAATCATGTGCGAATTAAAATTTTTTTTTCGTATGAAAAAGTGATTCACTGATAAGATTAATTACACATTTATTTAGTATGAATATCAAGCTATTAGAATTTTTTTTGTGTAAAAAATGGCCGACTACTCGACACAATTTTCACTCGATTTACATCAAATTTGAAAGTTATGTTCCTAATTGCATTTCGCAGAGAAGTACGTACGGAATTTCTGATTAATCGAAAACTTTTCATTTTATGAGCAGTCATAACGAAATTTTTCACTGAAAATTCATTTCTTAAGTTCAAATGCCTAAAACTTTCGAATAAAACAATAGTTTTTACATTCCGTACGTACTTCTCTATGTATTCTAATGTAGATTGACGAGAATCTTTGTTTTTTGTTCTAGCTCAAAATTTGTGGATGCTAAATGTCACGCCACGGAGCGTCTAAAAAAAAAGATAAAAGAAAATATTACTGGTCGACCATTTTGTACATCGAAAAAAAAAGGTGCACCGTAATCTTTAAATGATAACAGAAAACCAATGCTGTCCGCAAATCGTAGTTCGTAGGCCCAAAACTCGACATGTTTAAGGTTACAGAAAAATATACCGGTGCAGGGAACTTGGGTTGTTGTGTGTTGAAAATCTTCGTCAGCTGTTAAAGGGAGATGACGGCGCTGCAGAAGCGGTCTTACGGTCCCTAAACTGATGGCTAGCACCATCTATAGGGAAATTCCGGTTTCATACTTCTACACCTGGTAAATCTATCAAAAGTGATTTTGGATAACAATGAAGATGGAGAAAAAATGAAAAAGAATGTTCGTCATGAGCAACGATGTTGTTCCACGCATCGTTGACATCGCTTCGTCCTCAATTTGTGATTTTGCGGCCTTACATTCTCATATGCGCGCCTGTGCTCTTCTCTACTGCACACTCTGCATCTCGTGTTCCTGAATCTCTTCTCCTTCGTCTTGCCCACACTCTCATATCTCATTCTTGCCAATATTTATCTGATTTTCCCCCTCACAAAGCGTGTCTCAAAATGACCTGACAGTCAAATTGCGCGCCATTTTTTTGTGGCGTACATAGAGTACCGATCTTTGACAACTGGCACCCGGAAGTATCGAGGTTTAGTCATGAAGAATTACACGATCGAGCAACGCATATAAATGGCCATTTGCTGCATTGTTACTCAATAATTATTGCAGACGAAGTTTCATGGTCGTGTTATCTCGCGCCGCGGCGTTGTCAATTGGCCACCAAGATCGTGCGATTCGACGCCATTGGACTTCTTTCTTTGTGCTTTTCTGAAAGGAAAATTGCACGCCAATGATCCACAGACCATTCCGAAGCTCAAGGAAGCAATTGGACGCGCCATTAATGAAATTAGTCCGCAATTGTGCCAAAACGTTATTGAAAATTTCGTCAAAAGAGTGAAGGTTTGCAAACAGGGACAAGGTGGCCATTTATCGGATGTTGTGTTCCACACATAACCTCCATGTTTCTACCTTATATTGAAATAAAAATATTCGTACTTTTCGAATAAATAAAACGTTTTATGAATAAATCAAAATGTCAGGTCACTTCAGACACTCTATAGTTTCTTTCCTCCATCCTCATCTGTTTCTTCCTGTCTTTATATTCTATGCAGTATCCCGATCTCTCAATATTTCTCCCGGTTCTTTTGTATTTACCGATCTGTCATATATTGCACTGCAATTCCCGCCCTCATCGCACTCTCCTCTTCGTAACTTCTCAGTGCCCCTGCCTGCTTTATGGCTTTTTTCCACTTCTCCTCCCCATTCGGTCGCGTTCCCGTTTTGCATCCCTCTCGCCTCTTCTCTCAAACATTTCTTGGGCCACCGCTCCTCTTCCACTCCCATGATCTTTCTTATACAATCCGCCACTCCTTTTTCCATTACAATCTCTATTCCCTTGCATCCTGTTTCCATTTTCCAAATATAGTCAGCCGTGTTTCTCCTCAGTCCCATCTCCGTCTTGGTGTATCTTGCCTGCATCCTCTCTATTTTTTCGTCCTCCTTATTCACCCCGTATAGCAGTTATCTCCTTGAATACATTAATCTCCCAGTCTCACGTCACTACAACGTAAATATAGATGTAATCCAAAAATCAATATTCTGCACGAAATAATATAAATGGGAAATGAAATTATACGATAATTGGACAAATTGGATACATTTTTTTGCAGTGAGGCAGATCGATACGAATATACATTAAGGGGTAAGGCCACAGTTGAATTTTCAAAAAATCCATCTTTTTCCGCTAAACGGTGCTTTGTCACCATAAGAATAAGTTACTATTCGATTTATAGCGAGAACATTTTTTTTTCACCAAGTTTGAGCTTATAACGTAAGTCCACCTCTGGCACGGCCATAAAGTAGAGAGAACTTTAAACGCGTTTTTCTCGAAACAGCTTTTTACCAATTAGCGTGACAAATAACTTCTACGATTCAACAGTTTTCACTCGATTTACTTCAAATTTAAAAGTTACGTTCCTAATTGCATTTCGCAGAGAAGTACGTACGGAATTTCTGATTGACCGAAAACTTTTCATTTTATGAGCACTTTTGTGCGAAATTTTTCACTGAAAATTCATTTCTTGAGTTCACATACCTACAACTTTTGAATGAAACATTATTCTTTAAATTCCGTACGTACTTCTCTAGGTATTCTAATGTAGATTGACGAGAATTTTTGTTTTTGGTTCCAGGTAAAAAAATGTGGATGCTAAATGCCGCGGAGTGCCTAAAAAAGATAACAGAAGAAAATATTAGTAGTCGGCCATTTTGTACATCGAAAAAAGAAAAATATATATTTTCTAACAGCTTGATATTTATACTAAATAGATGTGTAATTAATTTTGAGTTAATCACTTTTTCATACGAAAAAAACATTGTTAAATGCGCACATGATTTTATACCCGTTACTGTGGCCTAACGCCTTACATTTTTCGCAGAGAGGCAGAAAGATACGAATACATATTAAGCATCATAATATAAATAAACGAATAATATTAAGTAGATAAAATAAATGATAACACAAGTATGATAAAGAATTCATTGAAGACGCTTGACTATAACACGATATAAACGTGCAGCATATGTCTATATTGAGAAAAATGTGTGAAATATATCGCGAACAAGAAAGTTCATAACGGAGGTATCGATGTACTCACAAGTTGCGTTGCTATGTTGAGAACGGTTTTAAGAGTAAACCTTCTACCGCACAGGTCAAAGAGATCTTCGAGGCTCGGACCGAGGAGTTCCATTACCAATGCGTTATACTTGCCACAGGGGCCGAAGTAGTAAACTTCCGGTACACCTTCTATATGAGTGTTGTGGACTGTAGTTTCGTACGATTGTGGATTTGATCGTCATTTTCCAATAGCCCCAATGGAATGTTTACGGAAAGACGGCGACGGCGGCGGCGGCGACGACGACGGTGATGATGATGTTGATTGACACGATGATTTTTATACGACATAAAGAAGTTATTTGGTCGTGAACTTTTGCATTCGAATAATCTCCATTTTGGGAGTTAGGCTACTGGAGAAATGTTGAAAAATCGATAGTCGCTTGAGGCAAGTCAAATTGAAGAAATTTACTTGCCTCTTCCAACATATGGCGAATCGCAGATTGGAAATAAAATTACGATAACGATACTTTAAATCCGTTTTTCTCGAAATTATGTTTTTCAAAACGGTGTATAAGATTTCTCGACATCTAATTAACGGATTGACTCGAAATTTGGTACACTTATTCAGTGTAATAGTAGTTTAGTCTTGGCCGACGTTTTTATTCTTAACATTTTTTGTCATTAGTTATTAACAATAATGCCATTTGACCGTGAAAAATGAAAAAATAGATCAACATTTTTTTTCGATGATTGGAAACTTTTTTTTTCATTATTCATTAACGATGTCATGTTTCCGTGAAAAAAAAATCGAAAGAAATTCAACATTTTCTTTTGATGATTGAAACACGATAACACGAAAAGGCTCTGTCAAGTCTTAGCCATTGTTATGTATTTTAAGGAAAAAAAACTCGTTTTTCTTTTCTTTCTGATCCACCGGCGGGCATCAAGTACACCGTTCAATGACGCTGAAGTTTGCATCTTTGGAATGCAACGATGACTTTTTTTTCTTCTTAATTTCCCAAATTTCCTTTGGCAAATTTAAGCTACAAAAATCCCGCAAACATTTTTCAGGATTCTTATATTGCGATTTGCAACAAATTTGCGAAGTATTATTTTGGTTAATAATGAAAATAAGAAATTGAAGAGAATTTTTCGTTGCGTTGCAACGATGCAAACTTCATCCCCGTACCGTTGGGCCCATCAGGTCCATCACGAGATTGTTCATAACTTGTTTAAATTAGGAATATTTTACAATAAAATTTCGTAAGGGGTTACCCCCACTTGCGATTTTGAAAACATCGATTTTTTTTTTGCATTTTTTGGAAGTATAAGTATCTGAGAATATGTCCTGAAAATTTCAAGTCGATCCGAACAAAATTGACTGAGATATGAGCGTTGAAAGAGAAGAATCCGTGAATTGAAGAACTGAAATTGAAACTTTAAACGCGTTTTTCTCAAAATGGCATTTCTGAAGTCGGTGATCAAGATTACTCGAACACTAAATAAACCGATCTTCTTGAAATTTTGCAGGCTTATTTAATACATAAAAATGTAGTCTTTAATCGTTCGATTTTTTTTTCGAAAAAAAATGGCCGTTTTATAGCCAAAAAACGGCCGTTTTTTTTCGTTAAAATCGAACCATTAACTTTGACTGTCCGCCATTTTGTCAAAAATCAATATTTTTTAAAATCCTTCGATTAAGGGGTAAGGCCACTGTAAATTTTTTGAAAAATCGATTTTTTTTATTGGCTATAAAAAACTATTCGCAAAACTTTAAACGCGTTTTTCTCGAAACATGGTTTTTCAAAATGGCACGCAGCATAACTCGAACAATTTTCATTTTTTTTACTTGAAATTTTAACCAGATGTGAACATTTACATTATCTTGAGAATGTCGATCGGAATTTTCAAGAACTTTATTTATTGATTTTTTATTAACAAAAACTTGCCGTTTTTTTCGTCAAAAATCAATTTTTTTTTCAAACGCACGCCAAATCCACAAAAATTGATACTTTTTAAAATCCGATCGACATTCTCTAGCTATAGCCCTCTAGATTAATGGTTTTTTTTTTTTTTTGTTCTAGATTCAAAAGTGCACCAGTGGTGCTGCGTGCCGCGGAGCCCTGGAAGCAAAACATGTCCCGGGAAGATAGCTGTGGAACCGCCATTTTGTTTTTTTTTACTGTAAAAAAATTTTATAATAAAGTTTAATGTATGCCCGATAACACCATTAAAAGTTTTTTTTTCAAATACCTTCAATTTCGGGAGCAAAAAATTAGTGAAAAAACCTTTTTTTTGGGCCGTTACAGTGGCCTTACCCCTTAAAGACTAGTTTATACTTATATTTGACTAAATCCATCCGCATTTTTTTTTTCAGATGATCCACTTCGCCGCAATGTTGGTCACCGCAAACCGTGTATATAAAAACATTATTTCATTGACGGCCATTTGCCACTAAACAATGTAATATTTTTCAATAAAAAAATTACTGAAAGTTCTTCAAGATGTGTTCTTTAAGATGGTATATTGATCGATTAAAAAAGTTTTGTAGTTTTCTTTAAAAAAATACACGAAAAAGATCTTTTTTTTTGCGCTGCAAGTGGGGGTAACGCGTTAATGTACGTACAAATAACTATCCACATGATTTTTCGATCATCTTATGCCCTCAAAATTAATTTGTTTAAATAACCCTGATTTTCCGGTCGTCACAGTAGCCTAACCCTTCGATGAATGGTGAATAAACTATAGCTATACGTATAGGGAAAGGTTATTTTGAAGACGTTTGACTCAAAGGCTGTCCTCAAAACAGCCAGATGTGCCGATAGTCAACGTTACGTAGATACAACGAGTTCAAAGTATCCTTTCCCTATAACTATGTAGGTACGTAGGGGTATGAAGAAATACTCACCGTGTGTACCTAATAATTTGTAAAACCTATATTCTAAGTGGAGCTGTGGCGCCTTTGACTTCATTAGTTCCTGAAACAAGCGAAAAAAACCACGAGGTGTCCAGTATCAATCTGCAATTTGATCTTTCAAACCAAAAAAAGCGACAAACGAATCACATCGTGTCCGACAATCCTGTAAGTCGTTGCCACGACTTGTACAGTATAGATTTAAAGAATGAAATAAAACAAATACGTGTCAGCATTGTTACGCATTACTGACAAAGAAATTCCCTGACTTTTCTAGGTTTTCCATATAGGTTTTGCAGACTAGCCAGATTGGGGTAAAATAAAGAACACTTTATTTTTATCAAACATATATTTTCTAAGCTATAGAGAGTTTTATCAAACATATATTTTCTAAGTTATAGAGTCTTTGTAAACGTTTCAAACTAAACGGGAAAATTATATACGTAAAAATAGCGATGACTGATTTTTGTGAAAAAAAAACAACATTTTCAACCGACTTGAAGAAACAAAGAAAATTCTCAACTCGATTCTTCTATTGAAGAATTATGTTGAACTGGATAACACAATTTTTTCAAGACCAAATATATGGAAATATGATAAAATTGATATTCATTTTTTTTAACTGAAATTCGAAACGTAATTTAGACATTATAAAGTAAAAGAAAAGACATTAAAAGCAAGAACCTGCTCTTTGTTATAAACAAAAGTTTGTACGCCGGTGAAAATAAACAAAAAATAAATATAAATACTTATCTACAATGATAATGATGTGGTTGTGTATCGACAGAACGAATACAAATGTATTTTTGTGGCTTTATTTTTAATTTACTTTAATTTACAAATGTAGCTTTGCGGTAAATTAGTTTTCAGTTTTTTTAATCCTCAATGTTTGGCACTGACATAAATTTCTTTTGTGTACAATGAGGAATAATATGAATATCAAAGATATGCGAAAATATTTATTTTTATACTGTTCAGTTTCTTTTTGTCAAGTCGGTTTCATTTTTCGTAGCTCTTTCAAAAAGTAAATTGTGCGAAAATTTCAGAAAATTTGCAAAATTCCCTGAGTTTTCCCGATTTTCCATATGCGTAACAACGCTGACGCGTGTAAAGACAACAATTCACGACACTGAAGATGGACTGCGACGATTGTTTTCTCTTCACTTCTATCATCATCCAGAGCCTTTTTTTTGGTAAACTGAGGTCATAAATCTCTAATAACAATACGTGGAAACGTTTGAATGATTTTCGCAGCATAAATAGGCCGGAAAAAAATGAAAAATGTATTAAGGGAGCATCGCAGTGTAAAATTTTCAAAAAATCGATCCTTTTTCTTCCCATTATCCGATAGTATTATAAAGATGGTTATAAAGATGGATCGTGAATAAACTATTTCGTAATTCGATACTTCGAACGCATTTTTCTCGAAATGTCGTTTCTCAAAACGCTGTACACTCTCAAAAAAAGGGCTTTCAAGCTATTCGTCTCAAATTTTGACACAACATTCTTCACGCCATTTTTTATCTTGCTATCGAAGCTTATTTTGTAATCTTCATATTTTTTCAACGAAAAAATGTCGAGAAAATAGGCCAAAAACGATACTTTGTTTTTCAAACCACCGTCGTTTTGTCAATTTTGCTTAAAAAGAAATCTCCATAGTAAAATAACGACTTCCATACTGGTTAATAATCTTTTTACAAATTTCGTTTCAGATAATATTTAAGTGCACACCGTAGGACTCCATTTTTTCGAAGACATTTTCAACCGCGAAAAAAATGTAAAAAAGAATAAAAATAAACGTTTAAAAATGTATTTTCCGTTCTTCATGAGTGCTTTGATTTGACATTAAAAAATTAGAGTAATTAACGTATTTCGACCGTCGAAGGAAAAAAAATCGCGAAAAACAGTTATTTTTCGAGCCAGTTATTTCTTCACCGTGATGATTAATTTTTTCTGCATTGCAACGATGCGAACGTCAATGTCACAGAAATACAATATTGCCAGGTTGGAAGTGAACGAAGTCTCAGTTTGAAATAAAATCGACGCAGGAGCAAATGGTGAAAAAAATTGTTTTCTTTTTTCGTTCCATCAACAACCGTAAAAAAATGGCGAAGGGAATAAATAGAAAAAGAGAGAAAAATGGTAAAAATTCGGGTGAGGGAAAGGCTGTATGAAAAATCGGCAACGAAATCGAACCACCCAAGGTTTGGGTCGTTTATTGATCGGGCGTGGGCGTCGAACACGTGTATTTTTAATGTCCCCGTTTAGTTATTTTCCTCGTTTTTTTTTTGCCTTTTGGCCATACGGAGAATCTAGAAACGAGGAAAAACAGAGATAGAAACAGTTTCGAGGCTGTGAACGAGCCCTGTATAGCCGCTTTAAATCTCTCTTCCGCATATTGCGGGTCTTCCTTAGCAATGCGTTTTTCTTCGTATGACGTCTACGATCTACGTGGCCACGCACCACTCACTGACCAACCTCGCAAACAAATTATCCGCCCGTTTAACAGACCCATCCAACGAGTTCGAACTTACCATTTTAATTGCTACGTGCTCGTTATTGTAGAGGTTCTTGCCTGCAACAGAAAAGGAGGGAACATTGCTCGAGGATTACGTTTCTCCAATAGAATTGATACTCCTGCAAAAAGTATGATAAAACGATCTTTTGCGGACTTAAGGAGGTACGATCACTTCCCCGGGGTCGAAAAACGGGCCTAAATTTTATTTTACTCGCAGCTGCTCCGATTGAAGTTTACTTATGTTGATTATTCGTATAATCGATTACAGTGTACCAAATGTTGTGGTAAATGATGAATTTATTGCACGTGAACAAATGAAAACTGAAAAATTAGATTGTCAACGACTCGGTAGTAATCTTCGTAATAATAATTTTAACATATCCACCATAAAAACGGACTAAAAAGACAAATAAAAAAATCAGCCGGAAACCTATTAAAATAGGCTTGAATTACCTCAGCGGAATTAACACGATAGGCAGAATATAATTATACATATTATTGATACGTGATAAATGATAAAACTCCATAAATTGTCGTTTGCGTATTTTGTGGCGGCTTCTATTCAAATTAATTTCAAAACAAAGCTGGGTTATGTTCGCCACACGCATCAGCTGTTACTCGCGACGTTGCTAAGTATGTGGGTGCTATTTCGTAGTTCTGACCATTTTCAACCGGAAATTGAAACTTTCTTGTAACGTAGTGCTTTAAATACACGGTGAAGATTGATTTTCTTATTTTTTACAATATCTATTATATCTAATCTATCGAATTTCAGTTTTCCAACGGGTTTAGTTGGATACGTGAGCAGAAAAACCACAATCACCGCACTTCCGGTTAACCGACTCCATAAAACGACGTGCTTCGGTATCTCAAAGTGCTCGGCTTTGCAATTTTATTGCGAAAAAACTAAACGGTCAAAATATCTCAAATTTTTGCACTAGGCGCATAAAGTATTCGTCAAAATCATATAAAAATTTTCAAATCCGATAGTTGGATTCGTAGTAATGATCGTACCTCCTTAAAGTTTGCATCTTCGGAAAGCAACAAAAATGCTTTTTCATTTTTTTCATTTCTTCATTCTTCTTACTATCCAAACTCTTCTTTCACAGGCTCGGGTTATGGATCCCCAAGAAGGATCTTCAAAAATGTTTCGGCAGTTTTTCACGAGGCAAATGTGCTAAAAAAAAACATTGAGCAATACAAAAATATTTTCGTTGCATTCCAACGATGCAAACTTCAATACAATGAACTATGCAGTATTGGAATGCAATGCTTTTTTTTGTTCATTCTTCGTTTTTTCACTTTTATCATTGTCCAAAGCCTTTTCTCGCAAACCGGGATCGTCAATCTCTAACAAGAATACGTTAAAATGTTCGAGTGATTTTCGCAGCCTGATTCGAACAAATCAAATTTGTGCAATTGGAAAAAAAAATTGATTTTCGGTGCGTTCCAACGATACAAAAACTTTAACGTCATATTTTTTTCTGAATAAGGAAGATAAAAAAGTTTGCCACGTGAGCGGCAATTTTTCATTCCAGTTATATTTAGGAATTGCTCCGCCTCATCTCTCAACGTCGAAATTAATTCAGTCCCTGCTTATTCTTACGATGTCGCAGTGTGCATAGCCGGAATGCAGCGAAGATTAATTTTTTTTTCGCAACTTGATGTGACGAAAGTTCTTTGGAATTCTTTTAGTTCTTTGTGTTTCATATTGTTTTTAATAAGATCTTTGTGATATATATATATATATATTAGGGTGGTTCGAAAAAAAATCGATTTTTCAAATCGATATATATATATAAACATACTTCAATTATATTATTAACATATTATTATTTTGTGTTAATAATTATTAACACAAGTATTAACACAAGTATTATTAACTTGTGTAATAATACTTGTGTTATATATATCTATATATATTAGGGTGGTTCGAAAAAAATCGATTTTTTTTCTCAACGGAAAATTGAAGTATGTTAAGGAAAAGAAAGTTTTGTAAGATTTGAGCATTCAAAACAATTTTTTAGTTAGTGCTCAAACACCTTTTTCATGTTTTTTTTCACGATTATCGGAGTATTAATTTTTCGTTATCTCGATGTAGAAAATTTTAGTGCGTGATCCAATTGATTAAATTTTTTCTGTAACAATACACAATTTTTATCGACATTTTTTTTTACCACAAACAATTTGTATTTGCAGATAAAGAATGAATATATGTAATTCGGTTGTGAAAATTATAACCACTTGAAGAACAAGAACACGGTGTTCACATCACTGAACGTCTAACAAGTATGCATGTTTTTTTTTCAAGTAATATGTTGTTTTGGACTAAAATAACAAATGAAGAAAAAACAATGACGAAAAATCGAAAAAAAATTATTAAGTCGTTCGAGCATTAGCTAAAAAAAAATTTTTTAACTCAAATTTTGTATGAATTACTTTTTTCATAACGTAGTAATATTTTCCGTTGAGTACCACGAAAAAAAATGAATGTTTTTTTTAACCACCCCAATATATATATATATATATATGGGCAATCTGAAAAATAAAGTGCTCTAAAAAAGAAAAAATCACTTGCATCGCATTCCAATGACGCAAACTCAACGTCGCATTTCCTTTTTTTATCAGAACCCACGTACTTCATGCCAATGTCAGCTTTTCGTTCTGAACTGATTAAAAACAAAACGACGAAACTAAGATGATGAAAGTCTTTCTCGCGAGAGAAGGGAGAGGCGGAGAGAGGAATTATTTTTCTTCTGTTTTTTCCTCAACGACTTTACAGAATTTCAAAAAGAATTATGACGACTGCCTGGATCACGGTGGTCCTCTCTCGTTGAGACGGTGACGTATTGAAGAGTAATCACGTTTTTCTCTCTCTCTCTCTCTCTCTCTCTCTCTCTCTCTCTCTCTCTCTCCTCTCTCTCTCAACGATGAATCATCCCTGATACGATGGCGTTTGCGTCTCGCGTACTTGCACGTTTGTCCGTGCATACAAAGGAGGAAAAAAAAATTGAACCGATACAATTGGTTCGTAGCCGAAGTGTGAGTAAAATTTTTTTAGGCGCACGCGGAGTGGACTTTTCGGCGTTTCGGAGGCTGCGACGAGTGCATCGAACTGCAACAACACTCGACTCCTCATTCTCGGGATGCACGACGACAATTCGAGGAGCAAGTTTTCTGGCCGGAGGCGAGAGAAGGGTTGAGAGAAGGAGGGAGCGAGGGAGGGAGGTTAAAAGTGCGAGAGAGGAAACGAAGACTCGTTTCTCGAGCGTATGGTCGATGTAGGATTGTATACGGTCAGTAATCAAGGACCCACAGGTGCCAGGCTGTAAGAAGTCTGCAGTCGAACAGCGCGCCAAATTGCCTTGCTCCACTGCTGGCTTGGCTATCGATTCTTCTGCCACTCGAGGAAGCAACGGAGAAAGAGAGAGAGGGAGAGAGAGAGGGAGAGGGTCGAGAACAGACTCGAGCAGTGGGCTGAAGGTATACAATAATATCGATCGACCGATTTAGAAATATTATTCTCCATGGCAAGCGAGATTGTACCTCGACACTTTATTCCCGAGAATCTTTCGTTGCTCTATCTAAAGCTATGCCGTCTACTGCATCCGTACCCGTCCAGCAACTTTTTTTTATTCCTTTATTTTCACTCATCGTGCTGCATTTACATTGTTGTTCTCACTTGTTTTTATGTATCTCGAATTGATTTTCCAAAGTGTGATATCGATTTTCAGAATGAACATTATGTAGCGGGATGAGAAAATTCATCATTTTCGAAATGTCGATCCCTCTACTTCTCAGCGACTGAGGGATCGATAAATCCCTTGCTATGGGGGCGTACGTAAATTACGTAACGTAATTGGGGGGGGGGGGGGGTCGGCCTGGCGTTACGGTGTACGTACGGGGGGGGGGGGGCGAGGTTTGCGTTACGTAAAAATTTTGGAATTGCCAGAAATAGCAAAATTTCTGCATGTTCAAGTTTGTTTAATTTAAAACTCACCGTTCGGAATAGATGAAGTGCAAGCTCTTGTTACTTTGAGAAATATAATGAAGATGAAGAACCGTCATATCGCCCGCGAATTGATACTTTAATGTAAGTATCCGTATTTTAGAAAAAAAAAAAAAAAACATTACTTTATATCACGAAAAACGGAACGAAAACTTTGATCGCGATTTTCTCGAAATTACTTTTTTCGATCTTGTCTCAGCGAATACTCAAAAGCTTATCAAGCGATTTTCAATTTTTTAAAAACATTTTTGCAATCGCACTGACTAAGGTTGTACGTAGCCGATGTTTTCAATTTTAATCATTACTATTTTTAAAGATTGCTCGGGTACAAAAAAGGGCTTTGAAGATAGAAAATAATGTCCAAACTGTCGGCGTTTTGTAAAAAAAACCAAAATTAAAAAACGGCTACGCACAACGATAGCTACATTTGCATAGACATCGATAAATTGTTGACTTTTTATTTATAGATAAGCTTCCATAAAGGTATCAATATGTTTATGAATATATACTTCATAAAATGGCTATAAACCTGATCCTTTCATAATTCGTTTAAAAAAAAAAAAACACTATTATTGACGACAAAGCACCCGTTACGTAACGGAATAGGGGGGGGGGGGGGTTCAGGGCTAGGCGTTACGGTTGTGTTACGCGGGAGGGGGGGGGGGGGTAAAAATTGGGAAATTTTGCTTTACGTAATTTATTTACGCCCCCTATTCCTTTGGAGGACTGGAGTATGAGTAACTTCCTAGTTACTGTTTTGGAACTAGGGGACATTCCCTAGTTGACTTTTAGGGGATAAGTAACTCCCTGGCTAGTTACTTATGGGTCGAGTGAGGGCCTAGTTACTTTTTTCCTCTGGGGAAATAGCAAATTCCCTATTAACGTTTGAGGGCGTGTAACTCCCTGGTCACTTTATCGAGACGACTCCTTAATTCCCCTCTGTGGGCAACCAACTCCCTAGTTACTTTTGCGGGACAAAGCGACACCCTAGTAACTTTTAAGGGCACGCGACTCCCGTAACTTTTCGGAACACGCAGCTCCCGAGTTACCTTTCGGGACAGACTGAACTTCCTTTTTGGGGCAAAGCGACGCCCTAGTTACTTTTTTAGGATACGCGGATCCCTAGTTACTTTTTAAAAATAGGGCAACAAGTATTTTCCTGGTTACTTTTTCGAGACAAACCAATCCCCTAGTTACTCTTTAGGACACGCGACTCAGTTACTTGTCGGGCCTAGGGAATTTCTAGTTATTTTTAGCCTGGGGAATTTCTAGTTACTTTCGAGTCTGGAGAATTTCTAGTTACTTTCGAGCCTGGGAATTTTCTAGTTACTTTCCAGTGTAGAATTTCTAGTTACTTTTGGCCTAGGGATTTTCTGGTTACTTTCGAGTCTAGGGAAACAGATCCCTAGTTGCTATTGAAAGGTCGGGAAACAAGTAAATCTCCGGTTACTTTTTTTTTGCAAACGAGGGACACGCGACTCCCTAGTTACTTTTCGGGTCTAGGGGGTTTCTCGTTACTTTTGCGCCTAGGGAAAGCAACCAGCTAGTTACTTTTTAAACTTCGGGGGACAAGTAACTCCCTGTTTACGCCCTAGTTTTCTTTACAGGACGATAAGTACCTCCCTAGTTTTTTCGGGACTAGTCATTTCCTAGTTACTTTTACCAAGAGAGACATGAGCTCACAAAGCGCAGCGTGGGCTGGGGAGTTTTTTTTCCGGAAAAGGCGCGAGAACGCCGTTGGAACATCGGATGATGACCGCGAAACAGCAGCGTGGCCACTCTCCCCTTCGCAAACCCGAGAATTTGCGGTATAGTCAGCCGGACACACGGAAGCCGCTCAACTTTCGACCCCGTGTAGAAAAGGTTTCCCACGCGGTCGTACGCGCGGCGAAGAGCAAGAGGAAAAGAAAAAAAGAAAAAAAAGGAAACGATCTAATAAAGTTCGGCCCCGGAAACAAAGGATGATCCAGCAGTGATGTAGTACGACAAAAATACAACCGCCTCGTGCTCCTTTCCGCCTCGCGAACTTTATTCGGAACCCGCCATCTTGCGAGGGCTCTCTCGGATATCGCCCTTCGTTGCTTACGAATGCGAAGAAGGGACACGAAAAAAAAACGAATATCCATATACTAGACGCTCGTCGTATTTTTCCGCACCGAATACTCCGGGGAGAATTCAAAGAGCAGCCTTGTATTTTTCGGGATGCTCGTCAGTGCTTTATAGGTGAACGTCCTTCGGAAATCCACGCAGGGGAACTTCCGGTCCAATTTCCTCGGTCGCTTCCGCGTTCCAACTGCTGTGCCTCCCCCGCTCGATCGAAACGAGGAATCGTGGCTACGTGTGTTTGCCGTGTCCCAATCTTCGTCGACTCGTGTCAAAATCACCGGAAATGCCTTCACGAGCTAATTAAATTATTCTCCCCCACCCTCTCTATTTTCTCCCTTCTGCAGTCACGCTCCACATCTCAGTCTCTTAATTTTTTCCTGTTACTCCGCGCGAGCTCTAATGCGATTTAACGGTGCGTTAGTTTCGTGCTCCTAAAAATAACTTGCTAATCTATTTCTCTATCCAACTTTCGTGTTTGTGCCATCACAAACTTATGTGTGTGTGTGTGTGTGTGTATTTTCCCAAAAGCACCTTTAGATAAATGTGAGCACAATATAGCACACGAAATAGCCAGATGTGCTGATACTCACCATTACATCAAAATGCCTACTTCTAAAAATTCTTCTCCCATATATATATATATATACACTGTAAAAAAAGATATGAAATTTACAATACATTTAAGATGCAAAAGAATTGAATTTTACGAACTCAGTAGATGAAATTAAATTTGAAACACTTGTATCGTAAATTTAAAATAGTCACATGAAATTCTAACGTGGATATAGAATTTAATAGATGGAACATGGAATTTCAAAGACAAGTTTGTAAATTTGTGGAAAATGTATTGGATTAACCCGTGCCTTAAATTAAAGATTACAACAGTTGTATATTAATTCAAATATAAAAAACAGAGTATTGCAAATACAAAACGCGCTCAACCCACTTCGTCCGCTCGCGACGACCGATGATCGCGCGTAGTTCGCGTAGCGTCCGAGGGACGGCGCCTTGTTCCGCACTTTCCCATAGCCACTCGCAGCTTCGGTCGGGCATATAACCCGACCACCGGCTACGATCGTCCTGGGAAAAACAGACGCGTTTGCAACTCGTGCGCGCGTCGGAGAGTGTCACAAATTCGTTACCTCTCCATATCCACGCCAGAGTCGCAGTTCTTGAACTCGCCTTTTCCGGAAGGAAATTATTTTTCCCTTTTTACGCCGCCAGGTGTTGAAGAAAGAAATTTCACAAAAATCACCTTTTTTTATCTTTAGCTCCCGTTGAGGAGGATAAATACGAGTCACATTTTCAGTGGGCTTAATTATCAATTTCTGAAATAAACTTAATACTTAGGATCAGTAATTTTAATACACACCCGTATGTTGATATTAGCAAATGGTTCTTGAATTTAATATACACTCGTATATTGATATCACCAAATGGTTCTTGATTTCAATATACTTGGATGTGATTATTTCTTTACACGTGCATTATTTTTCAAACGCACAAGTATATTAATAGTACGGAGCTACACTTTCATTTTTCAAATAACCTGTTTTGGATTTTCAAAGTCGTATCTGAAATTTCATAAGCGGTATCCGCATAAAAACTTCCTATACTTGTGTATTAATTTTCATACAGAAATTTTTTACAGTGTATATATGGGAGAAGAATTTTAATATCTTATTAAATTTTTTATTAAATAATTAATATTTTATTTTATTATTTTATATTATATTATTTTATTAAATAATTAATAAAATATCTATGTGTGTATATGTATAAACTTCTTTTCCCATACATACATGTATATATGGAAAAAGAATTTTTAGAAGCAGGCATTTTGATGTAATGGTGAGTATCATCACACCTGGCTATTTTTGGGACCTTCCATGAACTTACTTCTAAATAGATTTGCTCACATTTATCTAAAGGTGCTCTTTCTTTTCAACACACTGGAGTTTGCATAGTGCCGAGCACGATAACAAATGACGTTGAAGCTTGCAACGTTGAACGTTTTTTTTAATTACACTAATTTTATTTTGCCGATTCAGGCTGTAAAAATTAATTATTCGTTTTTACGTATTCTCACTAGACGTTTATGACCTTAATTTGCGAAAATAAAGGCTTTGAATGATGACAATGATGAAGAAATGGAAAAAAAAATAAAGAACACAAATGCGTTACATTCTAACGATGAAATCTACAACGTCAATGATGCTGAAGTTTTGCAAACTTCAGGCCCATACAACGTCATGGGGACAATCAGTTACTGTGAGAACAGTCCTCGAAAATACCCCCTATGTACACACAGGGTGTTCTGTTATGAATAATAAATAAATGAAATATGAATTATAATATAAATGAATAATGAATAAAATATCTAACTCTCTCAAGATAAAAAAAATATGTACTGAGTTTTTCATTCATATATTCTCCTATAATGCAGAATTTTTATTATTTCTTGTAGGAAAGTAATGGAAGAATAATTCTTCAACATATTAGATCGGGATTAAATAAGTACAATCATTGTTACGTACGAGTATTATTACTAAGAAAAATTAATAGTAATTCATAGGAAACACTCGAAATGTTCGTGAAAAAAATTGATTTTATTAAATAAAAAATACAAGGAAAAATGGGCCCACAATGGGACTAGCGTTAAAATTCATATAATTCATCATATTATTTTAGAGGATATTTTGAAAAAAAAAAAAAATGGCGATCATATCTAAAAAAAATAATTTTCACTTTACACGCTGAAAAAATGTTGACAACGATGATTTATTTCTTTTTTCTTTTTTTTTTACGAAAGTGTGAACTAATATGAAAAAATCGATCTATAGACATTTTTCGATATATCGATTAATTCAAGAGATATCGGCGTTGGAACGTTTCCGAACTTTCTGAAATCCAGATTTTTCGAAAAATTGTAACTTCTGAAATACATGCGATAAAAATTTTAAAAATTGTGAAAATACTCCTTGCGTAGCATACTATTTTATTAAAAAAAAATCAAAAGAGTTAAAAATGGTCAGGGTCACGGCCGAGAGAAATGGCGTGGAATATGCCTCATATATTAGGCGAAGTAAAAAGAAATCCATTATTTTTGCCTTTAATTTCATGCAAAAATCATGGATATCTTTTTACTACACCTAATATATATATCTATAATTTCATTAAAAATAAATCATTTAAAAAATGTTAGAAAATATAATCTAATAAACACACACACACACACACACACACACACACACACACATATATATATATATATATATATATATATATATATATAGAATAAAATATAATATAATAACTTTGATCAAGCGCGCAAGAATATACGCGTTTTACCACAAAAAAATTCACTTGTACGCGCACGTGGGCAGAGTGAGGGCGGAATCGCTTGGCCCCATACTTCGCGTTCCGTTATTGGCCAAGAGAAGGGGCTGGCTTTTACCCTCGCCTTCGTCCCTCCTTACGTTCCTACGGCACTCGCTACTTTTTCCCCCTCGCGCGCGTGTGTGTGTCCCTCTTTGTCTACGTAGATTTGTGTGATAGCAAGCCACCCCATCGGTTTCCACTTAAGCATCCCCTTTGACGAGGGCGACGTCGCGACAAGAATGCGAGGCGCGACGGGGCAGCAAACACGCAACGCAAGGACAGCGATAAGCCGAGCGCGCGAAGTTGCTTCAGCCAGACTCGATGCCCAGTGGATTTGAGAGTTAACATTTTTATCCTGATTGATCGTCGAAGATTTATGATGACTTTTTTTTTCAAACGATAGTTGCACGTTTGCGATAATATTTTGTTCAATTATAGTGACACGTTTGAAGTCTTTTTTAAATCGATAGTAACACATGTGCGACGATTATTTCCTTCATATTGACAGTAGCACATAAGAACTAAAGAACTAAAGCTTTTTAAAAACTAAACATAAGAACTAACGAATTGATTTTTGTTTTAAATTCTTTAGTTACATTTTGGTACATTGGGCATATTAGAACTGAAGAATTCATTTGTTTTCTTCAAATTGATAGTGACACATTAGAACTGGAAATAAAGAATATTCTTTTTTTTTAATTTTATTATTTAATTTAATTTAATTTAATTTTTTTTTATTTTGTTATTTATTTTATTTTTTATTATATTTATTTTTTATTTTATGTTATTTATTTTATTTTTTATTTTATTTATTTTTTATTTTTTTTATTTTATTTATTATTTTTAGTACTTCATTGATTGCTGTGTAAGTTCGCATGAAGCGCAAGCATTGTACGTGTGTGTACGTTAAAATACAAGGTCGTGAACGCCCCGTGATCGGAACACGGGCTGGAAGAAAATGTCGAGACACCGGCAGGCCCTCGACCGGGGCGACCGTTATGCCGACCAGCTGGCGAGACCGAGAAGTGGGAACAAGAGAAGCTGTGGGAGATCGCGACAGTGAGAGAGAGAGAGAGAGAGAGGGGGGGGGAGAGAGGGAGAGAGAGAGCGACAGAGAGATACAGAAAAAGAGGAAGAGATTCAACGAGCGTGTTGCAGGTGTTCCATCACCACCGACCATCAGCTCCACATGTACTTGAGCGAGAAATATAGCATGCGTTATATTAAAACGCGCGGAATCGACGATTCGCGAGCTCCGTGCGGCGTTTACACGCAAATTCCCACCGTTATGAAGAGAACAATCGACGAGGAGGAATAAGAGGAAGTAGAATAAGACAATGAAGAATAAGAGAAGAAGAAAGAAGAAAAATAATTAAATGAGGAACGACAGACGAGAGCTGTCAAACGAGATCGTACATACGAGGGAAAAATTATTGCCGCCACGAAAGCTTCGATCCTTGGCTATAAAGATAATCCGCCCATTATCGTATTCGATCGAGACACATATATATATATATATATATGGCGGTTTTAAAAAATTGATTTCTTTTCCTCAACAGAAAATTGAAGTATGTTAAGAATATATATATATATATATATATATATATATATATATATATATATATATTCCTCTCTCTTTGTGTGTGTGCGTGTATGTGTGATGTATGAGGGTGTCAAAAAGGAACAATTTATCCGACGAAACAATATTATGAGGTCCAAGAAAAGCTCGTGGCAAATCCGAGTCCAAGTGGAGGCGCTGGATAACTTTCTTTCCCCTCTGATTTGCATGAAAATTCACACGCTAGCGAAGTTTGTATCGATCGAAGTCCGAATGAAACGGAAATTCTTCTTTTATTTTCTTTTTCTCCATTTTTATTATTACCCGAAATATTTTCCGCTAGAGTTCGGTTGTAGGTCTCTAATGAAGATCTTAAAATAAATTTATCGTAGTTTTGATCTGAGATGAAAAAGTTTGGGGAAGGAAAAAAAACTTCGTTGCATTCCAATGATGCTACCCTCAATCTTGATTGCCCTTCATACTATGGGGTTGAAGTTTGCATCGTTGGAACACAACGAAAATTCTATTGAATTTCTTTTTTTTTTTTCATAATTATCCAAAACGTATATTGCAAATTTATTGGAGATCGCTAAATAACAATTTGAAAAAAAAGTTAGCATCACTTTCGTAGGTTAAATCCGACAAAGGAAACTTGGAAAGTGTAAAAAAAATCATTTTCGTTGCGTGCCAACGATGCGAACTTCAACGTCGTTTCATACTTTAATACTGACATCCGATTGTAGATTCTGCAAACTGACCCCTTTGAAAAGCTTTTCGAATCTCTGTATGGGTGTTCTTGAACTAATTACAGCTATTTAAGGGGTTAGGCTCGAGGCAACTCAAATTGAAGAGGAAGGTCAAAACGGTGTACACGATTCCTCGACATCTAATGAACCGATCGACTTGAAATTTGGTACACTTATTCGGCGTAATAGTAGTTTAGTCTTGACAGACGTTTCTATTTTCAGTATTTTTTTTTCATCAATTGTTAACGTTAATGTCATTTATCCTCGGAAATGCGAGAAAAGAATTCAATTTTTTAGGTGATTGAAAGACGATAACGAAACCAAGCTCGGTCAAGGCTTTGTAAACATAATCTATTTAAAGGGTAGGGGGGGGGGGGGGGGTGGATACATACAAATGGTCGAACGTGACGAAAAATTTCGGGATTTTTTCTCAACGCAACTACTGGACCAATCGTTTTGAAATTTTTAGGGTATTTTATTGTACACTAGAAGACACGAAAAACATTTTTTTTATATCGACAATAACGGTTTATCAGCAGCCTGCAGCCACTTGTAGCCGAACGAATTTTCTTCACGCTGTCGAACTGCAGCAGCTGTTGTTTTTAAATTTCAAACAAGAAATTCTAAAACCGTTGCATTCTATATGAAAGTACGCTGTCGATAGACCAAGAAAACGTTGAAAAAGTTGAATATTGTAATAATGACGGGACTCAGAAAAAAAGATCGACTTTTCACCAGACATTTTCGTGTTTTTTATGCAAAAAATTATTGTTTGATTCAATTGTTTATTGAATATGGAGATTTATCGACGAGGGTTTGCAATGATGTGTCTAAAAACCTTTGGTTGAAATAAATCGGATAAACAGTTTTTTTATCGCTGCCGCAAATTTCGAAAAATCGTTCAGCAACAATCGGCTGCAGGCTGCTGATGAACACTTATTGTCGGGTAAAAAAAATGTTTTTCGCGTCTTTTAATGTACAATAAAATACCCTAGAAAATTCAAAACGATTGGTCCAGTAGTTGCGTTGGAAAAAAGTGCCGAAATTTTTCGTCATTTTCGTCTATTTATTTGTATTTCGCCCCTGTATATACGAGTGAGATAAATGAAGAATTATAATAATTTGAAAATAAAGAATTGAGAAGGTACGATTACTTCCAAGAGGTCAAAAAAAAAGCTCTAAATTTATTTTACCCACAGCTGCTCTAATTGATGTTCACTTATGTTGATTATTCGTATTATCGATTATAGTGTGCCAAATGTTGTGATAAATGATGAATTTATTGCACGCGGAAACCTCCTAAACCGCCGGAAACCTATTAAAATAGGCTTGAATTACCTCAGCGGAATTAACACGATAGGCAGAATTGAATTATACATATTATCGATACGTGATAAATGATAAAACTCCATAAATTGTTGTTTGCATATTTTGTGGCGGCTTCTATTCAAATTAATTTCAAAACAAAGCTGGGTTATGTTCGCCACACGCATCAGCTGTTACTCGCGACGTTGCTAAGTCTGTGGGTGCTATTTCGTCGTTCTGACCATTTTAAACCGGAAATTGAAACTTTCTTGCAACGCAGTGCTTTAACTACACGGTGAAGATTGATTTTCTTATTTTTTACAATATCTATTATATCTAATCTATCGAATTTCAGTTTTCCAACGGGTTTAGTTGGATACGTGAGTAGAAAAACCACGATCACCGCACTTCCGGTTGACCGCCTCCATAAGATGACGTCCTTCGGTAACTCAAAGTGCTCGACTTTGCATTTTTATTGCGGAAAAACTAAACGGTCAGAATAGCTCAAATTTTGGCAATAGGCGCATAAAGTATTCGTTGAAATCATATAAAAATTTCAAATCCGAAAGTTGGATTCGTAGTAATGATCGTATCTCCTTAAGGGAACGATCCCGTGTAGTGTAACACTTATATATATATATATATATATATATATATATATATATATATATATATATATATATATATATATATATATATATATAGAGAGAGAGAGAGAGAGAGAGAGAGAGAGAGAGAGAGAGAGAGAGAGAGAGAGAGAAATGGCACGTCTACGAATACGAGTATGAATGTAGGTCAGGGTACGCGTACCCAGGGCGTAATTCGTACAAGAGCGGAGCAGAGCACAGACGTTCGCCGCTTTCGTTCATACGGACATGAACGAGAACTCCCCCTCCTAGCTATTTCTATATTTTCCTCTCTCTCTCTCTCTCTCTCTCTCTCTCTCTCTCTCTCTCTCTCTCTCTCTCTCTCTCTCTCTCTCTCTCTGCACTAAAAGAAACCAACAAAAAAAAACTTATCACCGATCAAATACACTCCCCGAGTGTACTTCGGATTAGTTCAATTTTTTTCAGACAGATTGCGCAATACCGGACATCGAAGTTACTCGAGAGAGCCGTTCCCACCAGTACGTTGACTTTCAATTTTCACGCGACGAATGTCTCGCTGCTGGTGGGAGGGTCTAAACGCGGAGAGTTTTTTTTTAATTCTCCCTGCTTTCATGCCGACTTGTCTTCCTTGTCGGACAATGTCCCGAGCGCGTCGAACCTCGATGTATTGAACGAAAATAGAAACAACAATCTCAACCATTGTGTCGTTAGTTTCGAAAAAGAATTCACCTTCCGTTTGGTCAAATCGACTCGAGGGAACTTTGCCACTCCCTTCTTGACGTTGGAGACGTTTTTTTTTCGCTCCACGTGGAGAAGCACCGAGGCGACAAAAAAAAATTGAAATATTAATAGACAAGAACGAGGAAGAGGACGACGTAAATGTCACGTGCGTGTGCGTGTCTGTACAGGCTGTATAAAAGAGAACAGAGGAGCATGGAATCTCTCCGAGTTTGCCGTCGAACTCGTGACAATAGTAAACAACGCGAGGGATCGTACTAGTTGGGACGAAGTAGATAAGAGATCGAATACGCGTGTGCATCCATACAGACACACACTTATGGATCGTACAGGGTGACCGTTATAAGGTGGACACGTGCTTTTTGATTATGCTGATGTTTGCATCGCTGGGATGCAACGAAAATGAATTCTTTTTAAGCGGTGTTCTCACTTTAGACTTTAAAAAAGGCTATTTTCATGAATTTTTTTTTTATAGGTTTATACTATAGATGATGATGTTAACGTTGTTACACTCGAAAAATACACTTTAGCAATACATTTTTTAATTTTTTTTCTATATTTATGTAACCCAAACAAACTTGAAAGGCGTTTTTCTCGAAACAACATTTTTCGACGGATTGTCGATTAAATCTTCGCAACTACTGAACCGATCCTTGTGAAATTTTAACCACATATTCTTTACAACTATAGCTATAGCGCATATCAAGGATTTTCTTAAATTTTCATATTTACTATTTTTTAACGACCATTTTCGTCTATAAATAGTGACTTAAATAAATTAAAATCTAAAAAATGTTTTTCGACAGTGTTTTTATTAACCCTCAACCGGGAAGGTATTTGAGGCACCTTAATCCCGTGAACCTCGGTCGTTTTTGTTCCTGCACTACCAAACCAACGATTGTCAACGAAAAAAATCGGAAAAAATTCATGATCGATCTTCAGGCCATACTTTTCAAGGAAAAATAGAGTTTTCTTTTTGTTTTTTATTTTTAATATATTTTTTTCCCATTAAATATTAAGCAACCTGCGAAGAAAATGATTTTGGGCAGGACGAAAACGACCCAGGTTCACGGATTGAGGGTTGAGTGTAACAACTTTTATATCAATATCTATAATATAAACCGATCAAAAAATTAATGAAAATAGCCTTTTTTAGCGTCTAAAGCGAGAAGACCGCCTAAGGTTGTAGTCTCGTTAGGGCGTTTTTCTATATACATTTTTTGTTATTTTTAGGACACATTCAAGACACTATTAAGCGATTACCTGCAAAATTCCAAAAGGAGTCACTGTTTTGAGAGATATTGGCAATCAAAGATTGCACGGTCTTCACCCGTTCTTATGGGAAACAGTCGAAAATTTCACATTTCATGCAATGATGTCGAAACTTATGTACAGATTTTTCTTTAAAAATTCTCTATTACAGAGGAACATATGACGAAGTGGGTAAAAAAAATTCATGAATTTTGACCGTCTGGTTGCAGTGATATAACGATTTAAATTAAGCAATGTCTAGCGATGCTAGCGCCATGAAGCGACTGTAGCAGATTAGAGCCGGCGAACTGGCGGCGCTGCAAGCGTGCGGCGCCTTCGTCGGTAGAAAATGCATTTTTTACATTTACTTATATACTTTATACATATATAAAGTGTGTATATAATTTGAGAAAATATTGAATTTGCAAAAAAGAGATTTTAGACAATAATACGAATATTTAAGAGAAATTTAAAGAAAAACAGATTTATGAGGTTGAAGTTTGCATCGTTGGATGCCACGAAAATTAAGGGAGCTTTCCAGTGTGAAATTTTCAAAAAATCGATTTTTTTTTTTTTTTGCTTTATCGAATAGTATACACTCTTCCGAATATTCCCTGAAATTTTCATGCCGAAATTCAGATTATTTCGGTTACTGTACAGCATTTCTTGGAAGAAGGCAACGGAGCGCTACAGCTACAGCAAAACTTTGAACGCGTTTTTCTCGAAACAGCATTTTTCAAAACGGTGTCCAACTTGGAGGGCAGAGTTTTAAAGCTATCGAGTTGAATTTTTTACACAATATTCTTAACGTCATTGTTTATCGTGCTATGGAAGCTTTTTTTTTTTTGACATCTTCCTATTTTTTTGTAAAAAAAACTGCCAAAGAAAATGCTAAAATCGATACTTTTTGTTCAAACCGGCGCCATTTTTGCAAAAAAAAAAAAAAAAAAAAAAAGCCTCCATAGCACGAAAGCCAATTATATACCGATCAATAATCTTTTTGTGTTTTTTGTTTCAGATCAAAATTGTGACCCCCAACGTGGACACCACATCCAAGTGCATTTTCTGCAACAATTGTTTCATCATTTTTATAGATATTAATTAATAAATCAATCGATCTTTAAAAAATTGTTTTGTATTCTTCAATACCCAATTAATATACAAAAAAAAACCAGACCGATTAGATTATTTTTTCTTTAAAAAAAAAAATCACGAAAAACAGCGATTTTTCGGGCTGTCACACTGGAAAGCTTCCTTAATATTCCCAATTCTTTTTATTTCTTTTGGCGAATTTTGTCCACAAATATCCTTGAGCCTTTCAAGATATTTACTTAGCACTCGACAATGTAAATCGATAATAAAAAGATCCTCTATAACAATAAAAATATGAAAAGTAAAATGTAAAAAAAGAACTTTCGCTGCGTTCCAACGATGCAAACTTCATCACCGTGGAGATGTTTCGTCGCATTCCAACAAGCTTCATCAAAATTGTCACCCTGTATATTTTATATGCGGGTGCACATATGTATGTGCAACCAATTGCTAAATTATATTCACACGCGTCACAAGAGCATCGATGGCCGTTTTTTTTCCACGACGCCGCAAAGTGCACTCTAAGCGATCCACAACATCAGACTCCGGAGACAATGGAATGATATCTTCACTCTCCCGGTTTGTCGCTCAGTGGAAAATGGCACACCATTTTCAAGAGAGAGAGAAAGAGAGGGGGGGGGGGAGTTAATTAACGACGAATATTGGCTTTAGAAAAGCATTTCCGCAATGAAAATTTTTCGAAAAACAGACAGATGGTGTCTTTTGACGTTCGAACCTAATACCGCTAGAACACAACCGCGAGCATTTGTTCGGTTCTTCGCTAAAAATACGCGATAGGCCAGGCCAAGACGAAGGTGAAGAAAACGTGGCGAGGTCGGATCAAGGGGCTCTGGTCCGTGGACTATATCTGTGAACTCCCAAGTTGTAGATACAATGATGATGATAACGATAATTTATTAATGAAGGGGGACCGCGTGTAAATTCCCAACTTTGAATGCTCCGACGGTTTCGAATTCCTAATTTTAATGTTTCGAAATTACAAGTTTCGTAAAGATTATACCAGCGAAAGTCTACACAGTCGACTGTAAATTATGTACAACGTATAACGACGTTTGGACAAATTTCAAAATTGGCGTGAAATCACTTCTCAATAAATAAAAAAATATTTGAATATTTCGTCGATTTATTGAAAATTTTGAAACAATCCGATTTTCGGAGTTTTGGTCTTTCGGGGTAGTATTCCGTTGGAGCTTTGAGCGTTCTGATCATCCAAAATTTAGAATTCTAATCCGGCCCCAATGAAGGATAAATAAAGTTGAGTCGAATCCATCGCGATGTTGAAGTTCGCATCGTTGGAACGCAACGATTTTACAGCTACTTGTTTATTTTTATTATTATTCGAAAGCCTTTTTTTTTCAACCACTTGAAGTCGCGAATCTGTAATAAAAATACGTAATAAAAATACGTAAAGAACGTTCGAATGATTATCATAGCCTAAATGGGCCGAAAAAGTTTTTTATCAATAAAAAATAATTCATTTTCGTTGCGTTCCAACGATGCAAACTTCAAGATCATAAAAGTTTTCGATTAATCAGAAATTCCGTACGTACTTCTCTGCGAAATGCAATTAGGAACATAGCTTTTAAATTTGAAGTAAATCGAGTGAAAATTGTTGAAGTTATTTGTCACGCCAATTGGAAAAAAGATAAAGGAAAATGTTAGTAGTCGGCCATTTTGTACATCGAAATATATATATATATATATAATATAAATAAATAAAACATATAAAAAAAATATATATATATATATTTTTTTTTTCTAACAGCTCGATATTCATACTAAACAGATGTGTAATTAATTTTTTGAATGAATCACTTTTTCATAGAAAAAAAAAGTATTAAATTCTGTTACTGTGGCCTGACCCCTTAATAGATTTGAAGGTCTCCTTGTGAAGAATTCTTGAAAAATCGATCGTTTTGGGCCTCCTCACTGTATTTAACCCCTTAACGTACACACAAATAAATGTCCGTACTATTTTTCAATCCTGCAAAATTGTTGTTTTTTCGGCTCGCCACAGTAGCCTAACCTCTCGAAATAATGTCTCTCCTCGCCCGCATTCCCGACCGTGGATCGATACATAACTCAAATTCCAGAGAAAAATGGTACGTGATATTTTACACCGCCGACGTGTCCACCGTTGGAGTGCAACGAAAATCAACTCCTTCGAATCGCCCAAATTAGTTTTCGCGCATTTGGTTATTTATTAACAAATATCGGTTGACGATCCCAAAGATTTTTGGACCCTTTAAGACGTAGATATCCAAAGTAAAATCTGAATCTACAAAAATAATATTTCGAGCGATAAAAACAAACAAAAATCGAGGGGAAAAAAAATTCATAAGAATCTTGCGTTGCACCGATGCATTCTTGAGTACTATAAAATTGAAGTTTGCATCATTGGAATGCAACGGAAATTCCCTTCTATATTCTCATTCCCATATTTTTATTACTTTAGAACATCATTTTTTGCATACCTAAAATCCTAGATCTCCAAATATGCGTAACGAAGCTTCGCCCAAAGAAATTCCAGCAATGGTAAAATAATAATTCTCGATGCACTCCAACGATGCAAACGTCAATCTCGCGATAAAAAGATTATTTTCCAACTGCTCGAATTCGTTGCGAAAAAAAGCGCCGATCATTTTTTAATCCGCTCATTGAGAGATCTAGAGAGTTCAAATCTGCAAAAAAGATTTTTCGGAATAATAAAAATGAGGTAAAAATTGTACGAAAAAGAATGTTCGTTAAATTTCACCATGGTATTCTTGAGCATCGAGCAAAGGTGAGGAGACGATGATGATTCGACTACCGAAGCCTGTGCAAATTGGCGCTGAACGCGGTCCACGTACGTGTTTACATGTGTGAACGTGTGTCCATTCGATCGGCATTGTTTATCGCTGTCGGTAAGCACCGGAGTCGAGAAAAGAAACGGCTCATTGTATAGCGAGAGTCCCTTGCTCTTTATCTCTCTCCGAAGAGATAGAGAAAGGGGGGGGGGGGGAGAGAGAGAGAGAGAAAAAGAGCGAGCTCCGTCCCCCGCTACGTCATTCTTCCACTCTTTGTACATACTCTTTTTCCCTGACACTGGTCAACTGAGTCACCTTAGAGCCTGGAAGGAGCGATAGCTCCGCTATGCACGAACCACAGCACAAGAGAGAGAGAGAGAGAGAGAGAGAGAGAGAGAGAGAGAGAAAGAGAGACCAGACAGGTAAGAGGCCAGTAGACCTGTCTCGACTTGTAGCAACCGAATAAACGTACACTCGCCACCAGCAACAGGGTTCGAATATCCACCAAGTGAAATTCAATCGTCGAAATAATTATTGCTATTTATTGTACTAATAATAATAATTGCTATTTCCAACAGCTTCGTTAATGGCTTAATACAACCTCGATTATTATTATTATTATTATTATATTCAATATAATATATATAATATATAAAATATATTTAATATAATAATATAGTATTATATTATTATTATTATGAGGAGGCATGGAGGATTTTTTCTTCTTGACATTGACTTGTTGAGACTAATTGGAATTTCAACGCTGTTCATTCATTTATTATTGTCATTATATGAAAAAATATTATTATATAAAACGGCTGAGATTTTTTTCTCTCGGAATCCATTTATCGAAATTTCAAACCGATTTCAGACAAAAAAAAACTCAAAGCTTTCTTATATAATACTAATAACAACCATCATTATCATCCTCATCATCATCATCATCATCATCATCATAATAACAAATGAATAATAACATCGAAATTTCACTCAGTCTCAATAAATCGATTTGAAGAAGAAAAAATTCTCTAACCCTTTATATATAATAAAAATAACGATAACAATCTCCATCATCATCATAATTACCATAATAATAAATAAATAACCTCAAAATTCCAGTTAGTCTCAATGAAAAATTCGAGAAAGAAGTTTCTCAAAGCCTCTTTATGTAATCATAAGATTAATAATTATTATTATCATAATTACCACAATGATGAACAAATAATTAACATTATTTGTTCATCATTGTCAAATAATTAACATTATTTGTTCATCATTGTGGTAATTATGATAATAATAATTATTAATCTTATGATTACATAAAGAGGCTTTGAGAAACTTCTTTCTCGAATTTTTCATTGAGACTAACTGGAATTTTGAGGTTATTTATTTATTATTATGGTAATTATGATGATGATGGAGATTGTTATCGTTATTTTTATTATATATAAAGGGTTAGAGAATTTTTTCTTCTCCAAATCGATTTATTGAGACTGAGTGAAATTTCGATGTTATTATTCATTTGTTATGGTGATGATGATGATGAGGATGATAATGATGGTTGTTATTAGTATTATATAAGAAAGCTTTGAGTTTTTTTTTGTCTGAAATCGGTTTGTTGCGATTAAATGAAATTTCGACGTTATTTATTTATTTATCATTACGATCATTGTAATAATAATTATTAATAATGTTATTATTATATGAGAAGGCTTTGGTTATTTTATTCTTGAAATCGATTTATTGAGATTAATCGGAATTTCGACATTGTGTGTTTATTTATTACTATGATAGTCATGATGATGAAGATTATCATTATTATTTTACTATTATTACGTAATAAGGAGGGTTTCGTTTCTTCCCGAAATCGATTTATTGAGACTAAATGAAATTTCGACGGTATCGATTAATTTGTTATAGTGATAATTATGGTGATTGTTATTTTTAATATTAATTCGTACAGTTTTGAGGATGTTTTTGTTTCTCGAAGTCGATCCATTGAGTCTAATGGAAGTTTTGACGTTATTTTCATCATTATTATTATTGTTGTTGTTTTCATTATCGTCATCATCATCATTGTTGTTATGAGATGATCGACACGATTCTAAAAATCATTGAGAAATGATCTTTCGATTGCTTTTCTTTTTCACTTGACCTCTGTCGTCAATACACGTAATCATTTCGCAAAACGAGAGCAAGCGACCGAAGAGACCTTATAGAAGATGGGTCGTTACCGAGTCGTCGTAACCCAATTAAACTCGACTCTCGACACCGAATTTAGCCGTGTAACGAGAAAATCCCTCCGACACTGTCGTTAACCCGAAACGACTGCTCAATCTCGTTACGTCCCTTGCCCCAGCCCGCCCCTCGCGTAATTCTCATCGCCGTAGGAAAGATGAGGCTCCGCTTTCCCTGAATCAGTGATCCCCCCCCCCCGCCCCTCGAACCCGCCCTGTGCACACCGATACCATCGTCGTTTCTTGGGGCCTGCAATCGTCGGATTCGTCATGAAAAATACCTCGCAACGTTTCGGATTATAAATACACTCTGGGCTTCGTATTGCGGAGTTGGGTAAAAATGAGCAATAGTATTGAGTTTGAATGGATCCGCATGTGTCAGGGGGTTGTCAAGGTGTGAACGAATCGGTTCCAACGTCAACGAACTGGCATTGACCCAGACGGGAAAAGAAACAATTCCGGCCTCCGGAAGCCCTGAGTCGCTTGATCTTTCTACTTTTTTTGGAAAGGAGAGAATGGACGAACGTGTGCGGTATCAGGACGAAAACGTTTGGCGAAGATTGGTAACGTCCTTCGAGATTCTGGACAGCGCAGAAGTGACTGCGGAGAAGACCCAAGAATTTTACGGGACTATGCGGTAAGCATGTGAAAAGAGTAAGGAGAATCTCCATGGCGGGCGGTACTACTGAGGAAAGAGTACGTAGTACCTCCATAAATTTCAGCGCACTGTGGTGCCCTCCTATAAAAAGAAGGTACGGAGGACCCCCATGAGTTTTATAGAACCAGGCGATACTCCTGTGGAGGAAGTACAAAGTACATCTGCGTGAACTTCAGTGCAGTGCATTCATGTAAAAAGAAAGGTACGGTGCCCCATGAATTTTGAAGAAGGGATCTCTCCATAGAAAGAGGATGCCGTATCTCACAAAAGAAATACCGTAAAACTACCCAATCCAGTGGGTCCAGATTCGCTTGTGTTCCAATTGTACAAACTTCAACTTTGAAGCTTCGCAAACACCGCGCAACTTCACGCTTTCGCAGCGAAGCTTGAAACCTCGCGATGCGCGGCACTCACAAATTGTCAGAGCGCTCGTCCATTGGGACAATAATGCAGTAATGCCCGATGGGCGCGTGACGTAAGTAAAAAAAAATTTCCAAAAGTGAAGGAAAAAAAGGCGACAAGAAACTCACCGAGTCTGAGCTCCCCAAAATTACCACAGCCTATTTTCTTGCCGACTCGAAAATTCGGTCCGACCATGAGTAGAGTCGAGGTGGAAGTGACGCTGTGTCTCGAAGTATGCATGTTTGCTCTCGTCGCGTTTCCGCTCCCTCGTGACGTCCTCTTCGCGACCTCCTGCTCGCGCTCTCCGGCCCCTCCGCCGCTGCCGCCGCCGAGAGGAAGCTCCTTGTCCATTCTTATCTCCCTGGGGTTTTTCTTCTGCATCTCGATCCTCCGTCTGGCTCCGACAGGATCTTCCACTTTGCCACCTGCCGAACAAATTTCATCAGACGATCCTTTCACGCTCGTGTGGCAAAAATGCCCGTCAACCGCCAGCGGAATAACTTTTCTCCTCGCTTCTTCGTTCGGACGAAATTATCGCCGTAAAAAGGACGAACCGGAGGTTGCTCTTCTACGATTTTTTCTGTGGAAATGAACGCTCGTTTGCTGTTCCACGCTCGTTCTCATTAAAAATTCTCCTTCGAAATTGACAGAGATCCGTGATAATTTGGCAAAAATGTTAAAAAGTGCCGGGCGTAGAGCAAAAAAAGGCGTTTGAAAAAAACAAAAGCATAAATACCTCAAAAAAAGAAAACGAAAAAAAGGCTCAAAAGAGCCGTAACTTCGAAAACGTCGAACGAGGCCTGCGAGAGCGTTAAAAATGGTGGCGCTTTAAAAAGGAACCTCACTTTAAGCAACAATAGGATGTCGTACCTTAAATTTGGCGTTTCCGACACTCGACCATCGAGATAAAGGGCGAAATGTAAAAATAACAAACAAACGTCTTTCCGGCCGCGGCGAGCATCGCCATCCTCGCGGTCACATTTTTCCCCAGGACTGTACCCTCCGCCGCTTAACCTTGTTCTTTTTCAAATTTTCACCCAACGCCACGATCTCTCGGGCCCCTCGCGTGTTTTTCCGCCCCCTCCCTCGCGCCCGTGGAAACGCGCACGGGCTCGCACGTAAGAAAAAAAAAAGAAAAAAAAACGAAGGAAAAAAGAAAACAAAGTCTCAAACTTTCATCGACGATCGATTCCGGCGCGGCGATTCAGTCTCCATCTCCCTCTCCCGCGCCCTCGGCGCGGCGAATGCGAAAAATGAGACGAAAAAAAAAAAGAAACGAAAATTTCAGATCGTAGAACGTGTTTGAAGAATCAGCAGGAGCGTCGCCGAGTCACGCACTCTGACACATGCGCAAAAAAAAACGCCGAGAGATGAAAAAACAACGAGGTGTGCACCGAGAATATCAATGGCAATGAAGATGTGTCGCGTGTATTATTAACGAAGAGAACGACGGTCCTGCACATACCTATACACATATATATAATTTAGTACGAGGCCTAAGGGTGCAGAGCCCGGCATGCTCCGCCCGTTTTCACAACACGCATATTCGAAATACATTTTTCGTTTTTTCCCTCTCTCTCTCGTTTTCGCGCGTCAAAAGTCGATAAAACTCGTACGACAAACCTCAGTCACTGGACGACGCATCCCCGAGCACGGTCCCGTCTTCGTGCAGGGAGAATCCCGTGAAGACCTCCATTGTGGGTCATCGCCGCCGCCGCTGCCGATCAACGAGACGATTTCTACTTTTTTCGCTTCACGCGGCCTTAGTTTTCGTTTCACAGGGATGGAAAATGCGGCGGGGGGGGGTAACGTTTGGTTGAAACGCCAGCTAGCCGCCAGCCAGCCAGCCGCTAGCCGCGCTCGAGCATTGACCCTCACTTTTGAAAAGCCCTGTGTCCCCTTAGATACACACACACACACACACCACACACACACACTAGGAGCGAGCTGAGCTTCTCTCTCGCTCTCCGTCGCTCGCGAACGCACACCCGCTCTATTTTTCCCTCACTCTGTCTCTTTCTCTCTCCCACTAATGCTCTCGCGCGAGCAGCGCACACGAGAATTCGGTGTGTGTATGCGATCGTGCGAATGTATTCCCTACACCGATATTTCGCGTCACCACCCCGCGATTTTTCTCGCTCGCACTGATCCACTCGCCATCGCCACCGCTCTCACGAAAATGTCGCCAGAGTTCCATTAAACGCGCGAAAAACCCCGACGACCAACTCGAACGAGAGTAATTCCGAGGAGAATAATACGCGGCGACGTCCGGTGCTGAGCAACGCTCACGCTTCTTCTCTCTCTCTCGCTCGCTCGCTCGTTAGGCTCTAGAGGCCAGTGCGCGTCTCACTCGCTCGCGAGAAATTCACTTTTACCCGACGACACGACACGGGCGAACGGTTTTGCAGACACGGGGCGCCTCGCGACGAGCTCCTGCCTCTCGCGCTCGCACTCGGACATTAGGCGAGACCCCCGTTTTTTTTTACTCTTACACTGTCTACAAGTATTGCCAATACACGAGACTATCGAAACGCCCGCTGCGCCATCTCGCGATCAATCCTTCGAACACGCCCCGTCGACGATTCCTCGAAATTTCGCGATTTTTTTAACGCGGAATGCAATATCGCGATAATTCGCGCGAATCAAACGTCGATGAGAAACGTCGGAGGTATGTGAACCACGTGAGGGTGGGATCGGAGATAAAATGGGCTACGTTGATGGAGGGGACGAATTCAATGGTGCCAACCGCAGGTTTCGCGCGTGTCGATGATCGCCAATCTCGGGAAATCGAGCCACCGGGTCAATCGAGCACCGAAACAATATTCAGAAGGGTGAAACGTTAGCGACATTTCAAGATTAAATGAAAAAAAAAATACATGTCATTGTCTAGATTGTACTGAATCTTGACGAATTTTTTGAAATTTTTTCACTGCAAGACGCTAGAGTAAAAAATCGTTTTACGGACGTAGTTTTAGGTGCGGTTAGATGGGCAAGACGTTCGCACTAAGGGTGACGCAATTTTTTTTTGGCTATTTAGCACCAAGTTGAACCGTTTCTAACAATAGATTAACGCAAACGAAAATTTTGTAAACATTCAGAAAAAAACCCATCTTGCCCATCGAAAACCACATATATTCAAGATTGAACCATCAAGGTTTGATGGAAAATTACGAATCTTGGTTGGCGAATGACGAGCATTGTTGCCAACCTCAATGTCCGCGAAGTTGCCGTATTTCGGCAACAATATTAATTAATGGTGATAAAAAAATCTCATCAAATAAATATAAAAGCGCATGTTTATAAATGCGTCAAATTTCATTCTGAGTTGTATAAAACATTCCCGGACGCAGTTTCTTAATTATGTTATACTTTTTCAAGTTGGTAGGAACACAAACATTTTTTCTCATTTACGTTATAAAAAAATATAAAGGAATAATTCTGCTCTTTAATGATATGTTTTATGAAAAATTAGCATCTACAGAATAAATCTATACGTCGAATGCATTTTTTTGAGGTTTATTGAAAAAAATGCATAAACCGTCATTTGACTCAACCTGGCCGCTCCAACCCTCTTAACTTACAAGTTTGGTTAATGTCCGAAAACAAACAGTTCGGGCTTAAAATTCACGTCATTTTTTCGAATATTGTTAATGAACGCAGTAGAAAAACTGCTTAATTTTTTGGCGCGACATTCCCAACACTATAATAACGGTTTGCTCAGTTTTTCATTCAAATCGAAGTATTATTTTAACCCCTGCAGCCCTATAACTAGTATTCACGAGACGGCACATGTATTACCAAATTGATAGGGTTCAACTTGAACATTAATCCGAAAGGTCTCCGAAACTATATATCGTGAAACGGATTTTTGGATAGTCAATGCATCCTGAATTAATCTCTCGGTGATATCAATATCAATCGTGTACAAGCATTTTGATATCGGATTTGGCGTCGAAACTCTTAAATACTCATTCGAATACAATAAAAATTGGGAGAACATTCACTGTTTCGTAAACCGGCATTAATTTTTTTTATATTACGCACAGGTGTATGGATAAAAATTCGACTTTCATTGGGCGAAATACTCCACTGCATAGTTTCCGAGCGAGAAAGCTAAAAATCTAGGCAATTGCACAGTTCTTACAAAGGATCGCAAATCGCAATGGAATTTCATACCAACCGCGGCTACGTTCACGATTTAGCATTATTAAGATTTAACTCGTTTTTATTTTAAAAGTATAAGCCTTAGAAAAAAAAGTTTTAAGTAAAAGTTATGGAGAATTGATTAATTCACAATTTGTTATTAGCATTATTAATATTTAAGCAATTATTAGAAAAGTTATCGGCCGAAATAGACAAAAAAGTTTAGTAAATGAGCCATAAGTCGTAAACGCTAAGTTTTATAGAAAAATATTATTCAACAAAAAAGTTGGGAAATTTAATAATCTATAATAATGGTTATTATGATCTTTGGCCTAAAGTTTATGGATACCGAGATATAGGCTGATAACTTTTTTTTCAAGATGATTTTTCCCGTATTGGAATCTGTCAGAATTTGGTGGTTTTATACTCAGTAAAGTCGATAAAAAAATAAAATAACTGCCGTAATTCAGTGCAAATCGAACAAGAGTACCAGGCTTTCCCATTGACTGGCCAGAAGTATAGAAAATACTTTGAGGATTTTTTTCTCTCAAAATCTATTTATTCAGAGTTATTAGAACTTGGAGGTTATTTTTTATCCGACTTAGCTACATATGAAAGAAACAAATATTCCCTTTTATAATTAGTCCACCAACTACTCCGCCCTCCAAAACAGTAACAATGCGCGGCCAACTTCCCCGCGTTCCGCTTGACTCGCGCGTTCACAGATGGCGCCACGTTACCGCTCAGCGGGCGATGTTTTGAAGTTTGGCGGGTCGTTCCTCTACGGATGCCGCGAATACCTGTCACCTGTCAATGTTTTCTCCCGTTTGATGTTCGGTTACGCGTGTTCGTCGCTGGATTTTATTTTTTCAATCGTAAACGTCGATCATTTCGTCGCCTCGGAAAATGGAGCATTTGGGCGGATCCGAGATTCAGGTCGTGCTGAGTCTCAGGGAAGGTGAGATGTCTAAATTCTTCAGGAATCTTAACCTCTCCGACACTCGACGGAAAATATCCTCAGAGACAATTATTCGACAAATGTTCCGGCAGGTCGAGGTTTCAATAGAATTTCAAATCCTACGACCATCGTCGCGACCCTGAACGGTCAAACTTTGGAGACCGGATGCATCGAGCCCGATCCTCAGCCGCGGTACACCACAGACTTGGTCTGGAAAACGGACAAAAACGTTTTGAGAAAGTACGCGAAGTCGATGCGACGCATTTTTGCTTTTGTACTCTTATTCCCTGTTTTTCGATTTTCACCTTCCAATTTCCATTTCTCAACAATTAACCTTCAAATTTCGATCTAAAAAAAATTTGCACCTTCAATTTTTTTTTTCGCGTTTCTAAATTCAAACACCCGTTTTTTCGATTTTCCACCTTGCAATTTCCTTTTTTAGAATTTCTACCTTTAAAATTTATTTTTTACGATTTTTTACCTTGCAATTTCTAGTTTCCACTTTTTACCTTGCAATTTCCATTTTTCAACCTTTTTACCTTGCACCTATCATTTTTCGACTTTTTTACCTTGACATTTTTATTTTCCGACCTCTTTAACTTGAAATTTCCATTTTTTACTTTCCAATTTCTAATTTTGGACTTTTTTATCCTCAAGCTTCCATTTTTCGACCTTTTTTCCTTCTCACATCCATTTTTCGATTTTTACCTTGAGATTTCCTTTTTAACATTTTGCTTACTTCCCAATTTTCTTTTTCTTCGACTTTTCTCCTTTCAACTTTCTTTTTTTCTGACTTTCCACCTTGCGATCTCTTTTTTTTTCAACTTTATGTCTTCCAATTTACGTTTTTTCAACTTTTTGCCTTCCTATTTACTTTTATTCGATCTCCTGTCTTCCAATTTACTTCACTTCAACTTTTTGCCCTTCAATTTACTTTTTTTCGACTTTCCACCTTCCAATCTCTTTCTTCCGATTTTTCACCTCCCACTTGTCATTGTTCGACTTCGTTCTCCTGCAGAATGCGATCCGCGCAGGAGCCCGTGAAGATAGAATGTTTCGAGATCCGTGAGAACGGTACGCGGGACAAGATCGGTCATGTCCTCTTGAGTCTAAGATCGGCCAGGATAATTCTTCCCAGGGACGGCGACGTCGCGGTCCCCGTTAATTGGCACACGCTCTTCAATTTGCGAAGCGACGTTAAGCCTCACAAGCCGCAAGTGTCGCTGGCCCTCACCATCGAGGAGCACGACGCCTACGTACGCCGTATCACGCGCAAAGAGGTAATCACTGAGTTCTTAGAAAACGCCCTTCGAATTTGACGCTAAAACGATAATCGAAGGATAATTTAAAAAACAGAATGCACCCATCTCGTATAATTCTTCGGATAAAATGTCTTCTTCGTTCAAGCCTCCGGAGAGTTTCAGAAACAAGTGCGGACCGAGCGACGCTTCACCGGTAGGTTCGTGCAGAATCGCTGCGCCTTATCCGGTGGAAGAGGAGCGTCTGATACAGCTCGGTCCCTTGGCATCTTGCCGTTGTCTCTTCGAGCTGGAGTTGGCCGCAGGCACGGCCCAAAATCTGCATCTCTTTCGAGACGAGAGTATCGGGCTTGAGGGTAATTACAGTCTGTGGTATCGCGTACTGGAGAACGACGTGCTACTGAAGACGTTCGAGAGCTTGGAGAAGAGGCTGACTCTGAACGAGCAGGCGACCATAAGGATAAGAAGCTCGTTGCCGGTATTGCGCGATTACTTGCGAGAGAGCAAACCGAATTTTTTGCTCATAATGCAACAAGGCGACGCGATCCTCGGTCATCACGAGGTGGATCTGCGTGCTCTTCTACCGCCGGAAATCGCCGCGACGGATGATCCACCGAGAAGCGACGGAGCGTCGCGCCTCGAAAACGCAATCACGCATCGTTGCGTCTTGAATCGCGAAACGAGAAGGACGCGCGGCTCGATCGGCGACAGTGAGGACAACGAGGCTTTTCTCGACCTTCAATTGCGTCTCTCCTATCGGCCAGCGTCGAAACAAACCGACCAAACCGGAAGTGCCGGGATTCCCGAAGACGAAACAGCCCCGAGAACGCAGCGACGATTCGACTCGTCGAGTGTCTCTCGCGCTGAACTACCGCACGGTATCGACGCCTGCGACGATTTTGCCAAATGCTGCCTCGCCAGCAACGAACACGGTGACACTTCGCGCCGTGACGCGTGCTCGCGAAACGCCGATCCACAGATGCCTCCGAGCAGGAGTCTCGGCGATCGCGTACGATTGCCGAGGAGTGTCGTCACGGTCGCGAATTCGCGAAACCCGAGCGCGAAAAGCGTCGAGGCTTATCGTTGCTATTGCCTCGGTGTCAATCTCACCGGGATCACGTTGTCGTCCTCCGTACAAAACGTCGAGTTCAGGTAGTCCAACGAGGCCCTTGTGACTGATATATCGAGCTAAAAGCTAATGAAATACTGCAAAATTTAGCACAACTCTTTTCGCTCAAAAATCCATCGACTTTTCGAACGTGTAACTCATCGTGACTCAGCTGGTACAAATATACGTAGATACAACGAAATTGGTATTTTTTTCGCTCAGGTTTCATCATCCAAAGGCCGAGATAATGTCGACTCTGTACCCGAGGATGCCCCTGACGGCGAACGAGAAGCTGAGGCTTCAGGACATCGGCTGCAAGCTGCACTTCATATCGGCCTCCAACGAGATTCGTCATCTGCTTTTGTCATTTCCGCCGAGGGTGAGCCTGCGCGAGGTTGTCGACGGGTCGACGAAAACCTCGGGACAAACGACCCTCGACGTCGATCACCTCTTCGCCCGAGACAAGGTAAACAAAGCAGACTCGCAATTTGCCTAGGGGCCGAAATGTCAAAAAGACGATAAAAAAATAATTCACGTTCAGTCGCGTAATCGAGGAATTATTGTTGTCGTCATCAGCACGAGAGTCAGTACGAGGCTGCACTGTACGATAATGACAAAAATGTGATAGGAACGTTAGACGTGTCGATGCGTCTCGAGGATCACGGGCCTTATTACGAGAGCCGCAACAGGTCGCGCAAGCCCGACGACGACAATTTGGGCCCGCCGATCATGGACGACGGCCTCGTTTACAAGATCGTCGAGGAACTCGAGATTTGGAAGGAACGCCAGCAAGAGATATTCATCGTCGAGGTACGTGGACGCCATTTTTCTTTCTTCCACGAATCAACGGTGCTGATAATTCACGAGAGAAAATTTCTACGCGAACGTAGCTGAAGAGAAAGGAGGAGCGTCATCTCGACCGGCTGAGCGAGGAGTGGCAAAAACGTCGCGAAAATTTGGAATCCAAGCTCGCTTGCAGCGTCGAGCAGTGCAAAATTCTCGCCAACAGCCTCAACATGGCCACCGAGGATCTGCGGACTCGAAGACTCAAGAGCCTCGAGAAAGAAGCCAGGCTCATTAAAGCGAACGAGGATTTGCAGTGGACGTACGACAAGAAGTTGCACGAGTTGCAGGAGGCGTCCAGACGCGTGCAAGACGATCTGCTGGCGAAGGTTGCGGCTGGAATATTCCATTTTTTTAAAACAATTCTCGTCGCGCCGTTTATTTCAATTTTACGTAACGATGACGCAAAAATGTTTCGTCCATTCGCAGGTGAAGCTTTTGCAAGAGGAGGGAGACAAAATGGCGGCGGAACTCGAGCCGCTGAGGCTGGAGAACGATAGACTGGAGCGTTTGGCGAGCAGACAAGCCGACGAGCTTCAGGCATTGCGCAAGGGAACCCTGACCCAGGATCAAACAGCCTCCCTCATCGAGGACGTCAAGGCCCTCGAGCAAAAATTGGAAAACACCCAGCAGAGCAAATCCTTCTTCAAGGAACAGTGGGGCAAGGCCGTGAGGGAAATCCATCGAATGAAGATGGAGCATCAGCAGGCCATCGAGGTTCAGATCAAGACGAGCAAAGACGAATTGAAGAATCTCGAGTACGTTTGTGTCCAGCGTTCCTTCGTGGATACCCTCTATCAAGAGTTTTCCAAAAAAACGTCGATGTTTCTCCTCACACTTTGGTGCTGTGCCTCGGAAATGCAAACATTTTCACGTCGACCTGAAATTGCGCAAAGAACGAAACGCTATACGTCTTTTTCTCACGATTTTCAAGCTCGAACTGTTCTTCACGAATTTTTCTTTGTCTTCACAGCCTGGAAGACATTCTGTGCGCGGACTCGAGTTCCTTGACGAACGACCAGAAAATGCTGGGCGAGCTCCAGAAGGAGATAGACGTGATAAAGCCGCGGTCGAGCCATCGATCGTTCTACGCTCCCTTGGATCCTATCTACGCTCATCACGTCCCGGCAAAAACGCATCGCAGCACGAGCGCCAGGGCCGACGAGCACGACGAGCGTGTGCGAAAGCTCATCGAGGAGAGAGATTCGCTTTTGAAGACCGGTAGCTATAGCATCGACCACGAGATTATAATCAACCTCAACGCCGAGATACGATCCCTCCTCGACGCTTAACGGAGCACACCATTTTTCTACACTCGCTCTCTAATATTCTAGCAGAAAATAAAGTCGGAACTAAATTTCAGCGCAGCATCATTTTTTAGTTAATTGTTTCACAACAGCAGTTGGGGAGTGCTAGTGCTCTCACAGTACGTAAGTGCCGTTAACTTCCTTGACGAAGAATGGGAGAATGTGGAGAGGCGCCGGATAATTATCGATCCAAATCGACCCCGTGTAGATCGTCAAGTTGTAAGGATCCCTCCATCTGCCCGCCGGCAAATACACGCTGCGGTCGGTAGCTCCTTCGGTCGTTACCGGCGCGACCAGGATGTGCTCACCGAGGAGATAGGCTGCAACACACAAAACGATTGAGCTGCCGTGGCCGGAGCGTACACGCGTCGGAAACTGGAAATGCAAGGCGTCAACTGTACATATAAACCGAATGGGCACGCTAGAGATAATTGAAAATCGATAAAAGCTAGATTTCGATTTCGGTGCCTGCGTCTCTTGCTGTGGTACTTTCCGAGTGAACGAAACACACGCATTTCGTCACAATTATCAGCTATTACCTACGTGATATCTTTCGGAACGTTTCTCAGTTATATTTTCACGGATTGCAACGGTTCGATTGTGAAAGTGCGTGCTTCCGGTCTGGCCAGCAGCTACTTGTCTTTGATTTGCTATTAGCTCAACCGGAAGATCATTTTCTAGCCTCTTTCGAATGCAGTCTTCCGTGGTAAGTCAATCTGCAAATAGTTTTTTCCGAATCACGAATATCGGGGAAACGTAGCTCCTTCCTCTAGCAATGAGACGGCGACTGTGAGAATTTTGAGTACTTCGGTGCAGCAGTTATTGAGAAAAGTTCCGAAGACTCGGTGGATTTCTGGACCGATGTTTGTCCCCGCTCAAGATACACGTACCGTCGTTGATCTTGTGAGCCACCGTATCGTTCGGTGCGATCCACCAAACCGGCGGAATCACGGGGGCCCCCGTTTCCACAGCTTTGTCCATCAGATCGCCGATAAAGGGTGCAACCTCGGCATGAAGTTTCGTGTAGAATTTCGATATTTCGACAACCTCCTCATCGTAGTCCCAGGGCACGAAGGAGTATTGAAGCGAGGGCATGAAGACGTTTGCCTGAAGCCAACGAACGAAGAGCTCTTTCGACGGCAGGAACGTGCCGTTCAAGGCATTATTCAGGTAACCGTTGCCGCCGATCATGTCCGGCATTACGTTCACGTAACCGTTTAGATTCATTTGGAGCAGGGTAGTTATCAGAGTCGGCAATCCGTTGTTCCAGGTCTAGCGTGTGTCCTTGTCGATCATGCGAACGAAAATGGGCAATTCCTGGGTGCGCCAGCCGACGCGTACCTCGGTCAAATTGTTGAAGTTGTTCGACGACGTGGTCACGTAATCCTTGGTGAAAGCGCCTGGCTGTAGGTCGATGGCAGCGTTGAGAGTTGGCACCTGGGGTAGCAAGGATACCTCGCCGGCGTCGAACTTGAAAGCGTCTATGCCGAGGGCCAGGATCGCCCTCAAACGACCGAGCCACCACTCAACCGCGCGGGAATTCGTGAAATCGATCGTCGCCGCGTTCGCACCTTGCCACCAGCTCATACGTACGTTACCGTCCAAATTCTTCACGAAGTAACCGGCCCTGAATGCTTGGGAGTAGGCGGGCTCGCAGCCTTCGTTCACGAACGGATGGATCCACAGTGTGACGCGGAAACCTTTCTTCTTCAGGTCGTTCGTGAGCTTCGTGACGTTGGGAAATTTGACGGGATCGAAGACCGCCGAGCCGTAACAAGTCTCCCAATTGTCGTCGATCTCCAATTGACTGTTGTTAAAGCCGCTGGCGACAATCTCGTCGGCGAAATCGTTCACCACTTTCTCGCTAACGTTCGCTTTGTATCGTGCCCAGGTGGACCAAACTGGATGACGAATCATCCGAAGATCCGGATGACCCTTGGGCTTGCCGAGGAAACTCGAGACCACGGACTCGTGGGCGGTTCTCGGTGAGGACGAAAAACCCATGAAATAATCGAGACGTACGCGATCACGAGTTCTGTACGGTGCCTTGTTACGCGCAACCAGACAGATGTGCTTGTCCCTGATGTTGTTCTGATCGAGGAACAGGGGCGACGTCTCGTTCACGAAGATCCAAAAACCCGAGCTCGTCAGCCAATAACGCTCGGCCACTGCCATGTTCGTCTGATGCGTCGGCAGATACGGCTCCTCCTCGTAATACATGTGCTGCACGGGCCAATGCTGATAACGCATCTGGGGACCACCGTACCACTCGTCACTGTCCAGGAGAGCGTAACAATCCGTCAACGTGCCGTTCGTCTCGCGACTGATCTTTATCTTCTTCGAATCCGGAGATAGCTCGATCGTCGTGTCCAATTCTTCGTCCCGCAATATGCAGATCGTATTGACCCCTCCGCAGTTCCGCTTTATCGACAATGGCCTTCGCGAGATCACGTCGTTGGCCTCCTCCCTCGTGTAGAGAATGCTTCGAGCTTCGCGTCCGTCCGCGCCTGAGCTCACGAGAATCATTAATTAGGGCGAATTCAGTACGGTTCCGAAGATGCGTTCATACTCGAAACACTCTAACGGTTTACCGACTAATATTTAGCGAAACTGATGTTTTTTAGACGTAGATACGTCCAAAAAAGTTGCGAAGCTTCGGTGAGTTCCACTGCATCGTTTTCGGGAAAATGGAAAACTTGGATCGCGATTCAGTACGGGCTCTTGTGCAAAATTGTGAATGTAGTCGCAGTTGATAGCTTGCGATTCCGTATTCTTATCTTACTGAATATATATAAAATCATGTGCATGTCATCAAATTCTAGGGTCTGTACATTCGTTTTTTAGGGTGAAATTGAGCTGGTAGGTTTATAATACGATGCTGAAACACCTATTATTTTTGACATTTTTTGAAAATTTGTCCGTCCGTCGGATTAAAGGAAGTGGCGAGACCAGGCTGAAGGTTTTTCTGTTTTCGAAACTAAAATTCGAATTTACTTTTACAAGTACAATTGAACTTTACTTTTCCATAAAGTGAAAAATTAAACTTTTCCATAAAGTTAACAGTGAAATTGAAATTCCCTTTTAAAAATGAAATCGAATTTTACTTTTTAAAGAAGTAAAATTCAATTTAATTTTTGAAGTAAGAAGTAGCATTTAATTTTACTTTTAAAAGGCCATTGGCACGAGACTTCAGCATTGATAAGGACGCTGGTCAGTAAATACTCAATGTAGAACAGTTTCATTAGCTTTGATCATTATACGACTCATCTTCTTAGGTTTTTTCTTGTGATGTGATTTTGTATCAAACTACACAAAAATCGGTATTTTTCAAATCCCAAAAAAGTGTTTTTTTTTAAATATCAAAAACGAGTTTTTTTTAAATACAAAAAATGTGTTTTGTTTTAAATAGAGAAATCGTTTTTTTAAATATAGAGATCGTGTTTTTCATAATAACGTCGGTATACGAGCCTAGATACGATATGACCCGAAAATCCATTTCGGACATGCACTCGAACCAATTTTCCGACATACACGCAAGCGAATCTTCTTGGCTGCATTGCAGTGACAACGGGATTAGGATTTATATAGTTTCGCGTATCTGCCACGAGCATTGTTGTTTATTGCTCGATCGCAGCTACCGTCTAATCGCTACACTGTCAGTATATTGAGGGGGGCGGGGGGTGAAAAAGAAAGCAAGCAAAGTTATCAATTGAACGCATAATAGAAAAATCCACCACTACATATGATGACGCACTGTAGGGATCTATCTACTTGTCCTTGGTGATCTCAACCCACATACATATAGGTGTCTGTCTCAAACTTATATGTATACGTATCTTAAATAGGTGTGGCTAATCGCACCTGTTGCGTAAACTGTCCTTGATTGCATTTTCTCGGCACTGCTTGATTTCGAAAAAAAAGTACCTTCACGTTCGTTAGAATTGACATATATATTTATGTTATAAGCAGTCTTATATACAAGTTTATTTCGGCAGTGCATAGATATTAAGAATATAAGTGCGAGTGTACAAGATACGGTGTGTGGTCAGTATTAATTATACAAATCCACATATCTCGGATCACTACCAAATATTTCGTAGTGATCCGAGATATTTAGATTTCATCGAGAAATTTTTTAAACAGCGGAGGAATTACACGGAACGAAGTACGTAAATTATATCGGGGACGGCGGTTCGAAAACTTACAACAAAATCGTGCAAGCTCTTCCGTATGATGTGAAGAAAAAAAGAATGTGTCAACCATGTTCTTAAACGGATGGGAACAAGATTGCGAAATTGTAAAAGGGAATAAGGGCCTCGGTGGAAGGGGAATGCTGGCTGGAAGGCTCATTGAAGAATTAACTGCATTCTACGGTCTTGCAATTTGTCGGAATAGTGGTTCGTTGGAAGATATGAAAAAATCTGTCTGGGCTACATTCTATCACAAATGTTCCGCAGACGCAAGTCCCCAACATCAGTATTGCCCGGAAGGAGAAGACTCGTGGTGTTCGTGGCAGCAGGCAAATGCCAAAGGAACTTTGAACGAATGCACACATAGACCTGCATTGCCTGCAAATGTCATTCGGGCAATAAAACCGATATACGTGGACCTTAGTAAAGACGAACTTCTTCATCGATGTTTAGGCGCTGTTCACCGGAATAACAACGAGTATTTGAACTCCGTTATATGAAAATTTGCGCCAAAGACATCGTGGAGTGGCAGACCCACAGTTGAAACTGCCGCTAATATTGCTTCAATACTTTTTAACAATGGTCATGTTAACCTCATAAATGTATTGGAGATATTAAACACAACAATTGGTAAAACACTCTACCAATATTGCCAAAACATCGACCAGAAGCGAATATGGAAAGCCGAGCACGAGGCCGAAAAAAACACGCATGAGGGTCGTCTGCGTGCAAAACATGAAAAAAAATGACGAGTCTCTGGATGCTGAGGAACTGTTGTATGGTCCAGGAATAGCTGACTAACGGTGATAAACAAAAAAAGAGAAATAAAAAATCTAGTTTGAACGTTGAATTATCCTTCAGCAAAACTTGGAACGCGTTTTTTTCGAAACTACGTTTTTCAACCTGGTTGACAACATATTAAAAAAACTATTCATCCGATTTGCATGCGCCAAGTCTTAAAATCCAATCTCTATGGCACCGCGTATGAATTTTCTTATAAAGGGCCCCCTTCTATATTTTGTTATGAACGATGAAAATTTTCCATGAAAATCGCAAATAAAATTCGCTGGTCCGCCATTTTTTTTCTAGATATCGAAATTCCCCTACGTGATGCTGTAAACCTATATGTCTAGTTTCGAAATATTTTTTTATTTTATTTTTCAGATGAACCGTATGGCTTAAGGAAGCTTTCCAGTGTGACAGCCCGAAAAATCGCTGTTTTTCGCGATTTTTTTTTTTAAAGAAAAAATAATCTAATCGGTCTGGTTTTTTTTTGTATATTAATTGGGTATTGAAGAATACAAAACAATTTTTTAAAGATCGATTTATTTATTAATTAATATCTATAAAAATGATGAAACAATTGTTGCAGAAAATGCACTTGGATGTGGTGTCCACGTTGGGGGTCACAATTCTGATCTGAAACAAAAAACACAAAAAGATTATTGATCGGTATATAATTGGCTTTCGTGCTATGGAGGCCTTTTTTTTTTTTTTTGCAAAAATGGCGCCGGTTTGAACAAAAAGTATCGATTTTTGCATTTTTTTTGGCAGTTTTTTTTACAAAAAAATAGGAAGATGTCAAAAAAAAAAAGCTTCCATAGCACGATAAACAATGACGTTAAGAATATTGTGTAAAAAATTCAACTCGATAGCTTTAAAACTCTGCCCTCCAAGTTGGACACCGTTTTGAAAAATGCTGTTACGAGAAAAACGCGTTCAAAGTTTCGCTGTAGCTGTAGCGCTCCGTTGCCTTCTTCCAAGAAATGCTGTACAGTAACCGAAATAATCTGAATTTCGGCATGAAAATTTCAGGGAATATTCGGAAGAGTGTATACTATTCGATAAAGCAAAAAAAAAAATCGATTTTTTGAAAATTTCACACTGGAAAGCTCCCTTAATCGCTGTCAACCGCCGAGCAGCAATTTCGTCGGAATTTCCTCTTGGAAGCGGCGTACACCGCAAAGTATACTTTAGATTCGAGTACAAAAATTTGTATACAGTCTTCTATATGTATATCGTGACTATGAGCATTCATGAAAAAATTCTATTCATCGTTTGCTTGAAAATAATTACAAAGAATGCACCGTCGTACCGCGCACGCACCGTGGTGTGGGGCCTTAAGGGGTCAGTGCACATTGGAGCCACGAAAAAAGGCCATTTTCGCGATTTTTTTTGAGGATTTTATAAAAGATATGAATATAAAAGTTGTTGGGCTTGATAAATAAAGTTTTGAAAAACATTTTTATTCATTTTTAGGTACAAAAACTATAGTTTAACGTAACGCCTCAACAATAGGTGACCTAGGTAGCTCCATCGTAACTCGGCAACGGCTTGTCTGAAACAAAAAAATCAAAGTTTATTAGATTCAGTATGACACCAGGTACAAAATGACCCTCGGATATAAAATTCTATCGAAAAAAATGGCAGATGAAAAACGAAAAAAGTAAAAATCAAAATTTCAAAACCATCGAGGGTCATCTTGTTGCGAATCATGTTTACAATATGTGGTTCAAATTTCAAGAGAATCGGTTTATTAGTTTTAGAGATACGATGGAGCTAGATTTTGAAAACGTTGTTTTGAGATAAACTCTTACCTAAACTCAATCGGCAATTCCTGCACCGTACAAAATCCCTTCTGATTGCTCATCATCGTCGATTTCTCCAAGTGAAATTTTCAAGTTGAAAATTTGAAATTTTCAAAGTGGCCTGGCCCCTTAAAGAATCTCGAGTACTTGTGTATACCGCTTCGTTTCTTCGAGGGTACCCTTCCCTAAGAGTTTTCCAGAAAATCTATTTTATTCCTCATATTTTCGTGCTACACCTCGAGAATGTCGGCCAACATTTTTACAACGACGTGAAACTGCGCAAAAAAAAAAGAAAAACAAACAACATTGAAAGCATTTTTCTCAAAATGACTATTTCTTCCACAGCCTGGAAGAGATTTTCCGCGCGGACTCGAATTCCTTGAGGAACGAGCAAATGATGCTGGCCGAGTTCCAGAAGGGGATCGACGTGATAAAGCCGAGGTCGAGCCACCGATCGTTCTATACTCCCTCGACGAGCGTGTGCGAAAGCTCATTGACGAGAGAAATTCGCTTCAGAAGATCGGTAGCTATAGATCCCTCCTCAACGCATAATGAAGCACGCTATTTCTTCACACTCAATTTCTACTATTTTAGGGGAATATTAAGTCGGAGCCAAAATTCATTCCAGCATAACTTTTTACTTCATTGTTTCACAAACGCAGGGGGGAGTTGCTAGTGCTCTTATATTACGTAAGTGCCGTTAACTTCCTTGACGAAGAATGGGAGGATGTGGAGAGGCGCCGGATAATGAGGAATCCAAAGGGGACCGGTGTGGATCGTCAAGTTGTAAGGATCCCTCCATCTGCCCGCCGGCAAATAAACGCTGCGGCCGTCAGCTCCTTCGACAGTCACCGGCGCGACCAGGACGTCCTCGCCGAGGAGGAAGGCTGTAATACACGAAACGATTGAGCTACCGTGGCCGAAGTGTACACGCATCGGAAATTGGAAATGCAAGCGACAGTTGTACATAAAGACCGAAAGAGCATGCTGGATCATCATTGGAGATTGGAAAAAGGCGATATTTCGATTTTGGTGTGGAGGCATTGAGAGAAAATGACACGCGTCGAGACCAGCGTCTATTTATGTGGTAGTTTAGTTATGTGGTTCTAGTACGACCATGAGCTGCTATTCTCCGATTTGCTATTGGCTCAACCGGAAGATAATTTTCTAGCATCTTTCGAATGCAGTGTTTCGTGATGAGTCAATCGGCAAGTTCATTAATAACGATAATAACGATATTGATAAAAGTTCCGAAGACTTCATGGACTTCTTTACCGATCTTTCATTCCGTTCAAGGTACACGTACCGTCGTTGATCTTGTGAGCCAACGGATCGTTCGGTGCGATCCACCAAACCGGCGGATTCACCGGGGCTCCAGTTTTCACAGCTTTGTCCATTAGAGCGGCGATATAGGGCGCAATCTCGGCATGAAGGTCCGTGTAGATTTTCGATATTTGGACAACCTCCTCATCGTAGTCCCAGGGCACGAAGGAGTATTGAAGCGAGGGCATGAAGACGTTTGCCTGAAGCCAACGAACAAAGAGCTCTTTCGACGGCAGGAACGTGCCGTTCAAGGCATTATTCAGGTAACCGTTGCCGCCGATCATGTCCGGCAATACGTTCACGTAACCGTTTAGATTCATTTGGAGCAGGGTAGTTATCAGAGTCGGCAATCCGTTGTTCCAGGTCCAGCGTGTGTCCTTGTCGATCATGCGAACGAAAATGGGCAATTCCTGGGTGCGCCAGCCGACGCGTACCTCGGTCAAATTGTTGAAGTTGTTCGACAACGTGGTCACGTAATCCTTGGTGAAAGCGCCTGGCTGCAGGTCGATGGCAGCGTTGAGACTTGGCACCTGGGGCAGCCAGGATACCTCGCCGGCGTCGAACTTGAAACCGTCTATCCCGAGCGCCATGATCGTCCTCAAACGACCGAGCCACCACTCAACCGCGCGAGAATTCGTGAAATCGACAGTCGCCGCGTTTGCACCTTGCCACCAGCTCATACGTACGTTACCGTCCAAATTCTTCACGAAGTAACCGGCCTTGAATGCTTGGGAGTAGGCGGGCTCGCAGCCTTCGTTCACGAACGGATGGATCCACAGTGTGACGCGGAAGCCTTTCTTCTTCAGGTCGTTCGTGAGCTTCGTGACGTTGGGAAATTTGACGGGATCGAAGACCGCCGAGCCGTAACAAGTCTCCCAATTGTCGTCGATCTCCAATTGACTGTTGTTAAAGCCGCTGGCGACAATCTCGTCGGCGAAATCGTTCACCACTTTCTCGCTAACGTTCGCTTTGTATCGTGCCCAGGTGGACCAAACTGGATGACGAATCATCCGAAGATCCGGATGACCCTTGGGCTTGCCGAGGAAACTCGAGACCACGGACTCGTGGGCGGTTCTCGGTGAGGACGAAAAACCCATGAAATAATCGAGACGTACGCGATCACGAGTTCTGTACGGTGCCTTGTTACGCGCAACCAGACAGATGTGCTTGTCCTTGATGTTGTTCTGATCGAGGAACAGGGGCGACGTCTCGTTCACGAAGATCCAAAAACCCGAGCTCGTCAGCCAATAACGCTCGGCCACTGCCATGTTCGTCTGATGCGTCGGCAGATACGGCTCCTCCTCGTAATACATGTGCTGCACGGGCCAATGCTGATAACGCATCTGGGGACCACCGTACCACTCGTCACTGTCCAGGAGAGCGTAACAATCCGTCAACGTGCCGTTCGTCTCGCGACTGATCTTTATCTTCTCCGAATCCGGAGATAGCTCGATCGTCGTGTCCAATTCTTCATCCCGCAATATGCAGATCGTATTGGCCCCTCCGCAGTTCCGCTTTATCGACAATGGCCTTCGCGAGATCACGTCGTTGGCCTCCTCCCTCGTGTAGAGAATGCTTCGAGCTTCGCGTCCCTCCGCGCCTGAACTCACGAATATTATTCATTTCGGCGAATTCGATGCACTCGAAACACTCGAGCGATTTTCGTTTATTTTTCTCAAAAACGACGCAGTGCAAGTTGCAGAGAAATTAGGCTTTCATTGGACACAAAATCGTTTAAAAAAATCAGTATCAGCCGTACGATCCTTCTCAATTCGTATAAAAAAATTCATTGCGATTTACGAATTATAAGCCTCTGCTTACCATTTTTCTTCAATGTCAATACGATCGCGCCGTCTTTCGTCTCGATGTCGACCGTGGCGGTCTTCGAGGTCAACCTCACCCGGTCGAACGTCTCCGAGGGCGTTTCCTCCTTAAGAGCGACGCCCCACGCATGGTTTACGAGGCATGCGACCAGCAACAATTTCACTTCGAATAAGAACGCGTTATTCCATTAATGTGCACACGTAAAGGTCATTATTAATTCAGAAATTGAGAAAAAACAATTTAACTCGAAAAATTTCGATACAACTCAGATGATAGTGTTCCAAATAAAAATTAACTCAAGCCAACCCGAATCGTCTTTAAAAATCTGGCTCACTCCGAAGTATTAGAACAGACTTGATCAAAAGTTGCTTGAAATGGATAAAAAATTCTCACCACGGAACATTGTCCGCACCTCCAGCCGCATCTTCGCCAATTTTCTCGTGACTGCATTGAAGTGACACCGGGATCAAGATTTATACAAGTGTCCCGTATCTGCCACAATCTTGCTTGTTGCTCGATTGCAGTTATCGTTATTGCAGCAATCGTTAGTCTGCGAATTTTAGACAAAAAGGTTAAAGAAAGTAGGTAAAACTATCAGTCGAACGCGTGATGGGAAATTCCATCACTACACATGATGACACACTAGGGATCGATCTCCTTGTCCTTGCTGATCTAATCCCACCTACGTACAGGTCTTACGCGAAGTCTCAATCGTAAACTTGTATGTATACGTATATCAAAAGGCTGGGGCTAATCGCAGCTGTTATGTAAACTGTCCTTGATTGCATTTTCTCGGCACTGGTCGGTTTAAAAAAAAAAGTGCATTCGTTAGAAACGATAAGCCGCATACAACAAATCGTGATTAGTAGATAAGCGCGATGCCAAAAATCTTCCGTTGAAAAAATGATATATAAGCGATAGATAAGTCGGAAAGTAATATGTAATAAATTTGAAAAAAACTGTTTTTTTTTTCTTAAATGTCGTGCGACGAAAATTGGCCGAGATAATCACGTTCAAAGCCCGTTGCTGAGTAAACGATGGCAGAGTAGTTGCTCACGTGCGAACTTTTTTTCTCAACATGTGTTGAATAATAAACGAATCTCATTGAATCGTATTATTTATTTGCAAAGAGAGTCTCTGTGTTCCCTAGATTGTTAGTGAAAAAATGTAAGAAACTAAAAAAAACTCGGTTGTTTTCACGTGGATTTTAAAATGCAGTCGATTCGGTTTGCACGTTTCGCGGGTGAGTAATGATTGTGCCATTGTTTGCTACTTTGACTCCGAACGCGAATATATCGGCCAATTTTTGTAGCAGGACATAAAAAAAAGAGTTTTGCTCGCAATGAGACCCCTAATAGTTGTGAATCATCCTGTATATTGCCATATATATATATATATATATGAAGAAGAAGCCCGGAAGCGCCGTGACGTCAAGCAATTAAAAAGAATACTTGAAACTATCGCAGAATGCGTCGCGCACACTTAACACCTATCTCGTGGCCGGAAAAAATAAGAACTGTCGTGAATTTTTTTTCAAGGAAAACGTGTATAGATTTTCTATTTTTTTTACCCTTATGGTTTTAAGTATCTTTTACAATGTTTGTATTCAAAGATATTTATAAATGTGGTAAATACGATGGTTTGAAAAACGTCCTTTGCGGTGACCACTGCTGCTTGGAAACAAATCATCCGAAAGAAACGAAATGAAAGGCGTTTAGTTTTTGCATTAAATCATCTATTGCTCGGACGGAGTTAGTAAAGTATTAATTTAAAATAACGGCCTCGTTCCAAAGTTCAAGCATCGATGTTCGGTGAAAAAAATGCTCTATTTTCGTTGATTCCATAAGAAACTATTCAACGAGAAAAAATAATTTCTTTGTCAAGCACTGCTTTATGATATGTAAAAGAGACCGTCGAAAACGAAAAATTGATATTTTCAAAAATTTCAACTAGATGTAAGCCTCCTTAAGGTATTCCTTTGACGAACCCGAGTATTTTACAAATATTCAACAACTAACTGATTTTAGAAAGAATAGACAGCTTCGTATTGATAAGAGATACGTGATAACAGTACATCAAAACGCAGTCACATGAAATTTTCTCCGACGAGAGAATATCACGTGTGATTAACTTATAACTGAGAAAAAACGAACTTCAAACCCGACGGTGGGCAATAAAATTAATAACGTTCAAGCGCGAAAAACGTATAAGTGAAATTGTAGAAATGAAATTTTATTACCATCTTTATAAACGGAATCTGCCGGGGCTAGAGAAATTTGACTATAAATGAAACAAACGTGATAAGTGCAAAACGTTTAAATGAGGTTTCGCTGTACTGGTAAAATTTAAAGCTAAGTTACCGAACTCTTAACGAAAAACTACGTCTCTAAAAATCGTTTCATTTATACGGCGTTTTATGGAGATGACACGCTGGCCACATTTTTATCTAATCATTTATACACTAAATAACTCTAGGTGTCTGATATAAACTGATCGCGCGTATAAAAATATCTAAAGATTTCATAACGACAATAAAAACAGGGGGTCACCGAATGTTTAGAAAAAAATGAATGATAAAACTTGGAAAAATGTGACTAGCAGACGAATTTCTGTAGTCCTGACGTTTCAGAGAAAATGTAAAACTGTCTGAATTTTAATTTATATTAACTAAATTTTAATGTTTTAATTTAATTTTTATTAAACGCTACGGTAATTTACCAATAATTTAGAAGAGCCCTCCTGCACCCACAAAATCCGCCCCTCCGCGAAAGGAATGCCTTAAAAACAGTTCAGGGAGTTCTCACCTGTCACTTTCGAGCCTCGATTCGACGTCACGCGAAACATGCGCAGCGAACACAAATTTACGATGCTTTTAACAAGGTACGCGTGGGTATATATTAATATACATGCAAATCATTTAGAAATTTGTAATTCATCGGCACCGGCGTATTTTTCAATTGTACCTTCCGCGCCGTTATAAATAAACATGTATGCACACCCGCATAGTTTCGTATCTATTTCCCGCCAAAGCGCGTAATCTCATTACGCAATATTGCGACCGAGGGCGCTGTTGCATCGATCTCCGTGTTTCGTTTCTTTTAGTTTTTTTATTCGTATTGAGAAAAATCAAGCCATACAATTCTCGGAGTGTTTTCATGAGCCGCAGCGGCGACGGATCGCGTGTGTGCGGCTTCGCAATTGGAAATTCGATTCGGCGAAAGGAAAAACGCGTGTGCGCTCGTAACGACAGAGATAGGCAGATAGCTAGAGAGAGGGAGAGCGAGTGTGAGGTGCTCCGCTATAACTCCTCGCAGTGTTAGTCCGCGCGGTGTTTCATAAGAAATAAAGATGCCGAACCGAGTCTCGTGGAGGAAGTAGAAAAAAAATACACAAAAGAAGAGCAAGGGCGACGATGAATTCGGCAAAGCACGACAGTCGGTCTCGCGAGACGTTGAGATTCGCGAAATTCGATCGTATTATAGGGTGCGAGAGAGCGCATCGATGTACAATAGCTGGCATCGCGGATGAGTAACACAACACTCATCTACGTTCGATAAAAATTCCCCCGTCGCGGGTGCTTCGATGCGAAAGAAAAGAAAGAAAAAAAATACGGCGCAACAACAGCGTCAAACCAAAGGCAAAACTTTATCCGTATTCTCGTGAATTTCTCGGTAAGTGCGAGTTGCCTTTTTTCTTTCTATCGTCAATTCGAGCTCGTGGATTGCGCGCACGCGAAATACTTCGCGTATCGCGATCTTAACCTCGAACGCGTCGCGTTTCCGTTGACGCGGCTGTTGTCTTCTCGACACATCACACAAAGATAGCTTCAATTTCGTCGACGACGAAAAATTTCTCGTCGTCATACGCGGCGTTTCACCGAAATAAATCTCCAACTCGCCGGACGGCGTAAAGAAAAAACAAAAGACGATCGCAGCGATATGCGTGTAAGTGTGTGTGTGCGAGCGTGCGTACACACGGGTTCCGTCGAATCGCGATCTCCCCTCGATGCATCATCGCACCACCTGCCGATGAGAAGCGACCGAAACGTCAGAGTTCACTTCCTGGAATTATCGAATTTATAACTTCGCGCGGATTTTGAAAGAAAAAAAAACGCAGAGGCGTGTCCGGTGGCGTGGGCCTCTGTAGGTATAGATGAAAAAGAAGGGGCTCTGCGATGAACAGGTGGATCCTCCCAAGTGGCTGGACGGCGAGTAGTTGAGCTAATAGGCGAAGAGCGTGTTCGGTGGACGTTGGGCGGAGAAGAAAGTAGCGTAGGCTAGCTAGCGCGCAGATAGGGCTCATAATGCGTTTGCCCTCGTGGTCCGCCAACACGATAGACTGTAACAAAATTAGACGCTCCAAGCAGCGCTCGAGAGTCAAAAGAATACAGAGGACCAAGGAGAAGTTGGACGGCGATTCGGACGAGGACACAAAGACGGAGAAGAAATACTCTAGATACTCGTCGTGAGAGGAAAGGGAGAGAAGTGGAGAGTCGGACGGAGAGAGATGATAGAGCCGGCCCGGGAGAGACGGCGTTGTTGTTGTTGATCATCATGAATATTTATACAAAAACGCTCCTTGCCGATCCGATCTGACAGCCGAGAGGCCTGATAGCTCGATCCTCGCAGCCCCATAGTCCGAACGGCGAGAGGAAGTTTGCTCGCGGAGACTCGAATTTCTAGTCGGACGCGCTCTACGGAACGCCGTGCCGGATACTTCGGCGCTCTCACCGCTGAAAGAGAAAAGGCTGTTGGCAGACGCGAAGGCGATACTTCAAGACTGCTTTTAAACTAATATTATTTGTATTATTATATTTAGAGAGAAAGAGACAGAGGCGGCAGCGTGGCGGAGAATGCGAAGAACGACGAGAGCGGAGCTAAGCGCAGCGATGGTTCGGAAGTTATGAGCCGCGCGAGGCGAGACTCGTACGTCAAGAGGATCTCGGGCTCGATCGAGATGCCCCTCTCTCTGCCGAACGCTTTCGCTCCCATGAGCACCTACACGGCGCAGAGTTTCATATCGAGCGGCGACGGCAATCACCTGCCGCCGTTGAAGAGCGGAAGTCTCCTGCTGAAGCACGCCACCGGGGAATCGCCTCCGAGTCACGGGCCTCATCGTTCCAGCCATTCGGTCCTAGGCCTGGCGGCTCACCTGCCCAGTCTCAGCTCCAGCGTCAACAACAGTCTGCAAAGTTTGAGCAGCGGCAATGCCGATTGCTCGGTCGGCCAACAGCAGCAACAAAATCCAAGCTCCAGCCACTGCTCGCAACACTCCAATCACAATTCGCATTCGCAAGCCAACAGTCAGACCAACAGTCCTCTGGTCAAGTCTAATGGCAGAGCGGAGGCCCAGCAGAGCTCCAACAGCAGCGGCAGCGGAGGCGGCGGAACCGCCGCGGCTGCTGCTGCTGCTGCTGCTGCTGCGAGTTGCGTCGTTGGAAGCGAGTGCGCTGTCAACAGCGGCAAACAGGTCATTCCAAAGATGGCGGTCACACCGGAAATCGTGATGAAGCTTTACATGAAGAAGTTGACTCAGTACGAGAGACACGAGATTTACTCGTATCCCCAGATTTACTTCATCGGCGCAAACGCCAAAAAGAGACCCGCCATCTTCGGCCTACCCAACAATCACAGCTACGACAATGAGCACGGCTCCTACACTCACACACCGCACGATCACGTTGCTTATCGATACGAGGTGCTCAAGGTCATCGGCAAGGGCTCCTTCGGACAGGTCGTCAAAGCCTACGATCACAAGAATCAGGAACACGTGGCCCTAAAGATGGTCAGAAACGAGAGACGTTTCTCGCGACAGGCACAAGAGGAGATTAAAATATTGCGCAATCTTAGGGAACAGGACAAGGACAATACCATGAATATTATACACATGTTTGACTCGTTCACCTTTCGCAATCACATGTGCATCACTTTCGAACTTCTCAGCATCAATCTTTACGAGCTCATCAAGAAGAACAAGTTTCAGGGCTTCAGCCTACAGCTAGTGAGAAAATTCGCCCACTCGCTGCTTGGATGCTTGGACGCGCTGTACAAAAATAAAATCATTCATTGCGATATGAAGCCGGAAAACGTACTTCTCAAGCAACAGGGTCGAAGCGGGATAAAGGTAAAGATATTGGCCTGGTCCTGTACGGAGGGCCGTTGTTGGGTAGCCTTTGGGAACGGAGTGTCCCCTCTACTCTTGTTAAAGTATTCCTTTCGCGGAAAGCCGTATTTTGTGACGTCATAAGGAGGACCGTTCTGAATCATTGGTAAATTACAATGACGCCTAATTAAAATAAGTCACAATCACAATTATTATAACTAACGATGATATGGTATTTAAAATGACGCGCCAATTTAGTAGATTTAGACATTTTTACATTTTCTCTGGAAAGTCGAGGCTACGGAAATTCTGCTAGTCTCATTTTTCTGTGTTTTATCTTTAATATTTTCTTTAAGGAGGTACGAACATTACTACGAATCCAACTTTCGGATTTGAAATTTTTATATGATTGTGACGAATACTTTTTGCGCCCATTGCCAAAATTTGAGCTATTTGGACCGTTTAGTTTGTTCGCAATTAAACTGCAAAGTCGAGCACTTGGAGTTACCGAAGCACGTCGTCTCATGGAGACGGTCAACCGGAAGTGCGGTGATCGTGGTTTTTCTGCTCACGTATCCAACTAAACCCGTTGGAAAACTGAAATTCGATAGATTAGATATTATAGATATTGTAAAAAATAAAAAAATCAATCTTCACCGTGTAGTTAAAGCACTACATTACAAGAAAGTTTCAATTTCCGGTTGAAAAGGGTCAGAACGACGAAATAGCACCCACAGACTTAGCAACGTCGCGAGTAACAGCTGATGCGTTTGGCGAACATAACCTAGCTTTGTTTTGAAAATAATTTGAATAGAAGCCGCCACAAAATATGCAAACAACAATTTATGGAGTTTTATCATTTATCACGTATCAATAATATGTATAATTATATTTTGCCTATCGTGTTAATTCCGCTGAGGTAATTCAAGCCTATTTTAATAGGTTTCCGCTAGTTTTTTTTTTTTGTCTTTTTAGTCCGTTTTTATGGTGGATATGTTAATATTATTATTACGAAGATTACTACCGAGTCGTTGACAATCTAATTTTTCAGTTTTTATTTGATCACGTGCAATAAATTCATCATTTACCACAACATTTGGCACACTATAATCGATAATACGAATAATCAACATATGTAAACATCAATCAGAGCAACTGCGGGTAAAATAAATTTAGACTCTTTTTTAACCACGTGGAAGTGATCATACCTCCTTAAGCATACGGTAACCCCTTGTTTTTATTGTCGTTATAGAATCTTCAGATTTTTTACACGCGCAAGTCGTTTGTATCAGGTATCGGGAGTTATTAAGAGTATAGATTATGAGATAGAAATGTCGCCAGAGTTTCATCTCCATAAAGCGTCGTATGAATGAGACGATTTTTGGAGTCGTAATTTTTTCGTTAATAGTTCGGTAACTTGGCTTCAAATGTTACGAGTATACTAGGGTAGATTTTTACGTGATTATAGAAGGGAATCAGTTAATTGTTGAATATTCGGGCTCGTAAAAGTGATACCTTAAGGGGCTAGACTACTGTCACACTCCGAAAATCAGGGTTATTTAGAGAAATTAATGTTTAAGGAATAAGTAATATGCGTGATGAATCGTTTGAACATTTATTTTCATGAGCATTAACAAAGTTGTGCACGAAATATAATAAACAAGTGTTGATAATTAATCACTCCGGTTGATCAGAAACAACAAAAACGAATTTTTTTTTTTTTCAAAATAAATAATATTGGTTTAGATTTGACCGACTTTCTTTTGTAATCATGTTTCAATCATCAAAAAAAATGTTTGATTTTTTTTGTTTAAGAAAATTGACATTGTTAATAACTAATGAAAAAAGGTGTTAAGGAAAACATCGGTCAAGACTAAACTACTTTTACACTGAATACGTGTAAAACTGAACGCATGGCTGAAAAATCTGAAGTCATGCTCGACGGTGGCATTCCTAATGCAAAGCAATAAAGTGTCAAGGGGGCGTACATAAATTACGTAACGCAAAATTTCCAAATTTTTAGGCCCCCCCCCCCCCCCCAGAACCGTAACGTCTGACCTAACCCCCCCCCCCCCATTCCGATATGTAACGGGTGCTTTGTCGTCAATAATTGCGTTTTTTTTTCAAAGAAATAACTAATTATGAAAGGATCGGGTTTATACTCATTTTATGAAGTATATATTCATCTAGTTTTATATCGATTTATATGAATTAAAAAAAATTAACCCTGATTTGGCGACGGAAAAAAATTCTCTTCATTGTCCCATCGCTATCTTTATGAAAGGTTATCTGTAAATGAAAAGTCAACAATTTATCGATATCTATACAAATGTAGCTATCGTTATGCGTAGCCGTTTTTTTATTTTCGTTTTTTTTTACAAAATACCGACAGTTTGGACATTTGTTTTCTATCTTCGAGGCTCTTTTTTGTACTCAAGCAAAAAAAAACGGCTACGTACAACCTTAGTCACTGCGATTACAAAAATGTTTTTGAAAGTTGAAAATCGGTTGACAAGTTTTTGAGTATTCACTGAGGCAAGGTCGAAAAAAGTAGTTTCGAGGAAATCGCGATCAAAGTTTTCGTTCCATTTTTCTTGATATAAAGTTATGTTTCTTTTCTAGAATATTGATACTTACATTAAAGTATCAAGTCGCGGGCGATTTGACGGTTTTTCATCTTTATTATATTTCTCAAAATAATAAGAGCTTGCACTTCATCTATTCTGAACGATGATTTTTAAATTAAAAAAAAACTTGAACATGCAGAAATTTTGCTATTTCTGGCAGTTCTAAAATCATGACGTAACGCAAACCTCGAACCCCTTCCCCCCATTGCGTTACGCAATTTATGTACGCCCCCAATCGGGCCAGTCTTTCAATTTTTCTCCCTACGAGCTGAATGATTTGGCCAACCACCTTACACGAATGTCAGTCTTCCCGAATTCACTGGGCTCGGTGTTGAAGTATGGTGTTGACGTTCGAAACGTGGGAATGCAACGAAAGTGCTTTTTTATATTTTGTTTTTCTTATTTCTACTGTTATCAAAGATCTTTTCATAAATTTCCTATTGTAGATCGCTAGATGAGTATCTTAAAAAATGGTCGTGGGATTTTTGTCGACAAAATGTGGCAAAATAAAATGAAGGAATTCGGACATATGAATTTTCACATCGTACACCATTCAATACGTGTGCGAAGTTAGCATCTCACAAATACACTCCAGATAAAGTCGCATCCCGTATAGTTCTACAGTTCAAGATAAGTTTCAATAATAGTTCCGTCGATCTTACTATACAAAACGCATTTTGAAAAAATGAGATGCTAACTGCGCAAAATATATCATAGAATTTCTCATCGAATTTCGCAAATTTCGCAAATTTCTCATCGAATTTCGCAAATTTGTACCGTGCCAGGTTTGAAATTCAGAGAGTTCTACGTCCTAAACCTATTTTGTAAATAGTTCTATCGGTTGAATCTTATTCGATTCCATCCAATGGATAGTATTGAAGTTTACATCGTTGCAGTGCAACGAAATTATTTCTTTTTTGCATCGCCAAATTTTTTTTGCCCATTTAGGCTACAAATATCATTGAAATATTTTCGGAGATCTTTATTAGGGATCCATGACCTGAAACTGCAAGAGCGAAGTTGAGATAGCAACAAAAATATGGAAAAAAAAAAATACTGAAGAATTTTTGTTTGGTACCAATGATGGAAAGTTCAACCTCATGTTGAAGTTGCGAAAACATCGGAAACCTATGGAGATTTAAAATTACCAGAAAAACGACGGACGCATTGGACGAGGGAAGTCTTGAGCTGAAATGACACACGATTTCGTCGGCAAAAAAATCCATGAAGTCTTCGAAACTTTTCGCAATAACGTCTAGATCGAATTACTCGAAATTTTCACAGTCGCCGTTTAATTCCTAGAGAACCGAACTACGCCTTCGCAATATTCGTGATTCGGAAAAAAAAACATAAATTGCAGATTGACTTATCATGGAAAACTAATCGAAAGAGGTTAGAGAATGATCTTCCGGTTGAGCTAATGGCTAATAGAAGACAAGCAGCTCCTGGCCATACTAGAACCACGCATTTTCACACTCGAACCATAGCATTCCGTGAAAAAATAACTGAGAAAAGTTCCGAGAGAAAGCGCGTATGACGGCGTCGACATTTTTCAGGGAGGGGGGATACCTTTAGGCGAGGAAAAAATGGCTGATTTCCGCGATTAAAAAAAAAGGAAGATTTATTCACCATACTTGAGTCTTTGGGTATGTTTTATTACTACTCTTGGCTGTTACATTGTATTTTTGGATATTATTAATCTTTCAAAATAGCGGACGTGTGGCACGGTTTTTTAAACGGGTTGTAGGGTATGTTTTCAGACGACGTGACGCGTAGCGTTGGCGGGATATATCTGAAAAAAACCAACGAATATTTCTCTTTCATTAACACTCATACGCAGAATATGAACTGAGAAAGAGTGGAAAATGTTAAAAATCGATTAACTGGTACGCTTTGAAACAAAAAAATTGAATTTTGCGAAAAAAAACTACGTTTTGCAATAAAAACAAAAGACTTTCTTTAATTCTCAAAAGCATTTAGCGTCATGTTTTCGACAATAAGGTTGGAAAGATTTATACCCAATTTCATTAGAATCGATCGATCAGTTTTTTAGCTATATGTCACGACAGTTTTAAAAAGGCAGTTTAGAAGACCGTGTTGTAAGTTGAATAAGTTCTCGCCGTTTTCCAACAGATGGCGTTACCAAAACTGCGTGTGTAGCACTTGGGACGAGTACCGCCACACGCGCGTGTAGTTTAAGATGGTAACGCATCTATAAAGAAGCACTATAAGCAAGCTTGAAATTCAGTGTGCCCTTCCTCCGACGTGTAAACAACGTTTTTATTCATAATGTTAAACATCACGTGCCAAAAAAGAGTACTTACGAGGCCTTTTACTGCACTACTTTATTTAAAAAAGTAAAAAAAAACCACAGTTGAAGCATACAAAATTCTAGTTTTTACTTACAGCTACCATGCTCTGTCGGAAACAACATGCAGAGATCGGTTTAGACGCTTGAAAAAGAATGATTTTGATGTGTTGAATTGGAGGTATTACTTCACGAAGGCTCATGTCAGGCGCTAGCTGAACTTGCAGAATCATTAAGAGTTGATCACACGGCAGTTTCGAAACGTTTGAAACCATTAAAAATATCGTTTCAAAATAAAGCATTAATTTGCACAAAAAATCAGTGAGAACTTATTCAACATTCCAATGATTAAAAAAAAAATCACGTTACAGCCAAAAGTGGTGCCAAATATCCCTATAACAAAGTCTAAGAAATGAAGAAATCTTTCCTTCTAAAAAAATCATGAAAACCATGCAATTTTTTCCCTACCGAAAGGCAACTCCCGCCTTAAGTTTGCCAGCGCGAGACCACACAACGAACACCAAGCCCAACGAAACTCCCGTATCTACGGCAAGAATGGCCCTCATCCCTAAACGACCAACTATCTCTTCGACTCCGCAGGTGATAGACTTCGGTTCGAGCTGTTACGAGTCGCAGCGCGTGTACACGTACATCCAGAGTCGTTTCTACCGTGCCCCGGAGGTGATACTGGGCGCGAGTTTCGGCATGCCCATCGACATGTGGAGCCTCGGATGCATCCTGGCGGAGTTATTGACGGGATTCCCGTTGTTGCCGGGCGAGGACGAGGCCGATCAACTGTCCTGTATAATAGAGCTGCTGGGCATGCCGCCGAGGAAGTTGATCGAGACTGCCGATCGTTCGCACCATTTCTTCAGCTCCAAGGGTCATCCGCGTTACTGCAAAGCAACGACGATAGCTAGTGGCTCGACGGTTTTGCTGGGCGGTGTCTCGAGACGTGGCAAATTCCGCGGGCCACCAGGCTCGAAGCTGCTGAAGGACGCGTTGAAGGGCTGCGAGGATCCGTTGTTTCTGGACTTCATGAAGAGGTGCCTTCAGTGGGATCCGAAGCGTCGCATGACACCGAACAAGGCGTTGCGTCACGCCTGGTTGAGAAGGCGACTTCCGAGGCCGCCGGATCAAACGGACAAGCAACCAGCCGATCCCGCGTCATCGTCACTCGTTTGCAACGCCGCTTGCGTCGTCACGAGCACGACCGTATCGTCGGCGAATCACGGTGGTACCTCCGCCTCGAGCCGAACCAGCCTCGCCAAGGGAACGCCCGTAGTCGCCGCGGGAAACAACACCGGAAACGGCAATGTCCCACCCACCAATCAAGCCGCTTGTCGCTTGTCCAACAGCCTCATCCCTCAAAACTGGCAACAACAGCAGCAAAACGCCTCCGCGACGATGACCATCGCCACTACCACGACGACGATGACGACGTCGAGTTATCGCAGCGCCGTTGGCAGTCTTCATCCTCGTTCCTTTCCAGCACGGTAAATATCATTCATCAACAATCATCGATCGAGACTCTTCATCGACAGCCGCAGATCCCGTAACAACGGCCACGGCGATTCGCACCAACGCGTGGCGGATCCATAGCGCTCGTACGGGGCACCGCGGAAGCTTCGAGAAACAGGAGAACTCTGCCAACTCCTGGCGGTAAGTTCGCAGTCGGAAGACGGAGAGAATGGACTGGGAAAAACGGAGCTTGAATTTTGTCGAGCAGAACGTTGGGGATATTCGCCGAGGAGTGTAAATTCGACGAGGGGCGAGAAAAATCAGCCCCCTAGACACACAACCTGACGAATATAGAAGTAGAGGAGAAAGAGGGGGGGGGGGGCGGGGGAAAGAACCTTAGTAGGTAATAGTAATATAGCTCGTGATACGGAACAGGATGTCTTGTGATATGAAACTTGGGCGTATACTATATATATATATATACACATATATATAGGGGTTTATATTATAAATAGATATATGAAAATAATTATTTTATCGCGCTAACAAAGCTGAACAACAACAAGAAACGACAAAAGTAAATATTAATGAATAAACACGTAGAATTTAAGATCTGTCCGTTGAGTCGTAGGTAATTGCTATGTTGTGCCGCATAATGTGTATACAAGGGAAAGAAGAAACGTAACGGGAAGAGGAGTTTAAAAAATTTTTTTTTCGCCTTGATACAAGTCCCGACTCACTAATACACAAGCACACACACATCTCACTTGATCGCGTCGTCAAACTTCACTCACACTCTCTCACTGTAAATTGATACATTTTACACCTTGTCGAACTTACGAGTTCTTTTTTTTTTTCAATTTTGATATTCTAAATATTGCATTTTTTTTTTTTTTGAAGACGTACAGCGAGTCCGGGGGATACAATGACTCTGCCGTGTGATTTTTATTTAGTAAGAGGCAGTCGTTGAGTATACGCTGAGGAGACGCGAATTTCTTTGGCAATCGTTACTGCATCTTACACTTCATCTTGCCTCGCCAATCCGGCGACAACTGCATTTAATATATACGTTTCTTTTTTAAGCGCTCACCCGAAGAACGAGGTTCGACAAATTCGCTCGATTTTGAAGAATTCGCCTTATTTTTTTTCCCGAAAATAGACTGACTTGCATTTGTCGAAAATGTTCGGTTCGTTCGTTGCTCGATCTCGATGATTTTTCAACTTCTTCTTTCCGAAGGGAAATAAAGTGTGAATTTTTATTCGCAATTTTTAATTAAGTTTTCAAGGGTACGGAATTTTTGGAATCCTCGGTCGGATGACTTGTCATTTTTGTAGGAATTTTTTGTATGTCATGCTAAAGTGTAATATTCTGTAATTCATTGAGAGGTTAGGCTACTGTGACGAGGCGAAAATCAGGGTTATTGATAAAAATTATTTCGAAGGAATAAGTAAGATGATTGCAAAATCGTTTGGACATTTGTTTGTATGCACATTAACAAAGTTGGTTACCAAATTTCATAAAAAGATATCAATAATTAAAGGAGTTATAAATATTATAACGAAAAACGAGGTTTTTTCCCTTAAAATAGACAATATTGGCTAAGACTTGACTGAACTGTAATAGTGTTTCAATCACTAAAAAAATTTGAATTTTCTTTTCGATTTTCCGATGAAAAATGACATTGTTGATAACTATTGAAACAAATGTTAAGAAGAAAAGAGTCGGTCAAGACTAAACTACTATTACACTGAATAAGTGTACCAAATTTCGAATCAATCCGTTGATTAGATGTCGAGAAATCGTGTACACCGTTTTGAAAAACATAGCTTCGAGAAAAATGCGTTTAAAGATTTACTTATCAGTTCTATCGCTATAACCATAAGTTTATCTTCAGTGTGCGATTACTGCACCATATGTTGGACGTTTCTTTTCAATGTCAGTTGTCTCAAGCGACGAACCAGTTTTTGCCATTTTCACAGTAGCCAAATCCCTTTGAAAAAAAAACGTTTTATACTCTAATGAATTCAAGACGCTCTACATTGGCGCATAATTTTTCCATGAAAAACATATTCTAAATCGCACCGACTTTTCGTCGCGGCCCAAAGGAGCAAAATATTTCGAAGAGGAGAAAACAAAAGCCGAAAAAGGCTCATTCGCGTTGTTGAAAATACGCATAGGGCGATTTATCAAGTGTATCACGACGCAAAGACCGAACCCTCCGCGCCCGCGCGCGTATGTGTGTGTGTGTGTTCGTTTACGTGCTAGACTTATGAAACAAAAAATCCTCACTCATAATTACTGCCTATATACTTATATTATTTCATAAATTCCTTCCTAAATCGATAAGTGATCGTAACGCGTGATGATGCAACGTTGTTGTTGTATTTTTTTTTAATTTCTCGTTCGTAACAAGCGACGATCGATCACGGAGATTGGTGATTGTTGTGCGTGAATTTGAGAAGCTCTCGATTGTTTTAATCGAGGGTACAAATTGTGTATACTATGACGGAATGAGCTAGCATGATCTCCAAATTCATAATTCTCAGAGAGTAGCTCGCAATTTGTCGTTTCCAAAAAGTAGCTAGGACGTTGCTATATATATATATATATATATATACACATATGTATATATACACACATATATATATAGGTTTTCTTTTGTTATTCAAGACCCCAATGACCGATAATGCGGTACATAGGACTTTTCTTTCGTCGAGCCCATGTGGTGTGGAAGGACACGGGGTATTTTTCGAAATAAAAACTGAACTTTATTATAACAAAGGATTCAAAAATGATATTACATCGACGTGATGGCTTTCGCGGCTATTGTTTGTATGACAACCGCCCGCGTGGGCCTCTCGCACTCGCGTATCCCTTTCATACCAGACGCTTCGTCCCCCGCTTGCACCTTTCGGGCAGGAAGGTTCAATTGTTTTTTTTCAGACCCGAGCAGGCGCGCCACTTTTCGTCCCTACACACACATACATACTTACACGCATACACGCGCAGCACTTTTATCAATTGAGAAGAAGTTGTTCACATTTCGAAAACTCTTCGAAGAAACTGCAATCTATAATTCGCGAGAATCAGAAGGAACATTGGGGTTTTCCAACACGCCCTGGTCCGAGAACGGTGATGCGGTGTTGGTTTGAGCATTGGCCAACGCTAAAACGACTGATCGCAGATCGTCGTAGTAAACTCTTCCAGTATCCGGGACGATGGTGTGGTCTTCGCTGAATCTATCAATCTGAGCAGTTGGACGTAGTCCGGACTGTCAGGACGGATGAAATGCCCAAGATTATCGATATATCCGGAAAGAATTTTGGGCAGCCGAAGAATGGTGCTGCGAGTGGCATCACGAGATGGCTCAGTGTCAAAATCACGAAGCGCCTCAGTACTACTAAGACCTGACCTTTTTCCTCGAATACCTTGGCGATCTTTTCAGCGACCGTTGCAAGTGTAACTCGATAGAGTGATGCACGGGGATGGTTTCCGGTCTTGGAGGCGATTTCAACTTGTTAAGACTGGCAATGGTCGAAAGAACGGCTAAGCCTGTACCACCCGTAGATGTTTTTTATATTGCATTTCACGTTGGGACAAAGCCTCAAGTGCTTCTTGATCTTCAATCATCACGCTTGATCACGCATCTTCTTGGGTTTCTAACATGGTTTGCGGGCTTCATCTTTGGAAGTGCTCTCCTCGTCTCTAGCTTCAAGGACATCAAACTCGTCAAGACTGGCAACAGTCGAAACAACGGCTGAGCCTGCACTACATGTAGATGTTTGCAGTTGGTTTTTATATTGTATTTCACGTTGGAGTGCAGCCATAACTTCCTCTACATTTTCAACGAGGTACTTCTTTTCGGCCCTGGCGTTCATGTGCTCTTGTGGTGCTCTTCTCTTTTCCATTTTCCATTTTTAACTTTTCAGTATGAATGTTCATTCGGAGATCCAGAGTAAAATCGCACACATATATATATTGCAAAGTATTTTTCTTGTGCCTGTTTTATATTCGTTACTTTCATTCTTATTTTGACACATCACCCATAAACCGTGGACAATTCCGCTTATGTAGCATAAGAACATTAACTCACAATGTTGAAGGTTGACCGGGTACCTCGTCCTGTCCCAACGGTTTGGTTCCACGATAATGCGCATTGGCACCTCGAGCTTGACTCCCTTTTTCGGCAGATCCTTTTCCTCCGATGCTGGGATCGGTTCGCACCTAGAGCTCCATTCTTATTTTCCCGTAGTTATTTTGGTGTTACTGATGACGATTGATAAATATTTCCACTGATATTCGTCAGTTTAATCTTTAACGCGTGTTTCTTGCCATCTCGTTTTCGCCCGAATGCTCGAGGGCACCGAAATGTATGGAAGACTGGAACGCTTGTTGCCGTGGTGGGGCGCACGCAGAACGGGTAGCTCAGTGGCGGACATCCGTCTCGTTTACACTGTATACAGTCCGTGAAAAGTATTAGGTCCAGCTCGATACATTCCTGTGTATAATACCCGTCATGTGGCTTAAATATTTTTACCCGACTGTACAGAAAAATGCAGATATGCCCCGCTGAGCTATCTCTCTCTCCGAGTGCGAATTCGCTGCCCCCACCACAGCTCGAGGTACGCGGTCGCTTCAGTATCCTTTTCTGCCCACCAGCGATATCTCTCCGATACCTACTGGAGCGCTCTCTAGGCCACATTTCGCGGGAAATTTGAATTCGCTACAACTGAACGCGAAATCTTTACTACAAATATACATATAGGGTATTCCAGCTCAAATCAGACAATTATTTTCTCACCATCGTTGATTTTAGATTTCCATCTAACGGAGGAAACCTCATTCCAGGTGTCGAAAAACAACCAATTTTTTCATTTTTTTTCGCCCAACCTTTGCTCTTTTCTAGCTGCAAAAAATTAAAAAGTTCACTCGGCCCGTTTTTTTTCAATTCTAAAAACAACTCAAATACGTTTTGAATACGTTTTGTCCATTTGTCACCAAAGCTCAACCGTGCTTTCAATATTTAATATTTCTTTTTGTAGAATTTCGAATTTGGAAATGATTATTTGACAGTTTGGAAGTCAGAAGAGTACTTTTTCGGTCTTGCAAGTAAAAAAATCTAAAATATCCTTGCCGATAGGATTCAATTTGGGTGGGATGTATATGTCAACCGAAAAAGTGCCCTTTCGGACACCGCCTAATAATAATCAAAATCGAGATTTCACCAAAAAAATACTCAACATCCGGGATTAAAGGGACAGGTTTGCTACTCACAGATCGTCCGGGGGAACTCACGGCTCGGTTCATCACTGAGGGGAACACGCTGGGCTACCGTAAAGATCGATTAGGCCTCGCGCCAAATCTTGATGATCCAACGTATGGGGCGACTTGCGTTGAACAAAATGGCGGACTCGCCATTTCTCGACCGTGTGAAGGAATCGGGGCAGCGGCGCCTCCGCGACGTGGGGCCCAGTTCCGCCTGTTGGTCGTCCACTCAGATCCTACCCATTCGTGTCCCCTTGATTATTGCCGGTGGCCGCCATGGACACGTGCCCCCGTGAGAGATTTCCAAGAGTGGGCTGATTTTGCCCCGTGTCGCGAGGCCCCTTTTTGATGACTCGAGCTAACTTATTCATCTCGTGAAATTTTCAACTTCGCACGAGACGTTGGGACACGTATCTTCTTCTCCTACTTCGGGCTGGCTCCGGTTGTCGTTGACGACTCTCTGGCGTATCGGACGAGGCACCTGATCTCTTCTGTTCTACTCGATTGAGGATCACGCCCCCTACTTCCGCTTTATCTTATTACCTACGCCCTCTGCTTCCGCTTTTATGCGCGGGCAGCGCCCCTTGGCAACGCGCGAGATTCGAAAGGCTAACCGTCGCGTGGACGTCGTGCGCGACCATACACTACCTAGTTACTTTTTCGAAACGACAAATTTAATTGATCATGCCAGCCTGACACTATGAAAGGTCTTTTTGTGTTTCACATCTCTCGATGACGATGAGAGATAAGTCGCCAATATCGTGTTCTCGGCGATGAATTTCCGATTGTGGAAGCGCCAATGGTGTGCATAATTATTGATACATATATGTATGTATGCGTCTATATACATATATATATATATATATATATAGACACTCGACTGTGGCATGCGAGACCGCGCAGGAGCAAAGCATTTTTTAATTAATCATTTTTTAACGATTATGCACGCGATCCTCGATATGGAATAACCTTTTATATGAATTTGTACTGCTGCGTCGCCTTGTTGAGCGGCACGCGCGCGCTCGCCCTCATCAACATTCATTATTATCCCCTATTTGAAGGGAAAAATAGGGGAGGGAGAGAGAGAGAGAGAGAAAGAACAGCAGCATTATTGGCAAATGTATGGCGTTTAATTATTTAATGGTTTTTGTAATGACTATAGAACGCGAGACACGAGATGGCTTTTCACGTTTTTCACACTAGTGTGTATATATGTGTGTGTGTATATGTATGTGTGTGTGTATATATATATATATATATATATATATATATATGTACATACATCGGGAAATGTCTGTATATATTATGTAAGCTATATGCACTCAACTCTCACATACTTTGCCGAGCCGAGACCGACGACCGTCGTTTATTTTGCGGCGTGAGGGGCGCCCCCACTACTGGGTCGATATCAGCGACACCTCACGGTAACCGCGCTTAGTGAAAGTGCATACACTGCTGCGCTGACGCAAACTGACAGCCGTGAAAAAGTAAAAAAAGCGTTGAGTCATTTGCACATTCTTTTGATACGTAATATTAAACTAATCTAATCGTATTTTTACAAAACTCACAAAATATCGAAATTTCATTGACTGATACGATAAATGTTTTTCAAAAACGTTGAAACGTAGTCAGTTTTAGCAATTTTTTTTAAATTCACTGACGAGTTTCATTAAGCGAATCAATGATTAATTACAAAAATAGATTTAGACAAAGTCTTGTGATAATAAACGAATCTTATATAGTTGAAAAAAAGGCTCGAATTTTTATGGATCACTTTATTATTTATTCGTTGGGATCTGAGGTGACAAATTAAGTAAAACACTTCCATTAATTGTCACACAATTGATGCCTATTATTTCGGCGAAGGCTACAACAAGAAAAGGTTCGAATGGTACGTGAGGTTATAGTTACAAGCTATAGCTGCATAGCTACGGTCACGGTCTTATAGACCGGTTTTGAAACGATGGTAGTGGGGCAAGGTTCCCTTAGCGTCTAGTTTTTGCTTCAATTTTTGGCCGCATGGTGCGTATAGGAAACGGGGTCTCCTGTGCAAAAGAGACAGCAATATCGTGTGCGAAAGGGACGGCGATATCGTGCATGAAAGAGACAGCAATCTTGAAGATTTGAAAATGATTTGCCGAAAGAGACAGCAATCTTGAAGACTTGAAATGGTTTGCCGAAAGTAATTGAAAAAAAGTAAACAATAAACTCTCCCTCACTATCGCGTTTTATCCACTCTTTGAGGACGAATTTTTCTTCAAAATGTTTTTCACAAACATACTACGTTGGTTTTAACTCTACTCGGGGAATCGCTGCTTGCCACTTTTTTTTAAATTCGGTGTCTTTTGGCACTTGAGATATCGAGCATTTTGATCTATCTTTGTACCTTGTTTTACATTCAGGTATCGCACAGGGTTTCGGCATTGTCACGGAATTAAACTGTCGATAACAGTTATTTAGACGTATACAACTTTTTTCATATGCCTGAAAGATTTTCAACTGTTGTACGCATATACGCCTATGCGATGGAACAATTTATGATCAGTTTAGGTTTGTCTCATCCTGTCCTCCCGATCACAACGACTCACGGTGGCGCCGATGCGAGAGAAAAGCTTGGACACTAAGCGACCCACTCGCCGTCTATCAAATACGACCGCCGTTTCAAGACCTGTATATAAAACCGTGGCCACGGTCATAGGGTGGGGGTTAGGGGAAGCACGCATCGGATAAATAACTCGTCGTCATTTCGTAAAATAGCCGGCGGCAAAATAAATGAGAGTCGACTGTACACGCATATATATATATAAATGTAGGGTCGTCCGTAATAGGGATGTCGAAAAATGTTGACACCAGACCCCCTGAGGTGCAAGCTTCGATTGAGATTTCGTAAAATGTCCGTGGCTAAATTTCGATCAAGCGTTCGCCACGTGGTAGATTCAAAATCGCCGGTGGCGCCCGTCGCGGCAAATTTCGTCCACACTGATAACGAGTGCCCCTAGCGGCAATTATGGGACCTTGTGTATTCGGAAAACATTAATAGTGTGTTTTGAACGTTGGAATGCTTAAAAAATGCCTTCTCTATTTTTTTGGCTCCATTCTTGTAATTACCCAAAATCGTGTTTTTTACAATGTTACGAAGAAAATGAAGGAAATTTTATAGCCTAAATCAGGGAAAAACTGGGCTATGGGTAAATTCTGTTTGGGTTACACCGATAATTGTATCTTCGCTACGCATACGTTCCTTATTTTTTATCGATATCGAAGCTGTCGTCAGGGGCCCGCCCGTTAAAGTTTTCCGGACGTTGATAGACCTTATTAGAGACCACCCTAAAGAGGCAATTGACAGCGTATGTGCGCAAGCGCGCGTATAAAAAGCGCGGTAAAAATGGTAACGCGCGTGTGTACGTTTAATTGTAAACGCACGCGTGTGTGTCTGCGTGTATGTATGTGTCATTCAGATTTCGAGCCATGCAAGACTGAGATCCGCCAAGGTCAACGAAAAAAAAGTCATTTTTTCCCCGGTCATTGCCTCTTTTATTTTCTCGCGCGCTCTTCGCTCGAGGATTTCCCCTTCGAAGGCCCTTTTGATAACACGTCTAGTTTTGTAGAGAGAAAAATCCGCGAATATGCCACCCTCCCCCAGATGTGTTTTTTCTGCATCATTCACGATTGATACAAAAACGGACGTGGCGAGAATGGGAATTAATATTACGTAATATCCTATGTGAAAGCGTGATTTTCGTTGATCCCCATACCCTTGCCTTGCCCTATCCGTTCGTCAAACGTGCGCGTATATTTCTACATGTAAATGTGATATGACACGCCCACGACGGAAAGTTTGATCTCTTATGCTAGTGCATACATACCTACGAGCAGTATAGTAGGCAAAACGGAAGAAGAGAGAGAGAGAGAGAGAGCGATGAAAAACGAGCGTACTAACGATAGGTTATGTTTAACGACGCTCACTTCGGCGGAGCCGGAAACGCGTTTCGCGACTCGGCAGCCCGCATAATGTGTATATTATGCCGAGACAGCGCGGAGAAGTGAACAAAAGAAAAGATACGCGCTACGTACGAATGCGAAATACCCATCTGTCAATACACATGTTTGTAAGACGAGAATAAAAAAGAACCACGAGAATTGTAATGTTTGTCGCTATGTATACTCCAGTCACTGGGAATAACGCGTGTGCGAATCTGATCTATTTTCGTTTCGTTCTGTCAAGTGCTCCTACGTATTGTTTGAGAGAATAAATGCTGCTTATTCACAGTTCGAACTGTCATTGTGTAATTTATTAAACCCTGCTTCCTTGATTATTAAGGGGGAGGATCGCTTCGGGCAGCTGGAAATATGCGAATTTTGAAGATTTTGGATCGAAATGATTTATTCCCCATAATTAAGATTTTATGTACATATTGTGCCTTTTTCCGATGTTTTTTTTTAGAAAAAAATGGCGACTGTGATACACTTGCTTTAGAGACGGTTCCTGCCTGAGTCGTTCCACGATGTACAAGCTAGCGTCTGGTGCATTGATCTGAAACATCAGAGCCAAGCAGTTTTCGATTTTTAGGAGTACACGCTCTATGTGAACCTAAAAAATCGGAAGAAAAGTGAAAATTCGAAAATTGTATGTGTTTGAAAAAAATCTATTTTTCATGACATTTTTACTATTGTATTTGTTGGTAAATACGTAGTTAAAAAAAATTGTTTTCAAGGAACTTTAGGTTCACGTAGATGGTAATTATGTTATCGGAAAGTGGGCAAAAGTACAGAATGGTCGATTAGACACTTTCTGCGTTATCGTGTACGAGGTTTACGAAAAAGTGGTTTTCAGGAATATGCGTTTAAGGGGCTACATTTACCCCGAAGCCCGAAAAAAATAGCCAAATTCCGACTTTTTTTCTCAGGAAACGGTTGTTGAGAAAGAAACGCATTTTCTTAAACACAAAGGTATATATATTGTGAGCCCATGAAAAAGATCATAAAAAAATACAGCAAAACAACAAAAACATGGCCGCCGGCAAAGGATGAATTTTTTGGTGACGTTTGGTGGCGGACCCTTCAGTTTGAACGGTCCATCTGTAATCTGAAAACCAAACGATTATTCAAATTAACGATAAATACGAGTCGTTGACGATCGACGACTTTTTTTTAACAACGTGGCGTCGAATTGAAACTCGAGCATACAAAATTGATGAAAAAAATAACTTAAAAAACAATAACGTAACTCAAAAAAAAGAAAATGCAATTTTTTCACCCACTTAGGTAGGTGTAGCACGTTAAGGGCATGTACAAGGTTAACATAACCTCACAAGTTTTCGAACAGACTGTTCTCATAGAAGGTTAAGTTTTAATGTCACGTGGTGCAGCTTCCACTTCTCAAGGGCCTGTACAAGGTGAACATAACCTCACAAATTTTCGCACAGCCTTTTCTCATAGACAGTTAATTTTTTTTAAAGAAAGAACAAAGCTTTGTAAAATGCACCGACGCAGAGCTTGATGAATTTCTTTCGCCTTAAATATCATTCGTTCATCAGACAACCTAATTCTACAAATTTATCCGTCTCGCACCCAAGTCACGTGGTACAGCTTCTTACGACAAAAAAAACTAGTAGTGTGTGTACAACCGCACGAATCGCGACGGTCTTTTTTACCGTCTCGCGCGCGACCTCTCTCGACCGATTTAGAACCGCGCGTGCTGTCGTCCGGCACACGGGATCAAAACATTCGCACACCCGTGGCCAAGATTGCTGGGCCGATCGCCAAAAATTCCAGAGCCCTCATCGTGCGATCCAAATTGAAGACTCGTCGCGATTGAAATTTAATACGTTGTTCGGTGGACCGAACTCAAACGCCTCTTATTTGTCTCTTCGGCATATGTGGTCTTCGGAGTCGCGTAGATGGCGCTCGCGTCCTGCTGCGACGAGCGATCCACGTAGCGAAAAGAAGAAGCATCGATCGAGACCGCTGATTCTCACGTTCTTCCGGAATGCGCTGACTTCGTATCCGTAGAGAACAACAGCGTGATTCTTATTGGAACAAACCGAAAAAATGAAGGCTGCCGATATACCAAGCGAGTGCATTGAAGAGCCTCGCTTCATAAAAGTCTTGGCTGCTTCGCTGTGCTCGGAAATCGCCGAATCTAAAGTCGTACTCAATGGTAAGTCAACCTGTATCTCATTGGCGGACCGCGGGTCATCTAAATATACGTATAAGCTACTCCAGCTGAGGCTATGACCTCTGGGTGACCTTCGTCGCCTATGCAACCCCAATACGCACTACTGTCAGGTAGATCAGATTTTGCTCTTGCATCAGAAAGATCGTGGGCTTTTTTTTACGAAGACGATAAATGAAAGTTGACAAATCGAGGAACGATCTTGCACGTATGAAGATGGACATCGGGCTCGTCGATGGTGAAGGTCAAACGTAGGTCAACCTGGAGTCTTCACGAAACATACGAATATCTTCGAATTAACTGTACATCCATGTGTATATCAATGCATGTAATTCGTAAATTAGAAACCAGCGAGCAAATCCAACAATCGAAGGAGGCATTTTTCAAGGCTTGGGAGAAGAGAAAATCGCAGAAGCAACTCATCGGAGAATTGAGCCAACAGAAAAGAGTTTTGAGCGTTGCTCTCGAGAGGTTTGCCGCGACAACAATTTATTTCAATCGCCATGCCAATTGTGATTGAGAAAAACTACCAGTCTGGAATCCGGAAAAAGGTGAATTTTGACAATTTTTTATGGACAGCCAGTCGATGGAATCAACATTCCATTAGGTGGAATTTATTCTATATCTCTGCAGGTAGCTTATCAATTTTTTTCACATGAAATTGTAACAGAATGTTAGCGCTGAAGCTGGGCGAAGCCAGTCGGCTTGTCAGACCGTGTCTTGCGGCTGGCAAGGTTTCTCCAGTTTCTTCACCTGGAAAGAGAATTCAAAATAATTCGAGTTCTAGATAAGATTTGCCTGCCAAGTCCGTAGGGAAATCGGAAAACGTCGATTTTTTATAAAACCGTACATGTTTGAAGAAAAAATTGTTTTCGTTAAAAAAAAAGGGCCGAAAATAATTTTTTTCTTATTCTTATATCTTAGAAATGATTTATCCCTGTTTATCTTTGGGTATAATAATTGTGACTTATTTTTATTAAGCGCTACTGTAATTTACCAATGATTCAGAAGGGCCCTCCTTATACCCCCACAAAATACGGCCCTTCGCGAAAGGAATACATTAATCCAGCTTCAGCGCAGCCAATTTGGTACAAAATCTTGTAAAAAAATTCGTAGACATACTCGAAGATGCGTACAACAAACGCTACGAAAAGGAATTTCCACTTTAACAACTGGGTGGCCATAAAAAACTGTCGAAATTCGCCTCACTTTCGGGCTCCAGACTGCCCCCTCGATCATACAGCCACAAGATCCAACTTTTCGCATTTCAATTTTCCCCGAACATCCTCGCGATGAAGCTTGTCGCGCGAGACGAAGAATCGTTCGATCGAAATTGAAACGGCGAAAAATCGTCTGGACGAGGCCACGTTGCGTCAGATCGAGAAACGCGCCGGGTTCAAGAAAATCATTCAAAATTATCGCGACACTTGGCAACGATACAAGGTACTCTTCGAATATTGAAAATAAAAAGAGCAAAATGTACTCCTAAATTTTCCTCGCAAAAGCGAGCACGCTCTCACACTCGTTCACCTTTATTTATCGCCTAACAAAATGTTTTATCTTCACTTTCTACGCCGTCCATTCCGAAATCGACGAACGATCCGCTTTTTCGAACGAAAAACGAAAAAAAATATCTCCAAGCTCGAATATGAGAACCTTCCATTGGCGGTCCAGAGGCAACGGTGTTGCGTAGAGGCGAAAAAACTCACGGTGCGACTCATGACGATCGAGTACAAGAAGAAGGAATTGGAGGATATGCTGAGACAACGGGAGAAAATCTACGCCAAGAGAATCCGAGCGGCCCTTGTCGATTTCTCCGCTGAGGTCCTGCAACGCTGGAAAGACGACGAGTACCTGGAAAATTTAAAGTCGAACGCCAAGGAAATCGAAAAGCAACTGAACACCTACACTCGTCAGGTACTTTTTTTTGTAAAATTGTTCTTATTTTTTGTTAAATTTACATTGTTTATTTACAATTTAAATGGTTGAATTTACAAATTTACGATTGTTAAATAAACAAATTTACAATTGTTCAATTTACAAATTTACGATTGTTAAATTAACAAATTTACAATTGTTAAATTAACAAATTTGCAATTGCTAAATTAACAAATTTACAACAGTTAAATTAACCAATTCATAATTGTTAAATTAACAAATTTACAATTCGTAAATTTACAAATTACTATTGTTAAATTTGCCAATTTGCTATTGTTACATTTACAAATTTACAAATTAACAAATTGTTAAATTTACAAATTTACTATTGTTAAATTTACAAATTTACAAATCGTTAAATTTATAAATGTAAAAATTGTTAGATTTACAAATTTACAAATCGAAAATTTACTATGTAAATTGTTAGTAAATTTTTTTTGTAAAATTATTAAAATTGCTAATATTATGATTATTAAAAACAAAGATAATTATTATCAATATTGTTATTATTATTAGAACAGGGATTGTTGTTGGTTTTGTTGTTATTATATTAAAAAACAGGGTTTATTATCATTAATATTCTTATTATTATTATTAAAGACGAGGATTTCTATTATTATTAATATTATTAAAAAGGGAGTATTGTTGCATAAAATAGAGCTCCAAACAAAATATTTTCGCCAATCTTTAAACTAACATAACTTACTTATTTTACAATCTAGAAACATTTTCTTTTTTTCGACTCAAAATCATTCATCTCAAAATCAGCTGTTTTTTGGTAAACTAAAAACTATGCGAATCCATTTTTTTTAATCGATAGATATCGCGGTATTTCGTAAACGCGCAACAACAAAAAAATATGTTAATGTCACTGTCAAATGTCCCCATTCGAACGACAAAACATTTATGCGAAACATTTTTTTGTACGACCTCATTTCGAATTATTCTAATGCTTTAATTTGAATGAGGCACCCGGTGCATGGACGAGGACGAGGGAAGTCGTAAGCCATGGTTGCTACCCATTGGGGACTAAAAAATTCCCTGATTTTTTCCACAGAAGTTTTCCACACCGTTTTTTAAACCAAATATATGAATACGTTATATATTTAAATAAAAATTAAAACAAACACCGAAATTCGAAAAATAATTTAAACACTGTAAGCTAAAAAAAACAGAAACTGTTCTTTGTTATGAACAGAAATTTCTATGTCGGTGCTAATAAATAAAAAATCAATGTCCCAATTGTCTACAATAATAATTGCGTCGTTGCGGGTCGACAAATCGAATGCGGAGGTATAGAGTCTTAGAGTAAATAAGTTTGTAGTTTTTGAAATTTTCAATGGTTGGTACCGACGTAACTTTTTTTGTGTATAACGAAAAATAATATAAATATTAAAAATATACAAAAATATCAATTTTTATACTTTTCAGTTTTTTTCAAGTTGGTTTCATTTTTTTTCTTCATAAATGCAAAAAAGTTAATTGTGGAAAAACTCCAGAGAATTTTGAAAATTACCTTCCCGGATTATTCCAGGAGGAAAGAATTATCTATCTTATTCAACCTAAATCGAAATATAAAAGTGTAACAAGAAAGGAATTTATATTCTGTCTTTTCGTCTTTCTTCAATGACAAATGCCTGCTTGTAACGAATGCAATAGACGTTATTCGTGTGTACAGAGCGCCCTATTTAAATCGACCCAACCGAATGACCCGGAAACACTGTCGATACAAAAGTATGCTCCAGACAAAAAAAACGTTAACGAATATTTTAATGTAAAACTCACGACATCCACAGTTTTTGGAGGTGCAGCAGGAACTCGAACGGAAGAGGCTTGCAGAGTCCGAAGACGCGGCAAAAATGCCACCGCCCAGGCTCCATTTTCCATTCATGTGGTCAATGATTGCTCCGAGCACGGAGCAAGGAACGACACCGGGGCACCAGAGATCGAGGACCCACGCGAAAAGTCCCGACGTCAATAACCTGCAATACGACATAGGCAACCGTTTCAGAATATTTTACGTGCCTCTCCAAAGCGTCAAATTGTAGAATTTCAATATTCACATATCAAACAGTAATCGAGAGAAAAATCACTACAAAATAACGAATATTCGTTTCGTCGTGAGATTCGAGAAAAAAAGTCAATATTGAAATATGACGGAGGGTCCTTTTGGGACCTGGTACTTTTGAGTCTTCGATTTTTTCAAAGAGCTCGTCCCATTGCAATTGCAGAAGACACGACGTCGGTGAACACACTGATGCTCGAGGAGTTGTGTGCCGAGGACGATTACGAGATGAACGTTGACGCGTCCGGAGGTCCGGGCGAGCTTGAGATCGTTCGGGAATCGCTGCGCACCAACTTTTCCCCGATTGCGGCTCAAAGAACCGGTAAACGATAAACGCGTCGAATTATTGCCTTAGGCCACAGTAACGGGTATAAAATCATGAGCGAATTTAACAATTTTTTTTCGTATGTTAAAGTGGATCACTCGTCAAATTAATTGCACATTAATTAGTATGAATATCAAGATGTTGGAAAATATATTTTTTTTTTCGGTGTACAAAATGGCCGACTACTCGAAACTTCTCGAAACAGCTTTTTTCCAATTGGCGTGATAAATAAGTTCGCCAATTTTCCCTCGATTTACTTCGAATTTAAAAGTTACGTTCCTAATTGCATTTCGCAGAGAAGTACGTACGGAATTTCTGATTAATCGAAAACTTTTCATTTCATGAGCAGGTTATGAGCAGTTATAACGAAACTTTTCACGGAAAATTCATTATTTTAAGTTCAAATACCTACAACTTTCGAGATAAGCGTGCGGTGAGATGAGTGTTATAGTTGTAAGTTCTAGAATATTGAAAGAAAGAAAATAGCGAGTAAGAAGATCAGAGACGTAAGCAATAATATATATGTAGTATTGTTCAAGCTTTGTAAAAAACTTTATTCAAAGTTGTGCAAATAAAACTCTCTAATAATAATAATACCTACAACTTTTGAATAAAACAATATTTTTTAAATTCCGTACGTACTTCTCCAGGTATTCTAATGTAGATTGACGAGAATTTTTTTTTGTTCTAGGTAAACAATGTGTAAAAGTGTCTAGGTAAAAGATGTGTAATTAATTTTATGAGTGAATCACTTTTTCATACAGAAAAAAATTGTTAAATTCACACATGACTTTATACCTGTTACTGTGGCCTAAGGCCTTAAGGTATTCCTTCCACGAATCCGAATATTTACAACTGTTAATAATACAACTGATTTTCGTCTATAATCGAGTCAAAATACATTCCAGTATGCTGGTAAAATTTCCACCCAATTTACCGAACTTTTAAGGACCATTCCAGAGTGACTAGCTCAAAAGGTGCTGATTTTTCATGATTTTTCAAAATATAAAATTCGATAATCAGTCCGATTTTTTTCGGTTATTCAAATGTCTTATGTTGTCCATAAAAATATTTTTCAATGTTTTAGCCTTATTTTTTATATAATTTTTTCGGCCACTGTAAAATGCCTACAAAAAATAGCGTCTAACGGTGGAAAGTCCTACTGCAAAAATTGTCCGAAAGAAAAAAACCAAAAAGATAATTAATCAGTATGAAAAACTGTAGATACGCATGGAGGATTTTTCTTTCGATGAAAATTAAAAAAATGTCGGCCATTTGAAAATTAAGCGTCAAATTCGGTCTTTTTTCGACAGGTTTTCATTTGAAGAAAATATGTGAAATTCTTAAAATTAAAAAAAAAACACTTCCGTACGACGTTGAGGAATGGCGTGAAGAATCATGTGGCAAAATTTGAGGCGAAAAGCTTGAAAACTCTTTGCTTAAAATCTTCCACCGTTTTGAAAAACGGAGTTTCGAGAAAAGGCGCACTGTGCGCGGCAGGTCTCACGCTGCTCGTCGAATCCCTTTTTCTAAGAAAGACTGTAGCGACCGGAATAATTCGAATTTCGGCACAAAAATTTACCAGCATTTTTCGCTAAGTTTGCTAAATCATTTTTGCTAAATTTAGCAGCATGAAAGTCCGTATTTTTAATAATGCAAAAAAAACGCTTTCCAAAAAAATTTACACAACAGCGGTCCCTTAACAAAAGTACGACTCTAAAAATCGTCTCATCCATACGGCGCTTTATGGAGACAACACACTTCTATCTAATAAATTTAAACACTAATAACTCTAGATTCCTGATATAAAACTGCTCACGCATATAAAAATTCTAGAATCCGCAGTGAAAATAAAAACAGTGGGTCATCGAATGTTTAAAGAAAATATTAATGATAAAACTTAGCAAACAGCGACTAGCATGCGAATTTTCCTAGCCGCGGCTGTTCACAGAAAATGTAAACATGTTTAAATCAACTGAACTTGTAGTTCGCCCCGAACTTAGACCTCGCGATGTTCCGTTTTTACCCGACTACCACAAAATAAGAGGGAGGTATTTGTATTTTACGTACATTCATGTGTTTCACTCATATCTCATAAACTACTTAACGTACTTTGAGAAGTACGTCATCAATCTATATCTACGAAAGGACATGCCCTGACTGACTGACTGACAGGTCAACGCACAGACCAGACCACTGAAGAGAGAACGGTAAAACGTTGACAGTAGTTTCCTTTTATGATGTAAACACCCACTAAGAAAGGAATCTGTTATATTCAACCCTTAAAAGGGTAAAAGGGATTGTTATAATTCTTTTAAGGTAGCAAAATACTACCAAAAAAGAAGGGAGGATATATATCTGTTTTACGTACGTTCATCTCTTCCCTCACACCTCATAAACTACTTACGTTTTTATTACGTATTATTACTATTATAACTATTATTATATTTATTATATAACTTACTGTTTTCATGATCATTTTGTTTTTGTTTTCTTCACACTGCTAAACTTACAGGATGGCTCAATCTTCTCTCTCCATAGATACTCGACTGCAAGGCTTTCATTTTTAAGCGCATCTAAACATCACCGTATACACTCCTGACCGATTAGGCTCGTCAACCGAACTTAACAATTGAAGTTGCATCAATTACTTGCCTACAGAATTCTGCATATTATAATACTATACTATAATACACTGCTATTATAAAAACGAAAGTGGCTCTATCTTTCTGTCTGTCTCTCACATCTTTAGTTCACGGAAACGACGCTTTGCTCCGTCTCAATGCCCTGAACTGATACCTTGCGACCCTCATATTTATATAACCATTTTATGTTGACCGATTTCACTCATATTCGAACTTAAAAAATTGTAATAGCATGAGCTACTCGTCTACAATGTTTCACATAGATCGGCACCAACTCGACGAACCCAAACGAACATGCAAACATACGGACGCCGATTTGTTCCAGTAGATTGTGAGATCTCGCTTTGCTCGATCAATGAGTGCGAATTTTTTTAGCTCCACTTTATCGTGGGTATAATGATACATTGTGATTTTTTGTAAAATCAAGCGCCACTAGTTTACAAGTTATTCAGAAGGGCTCGTTATCGATCGCTCGTACGCAGCACTGCGTGAAATTCCAGATTCGTTTTTTCCTCCGAGGAAAGATGGGCGGGTCGAGCGAGAGCTGTCGAACAAGCTGCACCGCCTCGAGATGGACAACGCCAAGGTGGCACGCCTTCCCGAGGATGTTGCGGCGGTACGAGACCCGGTGGCCGAAAAGTCCGGCAGGGACGACGAGCTGAGAGGCGAAGAGGCGAATCGAGAGAGGCGAGACGTCGTCGCGGCACGAGGAGATTCGCCGGCTGGACGGCGAGAGCGGGCGGGAACGGCCTCGCCTCGCGATGCGGAGAGACTCGGAAGACCGAGAAAAAGCGACGAGCCGGTGAACGAGCAGCGGAACGAGGCCGGCTCGAGAGATCGCGACGTCGAGGCGCAAAATGTCGAAACGTCCGGTGACCCGAGAGACGATCGTTCGCGACCTGCAGCACGCTTCGACGACGAAGACTTGCGCGATGCTCAACGAGGCCAATCTCCGAACGGTCCTCGAGTGTCCGAGACTCCAAGCCTGCCAGCTCGGCATCGAGCAGCCGATCATCAACCGGAAGCGACGACGAATCGGCGACGCGCTTTAGCCGCGAGCATCGAACCGCGCAGGAACGATTGTTCGAGGCTGCCGATCGATCCTGACGACGAAACGACGCGAGGCACCGCTCCCAAACTTCGAAGAATCGACGCCAGCGACTTTCCTGCCGCATTTTCGGCACCAGAACGCCCGTTCAAAAGTAACTCCAAACAGCGCTCGAACTTGTCCACGTCGTTTTACGTGCCGAGCAGCTGCGTCAGCAGCGAGAACTTGTCCAACTTCGCTGACGAACGTTGGGCGGAAACATCGCGAGCCAGGCTATCCGGCCCGGAACGCGATGTCGAACGTATGGAATATTTTGAATCCACTTCGGGAACTTTCGCCGAAGGCAACAGAGAGACGACGGAACTCCCGCCTTTTCCGAACTGGGACAACTGGTCACCGCCACAGCAAACGTCCGAAATGTCTTTTTCACTCCCTTCTTACGTGGGCAAGAGCAAAAGTGGCGGGAATCGGAAAAAACGCGGCGATCCTGACTCTCCTCGTAATTCCGGGGCTGAAAAACCGAACGCAGATCCACGTGAGTTACTTTACACGCATTCGCGCTTTCGTCGCGCCATTTAGCACCTTCGTTTATTTTTACTTTGTCCACAGAAATAAACGCGTTCTTCAAAACCACTTCGCAACATACGCGAGCTGCGTTTCTGTAAACACTGTTGGCGAATGCGTTAAAGCCATGTTCTCTTCTTCATACGGATTTTCGACATCGACGATGAAAAATATTCTTTTACGAATCGCCAAGCGCAGGCTGGAGACGAGATAATTAAATACGTTTATTATTAGGCAGTCTGTATTACAATATCTACTTGCCTCTCTGGCAATTTGTCCGGTGTCGTATTTAACTTAGTCGTTTGTGTTTGTTTGTTACATTGTTATCGAAAAATTAAAACGAAAAAACTTCAGTATAAAACAAAGATTTCCCTTCGTGCGAGCTTAGCAGAGTATTCATATTTTTTTCTTCTGTTCTCCATTGACATGAGAATCCCAGACTATCTTGTTTTTCTTTCTTTTCGCATTCTCTCATTGACGATAACACGGAAGACATGATTCTAGTTACCGCGCAGCGGTGCGTTGATCGACGATTGCGGCGATGAATCATCGTGATAATTCTGACATTCGAGAACAATCGAAGTTTAAAAAAAATCTCAATGATTGCTGTTAAGAATATTATCGCAATTTACCAATCCGATCGTGCAACGTACGCTCTCAAGTCGACGCATCAGGCTGAGAGTATCCTTTTCATTCGCCAAAATAAATATCGTCACGAGAATGCCCGAATAACCGTTTGGTTTTTCAAAAATATTTCGAAAAATACGTTTTTCGGAAATATTTTGGAAAAGACGCGTTTTTCGGAAATTTTTTGGAAAAATGTGTTTTCGAATTGTTTTTGGGAAAATTGATTTTCCGGAAACACTTCGGAAAAATGCTTTTTCGAAAATATTTTGAAAAAATGCGTTTTTTCGGAAAACATTTTTCAGAAATATTTCGGAAAAATGCATTTGTCGGACATGTTTTGGAATAATGCATTTTTCGGAAATACTTCGGCAAAATGCGTTCTGCCAATTTTTTTTTGGGAAAATTGGTTTTCCGGAAACTTTTGGAAAAATGCATTTCCCCCAAATATTGTGGAAGAATGCGTTTTCTGGTATTTTCTATTTAAACCTCGAGAGGTTGCAAAAAATCGAAAATCGATTTTCGTTACATTTAGAAAAGGATTGTATCCTGTGGGAAAAAATGTATTCGGCGATATTAAACATTGGTCTCGTTCTTTCGATCGTTATAGCGCTTTATTTTTACCTCTATCGAAATCGCCTTGACACGCGCATCTCGACTTTTCATCGATAGTCGAATTTATCGTTGGTTGATTCTTGATGTTTGAGATTCGCGCGACGCGACGTTCCACAATACAATAACGCTCTTTGACACGTAGCATCGTCGCAAATCCTGATCGATTAACATTTTGTTGTATAAAAAGAAAGTAAACGAACAAACGTCGAACTTCATGAAAATCCAGATCGTCGTGTTGTGCTGGAATGTCAGGTCTTGCAATCTTTCAATCCGAATTGGCGTTTTGTCGCGAATGAGAAAATTGCTAAAATTGTGCAATATTGTTCCGTTCGAGAACGGTTATCGAGGAGGAGAGTGAAGGTGAGAGAGAGAGAGAGAGAGAGAGGGAGGGAGAGAGAGAGAGAGAGAGAGAGAGAGAGAGAGAGAGAGAGAGAGAGAGAGAGAGAGAGAGAGAGAGAGAGAGAGAGAGGGAGAGAGGGAGAAAGAGAAGTGGAAAAAGGAGAAGAGGAGGTAACGACAACAAAGATCAGGTCAGTGGGGCAGTACCTCGATCTTGCAAAAAAAAAAAATCTAGTCGGCTTTTCGTGGTTTGCGTTTACGAACGTTCGGACTGCTCGGCGCTCCCTTCGCCGCGTCTTTTTCATCCTCGTCGTTCTCATCCTCAGCACCGCTGGCCTGCTCCTCGTCCACCAAATCGTCCTTAACGTTCTCCACCAATTCCTCGTCCTCCAAGCTCTTCGCTTGCATAAAACCGCCGGAGCCGTCTTTCTCCTTCTTCTTGTCCTGCGTCGAGCTCGCCTTCACCGGGTATATGAAGTCGATCAGGCAAACGATTATCTGCAAGCGAATGATAAATGAGAATTGGTCTCGCTTGGACGACTTGTAAGTATGCGCAAAGTTACGCAGCGACTTCATACCATTCCGAGGACTGCTCCGAGAAGAATAGTCGCCACTGCGAAGATCAGGTAACTGCCCCACGTAGGTAATCCAAAGTCCTCCATCAATTTGTTGTGTATTCCCTTGAAGGAATAAAACGTAGACGACGATTAAAAAGATATTCGTTTTTGTCTTCTCAAATCGTATTTCCTCTGTGCAAATGGAAGAAATTCGCGACGGATATCGAAAGAGCTTTGAAAATAGTTGGTTGAAGATCTTTTTACCGATTGGGCGTGTGTTTCACATGAGCTTAAGGTGTCGCATCTGACTTTTTTTAGGTTAAGGTGCTTCGCATCACCTTAAGGTGATATGTTTGCATTAAGAGGGTTTACATGTTTTGGCGATAATGGATTTGCGTTTGTTTGGGTTAAGGGGTTTCGCGTGATCTTAAGATGATGTGTTTGGGTTAAGGTGTTTCACATTTTCTTGAAATGATGGCCTTAAGTTTGCCCGGGTTAAGGTGATGCACCTCTTAAGATGGTGCTTTTGAGTTTGTTTGGGTTAAGGTGTTTCTCACCACCTTGAAATGATGCGTTTGGGTTGAGGTGTTTCTCGTCACCTTGAGATTATGCGTTTGGGTTAGGGTGTTTGGCATCTTCTTGAAGTGATGTGTTTGGGTTTGTTTGGGTTGGGGGTTTCACATTATCTTAAGGTGATGTGTTTGGGTTGGAGGCTTCACATTATCTTAAGGTGTTGTGTTTGGGTTGGAGGTTTCACATTATCTTAAGGTGATGTGTTTGGGTTGAGGGTTTCACATTATCTTAAGGTGATGTGTTTAGGTTAAGGTGTTTCACATCGTAGAATGATTTGTTTAGGTTTGTCCGGGTTAAGGCGATTCACGTCTTAAGATGATGCTTTTGAGTTTGTTTAGGTTAAGGTGTTTCTCATTACCATGAGATAATGCGTTTGGGTTTAGGTGTTTGGGATCACCTTGAAACAATGCGTTTGGGTTACCAAGCTACATCTACCTAGGCAGGTAAAAAAATTGCGTTTTCCAAAAATATTTTTATTCAATCGTATTGCCTGTTAGCTATATTCCCTGAAAATTTCATTGAAATATTCCTACAATTGAATGGCCTACAGCTTCTAACTGTACTTCAAACTTTAAGAATTTCTTGTTCAGCAACGGTTTCCCATGAAGAAAAATTGGAATTTGGCCATTTTATCGGGTCTCTAGGTAGATGTAGCCCCTTGAGGTATTTCGCATCGCCACGGTACGATGCATTTGGGTTAAGGAGTTTTGCATTAACTCGACCGCTATGTTTGGATTCGTTTAGGTAGAGAAGTAACATTCTCTATGTTTCCCTGCCTTCATCTCCTCTTATGTCTTATATTTCCCTCATACCCATATACCCTTCGCATCACCACAAGACCCCACAGGTGTGCGTGGAACCGCAGCTGCTTTCAATTCCCTCGAAAACCGTCCCATCAAATTTCATGACATAATTGCCAGCCCTATTTTTGCAATAGCCAAATACAAAGGGTCCAAGACAAGGAAAACAGTAAATGGAAGTTTACTCTGAGTATCTGAGACATCTTGAAGACGTGGCTGACGATGGCCATCTGAACGGAGACTGGACTCTTCCAGCTGGGTATCGGGTCGACCTTGGTCCAAGTTTTTTCCTTCACAAAGCTGATCAGCGAGTCCATGTCCCGCGGACTTTTGTACTGGCGGAAGATGCCGTTTTTCACGCTGCGTCGGAGCATACGAGTCAATTTTGGCGCACGCTTTTCATCGCGATCAAAGTTTACGGCGTCTGATCTTACTGGTATATGGTGGGTAGAGCGGTGACCATGAATCTTCCGCTGAGACCCGGCGAATCCGTTACGTCAACCTTGCCCACGCTTATCTCCAGCTCCGTCTTGCGGGCCGCGAGATTTTCCCATATCGGCTCGAGCGCCTTACACGCCGGACACCACGGCGCGTAGCTACGTGAAACAAAGACCAATGAAACTGGGCGAAAATCGATGGGGGGAAAAAAGACGAGAAATGGAATTGTTTTTTTTCTTTTCGGCCATTTTTCGAGGTGAATGATCGAAATGGCGAGGGCGGGGGAGAAATTCGGAAACTCACAATTCTACCATCCATTCTCCGATGCGCATGAGGTCCCAGTTGTCCTCGTTGAGCCGCTCCACCAAGCCATCGTCCGACGAACGCTGCAATTTTGCTCCGGCAAATACGAACAGTAACAGAAGCGTTGCGATCGAGATTATTTTTGTTCTTCGCGAATTACTCATTGTGCTGTTATTTGATATTTGTTTAATTTAATTCAAACTTTTCCTCGTCCTTCGCTATTTTAACGAAATATATTAATTGCAACAGTCAAACGGGACCGGTAACTATACACACTCCGCCCTCCTATATGTACACGCAACGTCAACGGTGATCGACTCTCATGGACGTGTACGGCTTGAGACGAAATGACACGCGTTGAGAAATGACCGTGCTGCGCGTCACCTGCTGCAGCCCTCCGTCGGTTTTCCACCGACGTAACGCCGCTACCTACCGCTAGATGTCGCGCCTGTGTCGCCAATCGCTTGTCTGTAGCATTCGTCGCTCTATTTAAGGGGTTAGACTGCTGTTAAAATTTCAAAAGTCGCGTTCGGAGGTTGAGGCCACTCAAGTTGAAGAAGAAGGTTCAACATATGATTCCATTGAAGGTGAACTTATGGTTACATCGATAGAACTGCTGGCAAAACTTTGAACGCGTTTTCTCGAAACTATGTTCTTCACCTTTTTTGCACCTCTAGATTGGTAATCTCCCTTAAGGGGGTCCCTTTACCACGTATAGAAGAACTTGTTGGTCGGAAATGAAGTCTCCGAGAAAGCTAAAGGACTATTTTATGGCCTCGGAATCGGACGGTTATTTAGTCACAACATTTTCGACTCTTGAAGCTGAACGTGTTTTCAGGAAAACCACTTTTTCGTCAACCTCGTACAACATAATTCAGAAACTATATGATCGATCATTTTGAAATTCTGTACGCTTTGAGCTAACTATCGTCTATGTGAACCTAGAGTGCTTCGAAAATCATTTCTTAAAACTACTCTTTTATTAAGGCCTACCTTAAAGCCCGGAAAAATGGCCAAGACCCTTTTTCTGGGAAACGGTTGGTGAAAAAGAAACCCATTGTTTAAAATATAAAGGTACATATATTTAGAGCCTTAAAAAAAAAATCATCAAAAAATACGGAACACCATGGCCGCCGGCAGATGATGACATTTTTTTGCAATGTTTGGCGGTGGACACTTTCCAGCTTAAACGGTCCAGCCGAAATCTAAACACCAAACGGGTTATTTTGGTTAATGATACATACGAGTCGTTGACGATCGTCGATTTTTAACATCATATTTTTTAACAACGTGGCGACAAATTGAATCTCGAACATAGAAAGTCTACCAAACACGTCGTCATTTTCACGTAACTATTGGTAAAATGGAGATTGATTTGAAAAAAGTGAGATCGTCGACGACTGTTAAATATTTCTGATCGTATTTCCTGTAAATTTGGAAACAATCCATCAAGTGGTTCTCGAGCTATCATGTCCATCGACTTTGCAAACAGGTTTTTGAGAAAAACCCGATTGAAGTTTGCGACATGCTGCTGCTACCGCTCGCCCGGCCCACTGTTAGAAGCTGTAGCTCATTTAATTTTAAGACTATCGAATAAAAATATATTTGGAAAATGCAATTTTTTGGCTCTCCTAGGTGTAGCGCTTTAGTTTCGACACAAACAATTTCGAAAATACGCTTATTTTCGGCCGCCTAAAGAGATCTCTCTAGTTGAATTTACCGGTAATCGGTAGCTTGTGAAACGAAGGATAAATACACGAACACTAGGGACATGGGTCAGACGTCCGGTCGGTAAAAACCCCAGTGCCAAGTTCTCTCTCAGACGAATCACATTCCGGGCAAACGAAGAGAAAGACGTTGTTCGTCGTTCAACAGAGCGGAAGGTGTTTCTTTTCTTTTTGAAAACACATGGAAAACACATGACACATGGCCTTAATACGCTACTTTACAGATAAGTGAATGTCGATTGCCATTATCTCGTCCGTGCCGATCCGTCCGACTGCTGATAACCGCTTGTAAATTTGTTTGCAAACTCGCGGTCACATGACGCGTCTCCCCCTTCCGTAGGTGCTGCTCGCTCCGCGCCCAACGGCCGAACTACAGCTCGTCAAGAATAACGACGGAGCGCCGTAGTCGCGCGGTGCCGGAAGTAAGTGACTAAAGTCGTGCGATCGCCAATACAGAGCGAGAGACAAGAAATAAACGGGGCGCCCGCGAGAGATAACCTCGTTTGGCACGGTTCGTGAACGATCGCGCGGGGTGGGTCGGCGGGCCAAAGATTCTAGTCAGATGGAGCGTTCCGAGTAGAGGCGATTTAATCCTTCATCCTGCAAAGCTGCCGCTCGTAAATTCGCCGAATGTGCACTTTTCTCTCATCACCGATAAATCGCACGTGTAAACAATAATCACCAATTCAAAAATGTCAAAATCGCGCTTACGGGAATGTTCGTGTCGTATTTAACGCATAAACGTTTAGCTCGCATACATATGCGTGTGTGCACGCACAGGTGTATACGCGCGTCCCCTCGAAGGCCCGTCGCGTCGTTTTTCGTCGACGAAGCATCTAGTTCCGAGCTTGGCCGAGCACCGACGACACACATCGTTTAAAAATTCGAACACAATCAAAATTCGAGCGAACGTCCAACGCCGCGGCGACGTACAATTTCCCGTGCGACGAAACTCTTCGCGTCAATCGTATCGATTGGTGAACATATTAAAGTTTGCAAAAAGAGGAAGATAAAATGGTAGCTGTGACGATGGTTGAGAGCCTGCTAGAAGCATTGGCAAATTTAATCGGAGCTCCTGTTCCTGCTGTGCGTCTGATGGCCTCCATACTTTTAGGTAAAGAACAAAATACTACGAGCGTGCGCACGCGTCCTGAATTTGCCATTCAATTCGCGTGTGCACGTCCTTCGTGGCGTTAAAGCGCGAAAAAATTTGCGGCAGATGCTACACATGGTCGCGAGACCTTGTTTACCTTGCGGAGCTTGTGCGCGCTCCTCCTTTTCACTCACTATAGCTGTAAAATCAAGAATCCTTGCTCGTGACCTTTTTTTGTCATACTTTCGACACGAGCAACGCGTCGTACGAGCTTGCGCAACTTTAATGCCTGTTAAACGTAATTATCGCGCGGAGCCATTTTCCTTTCTTTCTTGTTCCACATCTATCGATAGATAGGCGCAGGAAAAAAATAGAGTCGAAGATAACGATAGTGGGCGGTCGTGTATATAGCACATGATCACTAGCAGACGACAGCCCACTTCCGCCTCTACAGATATAGCCATGCGGCCTGACGCAGTACCCAAACTTGCCACTGCGATCGCGCCAGCAGTCGGGATCACCCCCCCCCTTCCCCTTAACACCCTCTACGCCCGATCTACGCAACGAATAACTGTTTTGTACATTTTTCCTGCGCAATACTGCAGCAGGATATGTAGACGGGAAAAAAATCAATCTTGCGTTGTCTTCGTGACTGCAAGCGCGATGTTTGAAGTCTAATTGTCGCTGATAACTTTACGACCTTGCTGATAAGACTCTAGTACTCGGTAGAAACTGAAATAGATAATATACACGAGAATTTATTGCCACTATGATATTATTTTGGATGATTCTTCACACGAGGGATCGGAAATCCGTTGGATGACTGATTTACACATTTTTTGAGCTATACACATTTTTTAGGTGCTGCAGGCTACGTTATCAAAATAGGAAGATTATTTTGTTTAGAGGAGGAGCTTAGAGATGGCGTTGAAAATTTATTTGAAACTTCACTTTTTTAGTTTTACAAACATTTTAATATTATTCGTATTAGTATATTTGTTAGTTTATTTATTTATTATATTTTTTAATGTGGAATACTTTTATAAATAAACAATAAGTTATACATATAAATAATCATTTTTATTGTGTCAGGCATTTAAAAAGTGGACAATATCCAAAAATTATTTCGTTTCTATTTCATATAAGATGTTCTATGAAGCTGTATTTTACATTAATTTATAATTATATTTGAATAGCTTTATCTGATATATTTAACGGGTTAGATCCAACTCGTGGCTGGAAAAAAGATATCGTGTTTTTTTTCTGGGTCATTGTGTGCAAGTTTCCAAACTTGTTTGTTTCTTACAATAAAGAGTATGATTTTAAGTATCTTTTGCAATTTTCGTATTGACGAATATTTATAAATATGCTAGACACAATGGTTTGTACAGCTCCTTTTGCGGTCCTTCACAAATCCTTTTGCGGTGACCACTGATGCTCTGGAACAAATCATTCGAAATCTGTCGATCGAACGATGTAATGAAATATTGATTTTTGAAAATAATGGCCATGGTCCGAGGCAAAGATATTGATTTTCCGTGAAAGAACCCTGTATTTTTTTTTTATAAAAAGATAATTATGCATCGCAAAAAAAAATTCCTTCGTTCGAGCACTGCTTTTTGATCCGTAAACGAACCTTGTAAAATTTATAGCTTATTTTGAAAATATCATTTTGAGAAAGACAGGTCTAAAGTTTGCTGGTTCGCAGGACCTACCTATAAACGCCCATAACTTCCTTAGTTTTGAACGGATCGCCTTGAAATTGTCAGATAACATTTTTGGAATGTCATACTTTGAGAACCTGTCGAAATCGATATTTTCAAAAATTTCAATTGTAAGCCCTTAAATACAATTATATTATTATAAATGAATGTCAAGACAGGCTTGTGGAATATCTTACATAAAATTGAAAGAGGAAGGTTTTAAACTAATTATGTATGCACATACATATATGTATATATGTATAATTTTCTAAATACATAATTTACATACTAAATACATAATTTTCTAAATACATACATACATACATATATATATATATATATATATATATATATATATATATATATATATATATATCATGGCAGTGCAGTAATGCCAAAAACGTAAAAGTATATTTTAGTGCGTTGAAGTATCTATACACAGATATTGTACTAGACAAAATAACGTAATGACGCTGTAGTATTGCATCTTCTCAATGCATCGATATTCTTTTTCATTTTTATTCCCTTATTTTTATTAGTGTTCAAAGCCTTTCTGTAGCAAATTGAGGTCCGAATTTCTAATAACAATATATAGAAACTTTTGAGTACTTTTCGCAGCCTAGATCAAGCAAAAAAAATTCGAAGTATCAAAAAGAATTGATTTCTATTGCATTCCAATGATGCAAACTTTCACTTCATATGAAGTAAGCGAAAGCACTGTCAAAGTGAGCAGCGAGGTGTGTGCTTTACCTTGTCTGGCAAAGTAGCATATATATATATATAATTACAGAAACGAAAGATCACAAGTCATTTATACATTTCTATAAAATAATTCTACATCTGTATAAAATAATTGTCCTTGAAAAAAACTCACATGAAGTATTATTCTCGTAAATGAAAATCATTGTCTAAATGCGAGTTTGCAAAAATTTGCAGGTTTCCCCCTCGCTCTGATACATCGGCACAGTCTCTACGACAAATCAGCCTCGAAGCAGCACATCTTCTTCATAATATGCGGCCTTTTAGTAGGATATTGGAACTACGGTAAGCGTTTCATACTTTCATACGCCTTTTTTCGCCGTCAGAATTTATCTCTGAGCAGCCCTGAGAAAAAAAATACTCAATCGTGGCTTTGTCCCTGAATTTGTCGAAACGAAATGATAATTTTTTACGGCTAAATTTTGCGGATTGATATATGATATTCGTGATGTTACATATTGCCGCAGGATGGAACGTCTTACACTCGGCACAAGCGGTTTGCGCTACGTACCTGATTCTCTTCATCCTCGGTGGCACATTCGTCTCTACGGCGATAACGTTTATCTTCAATATGGGCTACATGCTGTACGGTAAGGGGCAATTTTTCGTCCATCGGTTCGAATGGAGAAAAAATATTCAAACAACGAGAAAAAGAAGTTTGCAATGTGCTTAAGTTTGCGGTTAAACGTTCTGGGTGTCGAATTTTGTTATCGGGACGAACGAAAGGCTACTGGACGACGAGTACGGACGTTTACGACATCGTGTGGACGATGCCCCAGTGCGTGCTGACTCTGAGACTCATCGGACTCGCCTTCAATCTGTGGGACGGCACTAAATCGGACGTGAGTATCGATTGAAATGAGCGAACATTGGTGATCCACTTACGGACGTCTACCATTTCGTCAAATCGATTGCCAAACGAATCGTAACGGCCATTATCGATCAATTGGCCAATGACGAAACATCGACATTAGCGACGCTTTTGTACCGCGTAATCGAACTATCCACGATTGCAGGAGAGCCTGTCGAATGACCAGAAGAAAGTGGCACTGAGGAGTTGTCCGAGTCTCCTGGAGGTAGCCGCGTACGTTTACTTTCCCGGCTCCTTTCTCGTTGGCCCGCAATTCAGCATGCGACGTTATCTCGATTACGTGAACGGCACGCTCATCGAGAGCGGAGACGATCTTAGATCGAGCTGCCTAATGGCTGGCATAAAACGAGCCGTCGTCGGTTTCATTTACGTTGCCGTCTTTCAAATCGGCACGATCTACGTGTCCGATCAGTATCTCCTGAGTGACGAGTATCGTCAACAGAACTTCTTCAAAAAATGCTTCATGCTCGGCCTCTGGGGTCGCGTCAATCTCTACAAGTACATCAGCTGTTGGCTGATAACCGAAGGGGTGAGTTTGGTTTCGGTCAGGCCAACGCTGTCGCTTTGCTTGTTTCTGCTGTTGCTAATATCAGAAATATTTATCAAAAGCGATCAAATGTTCGTTTTTGTTTGGGTTTGTCCGGCTTGGTTCGTTTTTTGTTTGGGTTTGTTCGTTTTCGCTTGGGTGCGTTCGTTTTAATTTGGGTTTGTTCGTTTTTATTTAGGTTCGTTGCTTTTTCAATTTGGGTTTGTTAGTTTTTTTTTTAAATTTGGGTTTAGTCGGGTTCATTCGGATTTGTTCGTTTTTGTTTGGGTTTGTCGGGTTTGATCGTTTTGTTTGGGTTTGTTCGGATTTGTTCGTTCTTACTTCGTTTTTATATGGGTTTGTTTAGGCGCGATCGTTTTCATTTGGGTTTACCGTTTTTATGTGGGTTTGATCGCTTTTGTTTGGGTTTGTTCGTTTTTTGTTTGACTTTGTTCGGGTTTGTTTGCGTGCGTTCATTTTTATTTGGGTTTGTTCGTTTTTGTTTGCGTTTGTTCGTTTTTATTTGGGTTTGTTGGTTCTTTAATTTGGGTTTGTTAGTTTTTTAATTCGGGTTTGTTCGGATTCGATCGTTTTTGTGTGGGTTTATCGGGTTCGATTGTTTTATTTGGGTTTGGCCGTTGTTAATTGGATTTGTTCGTTTTTGTTTGGGTTTGCCCATTTTTATTTGGGTTTGATTAGCTTTTAATGGGATTTGTTCGTATTTGTTTGAGTGCGTTCGTTTTGATTTGGGTTTGTTCGTTTATGTTTGGGTCGGTTCGTTTTTATTTGGGTTTGTTCGTTTTTGTTCGGGTGTGTTTGAGCTGGTTCGGATTTGTTGATTTTTGTTTGGGTTTGTCGGGTTTGATCGTTTTATTTGGGTTTGTTCAGGTATGCGTTTTCGTTTGGATTTTTTTCGTTTCTGTTTGAGTTTGTTCGTTTTTTATTTGGGTTTGTTCGTTTTTATTTGGTTTTGTTCGTTTTTATTTGGGTTTGCTTGTTTTTATTTGGTTTTGTTCGTTTTTATTTAGGCTTGTTCGTTTTTATTTGGGTTTGTTCGTTTTTATTTGGTTTTGTTCGTTTTTATTTGGGTTTGTTCGTTTTTGTTTAGGTTTGTTCGTTTTTATTTGGGTTTGTTCGTTTTTGTTTAGGTTTGTTCGTTTTTATTTGGGTTTGTTCGTTTTTATTTAGGTTTGTTCAGGTATGCGTTTTCGTTTGGATTTTTTTCGTTTCTGTTTGAGTTTGTTCGTTTTTTATTTGGGTTTGTTCGTTTTTATTTGGGTTTGTTCGTTTTTATTTGGTTTTGTTCGTTTTTATTTGGTTTTGTTCGTTTTTATTTAGGTTTGTTCGTTTTTATTTGGGTTTGTTCGTTTTTATTTGGGTTTGTTCGTTTTTATTTGGGTTTGTTCGTTTTTATTTGGGTTATCGTCGTGTTGCAGATTACATTGTTAAAAGCGTCAAATGTTCGTGTCGCAGGTATGCATCACTTTCGGACTACCTTACAACGGCAAAGACAAGGACGGCAAGCCCAAGTGGGACGGTTGCTCGAACGTTGCGCTCTTAACGTTCGAGAACGCGACTACCTTCGATCACTACATAATGTCGTTCAACATAAACACGAATCACTGGTGCGCCGAGTACATCTACAAGAGGCTGAAATTTCTCGGTTCGCGAATTTTCAGCCAAGTGGTCACCCTGCTCTTCCTCGCTGTGTGGCACGGCTTCCACTCGGGCTACTATCTCTGCTTCTTCATGGAATTCCTCTTGATGTACTTTGAGAAAGACGTAAGTGCTACACACGACGCTGGGAGTAAAGAAAATCAACGCTGCGGGTCTACACTCATCGTGTATTTCGACGTCATTGCAGATCGGGCCGTGCTTGAAGCGTCACGACGGATTGCAAAAGGCCCTGGCGGAAAACTGGACGCTCCGAGCGGCACTTTGGATCGTCCTCAAGATCTACACCTTCGTATTCATGGGCTATTCTCTCATACCGTTCGTCTTGATGTCCTCGTCTCGTTACATACCCGTTTTCGGAAGTATATATTACTGCGGTCACGTGCTGTTCATGCTCTATCCAATCGCCGCGCCCTTCATCAAGCGGGCTCTGAAAAAATCCGCGGAATCTCACTCGCGCTCGCATCAAGAATAATTTTAATTGACGAACGACAGAAGCGGGCGGAACACAATAAGGAAAAATTAACGATAATTGTAAATTTTAGAAGCGTAAGTAGGCAAATATTTTCCTATTTCGAAAGGGCGGGGGGAGAGAGACGCCTGGGCGAGAGACGTCCCGACGAAATCGCTCAGCATTGTGATAGAGCGATGAAGAAAGAAAAGGAGAGGAATAAACAACGTTACGGTTCTTTCTCTGCCTCGCCAAGAAAAATACTGTTGGTAAACGAGACGAAAGGTCCCGGACTGTACATTGTTTTTCCATTTTTTATTCAATTCGCGTGATCGGACGATGTAGGCGCGGTTGTGTCGAATTGGCTCGATTGTTGCGAGCGAACGACGCACGAATCGCGTGCGGCTTCTCAGGACGCTGTTCACCACCAGCAGTATTTTTAATCCGTTCTATTTATCTCGAAAGGGCTACCTCATAGTATTTTTTTGTTGTTTTGAGCAGTCAGCACAGACAGCGGTCGTCCAGCGCAATGGAAAACATGCAACACAGACACACACGTACACACAAAGGGAAAATAATCATGAAAAAGGTGAAAATGGGCGGGGAAAAAAGTATACATTAACGAGAAAAACACGATGACAACTCGGACGACGATTGGTTGCGATCGTATGAGAATAAAAAACCAAGGTGTTCATGATATTGGAAGAAAAAGGCTTCGAAGCTGATTGTTAAATAAAACGTATTTTCGTATAGTAACAGAGAGAAAAGGTGTACAGTGGGACACTTGCGTGACTTGACCTCTCCGCGACGGCAACCGTACCTTTGCTTTTTCCGCGTTTTCCCATTGCCGTGAACGTGCACGCGCGAAATTCAAATCCTATCGAGATTTCGAAATTTCCAGACCGAGATGGACAATTTTCCCTGCGCTGTGCACTTTTTCTTATGTTCCTTCGAAACCCCTTGCGGGCTTTTACGGCACTGCGGTGTCGCGTTTGCACGAGAGTACGGGGAAACTGCGGAAAACCCGTGCCGGTACAGACGGCCATATTTTCGCGGAGTTTCCGGTTCGATTCATCAGCGGAGTCATCGGAACTGGCGTACCGCTATCGTTTCCGGTATACATCGCGAAGGTCTTATGCCTTCATTCTCGCAGGAATTGGAAGAGACTCGGAAGGGAAAAATGAGACGAGACTGGGGGCGTTTTTCTTTTCAAATTTTTCTTACGAATAATATCTCCTGGTATAAAAATAAGCAGCAATAAAAACATTTAACGACTCTAGGTGTACTTGAAACCGTTGGCCCGCGGATTTCCGGTTTTTTGCGATGCGATATTTGGTTTCGTTCAGTAGGGTCCTGGCGAGCCACCGGTGTCCCGTTGAGGTGCACCGTAACTGTCCTGAGGCTGCGGCACTGCTGGCGCGCCGTATTCTCCGCTTTGCTGTTGCTCCTTCTGCGCATGCGAACGAAAAAATGCTTGTTAAACGACTTGTTAAGTATTATTAAGGGGGAGTATTATCAAGTATCATTAAGGCGAACATATTGAGGGGTACTGTGAAAATATATAAAAACCGCGCATCTTGAGACGAGCTCAACTCAATTGAAGAGGAAGGTCCAACATATGGTGTAGGAATCGCAGATTGCAGGTAAACGTATGATTACAACGATAGAACTGCTAGTTGAACTTTAAACGCGTTTTTCTCGAAACTATGTTCTTCAAAACGGCGTGCATGATTTCTCGACATCCAATGAACGGATTGACTTGAAATTTGGTACACTTATTTGGTGCATCAGTAGTTTAGTCTTGACCGGTGGTTTTTTTCTTAACTTTTTTTTCATTAGTTATTAACAATTGTGTAATTTTTCCTCGGAAAAACGAAAAAAAGTTTTTTCTTTTTCTTTGATGACTGAAGAACGATTACAAAAAATAGTCTCGGTCAAGTCTTAGTCAATATTATTTATGTTAAGGAAAATCTCGTTTTTTCTTGTTTCAGATCAGTCGGGTGGCCAAAATCAAGTACATCGTTCAGCTCCTCACGTTCAAAGGCCCTTCACGAGATTGTTTATAAGTTCTTTAATTGTTAACCCGTTGCACTTGAGAACCGCCTGCCGCTCACCACTTACTATCGTAGCGCAAAGGGTTAACATGTTTTTATGAAATTTAGCGCACAACTTTGTTAATGTACATTCAAATAAGAGTCCAAACGATTTTTCGATCGTCTTATTCCGTCAAAATTAATTTTTCTAGATATCCCTAATTTTTGGGCTGTCCCAGTAGCCCAACCCCTTAAGACTTCATATACCTATGAAAAAAGATCGTTTCTTTCTTCAAATTGGCTTAAATGGCGTATAAACATCCCAAGAATGATATGGTCTGAAGAAAATCAGTTTTAAAACTTTAAGCTCAGTTTTCTTGAAACTACGCTCTTAAGGTAGGGCGGACTCGTAGCTCCTACGATTTTCAACCAATTGACTTCAATCTTCAACCGAAGCTTCTTGGACAGATTTTTAGCGAAGTACTCGCGATTTTTACGATCGATCAACAACTACGGTCTTGATAAACAAATTAAGGCCTTTTTGAGCCGAAAGTAGCACTTTTTTCCAAATAATGCCAAATTTGCAAAAATCAATAATTTGTAACAAGCCTGAGTGAACATCGCTAGAAAAACTAATGGAAATTGCGAAAAAAAAAATGTTTGTTCCCGCTGCTCAACGAGGGTCTTGAAAAAGTGTTCTCTTTCTACCAGTCACTGGGCGGCCATTTTGAATTTTTTCGAAAAATATACATTCGATTTCAATACCTACAGATATGTGAAATAAACCCTCCAAGCCTCATTTTGATGGCTCCGTTAGCATTTTTAAAAAAACCTTGTTTTCCGATCATCCGAAGGTATACAAGGCCTTAAGAGGGAATGATACCTTATCGCGGTCGGTATGGCACGGTCTTCTAAACTGCATTTCCAAAACTTGCGTGACGTATAGTTAAAAAACTAATCGACCGATTCTGATAAAATTTCGTATAAATCTAACCTTATTGTCTTAAACATGAACCCCCATGATTTTGAAAATTAAACAAAAGTATTTTTTATTGCAGAACGTAGTCATTTTTTTCGCAAATTTCAATTTTTTTTTTTTCAAAGCGTACCATTTCATCGATTTTCATTGAAAGCCAGCAATCTTTTCCTCGCCTAAACGTATCTCCCCCGTAATGTCGGCCCGCCGACGTTTCAGTATCGGCAACACGATAAAAAAAAACGAATTTCTCATTTCTCTTTGTCTAAAGACACTCCGCCATTTCTCGCTCGTATCCTCGCCGCATCTGCATTCCGATACTTCGATCTCTCACCTGAGTCTTGTAACGAATGAAGTAGACCTCGGGCTTGCTGGGTTGAGTGGGCTGCTGCGTGGGCAAGACGACTTCCGGCGCCTCTTCCGGTTTCTTAACCAGAACGTAGATGAGAGTTTTCTGTTCGTCCTGCGGCGGTAACGGCGGGAGCGCCGGTGCGGTCGGTGTTGGAGGCGTCGGTGCCTTTATGAAAACAATTTTGTAGTGCTTCTGCGGGGCCGGTGGCGGTGCGACGTATTTCGGTGCTTTGTACTCGGGCGCCTCTGGTGGTGGCACGTGAACGTATACGTGCTTGTGTATCACCGACTGCTGAGGTGGCGCGCCGTATTGGGCGCTCGGGTAACCTCCTCCATTACCGCCACCTGTGCTCGGGGGAAAGTACGAGTCGACTGGCGCTTCCGGTGCCGGTTTCGCAAGACAGTCCAGTGTACATCCCGCGACCACAATCAACTGTTAATTTTTTTTTTTAACAATCCTCATTAACGAAACCCGGAAATAATGGAAATTAGATTGCTCGATGATTTATCGTTGTTTCTGTTTTTGTTTGGGTCTAATTGGTCGAAGTTAAGGTAGTCCTATCGCTTCACACTAGTCATACCACTGCTCATACTTAAGACTTGTATAATTTATATTTTCAACATATGCAAAAAAAATAATTTGTATTAACTAAAATTCTCCATTTGTACACTGTTTAATGAATGTTCACATTTAATTAGAAAAATGAAAAAATAACTATTCCAACGATTCGCGTAGTATTTCTAGGTTTGATATTTGGCAACATTGGTTCTATCTCCGTCTCTTTTTACTCATTCAGGCGAGTTTAACCTCCATGCTTTTCAACGTCGATCTGTCAAAACAATGTCAGGTGCGGGAAGTGTAAAGCATTGTATTCGGGCCACGACTGGTAAAAAAGCGTGAAAAATTTGTGTCCGCGAAATATGTCGGTTAGAAAATGAAATATGTGTGGAACTTCAAATGAGTGAGATGAGGTTACGACTACAGTCAGCTGTTGCCTTGCTGTCGCGTCTCTTTATCGTAGCAAGTGGTAATAAATCCAATACCGGAAGTTCAAATTAAACTTGATATTACATGAAAATTAGGTCAATAAGCGTATTGTTTTTCTTAGAGCATTGGATTACTACAAGTGTTAAGTATGTAAATCTGATTATTTTGAAGAATCTGACGGATTCTCACTATTGTATACACTGTTGTAGCGACCGGCAGTTGGGTTTTTGTATGTCGTCTCGGGATTCCTTCACAACAGTACGCATTTTATATATATTTTTTCTCTGCAATAAGTTCGATAACCGATCCTGAAATTTTACAAAGACGATTATTAATGTAATTAGTGAAGCTCGAAAAAAAAAAAATGAAAATCCTATGAATTGAAGCCTGTCGCTGGGACTCCCTTGAGATCGATGGTAATCTTACGGGAGCTGGAATGAATATGTCAAATAAGAATAGTAACAGTAAACGCAGGAATATTAGCAAGCATTGTTAAATAATGATAATGATTACGGTAATCATAATAATAATGATAAAAATTAGTCATAATTGTAAGAAATACCAACAATAATGATGAAAATTAAGAATAGGTGTAAAAATGATAATAATGAAAATAAAATACAATACCGAGGATACAATTTTTTGACAGTAATAAGAATAATTTGGAAAATGGGGTATTTTCACGAAAGCTTTATCTTTCGACTGATCTTCACCCAAACGGGATATTAAAGCGGGAGACGATTGCGACGGGTCGAAAAAAAAACGATTTTACTCAAAGCATACATGTTCCAGAGTATGGGAAACGATTTCCAAGTTAAGATATTGAAAACTGTCCAAGTCACAGACGATTTTTTGAGAGCAGGTCGCGGAATTTTACGTATACTAAAGCTTTCAATCGCGTTTCTCGCGAAACGACTTTTTTCGGCCTGACTGATTGACTGACGGATTTTCAATTTAAGCAACCAAAAGTTCCGTAATTGCGATCGTAATTAGCTATCGTCTTTAGTATTCTTTTAGTATTTTCTAGTATCGAAATTTAGTATATAAAAAAAAATTATTTAAAAATATTCAATTATTTAAAAATACATTTTTTTTTACAGTTAAAATTAATTTAAACTTTAATATTTTAGAATATATTTTGAAAAACTAAATACTAGTAGCGGGTTTAAAAATATATTTAAAAATATTAAATAGTTTAAATTAATTTTATCTTTAAAAAAAATGTATGATAAAACATTTTTTATTTATTATAAATTTATTATAAAAGCGGGTGTTTAAGCAAAAAGTGTAATTTTGGCGAAATTTTTACTTACAGGTAAAAATGTTTACTTATAAGTAACTTATAAGTAAATTATAAGTGACTTATAATTTACTTAAAGTTTTTTTACTCATAACTAAATACTTATAAGTAAAAAAAACAACTTGTAAGTAAATTATAACTTACTTATAAGTGACAATTTTTACCTGTAAGTAAAAATTTCGCCAAAATTACACTTTTATGTTAAACACCCGCTAGTTTGTGATTTTTTTTCTTTCGAAAAAACGGCTGCGTGAAACGACAACTACATTTGTATAGATTATAAAACTTGTTTATTTTTATTTTCAGCTTTTATAGAGAGGCTCTGTTATACCTCAATAACGTTGTGAATTTTTAATTTTTCAAAGTGAACATTTACACGATATAAGTTCAATAGCAATCAGGTTAATAGCAATTTTCATTCAGGTTAATAGCAATTTTGAGGGAAAATCACTCAAAAGCTTCAAAGTTTGCAAAATTATGGTGTTTTTAAAATTGTGTCACCATTGCCATTATTGCTATTATTATTATTACTAGTAAAATTCGATTTCATCGCTCTAGACAACACCAGCAACAATGTTTCTTCTTATTATCACTGTAGCAAGTGGTAATATTAATGTGTACTGTCTTTTATTGTGTCTTGTATCGTTATTAAGTGATAATCCAATCGGTAATATTAATTGTTGTAATGTATTGTTATTAAGTGGTAATTATTAATGTCGTTATTTTGTAAATTTTAAATTTGTCAATCAGTGAATCTCAAAACAGAAATTTCTAAATCAATAAATGTATCTTTATTATCATTATGATCATCATTATTCTTACCTTCACTTTTCAGTGCCAGCAAATATTTCTGCGCTCATTTATTATTATTGTTGTTCTCTCTATACAAATCGTCGATATGAAACATTTCGACGAATAAAAATGGCTCTCAAAAAATGCAGAAGTTGCGCAATTCAAGTCTTGAATAAACGATCAATTTTGCGAAAGTCGTTCGTGCATTTATAATTTCATCGAAATGAGGAGAACGAAATTGGAAAAAAAAAATTCTCTCAACCTGCGGCGCGACGCACGATGATCAAATTCGCATTCGATTATTACGCATGCGTGGGAATTTGTTATCGCCCGACGAATTGCGTAAGAGCCTGTCCGGTCAGGCGAAAATTTCCGAGGAGAAAACGAAAAAAAAAGTCATGCATACGATTCGTACGAAAGTTTCGTTCGCGGATGTAGTCGCTTTCGATGCTAATGGTCTAAATTTGGAAAAAAAAAACAAAAAAAAACAAAACGGAGCAAAAATCAAGATATGTAATAACGGAGAGGAGCATAGGGTGAGGACCTTGAGGCGCAGAGAAATTTCATCGCTTTCGCGATTAACTTCGATGTTGCCGGGGGGCTGCCCTGGCGCTCATCAACCTCGGAGAGAGTGCAAATTGCAACGTGGAACGAATCAAAGTCGTTCGCGTGCTTTATTGCTATACTTTACTTTTTTTTTTGTTTACCCTTCTTTCCATCGGCAATAAACAGGATAGCCGTAATTTATTTATCGTTCGAGTTACTCGTTAGAAGGATACGATTTTTTTCCGATAATTCAAGGGATCACGAATAACGAAATTCGAAAAAAATATATGTATATAAATGACCGATGGACATCATTATCTTCGTCCGGTTCCGAAAAAAATTATAATTATAACCGAAGCCCGATGCGACGGATTTTTGTTTTGTTTTGGTTGCTCCGCAGAACATCTCAATTATCGAATACGCGGTTGCGCGATTTTGCATTCGCGAGGAGGCAACAGCCGGCTAGCACAAAGCGCGCTAATTACTTCCTGTAGAAAGCATCTCGTGCGCGTTACCGCGACCGCGCTCGACTTTATTTTTCATTTTTTTAATTTCCTTTTTTTCGTCCTTTTTCGTTTTCTCATCGCCCCGGAATCGAGGTTTTCGAAGTGCATTAGGATGCCGATGATCGGCACACGATCATCGTCGTTATCATCGTGTCATTGCCATCGTCATTGACGCGAAAGCCCGAGAATTGAGAAATTAAGGACTGAACGACAAAGCAAACGGAAATTAAGGACTGAACGACAAAGCAAACGGACTTGAAAAATAAAATAAAAATGGCAACGATCTTATATATATATATATATGTAAGATCGTTTTCGAAAAATCCAGAATACTGATAGCCAATTTGATATTGATATAACAGGTTTGAGATGTCCTCTCTACATACGTGAATATGCATATATTTTTTTTTCATCAAAAATAAAATATTTCAAAATTTATATGTATAAATACATATGTAATTTTTTCAAAATTACATATGTAATTTTGTTTTTTTCTAAAATGAATAGTGTTTTTTAAATGAAAAATGTTTTTTTTTTAAATGAATAGTGAATACATCAGTATTATAGTAGAATAGTGTTTTTTAAATGAAAAATGTTTTTTTTTTAAATGAATAGTGAATACATCAATGAAATAAAACAAACAAAAAACAAATGGCGTTTCTCCATACGTAAATATATACATCGATTTTTCAAAGATCGAAGAACATTTTTTGTGAAGTTTATATAGATATAAAAATTATACGAAATTCGGTCATTCAATTAAAAAAAGAAATGTTTAAACAGTTTTAAAACATGTTTTTCAAAAACAGTGCACGAATCAATCAAATAAAACAAAAAAGAATATATCAATATATAAATACATATGTATACATTTGTTTATTGGAAACAAAATTTTGTTTTGATTTTTTTCTTCAAAATGATGGAAACACATCAATTGAAGAATTTTGTTTTAAATCACTGGCCCTTCTTTATACGTGTTTGTTTGTGTGTATATTGGATGAATTGGATACAAAATTTTGAAAAATCTATACACATACATACGTAAATAAATTTTGTAAAATTTTGTTCCTGACTTTTTTCAAGGGAAAAGTGAACAAATCAATAACAGAAAACACAAAAAATAGCTTGTCCCCAATCGCAAATATATACAGTGGGTAAAAATAGTATTTGTACACGTCGTCTTTTTCATATCAGCCTACGAAAAAAATTAAATGCTTCATTAAGTTTATGTGTTCGATAGCTTATCCTAAATGTACATGATGTTTGCTTACAAAAATCTGGAGAAAACACGAGCAAACAAAGAAAGTCAAATTAACAACATTTTCACGTGAAATGTACAAATACATTTTTATCCACTGTATATATATACATTCAAAATAACTTGAAACCAAAATTTCGTAAAATTCATATTATATATATATGAATTTTACAAAAATTGATTTTTCAATTTTTTCAAAATGAAAAGTGAAG